>JAEQBA010003339.1:888516-1488516 GCA_019434445.1 Phalangium opilio
TTGCCTCAAATTTCAATAAAATCAATTGCCTTGTTGAAATTAATTTGATTTTATTTACAGCCCGCAGATTACATCTGGTAATCGCAGTCTGCAAACGTCGTCTGCTAGCGTGGAGATTCCTGAAAGACACTTAAATTTACTTGTTTACCTATCTTAAAATTAAACGGATTTGCCAATTAACTAATACACACGCGCTAGTTAATTCTTGAGTATTTAATGTTACCTTTTTATATTACGTCAAATATCTTCTAAACATTTGCGGTTGTTAGTCTGCAACGTCGTCTGCTAGCGTGGAGATTCCTTAAAGACACTTTAATTTACTTGTTTACCTATCTTAAATTAAACTGGATTTGCCAATTAAACTAATTACACACGCGCTAGTTAATTCCTTGCGTATTTATGTTTAATTTTTATATTACGTCAAATATCTTCAAAATCATTTGCCTGTTGAAAATAATTTTGATTTATTTACAGCCCTCTTAACTTCGGGGTTTAAAAATAAATTACGCGATGTCTGAATCGTCGTCTGCTAGGAAAGTGATTCCCGAAAAACGTTTAATTTTTTAATTAAGAAATTAAAGTTAAAATAAAAGAAATATTTCAGATTTCTAAAGTGAATTCGTTGATTATTAACAGATTTAGGTTTTATATTTCATCTATATTGTACAAAGGTTCTCAACGCCCTAAACCCTGTCTATCCAATAAGCGATAGACTGAATATTCTTTATAGAAGTGCACTAACTAAAGTTAATATATTTTGTCTTGTTTTTACCTACTTTCTAATTGCAATTTTCCCCTTTAATTTACTGTAGCCGTTCATAGTATTTATGTTCAGACTATTTCGAGTGAAATATATTTAATTTATTTAGTGAAATAGCTCAACAAGCGCTTGTCTTATGATCCTGGGACTACTTCCATTGGATTCCTCTTAGGCTTTTTAAGACAGATTAGACTAAACAAATTTATTTAATTGCTGTTTTAATGCTAAATATACGTTGAAAACATGAATGTTATACAAATCCCGCTTTAGTTTTGGACATTTAGTATAATAATTAATTAACGTAGTTTAGTTGTGAGGGGTGAAATTGGCTCCATTGGAATGTGAGGTCCGATTCATCCAGATTTCATGTAATTCAATAACTATCGAAGCTAATTACTATGACAACAAAATAAAATAACCGTAAAGCTACATTATGAAAAGTTCTCCCAAAAATACTCTTCGATCGAGATTTTATTCCAGTGTTGTAGCCCTAGAGGTTTCATGCATTTGGAAAGTTAAGGTTTTTATGGATTTATTTTGCGTTTCTTTCTTAATTACGGCTCGTATTTAGGGTCATTTAACAAGAAAAAGATTTTTCCTGATTAAATTCAGGCTCAGGAATCCGAAAAAAAATGGTTTTAATTGCGTACGGTTTTTTCACGTACTTTTTTGCATAAACTCGCGTGTTACAGTTCAATAACTTGCTCCAATATACCAAAAAACACATCACTTTAATTAAGATAAAACTAATTAAAGTCATTAAAGAAGAAACACCATATCAGGCGTTCAAGGGGCTAACCAACACAAATCAAACTCCATTGTAAGATATAAAACATAACTAACATTATTCTACCTAAAAATCGTTGTGAAAATTAATTAAACTAATTTTAGACAGCAAATAATGTGTTTGAATTTCCATCATTTCGAGCATTGGCAGCGTATGTTATTTTC
Organism: Phalangium opilio; assembly: GCA_019434445.1. Taxonomy (NCBI): domain Eukaryota; kingdom Metazoa; phylum Arthropoda; class Arachnida; order Opiliones; family Phalangiidae; genus Phalangium; species Phalangium opilio. Next base: position 890,228 of record JAEQBA010003339.1, read on the forward strand.
CAATAGATATTAATACTTCTTTGCCACAGCCATGCTACTACTCGCATTCTGTTAAAAAAAAAAGATATATGTATATTTTTCTTTCTCCGTACCCCCGTTGCGACTTCCAACTGGTTTTTTCCAGTTCAACAACCAACCCTAGTTGACAGTAAACACATTAGGTTTATAATTCCTCCTTCCTTTCCTAGGACTCCCAGGATGAATACTTTACTACCCTTCAGAGGCAAAAATATTTCTCGAAAGAGAAAAAATATCAGAGTTACGAACCTGCAAAGTTTAGTGTGAAAATTATAAGTAACAGTCTAACCCCAAGTTGAGCATTTTCCTTAATTAAGGCGTCTAATTACGGTATATTAACAAGGAAAATATATTACCTGATAAATGTTAAGTCGAGGAATAGGAAAAAAATGCTTTCAGAACCGAATTAAAAAATTTCACCGAGTTTTCCTTCAATTTTATTAAAAAAATACAAATTTGAATGAGTTTTCATAGACTTTCATCCGCGAGTATTTTTGAAACTTCATAGACTTTCCCTTGGTGAGTAGTTTTGAAACTGGCCTTCTTAGACTGCCCCGTTGGACTATAGGATAGAAACAGAGTTACGAGCCTGCAAAGTATAATCTAACGCTATTTCTATTGCTCACGTTTTTTGCTTAATTACTCGGCCCCTGTTTGTCTCTAGCCTTAAGTTTATAGTACGCTTAGATGGGGACAAATTGGACTCAAAGGGCATCCCCGTATCTCTTGTAGAACAAGAGTTACGAGCCATAAAACCTAAGCCTAACGTAAACCATTTGGAGTTAGTTCAATTTTAATGCTATAATAATTGGACACCATAATTAATTAAAGAGGTACTTACCAGGCATTAAGCGAACAGTTTCTCGAGTCTTAAAACTGCGTGAGCCCCCACCAAGTTATCTTTCAGCAGAGAAAGCTGTACAGCTCCTTGCCAAGTGCCAACTCGCCACGCATGTCTCTCGAGTTTGACTGAAGATAACAGCTTCTACTCGCATAACACGACGCCCCAAGCACTTCCGAGGGTTGTTTACATCCATTATAGCAGCGGGTTGCCCCTAATATTAAATTAAAATGTCTTAATTACACTTAAATAGGCCTATCTTCCGTTCTAACTAAGCCTTGGCCCTACTGTCATTGCTTAAACCTTGGTCCTTCTTTTCCTTAATCATTGCTTTTTCGATTACCTTTGGTCTATAGATCTGAATAAAACACGAGAGTTTCTTTCACGGAATCGTGGTTTGTACACTTCTTAACCATTTTTAATTGCAATTAACGCGAGAACTTGGTTAAATTAAACTAAATACAAGCGCAAACACGTAAGGAACATGACCTTAATACCACAGCGTACGACAGGCTGCCAGGCAGTCAGCTCGGCCGCGGATAAGACCGGAAATAAGCACAGAGCATAAAGCGTCGTATTAATTAATTTTAATGTCCAATAATGCTTTTTAAAACTAAAGGGGTGTCACTGGACATTTTAACTAATAAATGTTTTTAGTTTTTATAGGTTACCACGTCACGACGACAGTTACGATACAATGAAGGCGATTCCGGTGATGAAGTTTTCCATTCTCGCTCAAGCTATACTTGTGGCGGTATTTTTGAATTTGAGATTTCTGTAATTTTTTTATTTTCTATTTTAAACCCTAATTAAACTTACATTATGGCTCAAATTTGATTGCATTAACTAAACAGAGGTCGAGAAATCCGAAAATGTTGGTTTTGAGTTCGTACATCTGATATGTTTTGAAATATTGACCTCCGAACTTGTAACATTAAAAGTTAAATTATGCAAATTCTATAAACAATTTTTAAACTTTCTCTACGTCATTTTGTAGATATTTTGATGGTGAATTCAACTCGAGTAACCCCGTACAGATCGGGTTAGTAGTTTAGGCCCTATCTCACTCACTAGTTTCCCGCCATTTTGAAAAATGGCGGCAAAAGCACAAAGAGGCTGTAAATGGATAAATCAGTCGAAATGAGTAAATAATCGCAATCAGTTTCATCGAAATCGGCGGAATTTAAATCAGGAACATTAATAATCAGTTTTAAACCTCGTTTCTAACGCCATTAATCTGATTTTTCAATATGACACTCTAAACGGGTCACGTGACAATACGCGATAAAAATATTCCGTTAAAAATCAAGATAATTAAGGTTTAAACTCTATTTAACGAATATCAACGTAACTCGATACCAAGGATCTACTGCCAGACCTTAGGCTATAGCGTTTATAGTCGCAACACAGTTAGGTTGAAACCAAAAACGGACATGGCCTTAATTAGCGCAATAACGAATGAACCGCTAGTCGCACGATATTTGGACCACTTTCATTCGATTCCTCACAGTTTTCTACGTCAGAATCGGTTAATTAAGATTAAAGTAATGTTAATTAGAAAGGCAAAAAGACGTTGGAAAGAAAAAAAACTGAAAAAACCGGCTGCGTTTCGAGACGTTTAATGGCGTAGTTAATTAACGCTTAGTCGTAGAGAGACGCGATTAGCACCATCGGAATCAGGAGGTTTTAATCATTCAGATTAAGTGTATTTAATTTAATTAATTAAGTTAATTTCGATGGGAAATTAAAAATAACCGAAAATTGAAATTGCGAAAAATTCTCTCTCACCTAGCGTTTCAACCGAGTCTGTCATCCATAGACTTCTGATGCGTTTGCATAGGCTTAAATTTGGAGTTTTAAAAATTGGTTTTTCCCTTAATTAAGGCGTCTAATTAAGGTATATTAACAAGGAAAATATATTTCCTGATTAACTTTAAGGCGAGGAATCGGAAAAAAATGGTTTCAGAACTGTACAGCCACGTTTTTGGCCACCTCGTTCATTGTAGGCCAATTCGCGTATCACCAATCGATTCGTCGGCTAAAACTACCCCGAACTCGATATCGGAATAATTAATATAGGCCTAATTACAGCCATAAAACGAGAAAAACCCTCCTTATCCGCCCTTCTAAGGTTCAAAATGTCTCGAAATGAACCCTATCCTACGCTGGACTTCGTAACTAACGGTAATCAGTAAAAAATTGCGGTTAAAATTAATTAAAATGATTTTTTAAGCCCAAATAACGAATTTCGTTCGATTTCGTTTTCGAGTAATGGCACCCAGTTTTACTTTGCTGTAAGGTTAACGCTAGTAAGTCACGGCGCTGCCACTACCGCTGGACGAAGTAAAAAAAAGATTATTTTTCCAACTTTTTCCTCTCTAGTCTAGGACGCGACTAAGCAGATAGCGCCAGCAAGCGCAGGGAGGAATAAGAGAGGCTAACGCGTTCACTTTTAAGTTGAGTTGGTATCGTACGTCTGTGTTCTTAAAGTTTGCGTAAAAAGAGGGGGGCAGACAGCGGTAACGGGAGGGATAAGCAGTGTTGAAAAAACTGAGGTCAATAATCGCGAGACCCTCCGTAAAACAAGTCGTACCACCGCGAGAAAACCGAAGCGAAGTTTGTCTGTCCGATTTGGGACGAGGGGTTTTCAAATTATTCATATCACCTGCTATTTACTTCTGATATCACACGAATCACTTCCCGAATCTAGCAAATCACTTAAATCGCTATGAAATCAATCAAATCGTTCAACTCGCGGCACGTATCAGTGAAATAGATAGTAAATCATTCAAATCACTATAAAAACCAGTGAAATTACTATACAAAGCAGGCAAATCAAGAAATCATCAATTCAATCAAATTATTATTAAAATCACTAGCAAATCCATCAAATCCTCGTTTAGTCCCAGCCATTATAATTCAAATCAATTCCAAATACTTAAAATCACATAAATCACACCGAAGAAGACGCATTTGACTCGATTAAACACCATTTATTTCATAAAATACAAATAATTTTAAGGGACAAATTAATTTTCAATTTGTTCTATCCTTTATTACTTACCGTTCACTAATTAACAGCCTCGTAAGTTATTAAAGGGCAAGTTTGAAGCCAGCCAGACAAGAAATTGACGTTAAAGGAGAGATCTAATTTCCAGAGCTAAAACTAATTTATTTAACTTTATCTTTTGAAAATAATTTTCTAAAAATACTAAACTTAGAGCAATTAATTTTAAACTTTTCCACATTAATTTAAATGTATCAGCTCAAGTTTCAGGCTAATCGAATTTCTGGTTCCGAAGATACCTTTCAGATGAGATGGTTCACTATTTTCAAAGGAGAGAAAAAATATTTTGTTAGTATTATATCTTTCTTTCTCCGTACCCCCGTTGCGACTTCCAACTGGTTTTTTCCAGTTCAACAACCAACCCTAGTTGAATTTTACGCTTTTAGCTCGATATTTAGAGTTAAAAGGCTCGTTATAAAAATTGAGGACGCTTCCCCTCATCTGGTTTGTATTGTGGTGTGGGAACCAATGTAAAATGAAGTTCGGAGCAATGTTATTTTTTACTTTAAACATAAATGTCAGAATATCTAGGTAATAACCATATTCTACATTTGCCGTAATTCTTGCAGCCGTGGCTGATTCATATTTATGGGACCAAGCTATTACTTTTGCACACCGGTTATGCAGTTTTCCTAATCTGGTCTGATTTTCCTTGCTGGAGTTCCCTCCTTCCTTTCCTAGGACTCCCAGGATGAATACTTTAGTACCCTTCAGAGGCAAAAATATTTCTCGAAAGAGAAAAAATATCTTTTTTTTTTAACAGAATGCGAGTAGTAGCATGGCTGTGGCAAAGAAGTATTAATATCTATTGGAAAATAACATACGCTGCCAATGCTCGAAATGATGGAAAATTCAAACACATTATTTGCTGTCTAAAATTAGTTTAATTAATTTTCACAACGATTTTTTAGGTAGAATAATGTTAGTTATGTTTTATATCTTACAATGGAGTTTGATTTGTGTTGGTTAGCCCCTTGAACGCCTGATATGGTGTTTCTTCTTTAATGACTTTAATTAGTTTTATCTTAATTAAAGTGATGTGTTTTTGGGTATATTGGAGCAAGTTATTGAACTGTAACACGCGAGTTTATGCAAAAAAAGTACGTGAAAAAACCGTACGCAATTAAAACCATTTTTTTCGGATTCCTGAGCCTGAATTTAATCAGGAAAAATCTTTTTCTTGTTAAATGACCCTAAATACGAGCCGTAATTAAGAAAGAAACGCAAAATAAATCCATAAAAACCTTAACTTTCCAAATGCATGAAACCTCTAGGGCTACAACACTGGAATAAAATCTCGATCGAAGAGTATTTTTGGGAGAACTTTTCATAATGTAGCTTTACGGTTATTTTATTTTGTTGTCATAGTAATTAGCTTCGATAGTTATTGAATTACATGAAATCTGGATGAATCGGACCTCACAGTTCCAATGGAGCCAATTTCACCCCTCTACAACTAAGCGTTAATTAATTATTATACTAAATGTCCAAAACTAAAGCGGGATTTGTATAACATTCATGTTTTCAACGTATATTTAGCATTAAAACAGCAATTAAATTAAATTTGTTTAGTCTAATCTGTCTTAAAAAGCCTAAGAGGAATCCAATGGAAGTAGTCCCAGGATCATAAGACAAGCGCTTGTTGAGCTATTTCACTAAATAAATTAAATATATTTCACTCGAAATAGTCTGAACATAAATACTATGAACGGCTACAGTAAATTAAAGGGGAAAATTGCAATTAGAAAGTAGGTAAAAAACAAGACAAAATATATTAACTTTAGTTAGTGCACTTCTATAAAGAATATTCAGTCTATCGCTTATTGGATAGACAGGGTTTAGGGCGTTGAGAACCTTTGTACAATATAGATGAAATATAAAACCTAAATCTGTTAATAATCAACGAATTCACTTTAGAAATCTGAAATATTTCTTTTATTTTAACTTTAATTTCTTAATTAAAAAATTAAACGTTTTTCGGGAATCACTTTCCTAGCAGACGACGATTCAGACATCGCGTAATTTATTTTTAAACCCCGAAGTTAAGAGGGCTGTAAATAAATCAAAATGATTTTCAACAGGCAAATGATTTTGAAGATATTTGACGTAATATAAAAATTAAACATTAAATACGCAAGGAATTAACTAGCGCGTGTGTAATTAGTTTAATTGGCAAATCCAGTTTAATTTAAGATAGGTAAACAAGTAAATTAAAGTGTCTTTAAGGAATCTCCACGCTAGCAGACGACGTTGCAGACTAACAAGCAAATGTTTAGAAGATATTTGACGTAATATAAAAATTAAACATTAAATACGCAAGGAATTAACTAGCGCGTGTGTAATTAGTTTAATTGGCAAATCCAGTTTAATTTAAGATAGGTAAACAAGTAAATTTAAGTGTCTTTCAGGAATCTCCACGCTAGCAGACGACGTTGCAGACTGCGATTACAGATTGTAATTAAGGCGGGCTGTAAATAAATCAAAATTATTTTCAACAGGCAATTGATTTTATTGAAATTTGAGGCAATATAAAAAAAATTAAACATTAAATACGCAAGGAATTAACTAGCGCGTGTGTAATTAGTTTAATTGGCAAATCCAGTTTAATTTTAAATAGATAAACAAGTATATTAAAGTGTCTTTAAGGAATCTCCACGCTAGCAGACGACGTTGCAGACTAACAGTAACCGGCAAATGATTTTGAAGATATTTGACGCAGACTTAGAAATAAGGATAATTTTTAAACTAGTCCTTGGGACCAGTGACCCCCCTATTGTCCTAAATAATAAACCGGTCTCCGGAGTGGTCCCAGCCTTTGTTCTCCTATAGATTTGTAATTAATAAACTGGTCCCGAGGACCAGTAACCCCCACTTTTTGAATTAAAAAACTAGTCAAGGCTTGGTTTTGGACCAGTGGACGTGTGCTATTTCTAAGTCTGATTTGACGTAATATAAAAATTAAACATTAAAGACGTAAGTAATTAACTAGCGCGAGTGTAATAGTTCAATTCGCAAATCCAGTTTAATTTAAAATAGATAAATAAGTAAACTAAAGTGTTTTTCAGGAATCTCCACGCTAGCAGGCGACGTTGCAGACAGCGATTACAGATTGTAATTAAGGCGGGCTGTAAATAAGTTTTTCATCGCTGCTAGGGCTAGCTCAGCTGTTCTTGTCTTGTCGTCTGCTTACTGTACTGCTTCAGGATGCAATTATGGCTGTTTTAACTCTTTTAAAACTTGAAATCTACCTTGATTTAGTGCGGAAATGGTTTTTTAGCCTCTCATAATAACTATTTTGATAGATATAATCAACGAGACGTCCATGTCCCCCATGAAGACGTCTCCAATTCACAGACTCGTTTTCCGTTGCCTAATTCCCCCAAGTCGCTAATGTTGATTTCTCATTTTTAATTGAAGCAAATCCTGTAATTAAATAGAAAATAAAGATTTTTATTACCTCGAAACAATTACAGCGTTCTCTTTTCACTCTAAATATTTTATTGAAAACTCTAGATTCATTATTTTGCAAGAAAACGGAAAATTTCTACTATTTTAAAATTTCTTTAATTTTAATCTTATAATAAATTCATTTAATCAGGCTCATAAGGGGTTGAAACAAACAGAATTAAAAATAACGATTAATGTTCCATAAATTTTTATCAATCACAAGATTAGTGGGAAAAACTGGATTTTCTGGTTGGGATTGTGTTGCGGTGAAACCCTTTGTAAAAGGAAACCTAAAACAATTTAAGATTATTCAAATTAACGGTTAAGCTATTATGTACACTTTAAAAATAATAAAAACCTCACCGTAGTTGTATTAAATGGTCTGAAAAGAAGACATCAGCGAGTTGAAAATAATGATAAGGACGTGACGAAAGAAAGTCTTGGTTCAAAGAAGCTTGGTTAGTTTTATTTCGAAAAACTAATACTTCGGAGAATCGGCGTTGCAATCTCGTGAATAACAAGGACTTTGTTGTCCATCTCACTCCTTGGGTAGTCTTTGTATCATGGAGTCACGTGGTGCCTTTGACATATTCCAAAGAATTCTTATTCACCGGTGAAGCCTTCTTTGCAAAAGAAACTGCAGGAAATAAAATATGATTTGCTTCTTTTTGGTTCCAATTAATTTCCAACATTTGAACATTAATTCTTATTCTATTTCGTGTCCCTTTAAATACCAACCTTTTCGACCGCGTTACCTCCTTTCAAAGAGTTTTCAGCTTCGTCTAGAGTGTTCCTTCAACTACACTCGGCTCTCTTTTGCAATATACCAATGATGAGAAACGCAATAAGTTGGCCACTTTTCTGAAAATTTGAGGTTGCAATTTTAGTCTATAGAGCAAGAATTGGAATTAAATGAGTATAATGATTTCGCAAAAGTCTGTGACGTTATTCTAATTGACTGTGTCATACTCAAATTTCGTGTCCCTTTAAGAGGGAAATAGGGAACTTTTAAACAATAATCGTTAACAACGCTTCATCGTTTCCAATTAAAGTGGCTCGAAATCTAGGGGCGTGGTCTAGTACTAACTACAGAAGCTATGGGCGGGGCTTCATCGTCTAACAGAAAATAAGAACCTCCCGTGCATCCTTGAACTAAATAGCTAAAGCCCACGATAGTACTAATTGCGCTTCATCATTTCCAATTAAAGAGGGTTGAAGTCATGGGGGCGTGGAGCATTTAAAACTACAGACGGTATGGGCGGGGCGTGGTCTATTTACAGCTACAAAAGGTAAGGTATGGGCGGGGCTTCGTCTATTTACAACTACAAAAGGTAAGGTATGGCCGGGGCGTGGTCTATTTACAACTACAAAAGGTAAGGTAAGGGCGGGGCATGGTCTATTTACAACTACAAAAGGTAAGGTAAGGGCGGGGCATGGTCTATTTACAACTACAAAAGGTAAGGTAAGGGCGGGGCATGGTCTATTTACAACTACAAAAGGTAAGGTAAGGGCGGGGCATGGTCTATTTACAACTACAAAAGGTAAGGTATGGGCGGGGCTTTGTCTATCATCAAATAGGAAACTACCATGTCTACTTGCGCTAAATAGACAGCCTACGCCATTGAGAGACGTTTTTGCGGCGAAAGGCTCTCGCCCCACCCCTTATCATCAAGTCATAATGACAATGGTGGCTATCAATCATGTTACATATTGCCGCTACCGATATGCTCCAATTAATAACAATTATTTACAAATTTTCAGTGGAAACGGAACGGGATGAAGATCTTTTAGCCTAAAAAAAACATGCAAGGTTAGTATGTTCTGACGGGAGTTTCAGATAAAAATGAGATTAGTTTCAATTACTATGACGTTTATTTACCGTTATTTGAGTTAATTTGACTTGATTAAGGCGGGGGGGGGGGTGTAATGATTAACTCCTAATCTTCTTGATGTTCCTTGAAACTGCAATAAGCAACGGCTTTCAGTGCTCCGTAGTTAAGAAAAATCTGAAATTATGTAGTTTTTTTCAATTTTAATTAAATTAACAATGGAACTATGCATTTAAGAATGATTCCCCTTAATTAAAAATGCAAAATATGTATTTAATAACGCGAAACCGCAAGGAAAACAATCCTAAGCCTTAGTCGATTATCATGAAAAACAATTGTTATTCAAAATACTTACGTTTCTCTCGCTTCGGTGATGTTAAAACAAATAAATTAAACTATAGAAGGTTGAAACATATAGTTCTGAAAAACATTAGTCGCATAGAATTAAATATAAAATCTTCAAACTGCATCTAAATTAATTCTACGAGCTACTACGAGTACGATTCGAAGGCAGCCATCTTTTTTATTTATTTAAACAGGAAGTTGGGGAGTATAACCCGCCTAAAGAACAGCCAGCCTTTGGCAGTGCATTACGAGAATGATCATTGTGGTCGATATTTGACTCTTGGAATACCTCTCTGGACAGTCGACGGTCGAATCAAATTTGCGCAACTGGCGCCACAGCTTGCTCTTTCGGTTTATTTCCCTTTTGATGGAGCGTGGTAGTCGGAGTCGTTTAGACGCCGGCAACCCAATAATAATGTAAAATTTGAATTAAAAAACAATAAAAAAGAACTAAGCCTTGGCCTTAAAATTTCGGAGTTTTACGCGCGGGATATAAACGAAAACGCGACCGCGCGCCACCAAATTCACGTGCAACCTCAGATATGAGGTGCACGAAAATGCTTTAAGCAATTTATTTATTGAATGAACACTGTTCGTGATGCAGCGGAGTGAGCTTGAGCCTTGAGGATGGGGCAGGGGCAGGCACAGCATGCCAGACTCGTGTTGTATTTTGACACACGCCAGTGCAGACACAAAATTTGTGAGTTGACTTCCTGTTTATGGCGAGTTTCACCTTACACGATTCAAATCGTGAAGCCAGCAGAGTGGCTTGTGTACGAACATCGGATACAATATGAGATGTAAAACAGATTAAACAATGAATATAGTCATAATGCAAATTTCAAAATGAAACCTATAATCAACACTGACACTCTCACTTACATCAGACCAGGACTTGCAACCCCGTCGAGTACTTCATGCTGGTCTTTGGCGAATGAAATTTTAGCCAATCACAATAAACCTTCTTCTTGAACGTATTTGTGTCGGAAATAACTCGTCTGCTATTTATTGTACAAGCTCGCGGGGTCGCGGTGTTTGTATGTTTGATTTTGAGATTGCCATAAGTCGGATATTTCAGCACCAAAAATTATTAGCCTTTTGAAGTCTAAATATTCGGTAACTAAACCTTTCCAGTGCAATTTTCAACTTCGTAAAGTGGTCGCGCTAAACTCGGTAAAAAGTCAATACAAATCAACTATATAACCAAGGCTTAGGACCGTTGACTCAAATCTCAATGGCGTCTCTTTAAACCTCTGAACCGGATTTTCGATATGGGGCGGAAGTCGCTTCATTTTCCACCGCTAGGGGTCTCTGTGCTGGGCGCGAACTTATGATGACGTAAAAGGTCCGAAAATAGGTTTGTGGTTAGTTTTGGCTAATTGTCATACTTATGGTTATTATGTTACTTATGATATAGTGCTAAGAAACACGGAGTAGTATAATAAATGAGACGCAATAAGAAATTATATGAACACAATAAATAACTTAAAAGAGAGTAGAAATAAAAATTAGTATGGGGGAGTAATTAGAACAAAAAAATTGAGCTAATCAAGGGAAGAGCGAAAATGGTTCGAGAGTTTACGTCGGAAAGTAGCTTTATAGGGACTTGGCAATTTGGGGTTATTTCCACCCCCTGCCGCCATTCTGGTATTCTTTTTTGCAGAGTGGAAGCTATTTCAGCCATAGAGATACAAGAGGAACAGTTGAATTTTCAGCTTTGATTCGGGTTCAATGGAAGAGCCCCTTCGCGTGTGTGATAGGGTGAGTTGCTTGTAGCGCCATCTACATGCGGCGAGGTAAACTAAAATACTACTAACCCCATGTTAACACTCGAAGTTAAGCAGCTTCGAACGCGGTCAGTACTTGGGTGGGAGACAACGCGGGTTCGAATCGAATTACGCCGGGGACGTTTTATATTTAATTAATTTTTATTAATTTCCGTATTAATTAATGGAAGGAAAAGTGTTTGTAAAATAAAGAGATGTTTATTAACAGAGAATTAAAATATTTGCAAGATGAAACATTACGGTATTTATTTTTTGTTCAAATTGAATAGCTCCTTCGCTCGCCGATAGAGGCGCCACGTATCAAAAACCCTATCACACACAAGAAGGGGTGGGATGGAAATATTCGTAACAGAATGTCGCGAGACCCCCTCGCAATAGTTTGTCTAGGTTCTTAATAGTGTTCTAATGTCTATGATTTCAGCCCCTCTTCTGACCCCCCTCTTGGTATACTTTCTACCTAGATTCGAAGCTAGAGTGAGGTTGCATGACGTAGTACTGCCAAGTCCCTATTGGTTAGGGTAACCAAGTCATCGGGCAAAGAATTCCAATCATTTATGAATAATATTTTATTATTTAAATGATAACAGTAATAAATTCTGGTTTTTGATTCAACAATTTAAAGAAAACCCACTCACTCCCATCACGATAATTATTTTTACCCTGAATAGGTGTAATCTTGTTTTCATATCTATCCGCTTTTGGTGTAATGTATATATAAGATCTGCAGTTGAAGAGATGGCATTTTGCATTATCATTTTAAACTGTCTCTTTGCCTCAACATAAATTTTGAAAAACTACAGGAAATTATCTTTTGGAATGTGCTTTACCTTTTTAATTATAATTATAATTGTTGGGTGAGAAAAAACAAACCAAATCCGACCATAAATCGATCCGGACATTATGGTAATAGAGGTGCCTGTGTTTGCCAGAGAAATTCCAAAAAAATAACTGTGGAAATTTAAAGGGAAATTCCAAAATATCTTTTTCTCTTCGTAAACATATTTTATATACCTTCCAAAACATGAAATCGAGGTCTAAAAAATTTTGAAGTCGCTTAAATTATTTTAATTAATTTAAATGAGCCCGCCATGTACCCCGCTGTTTTGGTTTATGACGTCGAACCCCCGGGTTCCACCATTGGATCTTAATAATAGCCAATTGGCCATATGTCTAATCACCGCCACTAGCGGATGGTCTGAAAACTACTCCCATAGAGTCTAGGTATATTTAAGCGGGTTTGTAGAATTTCCGCCAGGTGGCTCGAACGCCGCGCCATCTGACGGAAATTCTGCAAACCCGCTTAAATATACCTAGACTCTATGGGAGTAGTTTTCAGACCATCCGCTAGTGGCGCTGATTAGACATATGGCCAATTGCAGGCACAATCGCCAAAATGTCGACTGCTTATACTTTTGTTTTGATTCTTCTGAGTACTATCGTATCGTTCCTCGTTCGGCCACTGAAATCATGCCTCGGTGTATAATTGAAGGTTGCGAAAACAACTCTCACAACGCTAATCTTAGCTTTTTTCAAGTCCCAAATTATATCCGGTTTCCTTCATTAACAATAAAATGGATCAGCAACGCCAAAATTCCTGTAAAAAATGCTATTGAGAACATCATGTCAGCCAAAGAGCCAAGGCTTAGCAACGAAAAGTCCATGGAAATTACCAAATACAGGGTATGCGAGGTGCATTTCACTCAGGAATGTTTTGAAGTTGAGCCGCCATTGAAAGTTATGATATGTGGGAAGAGGAAGAAGAAGATTCTTAAACATGGATCTGTACCAACACTCTTTGGTAGCGATATCAACATATCAGCTTCTAATGTTAGTAGGGCCACTGAAGAAGTCGTAAGCCCAGATATTCATTTCACTGGTGAACGTGAAATAGCTCAAAGCCACCAACAGGCTAATGTAAACAGTTTTGACATGAACACTCAAACTGAACCTGGGATCAAGATGACGTGCGATAAGGGTACAGAAACATGTACAGAACGTGACATACATCTTGAAATGGAGAAATTACAGAGGGCATGCGTTTCAAGTATCATTCAAGAACATTCATATCCGAAAGACACACGTCACACTTTAAATCGTTTAGCAACATTGACCACTGTAACTCCAAAGAAGGCTTCACTCTCTCACCCACTAATCCACTCAACCCCAATTTCAAAGGAGAACGATAGTTTTAATTTGGATGAAAGTAGTGATATTGAAGTATCAATGTATCAACCTTCGTTTGACGAATCCTTCACTACGAATAGTTCGATGGAGGAACCTGAAAGCTCGGAACAGATTGTTCGAGAAAAAAAAGTTTATTGTTTTTGAAAGCAACCTAAATCAAATTTTATCTCGTGTAGTTTGCGATCACGAAGGTTGTACGAGTCGACTTGATATATCAGATGCAAATAAATCTGAAATGGAAGGTAGCCTTCTGACTGTAAAAGCGGCATGCATAAATGGGCATCAATTTGTTTGGAAATCACAGCCTCTTCTAGGAAGAATGGCAGCAGGGAATATATTGATAGCAGCAGCTACGCTTCTTTCAGGTGGAACATTTAATCGCTTTCACTCATTCTTTGAATTTATGGGTTTGAAAGCAATCGGCAAGACTACCTTTTACTCATTGCAACAAAAACTATTGGTTCCTGAGATAAAGCGAACATGGAAAATTGAACAACAGAAAATTCTGAATGAATTAAAGAGAAGTCCAACTGTAAATCTCTCAGCGGATGGAAGATGCGACTCACCAGGTCACAGTGCAAAATATTGTACCTACACCTTAATGGATCAATTGACTGATAAATGCGTGCATTTTGAATTAATTCAAAAAACTGATGCAGAATTTAAATCCACAAATATGGAATTGCTGGGTTTGAAGAAATGCTTAAAAAAAATGGACGATGAGGACATACCCGTAACACGTTTAACAACAGATCGCCACATACAATGTAGGGCTTTTATTAGGCAAGAATATTCGAACATAGATCATCAGTTTGATGTGTGGCATTTGAGTAAAGGATTTGGCAAAAAGTTCTTGCACTTTCAAAGAAAAAAGAATGTGAAGAATTATCACCCTGGGTTAAGTCTTTGAAAAAACATCTGTGGTATTGCTCTGAAAAATGTGACCAGGACCCAGATAAGCTGGAAGATATGTGGAAATCAATTGGCTACCATGTTTTAAATGTACACAACTTTCGAGATTTGCCAAATTATAAAAAGTGCGCACACCCAAGGCTAACACAAGATGCTGAAAGAAGAAAAAAATGGCTAAAAAAAGGTTCTCCAGCTCATGATGGGCTTTTAAAGCTCATCAACAACAACCTACCAGTGAGGGATTTAAGGCAAACAAATGGTTATTCTCACACATCATGTTTAGAAAACTATCACAGTTTAATGAATAAATACTGCCCAAAACAACTCGACTTTGATTTTAAAGTAATGGAAGCGAGAATAATCCTCACTATCTTAGATCACAATTCTAATACCAAACGAGGATGCCTTTATGAAATGAACGATTCTGAAGTTCAAAATAAAGAAGAATTTGAATATTACTATTCAAAAGTTACTAAGCACGACCTATCAAAGAACCAAAGTCATATGACTTCATATTCACACTTCTTGAAAACATAATAAAAAGTTACGAGGATGGCAAACTAACCCTACCAGAAAAAAACCAACGACCCAAAAACATAGCACCTATTCCAAGACCAGAAAAATCCAAACTTCAGCGTGAAGCCAAAAAAAGAAGACTCGAATTTTAATATCTTATTTAAACAAGTTGGGAAGCCACAAGTTGTTTAATCACAAAACATTAACAAGGCCCACTTATCATATCACAAGATGTTTTGCATTTATTTTTGGCATAAGTGTTGGTCTTTACCTTATCACAAGAAAATTTGTACTGATTTTATCACAAAAATGTTATCAGATCCATAAATTAAAAAAATTACATTTGAAATATCACACAGTCTGCTAGTTTTTTTTCATTTTAAAGCCTTCACTTAATAATATTGGTTTCATTTTAGAAATTTTATGAATTTTTAGAATGTAGGGTAGTTAAGGGTGGCCTTTCCACAATTAAGCATTCCATATGCAGCTACAACTTCAGGTACAGGTTTATAGCTAACATACAAGTCAGCTGATTCCTCTGGGTATTCTTTTCTTATACTAAGAAGAACGCACATAGGAAGTGCTCTTATATTATTTTTACCCAAAACATCATAAATCATATGAGTAAAACTTCTATATGCTGCATATCTATAGGTTCTGGAATATATAACGCTCAAGAGTAAGTAATTAAACTAAACAGGAAATCCCAATTTTAAGCATACTGATTTGACAAGGCTCTCGGTGGGACTGGTCTTCTTCTGGCATGCAAATATGTGCGATAGAGAGTTCGCAAAACTACGCGGTTCAAACAATTTGGTCCATAATCCTCAAATTGTGTGATGCAAACAGGGGTATTGATTGGAACTTCTTCCCTGAGGAATGTTTGTACCTTTCTAATTTGCTTGCAACATATGACTCCATTTTCAATATCTTTATTATTTATGTAAGTTTTGAGATTAGAGTCTCGCTCATCTTGACCAAGGCCTAACCATTCCGGCACGCAATGAAAACAGGAACAATTATCTTTAACCATGTCAACGTTTATTACCAACTCTTGAACTTGATTATTGGCGGCATTTTCTTCTATTAATCTCAATTCTTCATCGGTATACTCTGGTTCATCCTCGTAGGGAATAATGCCGCGTCTAAAAGACATTTTTGGTTTTTTCAGCTACCGATATATTTATATTAACTATAAGCAGTCGACATTTTGGCGATTGAGCCTGCAATTGGCTATTATTAAGATCCAATGGTGGAACCCGGGGGTTTGACGTCATAAACCAAAACAGCGGGGTACATGGCGGGCTCATTTAAATTAATTAAAATAATTTAAGCGACTTCAAAATTTTTTAGACCTCGATTTCATGTTTTGGAAGTTATATAAAATATGTTTACGAAGAGAAAAAGATAAGTTGGAATTTCCCTGTTATAAAAATGTCTTCGTGGGCAAAGACTAGAAAAAGCAAAAGCGCATAGATAACCAGAAAGTGAAGAACGAGAAGCCTAAACCGCAACGTGAAAAATGAGTTCCCCCATAGTCGATACAAAATTTCCGTCCCCCTTACAGAGCGACGGGAAGAGTTGGTCTTATGCCGCGGCGGAGAGTTACTTTCGCGTAGTTTTACACAAGGTACATGCGTAAGTTGGCTCGAAAATATAGTTCACTTATTTCTTTATTTTCATGTCGTCTGCTATAGTTTAATTTCAAGGCTTAATATAATCTAGTCATTTAGGTAGTCGGGAATCGGCACATTTGTCAAAATGTCAGATTTGAATTTAGCAAACATTTTAGAAAGCTACGAAAAGGATGACTTTTTCCTGATTGATAAAGACGGAAAACTTAAAGGTGCAATAGAATGCATGAAAAACAATATCAAAATTCAACTTAACGAAACTTGAAAATTCCACGACGATTGAACCGAAAGAGCGCTAAAGAACAACCGTTAAGCCTAGTTAAGCAGCCGATTTCTCAATAGTATTCCCCACTATCCCCAGGAGCCGCTACCATCGCGAACTACTTTCCGCTTGTCACGTGACATTAACGATGACCTAATATATCTCTGATTCCATTGGTAGTTGAAAACGAGGCTCACCAACCACCCATTTGTGTCCCTCCTTGCTTCTCATTTTACACGAATACCGTTGCTAAAGGCTGGAAAGGTTTAATGTTCTTCACTTTCTGATCTATGCGCTTTTGGAAAAAGTAAATGATAAGAGAACAAAATGGAATGACCGAAGTAACAGATATTAAATTTTTTCAGTTTAAAGACATGATTATAAAACATCAATTATTTTAAAAAAAAATACTTATCTTCGTTTTTTTGACCAAAATTACATTTGCCCAAAAATTTTGAATCATGAAATTTTCCATTCTTTTCAAAATGGTTCGTGTCAAATCTTTACTATATAACAGATACATGCGACATCGTTTATTTACAGCTAGATTTAAAGTGTAGACCATGATAGAAACAGTTCCACGTTAGTGATATTTAAATGGATTGCAGCTTTTAATTTGAACTACAATACGTTTTAATACTGGAAACTAAGCCCAATAGTGAAATAAATACACAGCCCACCATTTGTCGGTGTCCATTTACGTGTTTCGTGTTATACGTTTGCTCAAAAATATCAAGTCGAAGTCTTACCAAACTAATTCAATCACAACTTTTAAAACAGTTCTCACGCACTCAATAATATACCAAAGGTTTTTTTGTTAATAATATCTTTTATCCAAATTTTAATGATTGATTTATAAAACATTTTAAATCGTCGACCCAAAAAATGGGACCCAATCGAATCGTGGTCGTATAAATGCAGGCGCAAAACCAAAGCACCCTAAAGCGACGTTTAAAATGTCAATCATGATGAAAGATAAAATTTCTAACTTCGGTTGCATTTAGTCGTTTTAAACAACGTTTTCTCTTAATATAAATGAGAACTCGTCACGATTAAAATTCATAGAAATGAGATATTATCACCATCATTACGTTACTAAAAGACCTAAAAATGCCATGTAGCGCCATATAACGCATTTTAAACGAGTATCGGTTTAGTATCATATTTAACCAACCGATCCGATACTATCGGGAAACCCCGAGTATCGGTGCCGATACCGATATGGTATCGGTACCGGTTCATCCCTACTTTTGAAGACATGATTATAACACGTCAACTTGAAACTGGCGTTTAGAGAAATATCGTGTTAATATCGTATATCCTTTCCAAGAAAAAGAACGGTTTGAAATAAGTAAACTTGAAATTGATGTTAGTTCAAATCTTTTTTATGATAATGTCTCGGTGATGACCAGCGGCCGAATTCAGCTGCCAAAGAAATCTCCTCCTACCTCTCCTAAGCTCGCTCATTGGTCAATCCAAATCAATCTTGAGGCTTTTCATTGGCGGTGGCGGTTTTGGGACAAAACTCACTTACGACTTGTGAGAGGTTGAAATTTTCGAGCAGACGACATTGACACTGGCTGGCATAGTTGTTGCAACTATAAACTATCAACGATCCTGTAAGCCAAGCTTCTGGGCGGCAAAGTTTGAGGGAATAAGACACATGTCGGCGATCCTACCCTATAGGTGCCGACTGCCCCGTGTCCGCAGTCTGATGTAGGCAAATGTATGCGTCTGTTGAAATGGTATTAGGATGTAGGAGGACTGGTATTCATGTGCATATGTTCTTGAGCATTGTTGTTTATCAATTATCATTATAAGATTGTATTAATCATTATAAGATTGTATTAATCATTATAAGATTGTATTAATCATTATAAGATTGTATTAATCATTATAAGATTGTATTAATCATTATAAGATTGTATTAATCATTATAAGATTGTATTAATCATTATAAGATTGTATTAATCATTATAAGATTGTATTAATCATTATAAGATTGTATTAATCATTATAAGATTGTATTAATCATTATAAGATTGTATTAATCATTATAAGATTGTATTAATCATTATAAGATTGTATTAATCATTATAAGATTGTATTAATCATTATAAGATTGTATTAATCATTATAAGATTGTATTAATCATTATAAGATTGTATTAATATAGGACCAATTGAAATTATGTATCGAACCTAAAATCCTGTATATGGAAAAAAGGCTTTTATTGATCATCTTTGTTGCAGTTTTAAAAGAAGATTCCCCATATGTGTATTTCCAATTGCACATTTCAACAAGTCACGAAGCATTACTGAAACAGCAAAATATTTAATATGACCATCATTTTGCATGTTCTATTCAAAAAAACGTGTTTTGATTTATTCGCTACTACCCCTTTATTGTTAAATCACAATTAAACTTAGTAAAATGTGTTATGTCCTCCGCATCATTTAACTTTCCAAAAATTAGTTACTATTTGTCACTTTTTTTGGATTTTTGAGTCTTTCGATGTTATTTATCTTCTCGACCACAACGTTAACCGTTATATATTTCAATCGCCCAGCTGTAAGACGGTTTAAAGGCAAAAATAGCGGGATCATAGTTGATCAAACCCCAAAATCAAGGAGCTCGCTCCGCTCGCTCTGCGAATGTTTAACTTAATACTTAAAATCAATCCAATTCCAATGCATGTTTTGTTTTTGATTTAAAACTATATCAATTACTTTGCATTCTGGGCCGTGCTCCAAAATTATTTAATTGAATATCGCCGTAGACCTTTTATGAGGTGACCTTTCCTTTGACTGGAAATATCTAATTACGACACCGACCTTTAAAATATCTTTAATTGTAGAAAATAATTATGAAAATCAGTGATCTCTCAAAACATGTAATTTCAAGTGGCCCTTTAAATAGCTTAGTTTGCCCTTATTTAGTCACTTTTTGTTAACTATTGTTAAATTAATTAGTCACTTATTCAACTAAAATAGAGGGTATGAGTTAGTATCAGCCCTGGAAGAGTCAATTAAAGTATTTGCCACTATAGGAACTAGTAAGCCTATTGGTGATTCTAATCTCACATTGGTATTTTTTTTATCTAAGTGATCCGTCTTTAATGTTTCGAGCACCCCTATGTATTTAAGCGAAGAAGCCACGCAAAAATAAATTAAGACAATAAAACTGTAACATTTGAATGGGTAGGAAATAGGGAGTCAACGATTCAACATATTCTTGTTTCATTATTATTTCTCCAACAGTTCCATAAAAGTTGGACATTTACCAACTACAAATTTACATACATTGCTGGAGAATATCCGAATTCGAGTATAAGATAGATAACAATTTACGGCATACTGACAAATGTCAAGTTCAAAACTGGGAATAAAGGTTGTAAGCCCCACAAAACTGGTAGGCTTACCTAGAGTGAATACACGTACTTTTATAATCAAACTTTATTTTAGACTCACCCAGCCATCTCTCAAAAATATTACAAAGTAAAAACTTTAAAGTAAATAAACAAAAAGGTGCTCGGGCCTTCCTCCTTCGTCGCTGCAGCCAAAAGATAAAGATATCCTCCTGGTCCCCGGCCCCTCCTTTTATAGACACAGGGTCCCGAGTCGGGTCTAAGAGTTCCTTCCCCCTTGACTTTTGGTCAAGGGGTTAAGTCTCTGTCGGGATTCCGACGAGGACAGTTGCGCGGTGCAATAGGACTTTCTTAGGCCCCCCTGATAATTTTACAAGCGTATGCTCGTTCCGCTGCCACCCCAAGCTCGCCAATTTTAACGTTATGAGGAGCAACGGCCTACCAGGGGTAACGCCATTTCGCGTTTGCGATATGGCCGTTACAACTCCCCCACCCAAAAAATACTTATTGGGTAGGGCTGTGCTAACCCAATGCTGGGAAGAAAAAGTCTTCCTCCTACTCCTCCAGCAATGGCGAAAATCTAACGCGTCCGAGAATTCGGACGAACTCGACGGGACCGATGACGTCTCCGACCACCGGGGAACTGCGGCTGCGGCCCCCCCCCATTCCCCTCACTCAATTTAAATTGCGCGTATGCGCCAAATAAATTAGTCACCGAATATTTATAGGGGTTCCTATAAAACTCGGAAATCGCAAATCAAAAGAGTGTTCCCCCACCCAAAAACTTTACAAAGGGTTTCCTCTGCTAGAACGTAAATTGTACGAATGCCTAGGGGGGCTCTTTTCGCTCTCTCTCCGCTCTCTCCTATCACGTCTAGGCTCAACTTTACTGATAGCATTGTCAGGTGAGTTTTCACCGGCGACTTTGCTATCCAGCGGAGAGTCTCCCGTCCAGGGTGGAGTGTACCGTTTCAGGTTTGAAACGTGAGAGATACCAGCGAATTTTCGCGTAGTTTCCTCCTCCAACCTGTACGTCAACGGGGTAGTTCTTTCCTGCACTACGAATGGGCCGTCATACTTTTTCGCGAGCGAAGCCGTGAAACCACGACTCGCATCGGAAAGAGGGTGCGTACGGCGCAAAACAAGGTGTGTGGTGACTGCCACGTCGAAAATACACGTGTCTTCGACGCTTGTCGTAGTGCAGTTTCTGCTTCAGCTTCGAGTCCTGCAGGTTATGCCTTGCATGATCGATAACATCATGAAGTCTAACCTTCAGTCTCTCAGCATATAGATCTGGGTTTCGGTTCTGGTAAATATTTACCGGTTCCAATTCCCAACCTAACGGAGCGCAGGGCTCCCTACCGAAATTCATCGCCGCGGGCGTGAATCCAGTCGAGCTGTTTTCAGCTGACACTAAGGCGAAGCCCAACTCAGGAATACGAGCATCCCAATCCCTATGTTTCTCAATATAAAAAATAATCATAGGCTTGATATTCCTATTCATGCGCTCAGTAATGTTTGCCTGAGCATGATACGGAGTTTTTTTTTTCGGGCGTATACCCAATCTTTTACATGTCTCCTTGAATTTCGGACTGGAAAACACAGAAGCATTATCAGTAATCAGTTCCTTTGGGAATCCAAATCGACAGAAAACTTCAAATAACTTCTCCCATATTTTCTCCGTAGTCATTTTTCGTAAGGGGTAGGTTTCTACCCACTTAGTGAAATGGTCTACGATGACGAGCAGGTATTGATTACCCTTGGAGCTGCGGGTATAGGGACCCATGAGATCACAGGTCACTAATTCCCACGGCCTTTCGCTACGAACGCTTGATAGCAGCCCGGGCTTTAATTGTGCAGATGGCTTCGATTTTTGACACATCTCACAACCCCGAACATACTTTAAAACGTCGCGCTTCATACCCGACCACGTGACTCGGGATTGTAAACGTTTATACGTTTTACAAACACCCAGGTGGCCGGCAAGGGGCTCGTCGTGAAAATATTTAATTGCCTCTAGCCTCAAGCTTCGAGGTATTACCACCTTCCAAGCTTTCTCTAGGGCATCCTCATCCTCCTCGTCCCATGGTGCGAAGTATCTTAATAGAAGACCGTCTTGATCCATTACATACTGATCCAATACTGCCCCGGCCTTTATTGCCGTTTCCGGGTCTACAGAGCTCCTAACACGCTCTAACTCCTCGATTAAACGAGATAACTCTGGATCAGTAGCTTGGGATTTTATTATCGCCTCTCTATTAAAAGGTAAACCCAACTTGGGTGTGTTACCCCCCACTACTTCATTTGCAACCAATGTGACGGCTTCTTCGTCGGCCAAATCGGTTTCGATTGGAGCCCGACTTAGAGCATCGGCTACCAAATTTAATTTACCAGGGCGGTATCGCACGTCGTAATTAAATGGTTGGAGGCCTAAAGACCAGCGGGCTAATCTTCCAACTGGCTCTTTCATCTTTTTTAGCCATTGAAGGGCCTGATGGTCGGTTTCGATTATCACATCAGTACCTTCAACATACATTTTAAACTTCTTGAGAGCGAATACTACTGCAAGACATTCTAACTCTGTAGTGGAATAATTACGCTCTGCTGGAGTCAGCCCACGACTTATAAACCAGATAGGCATTAATCCTCTATCTGTTTCTTGTGCCAATACTGCACCCAAGCCGTGGCTACTAGCATCGTTTTGAATAAGAAATTTCTTATTCAAATCCGGGAGAGCTAATTCCGAGGTACTCTTTACGTTTTCCACTAACTCCCGCATAGCGTTGGTATGGATTTCCTCCCAACGCCACGTGGAATCCTTCTTAAATAGGTTATACAAAGGACGAGCTATTCCCGCAAAGTTCGGTATAAACTGGCGGTAATAACCTATCATGCCAAGAAATCTTTGTAATGATTTCACGTCTCGAGGGATCGGGAATTCCTCAATCGCTCGAAACTTATCCGGATTTGGCATACAGCGCCCTGGACCAACCTTATAACCGAGAAGATTAACGGTATTCGTGCTCAGTTGCACCTTGCTCGGATTAATAGTTAATCCGGCATCTTTAAGGCGGCCTAGAATTCCTCGAATGTGAATCAAATGATCCTCAAACGTCTCGGAATATATGGTGATATCATCATAAAAACCGAGAGCGAAATTCCATTTACAGGGTCCTAACACCCGGTCAACTAATCGCATGGAAGTTGCCGGTGCGTTTTTAAGTCCAAAGGGCATCTTTACGAATTCGTAAAGTCCCCTATGGCACACGAAAGCTGTCTTTTGTATATCGCTATCTTTCATCCTCACTTAGAGGAAGCCCTTTGTGAGATCTATTGTCGTGAAATACCGCGCCTTCCCTAAATACGCTAAGATATCATGTATCGAAGGCATTGGGTACCTATCGGCAGTAGTCACGTCATTTAACCTCCGCACATCTACACAAAGCCGTTTGATCTCACCCGGCTTTGGGTTAGCTTTCTCAACAAGAACTATCGGGGACGCCCAGGGACTATTGGATGGTCGTATAACTCCCAATTCCAACAACTCATCAAAAGCCCTGTCTATTTCCTCCCTCTTCTTGTTGCTAACCGGACGGGGATGACACGCTATAGGCCTAGCGTCGCCCGTCTCTATAGAGTGCTCAATTAGCGAGGTTTCGCCAGGTTTCTTTGTGAATATACTTTGGAATTCCGAAAGCATATCCACCAACCAAGCTCTTTCATCTTTGCTACAGGTCGATTTCGACGCTAAAGCTTTTAACACATTTAAGGGGTCTTTCTCACTTTTGACGATTTCGCCAAAGCAATTAGACGCCCCTTTTTCCATTTCTTCGGTATCGAACGGGATGACTTTTTGAGGGAAGGGGCCGATTGACCACCCACCTTCACTTAACCTAATGTCTATCCCCGTTCCTCGAAGAAAATCTCTCCCAAAAATAACTGAGGGTGTAAGACCTCGGACAATAAGAAAGCGCTGCCTTCTTTTCCCTCCGGGCCAATATACCTGGAGACGGATATCTCCGGCTACGCGGCATGTGCCGCGACCGAATCTAACCATTGTCCTATTAGCTTTTATCGCCATTTCTCGTTCTTCGAATATGGGTATGAATTCATCGCCCAACAAAGAAACTGACGATCCGCTATCTAACAAGCCAAGGAACGATTGCTCCATAGCTTGAAATCTCAATAATGGGGGAGTTTTCCCGCCAAAATCAGAACAGCGATTAACGGATGGCGCGAAAATGCGATTTTTCGAATTTCTTACCTGTCTTTTGGCCCTCGTTATTTTATTTCTAAAACCATACCGAGGCCCCTCCCAAGAATAATTCGGATTTCCGATTATCTTGGTTGCTCGGCTTCCCATTTCCCGGATTATTGCAATCCCTTTGGAAATGCCCGAGTTGGTTGCACTTAAAACAGCGCCCCATACTACGGTTACCTTTCCTTTGGTCTGGATTTCCGCCATTGGAATGCGCATTAAAAGTAGCATCTGCTCTTTTACCCGAGCGAGTGTTCACTCCGCTCAACGCCTGCCTCTGTACTCTAAAATAAGAGTACGGATCTAAGGCTGCTAAGCCTACGCCCACCTGATTTTCCGCAAATGCGTTTACATTTGAGGAAACTGACATACTGATGGCATTATTAACCGATTGAAGCGATTGCTCAATCGAAATACCTGCCCCATATGCCAGACCAGGCTCTAAAGACTCCGCCATTGACGGTGGGGGTCTGTACATTACCTCGGCCAGGAGATCAGATTGAATAATCTTAGCCTCCTCAGCCAATTCAGCAAGGGTAGCGAAAGCTTTTCCCCTTAGCATTCTACGGTATGTCGGATGACACTGCCGTAGGACGCGCTGAATTTGTACCGACTCAGACTCCGGTGTTTCTAATAGGTGAGAATACTCCGATAAACAATGGATGTACTGAGTCAATGGTTCATTTTCTCCTTGAGTTCGGTTATCCAACTCAATTTGAATGCGCCTAGAGTAATCAGTAGCCTTATACTCTTTTCTAAAACACTCTCGGAATTCCGAAAGGTTTTTGAAAGCGGCTGAACCCCCCACAAATTTAAACCAGCGATCGGCCGGCCCTTGTAAAGACAAAGGGATCACGTGAAAAAGGATATCCTTATCACTATAGCCGGTCGCTGATTGATACCGCAGAAGAGCCTCGAGGAAATCCATCGGAGATTTCTCATCTGCGGGTCCTAAATAGGTTGGAGCGTCTACTCGCAACCTTACCTGGGGAGTTTGCGTTGGATTTCCAACTTTAGCTGCCCCACAACCTGAGACAAAACCTTGAAAGGCTTGACGCAAGGCATCACTAATAAGTTGGCTCATTTGCTGAGCCGGGTCTCCGGACTCAGCGCCTTCACCATTATTAGCGGAAACCCGGGATCTAGTTTCCGGCATAATTCAATATAGTGGTATCACTATACTAAAATCACTAAATTCTAAACTAAACTAACTTTCAATCAACTAAATCGGCTCGCGACCACAACACTTTTTTAAATTAAACTTGGAGAAAAATTAAACTAAGTACATGTATTACTGTATGTTCCCAAAGCCCCACGTTGGGCGCCAGTTTGTAAGCCCCACAAAACTGGTAGGCTTACCTAGAGTGAATACACGTACTTTTATAATCAAACTTTATTTTAGACTCACCCAGCCATCTCTCAAAAATATTACAAAGTAAAAACTTTAAAGTAAATAAACAAAAAGGTGCTCGGGCCTTCCTCCTTCGTCAGCTGCAGCCAAAAGATAAAGATATCCTCCTGGTCCCGGGCCCCTCCTTCTATAGACACAGGGTCTCGAGTCGGGTCTAAGAGTTCCTTCCCCCTTGACTTTTGGTCAAGGGGTTAAGTCTCTGTCGGGATTCCGACGAGAACAGTTGCGCGGTGCAATAGGACTTTCTTAGGCCCCCCTGATAGTTTTACAAGCGTATGCTCGTTCCGCTGCCACCCCAGGCTCGCCAATTTTAACGTTATGAGGAGCAACGGCCTACCAGGGGTAACGCCATTTCGCGTTTGCGATATGGCCGTTACAAGGTACATTTTAGCAGGAGTTCATAATAACCCCCCGTCGGGGGGGAAGTACGAAACTGGTTAAAAAGCCCGTAACAACAAAGTTTCGCCGTAAAGCTCAGCGGATTTATACACCGCTTAACTCCCAAAGAAATAGTTACCCCAATGTTTAGCGCCCACGCGCATTAATTTCCCATATTCCGGGTTAGCACTATTTTTATCTTGTGATTTAGGGAGCGAAAATGGCTCGCGAGTCGCGTCTCACGTCTGTCGGCGCGGGCAGCCGCGGTGTACATTAAGCCTTGGCTAAGAAGTTGGCTTTGCGATGGTTTCTAGTTTTCTACAAAACATTTAAACGATAGTCATTATTGTTTTCTTGTGATATGTGTGATAATTCCGTGGTTAAATTAAAACGGTATGGACAAATTGATTCCCAGTATCTTTAATATAAGAATTCCATCGTGTTTCTACGTCCACATACTCGCCATTTTACTTAACGACGGAGATCCCTGCCAAGTTTTGGAACGAAAACCAAGGAGTATAGGATACTACTACAATCTACTGCAAAGTTGTATGTCCATCAACAGGCTAGTCCTTTATATGCGCAACGACAAAATCTTGTTGTTCGCGATTTTTACCATTAGCTCTATGGCAAGTTTCGTACTTCCCCCCGAAAGGGGGTTATTATGAACTCCTGATTTTAGGAGTTCATGGACGTAACTGGTTCCGCCTCCAGTTTTACCGCTCTCCATTGTCGAAGCAGTCTTCTTTCATATATCGCCTTTCAAGATGCTCAATATCTTCTTGATCTCTTCCAACCAACAATCTTGCTCATTGACATCATTTAACCTATCTGTGATCCCTGATGTTTTATCCAGTATTCCAGTTATCCTCCCTCTGCTGTGCGGTGTTTCGACAGTGAATGAAGTTATTAAAGTACATTGTCCCTGTATTGCTATCTTTAAAGGGAAATTCCAACTTATCTTTTTCTCTTCGTAAACATATTTTATATAACTTCCAAAACATGAAATCGAGGTCTAAAAAATTTTGAAGTCGCTTAAATTATTTTAATTAATTTAAATGAGCCCGCCATGTACCCCGCTGTTTTGGTTTATGACGTCGAACCCCCGGGTTCCACCATTGGATCTTAATAATGTTAACGGCGCCCATATCCATATTTTCCCGCCCATAGCCACCTCCATATTTTCCCCTAGATGGCGCGACCGTCACCCTGACCCTAGTGGAAAAAATGATTGGAAACCAATTGGGAAAACGCAGTTCAGAAACCAATTGGGAACCAATAGGAAACCAATAGTGTTTTCGTCACATTTCCGATAGGATATACCAATTACTGACCGATAAGATTGACCAATTACCGACCGATAAGATTGACCAATTACCGACCGATAAGATTGACCAATTACCGACCGATAAGATTGACCAATTACCGACCGATAAGATCGACCAATTACCGACCGATAAGATTTACCAATTACCGACCCATTAGAATGACCAATTACCGACCCATAAGACTGACCAATTACCGACCCATAAGACTGACCAATTACCGACCCATTAGAATGACCAATTACCGACCCATTAGAATGACCAATTACCGACCCATAAGACTGACCAATTACCGACCCATAAGACTGACCAATTACCGACCCATAAGACTGACCAATTACCGACCCATAAGACTGACCAATTACCGACCCATAAGACTGACCAATTACCGACCCATAGGCTCACACAGAACATATGAAAATTAATTAATAATATGGCGAACAAACTAATTACTAGGCATGTGCGAGTACTCGAAAAGGTTCGAGTACTCGATCGAGCTTCGAGCCGAGTACTCGGCTCGAAGCTCGATAAGCGATTTTTGAAAAGCTCGATACGTTTTCGAGCCTTGACCCAAAGCTCGATTAAAGCTCGATAGCCAAAATTGAGTTCCCAACCATCTCTCAAAAACCCTGGATGCGCGAAATACTACTTTTTCGATCTGCGCAGGGGTTTATGTAAGCTTAATTCTTATTGGCTTTTGAAATGGTGTGACACAGAACCAGGTCCGATAAATAAGACGACTTTTGATTGGCTCTTATAGTTTGAGTTTGAGTTATTCGTAGCATGAACCATCAATATAGAAAGTTCATGCTCTGTTCGTAGCATGCATGATAAACATGATGCCAGACAAAGAAATTATTTCATCATCCTACGTTAGCCGCGTTGTTGGAGGAAATTGGCGCCATTTTTCCCGCCGAAAACAAGTATCAAATAATCAAACAGTCTTTAGTTTTTTAAAAACTTAAGGCTGTTTGATACTTGTTTTTATTTACTTTCGTGATACTGTCTTAGCAAACTTAGCTTAAGGTTAATGCCAATTAGTTCCTTCTGAAACAAGCTAGAATAATCAAAAGTCGTCTTATCTAAAAAGAAGAACATTCTTAAGGCTCGAAATCCGATTTTTCACTAACTTGAAAGCTCGATAAGGCTCGAAACCCAATTTTTGACTAAACCTTAAAGCTCGAGAGCTCGATAAGAAAATCAAAGCTCGGCTCGAAGCTCGATAAGAAAAATTTTCAAGGCTCAAGCTCGGCTCGAAACTGAAAATTCAGGGCTCGCACACCCCTACTAATTACCACAGGCTCCACAATACTAATAAAACCTTCACAATTGAAATATTTTATTTTAAAAAGGAATTTTTTTTTTTTTTGGTTTTTTCAATTTGGCGCGGCAATAATTTTTTTTCGCAAATCGGAAATTTTTTGGGTCAGGGCGTGGTTCACTGCCTTAGCCGCCATCTCCTGGGCAGACTGATCTTTCCCCTTTTTCTTGGCGTAGTAGCGAACACTACCTGCAATAATAACAGTTACTATTGTATGATTGATACAAATTTTTAAGCTTTCATTTTTTAAACTTACTCTTAATAGCCGAAACCTTTTGTGGAGTAAGAGATGGCCTCGCTTCTAACGCCTTAGTTGCCTCGCTTCTAACGCCTTAGTTTTTTTTGAACCTATTTGACGATGTTCCTGTCAAGCTTCTATAATGAAACTCCCCGTTAGATTTATTTGGAACACTTAGGATTGTGCAAAAGAGTTCAATTCATTTACACCTTATAACACTTTGTACATTCTGACATTTCAATATGAATTTGTGAGAAACTGAGAATGACACAAAAGCCTCCCAAAAAAAGCACACACACACCCACACCCACACTTGAAACATTAACATTAAAAATATGGCACAAGCAAAATGGTTTCAATCCACTTTTTTAATCTACAGAGTTTTTGAAAAACTATATGTTAAAGGGAGGGTAAGCGCGTTATGTAGGGGTGGAGCCTTTAATAAGCTTCTCTCTTGCATTTTGATGGAAGATAAAATTCAGAGAGAAGCTTACTATTTTTGACTTGTATATGGATTTAAAAAACAAGTAATTTGATCTAAACAGATCCATGATAATTATGATGTGGAACTCATAATTTTTCCAAAGACCTATTCGCTTTTAAGAATTTAAGAGAAAAAATATCATACTTTTACTGCGCATCTCCTCGTCATCACTAGACATATCATCTGGTAACAATTTAAGAGTTAATTTATTAGAAATTGAGACTATATAGGGAAGTCTACTCTTGTGTGTTAGAAGAAACTTACCGTAATTTACTCTCACTAACCCACCATCTCTCATCATCCCTTGGGGCTCATGATCTCTTATGCCTTTGACTATCTCTTGAGGTTCATTATCACTAATCATCGTTTTACGTTCATCACTAATCATCGTCAATATAACTTATCAAAAATGTCTCGTTCATTTATAATGAATACGTTTCTAAAGGATATCCACCACTTTTCTAAAGGTAAAAACTACTTTTATGTCGTTTTAGAGATTCTACAAATTCAAACTCTGAAAACAAGGGCCAAGGCTTAGCGAGTAGCAGTACTTTAGAAGCTTCAAAAACGTGATAAAGTTGTTCTTACCATTAGAAAATTGCTGAATATCCTTTAGAAACCTATTTGGAGCAAGATTTAATCGGATTTCATGAATTAGTTCCAATAATAACGCTGAAATTGAGTCGAGTTGAGTTTATCGAGCGTTGTAGCGGGCTAAACCTTGACCAGAGAAACGAGCATGGCCATGGAGGAAGGATACGAGCTATGGGCTCTATAGGAGAGCCTGGAGGGGCCAACTAATAGGCGCGCGAGAAGCCAAAAAGGGTCACGGTGGCGCCGCCAGACGGCGAGTAAAGTAACTAAAGTTTTAATAAAAATTCAAAACCATGTCAAGAACAACAAATCGAAACATGTGGTTAATAATTGATTGCATCGCTCCTAACTCCAAAAATAATAAAGGAAATGCTAGAGATTTGTCTTTTTTCCGATTTCCCAAAAATACCTGTTTTTTCACACGTTATAGAGCCATAATTTGTTTGAACTTTAGTTACTTTACTCGCCGTCTGGCGGCGCCACCGTGACCCTTTTTGGCTTCTCGCGCGCCTACTAGTTGGCCTCTCCTATAGAGTCCAATAGAGTTCCCTGTTGGAAACCAATTGGAAATGAAAAGAGTTCCCTGTTGGAAACCAATTGGAAATGAAAAGGACTTTAATTTGAAAACATGACCAATACATGTCCAATAGAGTTCCCTATTGGAAACCTATTGGGAATTAAAAGGAACTTAATTTGAAAACATGACCAATACATGTCCAATAGAGTTCCCTATTGGAAACCTATTGGGAATTAAAAGGAACTTAATTTGAAAACATGACCAATACATGTCCAATAGAGTTCCCTATTGGAAACCTATTGGGAATTAAAAGGAACTTAATTTGAAAACATGCCCAATACATGTCCAATAGAGTTCCCTATTGGAAACCTATTGGGAATTAAAAGGAACTTAATTTGAAAACATGACCAATACATGTCCAATAGAGTTCCCTATTGGAAACCTATTGGGAATTAAAAGGACCTTAATTTGCAAAAATGACCAATACATGTCCAATAGAGTTCCCTATTGGAAACCTATTGGATATGTAATGGTCTTGAAATGGCAAGAAACCCCAATTCATTCCCAATAGAATTTCCAATCGGATGGTTATCGGAATGAAATGGACTTCTATTGGCAGATCATTTCCTATAGGTCGCCAATAGAAATCTTCAAACACCAATAGGATCGAATTTGTCACCGATTGGTTTCCAATCATTTTTTCCACTAGGGTAGGTAACATGAGATCGATATACGATATAGAGGTAAGGCGAGCTTTACCAGAGAGAAATTCTCTCTGGCTTTACCGAACACACACTTTTTCCCGAGACGTTGGTACGAGAGGTAGGAAACGGCGACGATACAATGTAACGACTATTATTCTATTTTACTTAAACCATTAAACTATTTAATTAACTTCAATGAGCCTCATTATTCAACCCGAAAACAACGTTAACAATTCAGAAGTGGGATAGACCCATAAAATACGCGAAAACTACGAACTTTAATGGCCCTAACGCCGCGCGAGGCTTTTTTTTCGCTAAGCCTAACCCGTACCCCACGCGAGATCGAGAACGGCACCGGCCCTAACACGCACGAGGCTTGCTCCGCTAAGCCTAACGAACTCGTTGCCGATACTAGCCATGTATAGACAATCGGTTGAGAAAACAACGGAAGTTTTCCCATGAACCAACAACGACGCCGACGCCGATGATAACCTCCGTGAAAGGAAACAAATATAACGAAGATTCAACACGACGAAGTAGACGACTGAAAGGCGAAAATCCAGAATTACCAATAAGCCGGGAAACTAACAAAGGAAAGTCACAGAAGCCCCAACGTTTTCGGGAAGCTGATCTGTAGACTGACGATACCTTAGACGAAGTGACCAACGATATCGGTAACACCCTGGATGACGTAGATAAAGCCGCGATTCAGCAAAACGACGAGAATCTATATTATTCCAACGATACGGAGGAAAAGGGAAACAAAGTCTGCGATAACGACTCTGACTCATCCTACGACAGCGTAACAGAAAACCATCCAGATAATTTCAACGAACGAAATTTTCTAAACGTAACTTGGGACTTTTCCAACGAAAACGACGACCAGCGATCATTCCACGATAATCAAGACATCGCAAGTGAAATCAACAGCCAAGACGAACCTTTGGCGAAAATACACGAGGGCGAATCGCGAGGAACCACGCTTTTGCATCCTCACGAGACACGAGATAACAGCATGCCGCGAACGGGAGCTGAGGGTGAGCAGGTTGCTCCTATGGGGTTCATTTCCATAAACGACTTCTCAGATTCCGTACAGAGAGCAGTTGAGGCGGCGGTACAACGATCAATTTCTGCCATGTCGGAAGCGCACCTCGCCCAACAAACGCAACTTATGAACGCTCATCAGTTACAACTAGAAGCTTTTCAAGCCAATAATCCTCAAAACGTGCCTGCGGCAAATCCAGTACAACACCACCATTACAACGATGGGAGCAAACTAATCCCTGACTTCGATCCAGTCAAATATCCGCATCAAACCGTCGAATCCTGGATCAATAAAGTCGACGACACGGGTGACGCGTACAACTGGAATGAAACGATGAAGATAAACCATGCAATACCGAAATTGCAAGGGACGGCCAAGGTATGGTATGAAGGCTTGGCCACAGTAAACCATACCTGGGACGAATGGAAGGTCTTGCTAAGGGAATGGTTTCCCGTCGTGAAAGGCAATCAGTCTCTTCACCGCGAAATGGAGAGGAGAATGAAACAGCCCAACGAAACCATCGAAGCCTACTACCACGATAAAGTAGCCAAGGCTAGACTAAGCGGGCTACAAGAAGACGACATGATAGATTATATCATCACGGGCCTTAACGACGACCGTCTGATCACATCCCTCAGCAATCGAGATTACAACACGCCACAAGAACTGCTGAAATGCATTAAGACGATGGAAGAAAGGTTAACCCTTGCTCAAGAAAATAAGGACAGAAGTAAGTCTGAACGATTTGACAAGGATAAAAGGGATTTCAGACCCCGTAACTTCCAACAATCGAGCCTGAACCCGAAGCCAACGCACGGCTACGCAAACGAGAAAGAACTCGAACGAATGAAATTCAGGAGGAAGCCAGATCGCAACGACAAAGGCGAGATTCTATGCTTCAATTGTAGAGAATACGGACATGTCTCCAGAGATTGTCCGAAGCCCCAGCGTAAACAACGTTGCGAGAAATGCAACAAAACTGGCCACGAAACGAAGGACTGTCGCAAAACCGAGACGAAAACAATCGGTCACGTAGACTTCAAGACTAGCGATGATGCGAACGAAAAGTATTTCCAAGATGCTATCCTTAACGGACACGAAGTAAGATCATATTTAGATCTTGGCAGCAAATGCGTTGCCCTAAGAGCCAGCGATGCCCACAGACTTGGCATAGATCACAACCCGCCGGAAGGTGGAGCGGTGATTGAAGGTTACGGCTCAGGAGTCACGAAGATTCTTGGCGTTTTCACGGCAACCCTAGAACTTGATCAAGCAACGGCTGAAGTAGAAGTCCACGTAGTCCCTGACGAAGCTCAGCAAATTCCCCTTTTGGTCGGGCAACCCTTTTCGGAACAGTCACACATCGTAATCGTCCGTCGCCAGAACACGGTTCGCATCTTTGAAGAAAATAAACCAGTCGAGGAAGAAGATGACTGCCTAAGGCAACTGCAAATACCAGACCTCCCAAAACCGCGTTTGAAGCTTTGGGCCAAAGAAGCAACAGTCATACCTCCAAAATACGTAGGGTTTATTGACGTTCACGTCGGAGAGCGGAAAGAACCGGAAGCCGACCTTTTCGTCGAAATGCACAGGCGCGAAACGCCCGGTTACGAGCATTGCATCCCCAGAAGCATCACCCGAATAAACGCCCTAGGACAATCAGCGATACCTATAATGAATCTGTCGGATAAGGAATTAACCTTTCAACGAGGACAGAAGATTGTCCAGGCCGAGATTTGCATGGCAGAGGAAGGAAACTCGCCCCTGAGAGTCATGCGGACGGAAAAACGAACATTAACGCCAATCGTAGAACAAGAACTAACCATTGGACCCAGCGTTACGAACGAAGAGAAGAAACTACTAATCGAACTCATCAACGAATACCGAGACATTTTCTCTGACGGGATGGCTAATTTAGGACGAACGGATCGGGCAACGATGAAAATCGAGCTGGAGAACACGAAGCCAGTCACTTTTCGCCCATATCGCCTCTCCCATTCGGAAAGAGAAAAGGTAGCCGAGCAAATGAAGGAACTCATTCAGATGGGAATCATCACGGAATCAGAGTCCCCTTACGCGAGCCCAATTTTAATCGTTAAAAAGAAAAATGGGGACGAACGTCTATGTATAGATTACCGGGCTCTGAACCGAATCACCAAGCGCGACGCTTACCCGCTTCCACGAATAGAAGATCAAATGGAGCGCTTGCAAGGAAACAAATTCTTCTCAAGTTTAGACTTAGCGTCAGGATACTACCAGATCCCTCTAGACCCTTCATCAAAGGAGAAAACTGCATTTGTGACGCCAGATGGCCACTACCAATTCGAGGTAATGCCATTCGGCCTCACTAACGGTCCCGCAGTATTTCAGCGGATGATCAATACGATTTTGGGACAACTACGATACACGATAGCGATGGCCTATATGGATGACGTCCTGGTACCAGCGAGCACGGTGCCAGAAAGCCTTAGTCACTTGCGCCAAGTATTCGACGTACTCCGAAAAGCAAAACTGACGCTCAATCGAAAGAAATGCCACTTTTTAATGGACAAGATCGATTATCTTGGTTCGGAAGTCAGCTGCGATGGGGTGAAACCCGGACTGACCAAAATCGTATGCGTTCAGAAGTTCCCAACGCCAAGAAACGTCCACGAAGTACGACGGTTTCTGGGATTAGCTGGATATTTTCGGAAGTTTATCAAAAACTTCGCTCGAATCGCCGGACCCTTGAATCAATTATTAAGGTAGGACGCCACGTGGGTCTGGGATACGGAACAGATAGGAGCATTCGACACGTTAAAATCACGACTGATTGAAAGACCAATTCTGGCACTTTACGACCCCAAGGCGGAAACGGAACTGCATACTGACGCGAGCCAATTGGGACTGGGAGCAGTCCTAATGCAGAAGGGGCAAGACGGAAGAACGCACCCTGTCTATTATGCAAGCCGCGGGACTACCCCAGACGAAGCCAGATATCACTCCTACGAGCTGGAGACCCTCGCAATCTGTTGGGCGATAGAGAAGTTTCGAGTGTACTTGTTGGGAAGACACTTCACGATTATAACAGATTGCAACGCTGTCAGGAACACATTTGCCAAGAAAAATATCGTCCCACGAATAGGACGATGGTGTTTGAAACTTGAAGACTTTCATTACGATATCATTCACCGCCCTGGTACGTCCATGATGCACGTCGACGCGCTTAGCCGCGCCCCATTTGGCGAACCCGAAGAAGTCGACATAGTCAGCGGACTTCAAATTTGCCACATGTCACTCACGGTTGAAGACTGGTTAGTAACAGCCCAGAAACAAGATCCGAAGATACAGGAAATGATTCGTCAGGTCACGAAGAAAACTAACCTAACGAAAAACGAAATTCAGATCCAAAAGGACTTCATGATGAAGGACGGGCGACTCTACCGACTCGCGTACCACGACGATACCGCAACATTGCGCTGGGTGGTACCAGACAAGGCCCGTTGGCAAATAGTGAAACGAAATCACGACGACATCGGTCACTTTGGCCTTGACAAGACGTATGCGAAACTACAAGAAAAATTTTGGTTTCCACGAATGAAACGATACGTCCGACGGTATATCACGTCCTGTCTGGAGTGCCTTTACCACAAGACTCCAGGAGGCAAGAAACCAGGCCTTCTACACCCAATCGACAAAATAGGGAAGCCCATGGACACCTTACATGTTGACCATTTAGGCCCATTTGTAACCAGCACGAAAGGGAACGCGTATCTCATCGTCATCGTCGACGCTTTTACGAAATTCACCATCCTGCGTCCGGTACGAAATACGGGCGCCGGACCAACACGAAAGGTATTGGACGACGTCATCGGAATT
Organism: Phalangium opilio; assembly: GCA_019434445.1. NCBI lineage: Eukaryota > Metazoa > Arthropoda > Arachnida > Opiliones > Phalangiidae > Phalangium > Phalangium opilio. The sequence continues at coordinate 926,570 of JAEQBA010003339.1, forward strand.
TTTGGAGCTCCCAGACGAATTATAACAGACCAAGGCACCTGTTACACGAGCAGAATCTTCGAGACCTTCTGCAAGGAGACCAATATCGTCCACGTCAAAAACGCAACAGCCACTCCCCGGGGGAATGGCCAAGTCGAACGATATAACAGGACCATAACGCCAGCCATAGCGAGTTCATGCACTCGTGCTGACGAGAAGGATTGGGACGCCCATCTCACGCAAATCCAGTGGGGCGTCAACAATACGATGCATAGAGCTACGAAATGTACCCCATTCTCCGTCCTCTTCAACTTCCCGTCACGACACCCAAGGGGACACGCACTGATCGACGCAGTAGATCAGCCAGTTGATGAAACGCTCCGACGGAAGAGGGACCAAGCCCTAGAGCACATCAAGGTAGACCAAGCACGACAACGCCAGCGGTACAATGCTAAAAGAGCCAAGGCTCCCACGTATGAAGTAGGCGACATGGTAGTGGTTGAAAGAGATCCGACAGCAACGGGACAACCACACAAAACTAACGCGAAATATAAGGGACCCTACGTCATCGCACAGAAACTCCCTTACGATAGGTTCGTTATCGAGGACCTCCCGGAGATCCAACGTAGCCAGCGGTTCTACCGTAACACCGCACCAGCAGATAAACTTAAACGATGGATTATCTTTGATGGTCATGACGATTTGGCTTCGTCCTCTGATGAAGACGAAACCGACGATATTCCGAACGGTAACGCGATGGCAGCTGGAAGCGACGAGTCTGACAGAGACGATGCCACGGCCCCAGAGAAAGATGTTAGCAGCGACCCGCCAACACATAATCTCCCGAAGCCGATGGAACCCTCCTCCTCAGCCACGGATTCCACGGAAGCAGACGATATCACCGAACCCCAGAACCGTACCAGTTCCCGACGTCGACAGATGCCTGCCCACTTAAAGGACTATGAACTATCGTAAAATGATTTGCAAAACGCTCTAAAGTACAAGTTTTTTTAAGGTTCCTAAAACCACGTTTGTTAGTACAATTTTTAAGGTTCCTAAAACCACGTTTGTTAGTACAATTTTTAAAGGTTCCTAAAACCCATGTTTCAGTATTATCCGCGTTTCTGTTATATGTTTTCTTTTGTTTATGGATATTACTACCGATTTCTCGTAACAACGTTCCCGCTACGTTAGTCAGGAGCCTAATTTTTCAGGATAGCCGAATGTTAACGGCGCCCATATCCATATTTTCCCGCCCATAGCCACCTCCATATTTTCCCCTAGATGGCGCGAGTACCCTAGGTAACATGAGATCGATATACGATATAGAGGTAAGGCGAGCTTTACCGAACACACACTTTTTCCCGAGACGTTGGTACGAGAGGTAGGAAACGGCGACGATACAATGTAACGACTATTATTCTATTTTACTTAAACCATTAAACTATTTAATTAACTTCAATGAGCCTCATTATTCAACCCGAAAACAACGTTAACAATAATAGCCAATTGCAGGCTCAATCGCCAAAATGTCGACTGCTTATAGTTAATATAAATATATCGGTAGCTGAAAAAACCAAAAATGTCTTTTAGACGCGGCATTATTCCCTACGAGGATGAACCAGAGTATACCGATGAAGAATTGAGATTAATAGAAGAAAATGCCGCCAATAATCAAGTTCAAGAGTTGGTAATAAACGTTGACATGGTTAAAGATAATTGTTCCTGTTTTCATTGCGTGCCGGAATGGTTAGGCCTTGGTCAAGATGAGCGAGACTCTAATCTCAAAACTTACATAAATAATAAAGATATTGAAAATGGAGTCATATGTTGCAAGCAAATTAGAAAGGTACAAACATTCCTCAGGGAAGAAGTTCCAATCAATACCCCTGTTTGCATCACACAATTTGAGGATTATGGACCAAATTGTTTGAACCGCGTAGTTTTGCGAACTCTCTATCGCACATATTTGCATGCCAGAAGAAGACCAGTCCCACCGAGAGCCTTGTCAAATCAGTATGCTTAAAATTGGGATTTCCTGTTTAGTTTAATTACTTACTCTTGAGCGTTATATATTCCAGAACCTATAGATATGCAGCATATAGAAGTTTTACTCATATGATTTATGATGTTTTGGGTAAAAATAATATAAGAGCACTTCCTATGTGCGTTCTTCTTAGTATAAGAAAAGAATACCCAGAGGAATCAGCTGACTTGTATGTTAGCTATAAACCTGTACCTGAAGTTGTAGCTGCATATGGAATGCTTAATTGTGGAAAGGCCACCCTTAACTACCCTACATTCTAAAAATTCATAAAATTTCTAAAATGAAACCAATATTATTAAGTGAAGGCTTTAAAATGAAAAAAAACTAGCAGACTGTGTGATATTTCAAATGTAATTTTTTTAATTTATGGATCTGATAACATTTTTGTGATAAAATCAGTACAAATTTTCTTGTGATAAGGTAAAGACCAACACTTATGCCAAAAATAAATGCAAAACATCTTGTGATATGATAAGTGGGCCTTGTTAATGTTTTGTGATTAAACAACTTGTGGCTTCCCAACTTGTTTAAATAAGATATTAAAATTCGAGTCTTCTTTTTTTGGCTTCACGCTGAAGTTTGGATTTTTCTGGTCTTGGAATAGGTGCTATGTTTTTGGGTCGTTGGTTTTTTTCTGGTAGGGTTAGTTTGCCATCCTCGTAACTTTTTATTATGTTTTCAAGAAGTGTGAATATGAAGTCATATGACTTTGGTTCTTTGATAGGTCGTGCTTAGTAACTTTTGAATAGTAATATTCAAATTCTTCTTTATTTTGAACTTCAGAATCGTTCATTTCATAAAGGCATCCTCGTTTGGTATTAGAATTGTGATCTAAGATAGTGAGGATTATTCTCGCTTCCATTACTTTAAAATCAAAGTCGAGTTGTTTTGGGCAGTATTTATTCATTAAACTGTGATAGTTTTCAAAACATGATGTGTGAGAATAACCATTTGTTTGCCTTAAATCCCTCACTAGTAGGTTGTTGTTGATGAGCTTTAAAAGCCCATCATGAGCTGGAGAACCTTTTTTTAGCCATTTTTTTCTTCTTTCAGCATCTTGTGTTAGCCTTGGGTGTGCGCACTTTTTATAATTTGGCAAATCTCGAAAGTTGTGTACATTTAAAACATGGTAGCCAATTGATTTCCACATATCTTCCAGCTTATCTGGGTCCTGGTCACATTTTTCAGAGCAATACCACAGATGTTTTTTCAAAGACTTAACCCAGGGTGATAATTCTTCACATTCTTTTTTCTTTGAAAGTGCAAGAACTTTTTGCCAAATCCTTTACTCAAATGCCACACATCAAACTGATGATCTATGTTCGAATATTCTTGCCTAATAAAAGCCCTACATTGTATGTGGCGATCTGTTGTTAAACGTGTTACGGGTATGTCCTCATCGTCAATTTTTTTTAAGCATTTCTTCAAACCCAGCAATTCCATATTTGTGGATTTAAATTCTGCATCAGTTTTTTGAATTAATTCAAAATGCACGCATTTATCAGTCAATTGATCCATTAAGGTGTAGGTACAATATTTTGCACTGTGACCTGGTGAGTCGCATCTTCCATCCGCTGAGAGATTTACAGTTGGACTTCTCTTTAATTCATTCAGAATTTTCTGTTGTTCAATTTTCCATGTTCGCTTTATCTCAGGAACCAATAGTTTTTGTTGCAATGAGTAAAAGGTAGTCTTGCCGATTGCTTTCAAACCCATAAATTCAAAGAATGAGTGAAAGCGATTAAATGTTCCACCTGAAAGAAGCGTAGCTGCTGCTATCAATATATTCCCTGCTGCCATTCTTCCTAGAAGAGGCTGTGATTTCCAAACAAATTGATGCCCATTTATGCATGCCGCTTTTACAGTCAGAAGGCTACCTTCCATTTCAGATTTATTTGCATCTGATATATCAAGTCGACTCGTACAACCTTCGTGATCGCAAACTACACGAGATAAAATTTGATTTAGGTTGCTTTCAAAAACAATAAACTTTTTTTCTCGAACAATCTGTTCCGAGCTTTCAGGTTCCTCCATCGAACTATTCGTAGTGAAGGATTCGTCAAACGAAGGTTGATACATTGATACTTCAATATCACTACTTTCATCCAAATTAAAACTATCGTTCTCCTTTGAAATTGGGGTTGAGTGGATTAGTGGGTGAGAGAGTGAAGCCTTCTTTGGAGTTACAGTGGTCAATGTTGCTAAACGATTTAAAGTGTGACGTGTGTCTTTCGGATATGAATGTTCTTGAATGATACTTGAAACGCATGACCTCTGTAATTTCTCCATTTCAAGATGTATGTCACGTTCTGTACATGTTTCTGTACCCTTATCGCACGTCATCTTGATCCCAGGTTCAGTTTGAGTGTTCATGTCAAAACTGTTTACATTAGCCTGTTGGTGGCTTTGAGCTATTTCACGTTCACCAGTGAAATGAATATCTGGGCTTACGACTTCTTCAGTGGCCCTACTAACATTAGAAGCTGATATGTTGATATCGCTACCAAAGAGTGTTGGTACAGATCCATGTTTAAGAATCTTCTTCTTCCTCTTCCCACATATCATAACTTTCAATGGCGGCTCAACTTCAAAACATTCCTGAGTGAAATGCACCTCGCATACCCTGTATTTGGTAATTTCCATGGACTTTTCGTTGCTAAGCCTTGGCTCTTTGGCTGACATGATGTTCTCAATAGCATTTTTTACAGGAATTTTGGCGTTGCTGATCCATTTTATTGTTAATGAAGGAAACCGGATATAATTTGGGACTTGAAAAAAGCTAAGATTAGCGTTGTGAGAGTTGTTTTCGCAACCTTCAATTATACACCGAGGCATGATTTCAGTGGCCGAACGAGGAACGATACGATAGTACTCAGAAGAATCAAAACAAAAGTATAAGCAGTCGACATTTTGGCTATTGTGCCTGCAATTGGCTATTATTAAGATCCAATGGTGGAACCCGGGGGTTCGACGTCATAAACCAAAACAGCGGGGTACATGGCGGGCTCATTTAAATTAATTAAAATAATTTAAGCGACTTCAAAATTTTTTAGACCTCGATTTCATGTTTTGGAAGGTATATAAAATATGTTTACGAAGAGAAAAAGATAAGTTGGAATTTCCCTTTAATTTGCTAAAATAAACCTGTTACTAACATTAGAAAATGAAGAGAAATTCCTACTATAGAGGTCAAGAATAGTTCCCATTCGGGTTATGTCAAACACGTTATTACGACAAATGAATAATATATAAATATGAATCTTTCTATTTGTTAGACATGTCTGTAACATTATTTACCCGTTGAACATTAATGCAATAGTTGCTTAATAAAAGGCTGAAGAATGTTTTTCGCTGATGGAAAGAATAGGGAATAAGGAATCAGGCTTTCATGACCCATAATAAGTAGGCAATCATATTTGTATGAAAACCCAATTATCTTGGTCATGGCCCATGAATGACGAAATACCTTCGCTATGGGATGGTGTCTCATTTCATGTTCCAATCATTTACTAGCGTGCCTCTGTTGCTTGAAACTTATCTTACAGAACCAATCAATATCTAAATAACAGAAACAATAAAATCTTTCTTTACTACTTACTACAGTCTACAGAGGACTTTCTGCGTCATAAACCTCGGTCTAAATCTTTTTCGACTTCGGGCAGAGTTCGACTTCATTTTCCCACAAAACAGAGACATATTTTTTAAATCATAACAACCCAAACCCTTATATTTTGTAAATTAACAGTATTTAAAACAATAATTTAGTTGTCTTTCTTTCTTAAGTCAACAACACCAAGAAAAATATAGTCCATTACCAGCCATTACCACCATTAGCAACGACGAAGTGTAGTCTGCTAAGTTCCACTGGAAAAAGAAAGCAAAAAAACCGGTCAATTTTTTTAGAGGCTTCAATGTAAATTGGGTCCCTTAAGGGTCCGCGACAAGGATGCGATTATTCAGGTTTCAGGATGTGAATAATCAGGGAAGGAAATGAGGTTTACTTGGGAGGTGACGGAAGGGGCGTGGGGTCAAGTCACATCCGGCGGACACGGGGCAGTCGGCACCTATAGGGGAGGATCGCCGACATGTGTCTTATTCCCTCAAACTTTGCCACCCAGAAGCTTGGCTTACAGGAGTGCGCCACACTCCCGGCATAAAACCGGTCAATTAACCGTTTCATGATGCTGAACGGTTTGCCGAGTCATGGCCAACTTAGACCACCGATAATCTAAGTTGGCCATGGCCGAGTTCTAAAATTACTACTTTGAATTTGGTGTATATTTAGACACATGTCAATGTCGTCTGCTCGAAAATTTCAACCTCTCACAAGTCGTAAGTGAGTTTTGCCCCAAAACCGCCACCGCCAATGAAAAGCCTCAAGTTTGATTTGGATTGACCAATGAGCGAGCTTAGGAGAGGTAGGAGGAGATTTCTTTGGCAGCTGAATTCGGCGGCTGCCCGGTTTAGATTTTTACCTCTCCGAGTGACGATGACGTCACGGAGAGGTATTGCACTGGACGTGTCTGTCTGTCTGTCTGTCTGTGTGTCTGTCAGACCCCACGTGACCGCGTTCGCAGTTTACAAATCGGAGCAAACAAATACCCGATTTCCGGAACGCGTTCGCGGCCATTCATCTGCCAACACCAGTCTTTACTAACTGGCTTCTAAGGATCACAGTCTGCTAGTCTTTGTCCATCTCACATGGACACTAGCCTGTACTTGCTGGCTCGTAAGCATCACCATCTTCTGTTCTTCGTCAATCCCACATTGACACCAGCTTATATGCACCACCATCTTCTGTTCTTAATCAATCCCACATTTACACCAGCTTCTATACACCACCATCTTCAGGTCTTTGTCCATTCCGGCTTCTTCTCCATCGTTATCGTTCGGTTTTAAGATATATGCGGCGATCGGCTAGGGTTACGAGAAACGTCTAGCCTCGCCAGGGCAGGGCTTCCACCAAGGGTTCACGCGAATGCGTTTTTATCTATTATTATAATGGAAACGAATCGTATATATACCCCAAAATTTGAAGAAAGCGGGCAAGAGGGGTACCCTTCACTTTAAACGTCAAGTTAGAAAAGTTTCAAAAGATAATAGGAATAACTTTATTTTAAACGATTTAACTATTATTAATGTTAATTATTGAAGATTAAAATAATTAAAAATAATTATATTTATTTAATTATTTATGATAAACTTATTTCTATGTAATGACACAAGTGAGACTTTATATAGAACGAGTAATGAAGATTGCATCCGAATCGAAACACTACACGCATATCAAAGTTAATATAAAGCGAGTAGGATGATAAGATCTCTTACAAAACGATAACATTTCCTTTTTGCAGAATATTAAATGGAAATATTTTAAATATTTTTCGGCATTACGATTCTTTTAGTAGTTGTGTAGCTATAAAGCTCTGTTTCATCTCAATATTCCAAGAACATCTTTTATATTAACATTTCAAATTTGGTGTTTACTTTTTAATTCAGCTTTACTACATTTATATATAGTGTAAACGCAACTTTTAATTTCACTACATAATATGGATTTTAATACTTCGTCTCAATAAGTGTTGAAGCGATTGGGTCTATGGAATCAGTGTTGTTCTTAGTAGTACAATTGTACTTTTTTAGTACATTTTAAAGTTTTCAGTACGAAAAGTACATTTCGATGTTTGAAAGTACATTTTCAAATTAAATTTTTTAACATTAGCGTCTATGGGACGAAAATTACGCCGCAAGATGGCGCCAAAAGGCTTTCGTGAAGGGGGAAGGAAATTTTAATACCCCCAAAGGGAGAAAAGAACGTTTTCAAAATGCCTCCCATTGGGTAGTACAGACTGTTAAAAAAGTCTTTGCGCGTTGCAGTTTTCGCACATATTTTACTATATTTCAAAAACTATTCAAGCTAGCGCTCTGGAATAAAGTGCGTTATAAAAGTTTTGCATTTCTCTTTCATATTTTACCCGTTTCACAGTTGTCCTTTGCATACTTATACCGGAAACCGGAAATGTCAAAATTATCAACTTTGAAAATATTGGATTCTCGAGGATATAAATGCGATTTTCGGATTCCTTGGGGTCGATTCATATTTGAAAAGTTTTCACCAAATTCAATTCGGATGAATAGGTCACGAGTAATCAGCCTTTATTCAAAATCTGGCAACTTCGATTTAAATGGCGATAATTCATAATCGAGTATCGAATCTTTGTCGTAATAATGCTTGTTAGATGTTATGGCACTTTATGCATATATAAATGATTGGTCTTGTGGCGCGATACTTTGAAACAATTCAGACGCTCATTAAAGGGATGGTGAAGTGGAAAATTAAGTAATTTTTTATTGATTCTTCTATAAGACCAATCTGCATACAGTGCATATAATGAATTATCCAGGAAATAACACCGAACGATTTTTATACGTCAATTAGTTTGAAATTTCATGGATAATTTTAAATAAGGATCTCCGACCAATCGCGTCCTTTTATAAACAATTTTCTCCTGGCACGTTCCGTGTTGAATCAATTTATCGCGAGATTTGAAAAAAATTGCGCGATGTGACAATTGTGGCGCGAGACATGGAGCGTGCCACGAGAATTTTGTTAACAAAAAGGCACGGCGTTACGCGATTGGTCGGAGGTCCTTATTTAAAATTAATCTTAAAATCTTAGCCTAATTTGAATATTAAAATCAATGGGAGGGATTTCCTAAATTTTTCATTATGCAGACTGGTCTTATAAGAACCGATAAAAAATCACTTTAATTTCCACTTCCCCCTCCCTTTAAGAGAAAACTCGCGTCTTTTGAAGAGGATAAGCGGTTTGAAAATATTGTTATTTGGGCCATGATATCATAATATTTAGAACTCATATTAATTACGTCTAGGTCTTCAGCCCGACTCATTGCAGCCTAGTGAAAATCTCACTCATGATGGCATATGCGCTTCACGAGATCCCTTCAAATAGACATATTCGACTATTCCATTTAAGAAACAACTTCAGAGGAGATGGCTTCTATGCTAGGAAGGTTCGCTACGCGATTGAGCTTCGCTAAACGGAGCCTGGGGTTGCCTATAGCCTCATGCGTATAGAGCAAATGTCAGGCCATTGAAAGATTTTATTTTAGAGGTAGGAATAGGGAACAGAGTAATCTAGGCGCGCGTCAAAGTCCCGGACCCCTTCCTCGGGACGGTGGGATATGAAAGAAGAGGCGGGTCATAGCGACAGAGGTAAAAAATAATTACGTATTTTTGCCGCCCCAGTCAGTAACGTCATAAAAACCTAGTTTAAGTGAGCCAATCTGAAATTTTAAACTTTTTATTACGTGTTGGAAGGAGGGGCTCTATACTGGGCTATGAGTCGGACTGAATTAAACACTAACCGTTCTCTATTCCTACTTCTAAAATTAAATATATCTCTGGTGAGGCTTAATAATAAAGCCGACCACAACCAAAGCATGGGCAAAGGCGTATTTCACAACTGACGTTCAAAGCTACCGATGGAAAAGCCTAAAAATTAAATGAAAAAAAAAATTAATGCCGGTAAGAATGATCACAACTGAAAATAACAGCTAACAGCTAAAACGAACCCGAACGGTAAAAACTTGAAGTTAGTCTCTGCGCTGCTGGTCTGCTACTCCTTTTGTTTATTTTCTATGGCAAAAACACTATTTTTGGGCATCGAGGGGTAGTGAAAAAAAAAACATCAATGCAGTTACTTGCTCGATCATTTATATAAATATAATACTTCGGGCGTGATAAATGCAGTTAGGGAATTTTGTGTTTTAAGACTTTTATTATGAGGGAAAGAAGACATGCCTTTTATTGAAGAATTTTTCGAAAACTTTTATTATCTTTGTTAATAATTAGTTAAAAGCTGACAAATATTAATAAAATTTGGAGGAAAATTTTCAAATAACAATACTTCCTACGAGTTTCAAATTACAAGACTTCCTTCGAGTTTTAAATTAAAGATAGTTCGTTTGCTTTATTAACTTGACTTTATGTCTGTCTTTAAGAATAAGATTAAGAATGATTTTGAAGGGAGGGTGGAGTGAAAAAATGTGTTTTTATCGATTCTTCTACTAATTATGAGACTATTCTGCATAGTGAAACATCCAGGAAATATCTCAGAATGATTTTAAAATTCAAATTCGGTTTAGGTTTTATGGATAATTTAAAGTAATAACCTCCGACCGATCGCGTAACGCCCTGCCTTCCTATTGACAAAATTCTCCATGCCCAATGGAATTTATCGCGAGATTTAATAAAAGTTTCTCACGATGTGACAAACGTTATGCGTGATATAGAGCGGGCAACGGAAATTTTGTTAGCAGGAAGGCAGGGCGTTAAGCGATTGGTCAGACTTGCTTACTTCAAATTATCTATAAAATCTGAGCCTAATTTGAATTTTAAAATCATTCGGAGACTGTATTTCCAGGAAGTTTCACTATGCAAAATGGACTTATAATTAGAAGAAGAATCGATAAAAAATCACTTTATTTTCCTCTTCATCCTCCCTTTAAAGGCTAGGGGAGGTCCAATAAAAAATCAAGCAATAATTAAAACTGAAAGTGACGGCTTGTTTGTAAAAAATAGTTCAATAAAGCACACGAACATTCTTCAATTTGAAACTCGAAGGAAGTCTTGTTATTTGAAAATTTTCGTCCAAATAATTTTATAGATATTTTTCAACTTTTAAAGATATCAAAAGTTATTCGAAATATCTTTAAACAGGCTTGTTTTCTTTCCTTCACAATAAATTTTTTAAAACACAAAATGCCCTAATATCCCAATACCTCCCTAAGTTAGAGTTTTTGCCATAGAAAATAAACAAAAGGAGTAGCAGACCAGCAGCGCAGAGACTAACTTCAAGTTTTTACCGTTCGGGTTCGTTTTAGCTGTTAGCTGTTATTTTCAGATGTGATCATTCTTACCGGCATTAATTTTTTTTTTCATTTAATTTTTTGGCTTTTCCATCGGTAGCTTTGAACGTCAGTTTTGAAATACGCCTTTGCCCATGCTTTGGTTGTGGTCGGCTTTATTATTAAGCCTCACCAGAGATATATTTAATTTTAGAAGTAGGAATAGAGAACGGTTAGTGTTTAATTCAGTCCGACTCATAGCCCAGTATAGAGCCCCTCCTTCCAACACGTAATAAAAAGTTTAAAATTTCAGATTGGCTCACTTAAACTAGGTTTTTATGACGTTACTGACTGGGGCGGCAAAAATACGTAATTATTTTTTACCTCTGTCGCTATGACCCGCCTCTTCTTTCATATCCCACCGTCCCGAGGAAGGGGTCCGGGACTTTGACGCGCGCCTAGATTACTCTGTTCCCTATTCCTACCTCTAAAATAAAATCTTTCAATGGCCTGACATTTGCTCTATACGCATGAGGCTATAGGCAACCCCAGGCTCCGTTTAGCGAAGCTCAATCGCGTAGCGAACCTTCCTAGCATAGAAGCCATCTCCTCTGAAGTTGTTTCTTAAATGGAATAGTCGAATATGTCTATTTGAAGGGATCTCGTGAAGCGCATATGCCATCATGAGTGAGATTTTCACTAGGCTGCAATGAGTCGGGCTGAAGACCTAGACGTAATTAATATGAGTTCTAAATATTATGATATCATGGCCCAAATAACAATATTTTCAAACCGCTTATCCTCTTCAAAAGACGCGAGTTTTCTCTTAAAGGGAGGGGGAAGTGGAAATTAAAGTGATTTTTTTATCGGTTCTTATAAGACCAGTCTGCATAATGAAAAATTTAGGAAATACCTCCCATTGATTTTAATATTCAAATTAGGCTAAGATTTTAAGGATAATTTTAAATAAGGACCTCCGACCAATCGTGTAACGCCGTGCCTTTTTGTTAACAAAATTCTCGTGGCACGCTCCATGTCTCGCGCCACAATTGTCACATCGCGCAATTTTTTTCAAATCTCGCGATAAATTGATTCAACACGGAACGTGCCACGAGAAAATTGTCTATAAAAGGACGCGATTGGTCGGAGATCCTTATTTAAAATTATTCATGAAATTTCAAACTAATTGACGTATAAAAATCGTTCGGTGTTATTTCCTGGATAATTTACTATGCACTGTATGCAGATTGGTCTTATAGAAGAATAAAAAAAAAATTCTTAATTTTCCACTTCACCATCCCTTTAATGAGCGTCTGAATTGTTTCAAAGTATCGCGTCACAAGACCAATCATTTATATATGCATAAAGTGCCATAACATCTAACAAGCATTATTACGACAAAGATTCGATACTCGATTATGAATTATCGCCATTTAAATCGAAGTTGCCAGATTTTGAATAAAGGCTGATTACTCGTGACCTATTCATCCGAATTGAATTTGGTGAAAACTTTTCAAATATGAATCGACCCCAAGGAATCCGAAAATCGCATTTATATCCTCGAGAATCCAATATTTTCAAAGTTGATAATTTTGACATTTCCGGTTTCCGGTATAAGTATGCAAAGGACAACTGTGAAACGGGTAAAATATGAAAGAGAAATGCAAAACTTTTATAACGCACTTTATTCCAGAGCGCTAGCTTGAATAGTTTTTGAAATACAGTCAAATATGTGCGAAAACTGCAACGCGTAAAGACTTTTTTAACAGTCTGTACGTTTTACTATTGGGGAAAGTACGTTCCCAAAAATCTAAGGAACAACACTGTATGGAATAAGAAACCCTAGATTTAAACTAGAATTGACCTGGTTTCGTGTCCTCTTTCAAGAGGTGTTAACGGTTCAGAGTGAGCCGAAAGTTAAATACACACTTAAAGCAAAGGTGGGCTCCGTTGATACCTCTGAAAGATGCCTTTTCTGCTACACGTTGGCTAAGCTTGGCAAAGGCTAGTTAAACCAAAGCCAGGAACCAATGGGACCTAGTGCATAAGGTCTGATTGGTTCTTGCCTTTGTAAGGTAAAATTCGTGTCCAGAAGATTAGCCAGCATGCTAGGGGTTACTTTAAGTGATAGATATTAGGTCCTCATTAGAATTATGAGGATACACAGGGAAATGTTAAACGATTAAACAAATGACCTTCGCAATATCCCGACAATTTGAACTACGTATTTCCGGTTTTTCTCACTGGCTGGTGGACCTGTGTTTAGATTAGAATTTAGAAAGTAAATTCGTCTCGGCTCGGAGAGGTTTATTTTGGTTTTCCCAACTTGTTTAAATGTAATCTGGGAAGAGGGAAGTAACTGGAAGCATGGAGAAAGGGGGAGGAGTCGAATTGAGTAGCGTTTCTCGGTCACTATGCGTAGTAAGTTTCACCCCTAAGTGGGAGAATACTGTGGGGGATGGAATGGGAAAGATTCTTGCACACTGTGGTAAAACCACCATGATGCTTCTTTGGCTACATTTATCACGCCCTCTCTCGACCATGTCTCGACTTAGCAAATTCAAAATATAGTGGCAGCATGGTTCCAGGCTTCCATCGTTTTAGATAATAACTTTGGCTTTCAGTATATGCCCATATTAAAATAATTAATACGTGAAATATTATTTAATTCTCAAAAAGCTTGCCTCCGTTCCTCCGTTGAAATCTACGCGCCACGAAGTAGCAGAAAGCAATTAAATTAAACTCGCAACTGTAATATTCTTTATTTATTTTAGTTAGAATATCAAACTTGCTTAACCTTATTATTTAGTTGGTTAAATAATTGTGCATTGTCCTTTAATGTTAAGATAAACTTTAATCTTATTTGGGATACATTTAGACATCGACTAGGCGTCGATCATAACAAAACAATACTGGTTAATGCGCGTTGATGCGAGTCACGGGGACCCAACTGGATAAGCTTACAACGCCATCTGGCCATATTATAGTACACTAAAGTAACATATATATCACGCTCTTTTTTTTTTTTTTTAAATATGTAACAGATATTGTATAGATGACTTCCTATAACCAAAAATGTTTTTTTTTTAATGTGTAAATGTTTTTAATGTCTGTGAACCGCTTCGGTGGAATTACTACTCGTCCACTCCTAGTTCGCCTGACAAGTGGAGTAGTGGGAGTAGCAACACGCTCGGTGGGTGTTTCTGCAGGGCTTTGTGGGACCGGTGAGGAAGACAAAACTGGGCTTTCCGGTGAAGATCTTTTGTGAGGCGAACGAGAAAAAACCGGTCCTTCAGGGTTGCTGATTTCAGAACGAGGGTCGGAACGACTCGGAGGCGATATCGCACCCAGACCTCTAATCTCTGATTGCGGGGATGGCATGACAGGGTGTTGAGCCCATTGTGGCTTGGGCGGTGACATTTCTTTTGACCTGTCCATCTCCTGTTGCAGCACTCGACGAGGTCGTAAATGCTCGCGGTTTCGTCGATATACGGCTCCAGTGGCTGTTCTAATCCAATAGCTATTGTCATCCGGGCCAAGTGATTGAACAGTGGCCGGTAACCATTCTCTGGTCTTGGTTGTATACCAGACGTCTTGATTAACTCTGAACTGGGAGAGTGGTTTAGTGTGATGGTTCCCGTATTTGTTCATGTGTTCCTGGCGTGCTTGTAATTTTCGAACATGATCGGCTATCGGAAACTTGGGCTTCAGATCGCTGCGGTGAATCGGTAAAGTAGTACGAAGTTTTCGGCCCATCAACATTTCACCTGGAGACGGTAATGTCGCGGTACGCGATGCTCGATATTCCAATAAGGCTCTGTATACGTCATTTCCATCTGCTTGAGCTTTAATCAACATGTTCTTTACAGTCTGGATATGGCGTTCGACCATTCCATTCGGTCTAGGATAATGTGGACTAGAGGTTGCACTTGTTATACCCCATTGGTCGTAAAACATTTTCATGGCTTGAGAATCGTACGGTGGGCCATTGTCAGAGAACACTGTGACTGGTATACCGTGTCGAGCGAATATTGCCTTCATGGCCTGAATAACAGGACCACTAGCTGTTGATGTTAAACGTTGTATTTCAACATATTTCGAATGATAGTCGATAACGATGAGGTAGGTATCGTTCTGTATTTTCATAAAATCTGTTCCTACTTTCTCCCATGGGAATTCCGGAACCTCATGCACAGTTAACGGCTGGTGGGCATTAGCTTTAGCTCTGCTTTGACAGATTTGACAGGACAATACATATTCTTCTATGTCCTGAGTCATTCCAGGCCAGAAAAGTCCTTGACGCGCCTTTAACTTGCATGACACCACGCCTTGATGCGCACTGTGAATGATCCGCAATAGGTCGGGCCTTATTTCTTTCGGAACCTCTATTTTGGTTTCCTTGTAAATTAAGCCGTCGTTCATCCATAAGTCGTCTTTGACTTTCCAATATTCTTGGACTTCTAGATTGACAAGTTTTTTATGCGTAGGCCACCCATCGTTTATGTATTTAGCCACGAGGTTTAGTGCAGCATCCTTCTTAGTTGCTTCTTTAATTCTGGCTTCTGTCGGTGGAATTACCACAGAAATAGCCAATACTGCTTGTCCTTCACAGTCCAAATAATCGGTGTTCATCAGGTCTGTTTTAATTGGGTTTCTTGACAACGCATCTGCTATCAAAAGCTGAGAACCGGGAACGTATTCCAGTTGAAATTGATATCGCATCAATCGAAGCAGCATTCTTTGTAATCTAGGCGATATAGCATCCATGGGTTTTTTCACAATGTCAAGCAGGGGTTTGTGATCCGTTTGAATGGTAAAATTGCAACCATAAACGTAATTGTGAAACTTCTCGCACGCTGTTGTAACTGCCAACATTTCTTTCTCGATTTGCGCATATCGCATCTGTGTAGGTGATAGCGAGGTAGAAGCGTATGCGACGGGTTTCTCGTCTTGTAGCATGGCAAAACCAAGACCATATTGACTCGCATCCACGGAAAGAACAATGTCTTTTTTAGGGTCATAAAGTTGCAAAACATCTGCACTGCAGATGATCCGCTTTAAATCTTGAAAAACTGGTTCAGCTTGAGAGTCCCATACCCATTGGGACTTAGTTTTCAATAGGGTTCTGAGATACGCAGTCTTTTCTGACAGGTTGGCTACAAATCGAGATACGTATGTGACTATGCCCAAGAATGTCTGCAGTTCCTTTAAGTTACTTGGCGAACTTATTGCTTGAATAGCTTCAAGTCGACTTTGGTTTATCTTGATCCCCGCTCCGGATATCGTATATCCTAAAAACTTGACTTCTGGAGTAGAGATAACTCTCTTTTTCTTATTAAATTTGAAATTAGCGGCTCTTGCTCGTTGAAGTAGCGCTTCTAACACGTCATCGTGCTGTTTATTATCTATTCCTCGAATAATAATGTCGTCGTAGAAATTGGTACAATTATCCAAACCCGAGATAATTTCTTGCACCGCTTTTTGTAATACTTCAGGTGCGCTTGCTAATCCAAAGCTAAGTCGAAGAAAATAATATCTTCCAAACGGTGTGGCTATCGTGCAGAGTTTAGAACTCTCTTCATCTAATTTAATTTGCCAAAAAGCATCCGAAGCGTCTAGTACTGTGAATAAGTTAGCTGCTTCTATTTGCGCTAGAACCGTTTCTTGTGTCGGCATGGAATGATGCTCTCTCAGTATAACTTTATTTAGCTCTCTTGGATCCATGCAAATTCGAACCGTTCCGTTTGGTCTGGATACCACCACGATTGGGTGAACCCATTCCGTAGGCTCATCTATTCTCCGAATAACTCCGATCTTTTCCATGCGATCCAATTCCGTCTTGACTTTGTCTTGAAGCGCTAACGGTATTTTTCTAGGCGCTGCGACGTATGGAATTGCATCTTTTTGTAGTCTAATGGTGTGCACCCGTTTCAGTTCACCCAGTCCTTCAAAAACATCTTTATATTGTTCTAGAAGGTCTTGACATCTAGGACTAATGGTTTCTGCCAGCTTTGTTTTAGTTTCTGGAGTTTTAGTTATGTTGTCTAATCTAGCGATTAATTGTAGATCGACTGAAGTTTTAGCACCAATCAGAGCTGACGAGCTGACCTTGGATATATAGAATGGGACTGAGGCTTGTAAACTTCTATTTTGGCACATCAGGTTGCATTTTCCGAGAACGTTTACTTTATGCCCGGTAAAAGCTGAAATCGTTACGTCAGAAGCTTGCAGTTTTGGTCGTGACTTCAAGGAATTATAAATCTCCAGTGGAAGCAGATTAACCTGGGACCCGGTATCTATTTTACAAGCTACTAATTTATCTTCTATAGTGATATTAGCTGTCATGTTAGACGGGTCTTGTCTTAAACTATCAAGCGTCAAAGCTCCAACGAATAGGTTATCCTCTGTTTCCTCGTCATCTTCCGACTCATTTATATCCAAGGTTTGTATTTGTTTAGCCTTCCTACAAACACTTGAAAAATGATTAAGTACGTTACAGTTGTTGCAACGCTTCCCAAAAGCTGGACACTCTTTTATTTTATGGAATCGTCCACACTTGTAACAGGGTTTTTGGAAATGAGTGTTAGACCCTTGCGTCTGTGGCTTCTGCACAGCTGATACCTTTCTTCTAGATTGCTGAAATTTCTTATTTCCATTGTTTGACTGTTTATTTTTAGATAACATGTCTACGGCTACTTGTGAAGACGCTCCTAACTCTTTAGCTTGTTCTTTAGAACGTTCGTAGGATCGGCCCAAATCTATAGCCAGAGCCAATGATAAATTTGCCTCTTGTAGTAGCTTCTCCCTTAATTCCGAACTTCTTAGACCTCCGATCATTCTGTCAACGATTAGAGATTCTTCCTGTGTATCGAATTCGCAGTCTCGTGCTTTCGTTTTAAGCTCAGCTACAAATTCGTCTATGCTACGACTACCTTGTGAAACTTCATGAAATTGATGCCTATGGTATGTGCGATTACGATAAGGTCTGTAATATAAACTCAAAGCATCCATAAGAATTTCCACTGTACGAGCATCTCCTTGTTGCGGAATGGTTATAGTTTTCAACAGCTCACGCCCCTCCAAACCGATGGAATGTAAAAAATAAGAGCGTTGGAGACTCACAGGCTTAGTGCTCAGGGCTTCTATATCGGCGTAAAGGCCAAAGGCTTCCCGCCAGAGCTCCCACGACGAAGAAGGAGACTCCCCAGGTACGAATGGCGGCGGCGGTTTCATAATGACGCAGTAAAGACAAGCCAAGGCTTACCGTAACGAAAGGCGGTAGATCGAAAGTTTACTCTGACACCATGTAATATTCTTTATTTATTTTAGTTAGAATATCAAACTTGCTTAACCTTATTATTTAGTTGGTTAAATAATTGTGCATTGTCCTTTAATGTTAAGATAAACTTTAATCTTATTTGGGACACATTTAGACATCGACTAGGCGTCGATCATAACAAAACAATACTGGTTAATGCGCGTTGATCATAACAAAACAATACTGGTTAATACGCGTTGATGCGAGTCACGGGGACCCAACTGGATAAGCTTACAACGCCATCTGGCCATATTATAGTACACTAAAGTAACATATATATCAGCAACCATGGTGCCACAGACGGCGCCAGCTAACTAGGTCACGTGAGTTTACCACGATGTGGATGATGCGACCCCCACTATTTCAACACACCCCATCCTCCCGTTTTTGTGGGAAATTATATCGCGGATCGGGGCAGAGTTCGGCTCAAGATTTCGACTCCTCCCCCTTTCTCCATGTTTACAGGTGGGTCTATTTACATTGCATAGAGGGGTGGTGGCTAGCCCCAATGCCACAGCTAACCTACAGCGCCCTATACTAACTATTACCGTTAACCTCTGCAAGTTTTGATGGAAAGGAGAAACCGGGTTAAACCGCGGAGGAAAACTCCTTTTAACAAGCGGGGAGAGAACTTGCAAACTCTACGCAGAAGGATTCGTTCCCAGATTTTCACCCGGTGCCACAGTCCGGGATCGAACCCGGGATCCTCTTGCTGCGAGGCGAAAGCGCTAACCGCTACGCCACCCCACTTTCAAGCAAACATTTGTGAGAAGGCTGTCGCCCGAAACGTTCCAACTACATAGTTTTTCAGAGTTTCCCTCCATTCCGTTGTCGTATCAATACTTACGTGCAACTCTATATACGATATCCTAATTTTATAAAGTGAACTAGCAAGCACTATAGGTAAGGGAACGTGTATTACAGATAATGGTATGGCCATAGTCAATTCATGCAGTAATTAAATTACACCTCAGCGTTAGATATAGAAGCAAAAGCATATGTAATGTTGGTGCGAAAACCAAAAAGTACACTTCGTTGAAAGTTGGTCGCTCCGTGTAATATGAGAAGCTCTACTTTGTCCCAGAATAGCGTCGACCCCCTTCTGCGTATGATTACCTTACCAACCGTCGCACAGGGAACAAGCCGTGAATGGGCTCATAAAGTAGCAGATGCTAGCTCTAGTACCAAAAATTAACGTTTGGATCGCCAGCATCATGTACTACTTTCTTTAAACCTATGATTGGTTAGTTCCTGTATGCGGTTGAGCGGAGGGTAGTTTGGTCCTCAGCTTACATGTCGTCAACAGTCAGGGAATTTTTACATCTATACACTTTTGGTAGAAGGGTTTCTATTGAAACGAAGAGACGATATATTTCATGTCCTTTGTTCCATAAATTTTACTTTTCATATCCACGCCCCAATCTTGAGAAATAGAAAAGGGAAAATAAAATATGACGAAGGACTTTCAACGTCCGGTCAGAAAGCGAAAGAATGAATCTAATGATGGTGGCGTGCGAAGGAAACCACGACATGCAAGGTAGAAAATGACCTTTTGCTTTTGCTCTACTTTTGAATACTATGGACGATCGATTTTAACGGCGATAGAAAAATAAGTATAAAATTGATATCAAGAGGAAATGGGAAACGAGTGTAAGCAAGAGTAAATCTGGAACGAGTGCCAGACTCTCAAGGCCGACAAAAACTTGTGGACGATGTGCGAGAAAATTTGTTAGAAAAGTTGCTCAATGGTTCTATTCAGATACTCTAAATCCGATATTGTTTTTCCATTTGCATTTTGCATGGAGTATTTTTTTATCAGAGTGGTATAGAAAAGTTCTTAAAAGTGAATTACACTGAAACTTGGATCTCCGAAAATGTTATCCATTACTGACAGCCAGTAGAAACACCATTTCTAAATTTCTTGTATGTGAATCCAAAGGCATTAGATATGGCTTTACTTGTAACCTTGAAGCACTATCTAATGTCTTTGCATCCATACCCAGTATCAAGCAGAGTGAAATTAATATGAACTGAACTGAAATGAACTTTTTCATAACACTGCGCTCAATGTATAGGCCCGACGGAGGTTAGTTAGTACATGGACGAACCAATACTGAAGGACCGATGGCAGCCCATAGAGCCCCATACTAAGCGACTAAACAACCAGTGTTAAGCTTATTTCCCCCTTTTCAGCCCCAAAATGGAGGGGGGTTATGAAAAATACCGCGTCAAATCCTGGAAAAAGCTAGCGCCATCTAGACAAAATAAGACCAGAGAGAATTTAGAAGGGGAGTGGAAGGCCCCCCTTTGACTCTATTAAACGTGATGACGCCCAAACAAGATGTCGCGTTGAGCCTTTTGGGGTAGGCGAGTTTCCGGTCACATGTTCTAAAATCTCTCTGTTACAAACGCATCATACCGGAAATCGACCTGCCTAGATAACGTTTAGCAGACGACGTTGCGCTACATTCCAAACCACCCCTTCCACTCCCCTTCTAAATTCTCTCTGATAAGACGTAAGATACTTCCCTCTTTAGAACGTTGATTCCCCCACTATCCGGTTTGCTACTATCTGCCGCTAGAAGGCGAATTAACAAGTATTTTTCAACTTTCTCCCTCTGCCATCCGTCCTTCAGTATTGGTTCGTCCATGGTTAGTAGGTTTAAGGTTAGGTTTGATCAAGCTCCTCACTTCTCGCTCGAATCTTGTTGTAGCAGCGTGCTTTAATTAACTTAAACTAAACTAAATTAAAAGCAGTAAGATATACGTTGTGTAATTAATTCACGTAACACAGACGATATTGCCGCACCTTTTTGATCTTTCGAATGTGCTTCCCCACCATGCACTCATACTATTTACTCATAATATTATGACGGTCGATCTAGCTACCGCCTGTCTGCTTCGCAATGAATAACAGCGTGCTTCTCGAACCTACTTTCCGACATTATAGGTATTTTATTCATTTTGATTTGGCCCGATTTCCTTTCTTACGGCGTAAAAAGGTCACGACCACCAACGGAGTATAGGCTCGCGGATCATTTCCAAAAGTTCTTTCTTAATGACCCTGGAAATCATTGGGGGTTTAGATAATTTAAAAAGAGTTAGCGAACATTATTAGCCCAGTTGCTAACCGCTGGCCGTTGGGTAGTTACCGGGGCGTGCCGCTAATGACCTGAAAGAAAGAGTTTTTTTTTTCAAGCCTTTCGAGCTCGGACATAATGAAGTAGTATAGGACCTTGGAACGAAATTCTTAATACGATGTATACGTATGAATCTATTCTATTTACAATGAGTTCTGAAATTTCACACCGCCTACAGTGGCCCCGTCGGGGCTACCCTTTGCTTTAAGCCTTGTGAGTTGTGAATTAAATTTTGTGAGTTGGATTGTGGTATTGTAAGAGTAATTTTCTGGTAATTATTAGCATATTGTGGTTTGTGTTTTTTCATTCGTTTGTTATTTTTAAAAGAAGTGGAATGTGGTTGGTTTGTTAAGCATTGTGAGTCGTATTGTGATAGTAACTTAGTAAGGTTAAAAATTGTGAGCCGGATTCTGGTAGTATTTAATATGTGTATATTCACGAACAACGGAGCTTTAATTTGGCCGGGAGCATCTTCTTCTGAATTGGCTTGTAAATGTACAAGAAAAACATGTGAAAATCGAGCAATCTAGCTCAAAAATGTTCATGTTAATTCATTAACTGCGTATTGAATAAATTCATGGTATACATTCTAAAGGGTTAAACCTCTCCCAGGTTCAGACCAAACATGTTGGTATGACCTATAAAACTACAGATAACGTGAAACATGAAATCTTAGATTGAAACTCGGACTATCATGTCAAAGGTTAAAACCCACAAATGAACGAAAACTAGAAATCATTATGTATTTCAAATTTCGTTTAATCGATCTGATAAATTTTGTTTTAATTGTTATACTTCAAACATTTGTTATGTTTCGAAACTTTACAAAGAAAAAGGATATCAATGCAGCCTTCGAGGAGAATACAACGAAAACCCTTGTGGTATAATCTTTATATACACCCAATTGACTTCCAATAATCATACATTTCAGTTTCTTTCAATCTCTTTTCAATTAACGCATCCAATTGGTTACTCTGTTCTGAAGTCAATGCATTCCGCCAATCACCCACAATGCCTTTCCTGACTATTTCACCTGGTGGACCCACGCCTTTCAAAATTATATCTTCGTCCTCTTTTGGGACCTCGGTAGCAATTGCTTTCTCACTTTTGAATGCAAACCCTTTCCTCATAAACGTATTAGTGGTCACCTTCATGTAGTCAAAGCTAGTATACTTCAAGATATCATTCAGTACATTTTCATCACTGATAGATTCTTCATACTTTGGTCCCATAAATTTCGCGATCTCTTTAATAGTGCTTTGAATATCAGCTTTCATTTTCTCATAATACAGAAATAGAACATTGGTGTCGTTTCTCCGTTCGTACCAGGAAATAATGTGATCAAAGTAGTCGTTATAGATTACCTGTCCTTTTATAAAAAGATTGAAAAGAACGTTAAACTCTCCTCCTTCAAAACCATAGAGACTGGAATTTAGAAAATGGTACAGCGATATCAAACAGTCCTTGGGGTTTCTGATGACGCAAATGTATTTAGCCTTGGCCGACTTTGGTACATGTTGGTAATCGAAGTGGAAGTAGTAGCACCTGGGTGGTTGTTGATGTATCAAAATTTCGGGACCCGTGTTCTCCACAGATATGGGCACCATTTCATAAACTGGTTAAATTGGGTTGGTGGTACACCGTTGTTTATAAGAAGCATCAAAATTTGTTTCGCCCAATTTGTACCGCATTTCGGGTAAGAAGACAAAATTATGTCTCCAGATTCGGGTTTCAAATCCATTGCCTTGATTATCGATTCTGTCGAGAAGGCCGCAGAAATGATTACACCTCGAACTATTTTGGTATCCGGTAACAAAACTCCTTCAATTACAGGCATTTTTAATCGACTTTATACTGATTTTTGGGTTGAATTTATTGTGATGACTATTAGGAAAAGCAAAAAGATACGGACCAACTTGGAATGAAGTTCAAGTTGAACTAAAATTATAAATACTTCATGGTTGAGTGCATATTTTCCTAATCGAAACCAAATATTTATTATCAACAGAAGATAACGAAATGATAGTCTGGGGCTGGGCTCGTACCCCGGAAGAAATAGCGAGAGGTTTATGACATCTACTTTTTCAGACGATATGGGCGATGCCAGCGCTCCGTGCGACGAAAACCGACAGTATAAGATTGGGAGGGCATTTGTTCCTTTAAATTCTCGAAAAACATTCAAAAATTAAGCTCTATATACTCAAAGATGAATTTCCCCTTTTCCAAAAAGTGGAGCTCACTATTGTCTGCTGATACGTGTATCCAAAGAGGTAAGATAGGGCTTTAAACTTAACAGTCCACCAAAGTTCTTATTATTTGAAGTCATATCTGTTGTCTTTGGATTCACATTAAGAAAACATGGTGGTCAAACACACGACTCTATTTTTGCCCCGACCTTTGAAAATTGGTATTGGCACCTTCGACGGCTTCTAAGACCCAAGGCACAACGTTTCGCTGATCCTCTTAAGTTTCAACTTTCCATTTAACATCTTTGGTCAGTGGGCGTTGACAGTTATCAAAAGTATTGAAAATGTTAAAACCCTACATTCTTTTAGTGTTTATGGATTATATTCTTATCAACCAGATAACGTTCTACATTCAACTTTATTTGGTTTGCGTATCAAACTATAGCCTTGGAAATAACCCGGGTTTACAGATAAAAACATATTTTCTGAATGCCTTTATCAGCTTTTTCTAGTTTCAAAAGTGTCAAGGACTAGTTAATTAAAATTTAAATATTTAAGTCGTCTGATCACGTCTTCCACTGAAAAAATGAAGAGAAAACCCTACTTCATAGAGCCTCTGATGAACCTCTCATTTCCCAGTTGATAAACCTCTGGTTTCCCATTAGGTGACCATGTGATATCCCTGCTGATGAACCTCCGATATCCCAGATGAAGCTCCTTTTATTTCCTAACTATTTTTCAAACATTTACAGTGGCAGATGAAACATTTAAAAAATATTTAAAAATAATTAAACTGTATACAATGCAAATTCTTTATTGATCTTTAAATACACCCAGTGGATTTCCAATAATTGTACATTTCAGTACCTTTCAATCTCTCCTCAATTAACGCATCCAACTCGTTATTTTGTTCAGGAGTCAAGACATTCCGCCAATCACCCACAATGCCTTTCCTGACTATTTCACCTGGTGGTCCTCCTTTCACAAGTTTCGATGGTACTTCATCTCCCCCAAATATTCCCTTATCACCTTTTAATTCCGGTTTGGCTGGAAAACTTTTCTTCATGAAATCATTGGTCGCAACTTTCATATAATCGAAGCTGCTGTACTTGATGATGTCGTTCAGTACATCTTCAGATTTGATAGTCTCTTCGAAATTGGGCCCAAGAAATTTCGCGATATCTTTAATCGTGGTTTTGATATCGGCTTTCATCTTCTCGTAGTAGAGAAATAGGACATTGGAGTCGTTTCTGCGCTCATACCATGAGAGAATGTGGTCGAAGTAGTCGTTATAGATTACCTGTCCTTTTATAAAAAGATTGAAAAGAACGTTAAAATCGCCTCCTTGGAACCCAAAGAGACTGGAATTCATGAAGTGGTAAAGCGATATCAAACAATCCTTCGGGTTTCTGATGACGCAAATATACTTGGCTTCTTCGGACTTGGGTACCGTGGTGTAATCAAAGTGGCAGAGATAAGTTCTGGGTGGTTGTTGCTGAGCCAGAATTCCTGGTCCGGTGACTTCCAAGTACGGACATCCCTTCATATACTCCTGGCCGTCTGACGGTGGTACACCCTTGTTCTTAAGCAAAATTAGAATTTGTTTCGTCCAGTTAGTACCGCATTTTGGGTAAGTTGCCAAAATAATGTCTCCAGGGTTTGGTTTCAAATCCAACGCTATAGTTACATTCTCCGAGGGGAAAGTTGATGGAACTCTAATTCCTCTTACAGTTTGAATGTCGGGTAATAAAACTCCGTCAATTAAGGGCATTTTTTTTAACTTTGATAGAACCGGGAAATTTTTGAGATGAACTGATTTAAATGTACACTGCGTATAGTAAGAAAATAAAATTATTTTTAGTTGCCAGGACTTTATAGTTGAGGTTTGTAGCGTTATCAAGCGTAAAGATTGAAGTACTTATGTCCTTATCAGTAAGATAACAATGTTACATAAACTAATTCAACGTATCAGAGGCGAATTAAAGGGGCGTCCTTATTTTTACCTCTCCGTGTGACGTAGTCCAGGAGAGGTTCTGTAACGGTCGTGTCTGTGTGTCTGTCTGTCTGTCTGTCTGTCTGTCTGTCTGTCTGTCTGTGTGTGTGTGTGTGTGTGTGTCTGTCTGTTGTTACACCCACGTGACCGCGTTCGCAGTTTGCGTATCGGAGCAAACGTGTTCGCCATTCCTGAACTGCTTTCACAGTCACGGAAATGGCTACTCTACTTGAGTTCCCACACCACCATCTTCTGGTCTTTGTTCATCCCACACGGACACCAGTCTGTACTTACTGGCTTCTAATCACCACCATCTTCTGGTCATTGTCCATCCCACATGGACACCACTCGGTAAACACACTGGCTTCTAATCACCACCATCTTCTGGTCTTTGTCCATCCCACATGGACACCAGTCTGTACACCTGGCTTCTAACACCACCATCTTCTGGTCTTTGTTTTTGTCCATCCCACATGGACACCAGTCTGTACACCTGGCTTCTAACACCACCATCTTCTGGTCTTTGTTTTTGTCCATCCCACATGGACACCAGTCTGTACACCTGGCTTCTAACACCACCATCTTCTGGTCTTTGTTTTTGTCCATCCCACATGGACACCAGTCTGTACACCTGGCTTCTAACACCACCATCTTCTGGTCTTTGTTTTTGTCCATCCCACATGGACACCAGTCTGTACACCTGGCTTCTACTCCATCGTCATCGTTTGGTTTAAGACATTCGCGGCGATCAGCTAGGGTTACGAGAAACGTCTAGCCGCTCCCTAGGGTAGGATCGCTACCAAAGGTTTTCGCATTTGCGGTTGTTCTTGCTTATAACTGTAGTTCGACACCCTTATATACTACCTATTTGAGCAAGGCGAAGCAACCGGCGTATGCTTCATTTCAAACGCCAATATTAGTCAAGTCTCTCAAGAATTTTTAATTGTTCTTTTTAAAAAGGATGTAACGCTGAATAATGTGAATAACTAACGAAGAAAATATATTATAATAATTATAATAATTATATTTATTATATTTATTGTAGTATTTAAGGTAATCTTGTCTCTCAAAACAAAATTAATATGGAAAGGGTAAAACAGCAGTCTATGTGTTTGTCTGTGTGTGTCCGTCCGTTGTTACACTAGTGCTTCGCGTTAGCTGTTCGCCTTGTGTTGATGTGGAAAGAAATTCTACAAAACCTTAATATTTGGTTTTCTCATAATGTAAAATTAATATATGGAAACATTTTTCGTAATTTCTATGCCTTTAGTAGTTTTGTAGCTTTAAAGCTTTGTTTCATTTTGATATCCCAAGAATATTTTTTATAATTATTATTTGAAATGGATGTTTAAATATTACTTAAGCTATACTACATCTGTTTATAGCATAATCCTTTCGTTATTGATAACAAGAAGAACGCTACTATGTCAGTCAAATGAATTTTTATTTGTCAATAGGCTTAGTGAATCCAAAAGTAAACGCTTGGGTTTGGTTTTCGTTTCTGTAATGCAGAGACATTAACGGTTCAGAGTGGGCCGAAAGTTAAATACACTTTTAAATAATCAGGCTTAGATTATATAATTGAATAAAGCATCATGGTGAAAATCTAGGCCGCGTTCAGCAGAGCTCAGCGCTGTTAACAGTGTCATACAGAAGGAGATTTTGTTTTTGACGCAAAGAAAATAGTCGGGTTTTTGGATAACGTGACGTAAAACGCGTAGTTCTCAGCTTGGTTACTGTTGTATAGAGTAATCATGATAAAAGCTTAAAAAATGTTTTATTCTTAATAAGAATATAAAACATTCATTTTGAATCAAAAATATTTTTTGGTGCTAAGATTGCTTTAGAAAAATCCAAACGGTTAGGCATTGGTAAAAAAGACATGTGCAAGCTATTTGCAGAGATGATAATTGTTTTACATGTTTTAAATAAGACTGAAGCTTCCACTATTGTGTTTATGCTCCTTGTTTGTTTCATTGAAAACCATCTAGGTGTAGATAACAGTCAGGCCAAAAATTTCAAAAATATATATATTTTAAATCTAATCAAATACGCCCACCTAGTTGAAAATAGACCTTTCAAATTTGTGCGAGCCATTCTCGAGAATTTTTCTTTGCTTGTACGCTGTCAATTTATCTACCAGTAAATATTTGTGTTTGGAAGTTGGATATTAAGTCAAATTAAGTGGTTGTAAAGAGCCATCAGGTTTTGCCGCTTCTTTTTGTGAGTATTTGATTTTTATATGTAAAATGGAGGAAGATAATGTTGAGAATAAGGATGAAATGCGGAAGCGCAAAGCGCGGGAAAGGATGAGGGCAAAAAGGTCGACGTTTTCATTGGATACTTAAGTTTATATAATCTTCTCGACACGGAGAGGTAATATTTTGGTTTTCCCAACTTGTTTAGCTATGATCTTGGGGTGTGTAGTGGCATGGAGAAAGGGGGAGGAGTCGAATTGAGTAGCGTTTCTCGGTCACTATGCGTAGTAAGTTTCACCCCTAAGTAGGAGAATACTGTGGGGGATGGAATGGGGAAAGATTCTTGCACACTGTGGTAAAACCACCATGATGCTTCTTTGGCTACATTTATCACGCCCTCTCTCGACCTTATCTCGACTTAGCAAATTCAAAATATAGTGGCAGCATGGTTCCAGGCTTCCATCGTTTTAGATAATAACTTTGGCTTTCAGTATATGCCCATATTAAAATAATTAATACGTGAAATATTATTTAATTCTCAAAAAGCTTGCCTCCGTTCCTCCGTTGAAATCTACGCGCCACGAAGTAGCAGAAAGCAATTAAATTAAACTCGCAACTGTAATATTCTTTATTTATTTTAGTTAGAATATCAAACTTGCTTAACCTTATTATTTAGTTGGTTAAATAATTGTGCATTGTCCTTTAATGTTAAGATAAACTTTAATCTTATTTGGGATACATTTAGACATCGACTAGGCGTCGATCATAACAAAACAATACTGGTTAATGCGCGTTGATGCGAGTCACGGGGACCCAACTGGATAAGCTTACAACGCCATCTGGCCATATTATAGTACACTAAAGTAACATATATATCACGCTCTTTTTTTTTTTTTTTAAATATGTAACAGATATTGTATAGATGACTTCCTATAACCAAAAATGTTTTTTTTTTAATGTGTAAATGTTTTTAATGTCTGTGAACCGCTTCGGTGGAATTACTACTCGTCCACTCCTAGTTATACGTGAAATATTATTTAATTCACAAAAAGCTTGCCTCCGTTCCTCCGTTGAAATCTACGCGCCACGAAGTAGCAGAAAGCAATTAAATTAAACTCGCAACCATGGTGCCACAGACGGCGCCAGCTAACTAGGTCACGTGTGTTTACCACGATGTGGATGATGCGACCCCCACTATTTCAACCCACCCCATCCTCCCGTTTTTGTGGGAAATTATATCGCGGATCGGGGCAGAGTTCGGCTCAAGATTTCGACTCCTCCCCCCTTTCTCCATGCTGGAAGGGAAATCTTGCGGTACCCAAGCTCGGGACACGGAATTACGCAATTGGTTGAACGTCATATAGTGCTGCCACCTTTAAGGGTAATTTTGAAGTAGCCGCATCCAGGTTTGGGTACGGCATAAAAATTTATATTTTTATGATATCGGAAGTCACTTTTACAATTAATGTAACAGCAGTCAAAATAATAAAAACCATTGCGAATTGCGCGTTGCTAAACTTTGGAAGAGAAAAGTTAAACATCTCTTTTTAACTTAACCTTGCCTAAACCGTGCCTCCCGCGGCCCGCCCGTCACTGAATTTATTTTTTTCGAAACTGAAAAAAGCAGACGAATTTCACAAAATAAGAATAAATCTCAACACTAGGTGCCGCTACAGACTGACGTTCAACCAAATTCGCCCCCCCCTCCTGTCCCGCGCCTGGGTACGTAGGGCTTATGTTAGAGGTATCGCATTTTCCATTCCAGTACTTCCCTCTTCCAAGGTAGAACTAGAAGTCTAGACTCTAGAATACTACATTAAAGTATTTACTTCAGTGTGGGAAATAAGGCACTTTCACAGGCCAATAGCCAGTTTAAAAATTACCTGGGCCAGTTTAAAAATTAAACGCTTTGGGGTCTACTGGCCCTGGTGGCCACTTAATTAATTCAAAGTTTTCCCCCTCAAGATTTTGGATCATTAAATAAATACTATGTTAATCCCTAAGATTGTCTCGTCTTTGCTTCTATGCTGTTTGCTTGCTTGGCCTGAATTGTGTATGTGGGAGTGGGATTATGGGTGGGTTTCGTATGTCTGTCTACGCTCTACACAGTGTAGAATCTGTAGATGAAGTGATTTTTGCAGTTAGCTCATGAACGCTGGATCTCTATCCAGCGTTCATGGTTAGCTAAAGCATGGCTAAAGGGAAGATAAGTTCTTAATTTAAGACTAAAATATTTTTAAATACCCATAACTATAAAAACTAACCTACTAAGCCTACGCCCTAGCAAATATTGTCCAGAATAGATAATTTGGCCCTAAATTACGAAAGCCTGATTTTTTAGGCTAAAAGTGGTAGGTGGCACCGTGGCCAGTTTTTTAATTAAAATACCTAGGCTCTACTGGCCACAGGTCCAGTTTTTAAAAAATCCTTATTTCCCACACTGATTTACTTGTTTCCGACCCTGTTCTTGAAGTCTCTCTGGAGTTTCGTTTCGTCTGCTACGCGTTCTGTTGTAAAAACGTGGTTTAGTCTTTTAGAGGGGAAAAGCGTGGAACTACTTGGAAGTTTTAAGCTTATTAAAACTTTATCTTAGAACTTAAAATTTAGCTTAATTTTGATTATTTAAATATTAATTTTTAAATAGGTATCTAATTCGCGAAGACCCGTGGACAGTGTCATATTTGAAATTCCTCTTTGGCTGATTACCTAATTAATTGGACCCCTACTTTTCGTAATCTTATGAGCTGGATAGATTACTCATATTAGAATGTTGTGTGATTTCCTCATTTTTGCATGAATTACCAACTAACCTCAGTCATCTAATGTAAATATTGAGCATTTTCTTAAGATGTTTATGCTATTTCAGCTTTAATGACAATCTCGCTCAGTATCTCAGTTCGATCAACACGTAACACTGATGTAAAATTTGGAACTGGATGCAGATTTCGATCAAAAAGACATTTAGATGTTATGTGAAAACCGGTATGCCCATAAAATCAAGCATCTTTTCTTTCAAATATTTACTTTCAATTCTTAAGACATTCCTAAAGCATTTGTGATTTAAAGTATCACTTTTTGGTTCATTAGGGGAAGATGAAGTTTAAGTGCGAACAGTGCGGTTTCCAGACAGGAATAAGCACAAACTTTAAGAATCATCAATTAATTCACAGCGACGAGCGTCCATTCAAATGCGATATTTGCGAATATCGTACCCGAACTAGCTGCAATTTAAAGATACACGTCGCGACTCATAGTGAAGACCGTCCTTTCAAATGCGATATTTGCGAATATCGTACCCGAACTAGCTGCAATTTAAAGACACACGTCGCGACTCACAGTGAAGATCGTCCATTCAAATGCGATATTTGCGAATATCGTGGCCGAAGGCGGGGTGATTTAAAGAAACATCTCCTTAGTCACAGTGAAGACCGTCCTTTCAAATGCGATATTTGTGAATATCGTACCCGAATTAGCTGCAATTTAAAGATACACGTCGCGACTCATAGTGAAGACCGTCCTTTCAAATGCGATATTTGTGAATATCGTACCCGAACTAGCTGCAATTTAAAGAAACATGTCGCGACTCACAGTGAAGATCGTCCATTCAAATGCGATATTTGCAATTTCTGTACCCGACATCGCTGGAATTTAAAGATGCACAATGTGACTCACAGTGACGAGCGTCCCATTAAGTGTAATTTTTGTGATTTCGCAGCCAAATTAAAGAAAGTGCTAAGAAATCACATTGCTAGACTTCATCCATCAAAATTTGGAATTGAACGAAAAATTCCAAAACGTGTTTCGTCAAAACGGAAAAACCAATACGATCAATCGACAAGTAAGCGGAAACGTGCTTTTACGAAAGACAATGCTAGAAAACCCAATCAGGGAAACATTGAATCGAAATTATCAGATTCGAGCGAAGTTCAGTCTGAAAGTAGATCAACTGCTGTTGCAGACTTTGTGCTCCCAATAAAACCCAAATCAAACAACAAACGAGGACGTTCGCAACCTGAACGAAGTGGGCCAAATAAAAACCATGATTCTCTTAATGAAATTGCTCAAACGAAAGAATTGGAAATTCCTTCTGAATCAGATCCCGATGACCCCAGATATGCGAGAGAGTCTAATTCTACTCTTTCAGAATCTGTCGGTTCCAACTTCAACCAAGGGATTTCATTATTGTGCGAATTTAATACTAGAAGTCCAACCATAACCTCTGAAAAAATTAAGAAAGAACCAGAAATTCCAGAATCGAGTGATAATTTTAGTTTAAAGTTTGACTTAAATCGTGTCAAATTGGAAAACGAAACTGCAACGGCCCTTCCATCAAATGAAGCCATTTACGGACCGAATTCCGACGCATCGATGTTGGAATCAAATGTAAAATGGGAAGAGCCAATTGATCACCTGAAGTATGAGTTTGGTTTTCATAACAATGACGCTGTTGACCAAGACAATCAGTTTACCATCAAACAGTGTTCCATTATTTTGACAAAATTGGAAGATTCGGGGAATTATCAGGGATGTTATTACGTCAAGGTGAAAGAACCACCTTATCTCTACGAGGTGGTTAAAGTTAATTTGAATCCAATCATTTGAATCCATTTTGATATGATTAAACAAGGGAGTCTTATGTCTGTGTTATAATTGAGTAATGGTCACAATTACAGTGATCTCATTTCAACAATCCGCATGTTTTTCCTACCTATGTTTTCGAATAAAGTTACTCGAATTGATGAGTTACTTTGCCTTTAAAATCAATATTATAAGTTAAGGACATTTTTGGTTTGAATCGGTTCATTTCTTGATGTAGTTAAGGACATTTTTGTGTTAATCAGTTCATTTATTGATGCAGTTAAAGATATTTTTGTGTTAATATTTCATTTCTTGATGCAGTTAAGGACATTTTTGTGTGTGAATCTGTGCATTTCTTGATGTAGTTTAGGATGTAAATTCAAGTTCACAATTACAAATTCAGAAGTTTAAGATAAAATACAGTTTTTCTTAAAATCAAAAGGTTACCCCTATTCACTGTCTATGACAACATTAATTTGACACATTTGGTGTCAAATTTAAAGATAGGGCATTCATTAATTAATTATCCTTGCTTATAGTTGTTTTAAAACGGCAGTGACCATTTCCCTATTAGAGAAATAATTCCCCATGTTATTTGAACTTATTTCTTTGGGACTATTATCAATTGTTCGTCAAACGATGTGATTAAGCGTGTAACTGTTCCCCCCTTTATAAAACTAATTTTGGCCGGTCGTTTGGGGGAATTCCATGGCAGGACGTTAATCAGCCCTACTTAAATGTCGGGGGATCTTGTGACAACGTTAAGTCATAAAATCGGGGTTTCTAAAATGTAAGCCTAATCCGACTTGGAATCTTAATAACATACAACAGTCATACCTCTGCTCAACGTGGCTTTTTGCAAAAGGAATTTATTTACTGATTCCAAAATTAAGAAAACGATTCCGTTCCAAGTCGGGACAAACAAAGCACGCGTTCCATTACTTCGCGTTTATATGCGGGGAGCGACTGTGCTCCTCAGCAATCAAAAGGAATCTCCGTTCTCTCGACCCGGCGTTGAAAAAAGTAACCTGGGATCGAAGGGTAGGGGGAATTGACGTCGACGGCAGACACACTGCCCCCAGAATCGATCGTTTCTTAAATATCGAATCTTTTTCAATTATGACCATTAATTGAAAACAATATGGTCAAGCCATATTCGTCGCTTCACTTGAAGGGAAAATTCATCGCATTTTACGTGATACTTTGATGGCCCGTATCTCCGCGGGTGTTCAGTTTTGGACCATAGTTTTTTGGTGACTTAGTCTTCTTTTGACCCGTAGAATGCGCCCCTGAATTTGTGACACATCTTTTTGTAACACCCTGTATAAACCATTTTACCAAACCTAACAATAGCACGACGCACATCTTAGCCCTTCCTTAAGTTGTACTTTTAAAATATAACACTCCTATGCTAAAACCGTTTACCTGGTTGCCAATACTGTAGTATTGTATAAAAGTAATAGGGGGTCAAAGGGTAAAAATAATTGAACTATGGCGACAGTGAGTCGGACTTAAAGAAAAGAAAAGAAAGGTGCGCGATGTTGGCGACAGTGAGTCGGACCAAAATATAAAAGAGTAAGAAGAAAGGTGCGCGACTTTATGGCGCGAGGAAACAAGGCATTGGCAGTGGTTGACGGGTTCAAAATGATGATCGGTGGACTGATATGAAAATAAGTAGAGGAGAAGGCTGACCACGACCGTGGGATACACTAGTGGTACACTGGTTATAGTAAAACTGGGGGGAACGTAAAATTTTAAAGAAGAAAAAAAAAGGTAAAGAGAAAAGAGGAGTTGGTCCTGAGACTTCAAAAGAAGCAGTCACCTTCTAGTTGACTCCAAAAAGAAATAGAAGAAATGAAGACCGAAGTCAAAAAGGCCCACGAGGACAAGATCTAGAAGTTCCCCTAGTGACTATAACCGATCGTCGGAAAACAAGATAGTGACGAAGAACTATTCCGAACAGGAAAAACGTTAAGTACTATTAACATTATTAATAATGAATGGAGGTCGCGCACTGTAAATAAATTGACCCTTCAATGTAAATAATTACCCTTCAATTATGAAAAATTTAAAATGGCATGGCAACCAAAACGCGTTAAAGAAGAAGCAATCTAACTAAATATAAATAAATAAATTAAACTTAATAATAATCCTAACTAAATCCCCTAGACAATAAACGAGCCATAAATACTTACTAAATAAATAAATAAATTAACCCTAAAAGATATAGATGTGTGTCTCGCTACCCCCACCCAACGCGAGGAGTCCCGGGCCAAACAGGCGTTTTATAGGGCTGGAGGCACTAAAGGTAAGGTCGCCCGTCGCTATATAACACCTTTTAAGAGTGTCGCCTTAACACCTTTAAAGAGTGTCGCCTTAACACCTTTTAAGAGTGTCACAAAACCCCTTTCAAGAGGGTCGCGTAATCACCTTTTAAGAGTGCCGGATAACACCTTTTAAGAGTTGCTTAATACGTGTGTCGCCCAAATACCTTTTCAATGTTTGTCATAAACAAGAGTGTCACATTAACACCTTTTAAGAGTGTCACATTAACACCGTTTAAGAGTTTCACATTAAAACCTTTCAAGAGTGTCGCTTAAATAATTTTTAAGAGTGCCGGATTACACCTTTTAAGAGAGTTGCAATACTCGTTTAAGTGTGTAGCATTACTTCTTCTAAGGTTGTCGCATGACCCCTTCTAAGTGAGTCGCATAACCCCTTATCAGAGTGGCACATTATGCAAATTTATGAGCGTGAAATTCGATGATATTATAAAACTGCTTAATTTTTACGCCGTAGAGTTTTTTCGACTTCCTTCTCTGAGAAATATGGAGGGTCTCGTTTATAACGTAACCACAACCAGCGTGTATGAAGATAAGGTACGTCCAGGCTGCAAACATTTAAAACTTCAGTATGAATTTTGCTTAACACTTTTTTTGAATAAGTAAATAATTAGAATAACAGTGAAATATGTTTCCCCCAAAAAATATGAACCCGAACCGCATGTGAGCGGTAATTTCTCGTTTTTGAAATTTACAATAACATCTTATATCTTATGAATAAAAAAGCATGTTTTTTCTCCGTTGCCTGTGTAGTACGTCACGCCCTCCTAAGTCTTGCCAAGGTTCTGGCAGCCATATTGGTGGGTATCAGCTTTCCATCAGTATTCAACCCACCAGTATGGCCGTGAAAATTATCTCACGAATCTTAGCTCCTCCCCCAACCGTAAACTCCCTATACATGGACCCTCATAAGGGCAAAAATCAGTCTAGGGGGATAAGATGGCAACCTGATCTTCCATTTTAGTGTTAGGTTATGCTGAGCTCAGGTTCAATCGGGTAGTCAGGTTACCGTCTTCTAGCCGCCAGTGGGAGCAGAGAACGTCGACAAAATATAAACCGAGCATGAAAACTGCTGAAAAATTAAGTTAGAGCCAGTTGTATTACCGCAACGGGATTTTCTACTATTCGCTTAATATTTCATTGTGTTTTCTAGCCTTTATGGTTGGAACCCTACGATTCATTGGGCAGAATGTTGTATTACATTTTCGAAAATAACAGACGTCTTAAGTATAGACATGTTACAAAACACAAGGTGAGCTAATGACACTTACCCAGGCCTCATCAGTAGCGTCGCTAGGGTTTGAAATTTGGGGAGACGGCTTAATCTGAGCAAACGATTTGAAAGTTATTATAAGAAATTAATAACTAAATTCTGCTTAATTGGGTCATTGGAATATGTGTCGACCTACGATCCGAAAATTTGTGACAACGTGAAATTACTCGTATTGTAAAGATATACAAACTTTGATTGATAAAGAGTACGGAACCGAATTATTGACTATCAGACAACTGTGGATTATGGAATTTCACTCGTCTTAAGTTTAGTTTTCGTTTTTGTTTGCTTTTAGACCCCGCCACTGGGACTTCCTTTGAAAGAACGTATAACATTTTACCTGTCTCCATCTGTTGAATTGGTCTCTATTTGTTTATTTTTCTTTCTTCAAAATTGTACTGTTTGATATTGAAATTCATATCTACAAAGATGGAACTAAACGAATCATTCAATATTATAATTTAAATACTGCTACAGAATTTTAGGGGGCTACGAGCAATTTTTTGGTACCGTTTACGGATTAATTTGAGGGGGCTTAGTTTGAAAAAAAAGGCCTAGTGAGGCTAGTGGATCATCTCGTATAGTTCAGGTTATAAAAGACGGCTTTAAATTATTTTGAAAGTAAATGTCTACAATCCCTAGCATGAATTATTTCGGAAATTGATATCGCGAGCAAGTTATAGCTATGAATATACAGCTCTATCATATGCCCCTTCTATCATGTCGATTTGGTTTGGGTGTTACCCTCCTAGCTTTGACGCGTTTTGCGTAGCTCTAATAGCTAATCACAAGACAAAAGGAAGTGACGTTTCGAATTTAACCACCCCCTCCCTTCTCCCGCTCCTAACACTAGCAGACACGTGACTGATGTCTCCTTTCGCTAAGCCCCGCCCAAACCTTATCGAGAGGTTAGACAGCGTTACGCAGCTGTATATTCATAGTTATATAGATTCATGGTTAAAGCGCATTAAATTAAATATATTTTCAGGATTTAATGATGATTTTACAACCAGTAACTTATGACAAGCCACCATATAATAAGATGCTATTCGAAACCAAAATACCAACAGTAGAATTCATGCATTCCTGCTATAGATTTCTCTCGGCGAAAAACACCACGCATAGGCAGGGTTCAACTGGAACGTTCAACGACATAAACACTTTCTCTACAGGAGTAAGAAACGCTTTTGCAATTATAACAAGGGTGAATCATATTTTAGGGGACTAGAATTTCTTGGGAAACAGCTGAATTTTCTAGTTATGTTGAGAAACGATTTCCTGACGTCTACAAGGCTAGTTAGTGTTACCAGAAGGGGATAATAGAAGAAGGATGACGCTCTGTATCCTCTTAATACTATTTAACAAGATTCTTCCCAGAATCACCCTTTTGGTTTGCTCTCCTATATTACTCATAAAACTTCAGATGAGCATCGCACCATGGGGTGAATTCTATAACTGTTTGGTGCAAAATTTTCAGCCATCAACCCACAAAACTCGTCCTGACGTAGCACAAAAATCACAAGCGCGCCATTCAAATAGTTAAGTTAGTTAGGGTAGTGATGAGGGAATTTTCTATCCCGTATGTGTTTCAGTTTAGTAACCTTGCTATAATAAATGTACAATGATGTTGGGAAGAATCATGTTACGATTACCCCACTCAGTTCTGGTGTTACATTTAGTTATTAATATAGTCAGAAGTGAGATCAGACTAGAAGTGAAGGGCTCTAGCATTGATAGTAGATCCTGGCACTAGTGAACAAATTTGAGGATTTTATGCCGCTTTCCACGCGCCTACACTACTGAGAAAAAAATTGGTCGAGTTCCAAAAACATTTCCTATCCCCTTCCCCTCAACCTAAAGCGACCGAACACGGACGCGGCTCCTTGAATCTAGTTCGGCCGTCTACCACCGCGAGCGTCTCACGTTTTGGAGGGAAAATTCAGAAACCGCTACTAGAGGGCCAACCGTTCTTGTGTTGTCAAGAATATTCACTTTAGCCGAGTGAAGAATTTGGTTAGCTCAGTACTTCTGGTCTCATCTCACTTCTGATATAGTTAAACTTAGCCCAAAATCTAGCGTCATAATGGCCTGTCCAGACTGACACATTTTGCGCGTTCGCATCTTCGCTTTCCTTGTTTGCAGGATCGCGCTACTGTCCACATTGGGTTTTCGCTACTTTGCGTCTTCACCTCGCGAAGATACAAATACCTTGTGACTAGGCTAAGAATTTTGCGCCTTCGCGAGAGAAGCACCAATCACACACGAAAGGAAGGGTGGGGTGTGGAGGGCGTCGATTAGTTTTGTTTTTGCCACTTTTTCACAATGGCGGAAGCAGCGTGCAGTCGAGCGTGATTCAGTCGAGTCACTATTAGAAAATATGGACAACGTAGATGGTGTAATGATTGCTCAAATTTTATTGGCTGTTAGAATATTAAACGCAAAATATTTGCGTGTATCTGAACAGTAGCACAAATGTCTTTCGTGATCTATTGCGAAGAAAAGACGAAGGCGCGAACATGCGAGAGCGAGCCTAATATGGACAAATCTGTAGAAATTTTCGGTAAAGGTTAAAATTTTCGCATGTTTTTGTGAAATTTGATCAGATTTGGATCGGGTTGTTTTGCTCGATCGCTCTCTTAATCCTGGTTGAGATCATTCAACGGCGGAAAAATGGAATTCAAAACTCAGCCATATCATTTGCTTTCAAGAAAGTGATTCTATACTTCGGAGCTCTATTGGGAAAAGGTGAAACGTCTTCTTTACAGTCGCTTAGAAACTGAAGCTTCGTGAGTTGGTATTTTAGTATATGCACCGTAGAATGTTTGCATGAACACTTTAATGGAAGGTTACACGTGCAAACGATAATATGGTCGATCAAAGATAAAGTTTCAACCACTAATTAACTCATTGTCTTCCTCATTTATAGACGTTTTTAGTCTTTCACAAGCTGCTCTCCATCTGCATCGCTTATAAGGGTTGTTGGGTCTGTTGTGAAAGAACTTTAATTTTTCCCCTAGGATTTCACATTCCGGCGTCCGTAGCAATTCGCATCATTGTAGGACTCTTTCTCTTGATAACTGTGATTCTCGTCAACTTGTTCAGCAGTTTTCTAAAAGCGAATTACTCCACTCAGAAAATTGAAAATGTCAACTGCACTATTGCGGACTTCATGAGAGTTCCAAACGTTTTGGGGGGTCCTCAAAGTGTGGGATTAGCCACCAGCGTTATTTGTAAATCGGTATCGTCTGTTTCATTTACTTAATACTTTCCTTAGTGATATTGAAAAGTCACTTTTTTCAATTTCCGAAACTTTAATTAGAGGTATATAATTCTTCTCTTCGAGAGAAGTGCCCCACAAAGCGGTTGATTCTTCCCCCATCAGAAGAATTAAAGCAAGGTTACTAAGCCGAATAACATACACGATAAATAGCTAGTTCCCTCATCATTACTCTATTAGCGTTTGACTATTGCCACGGCACGCATGTGGATATTTAGTCCCACGTCA
Source organism: Phalangium opilio (assembly GCA_019434445.1). NCBI lineage: Eukaryota > Metazoa > Arthropoda > Arachnida > Opiliones > Phalangiidae > Phalangium > Phalangium opilio. The sequence goes on from JAEQBA010003339.1 coordinate 965,999, forward strand.
AGAAGAGGTTTAAGGGTTGTTTGATGAGGATTTAGTTCGAAACAGTTATAGAATTCACCCCCCCCCCGCTCGTGGGATGCCCATCTGAAGTTTGATGAGCTGGAGAGGAAACAAAAAGTGTGTGCCTGGGAAAAATCGTGTTATATAACCAAAGGATTAAGAGGATGCACAGGGTGTCGTCCTTCTACTATTATCCAATGCATGCGATAATCTTAATTACACGAAAATCAAAAACAAGAGTAAAACTCAAGAAAATTACTTTAATCTTTCTGAACTTACGATACTGTCGATTTTCTTGAATAAGACCTCTTACCTCAGAACTTTCCGCAACTTTTATTTCAGAATGACATTGACATTACTACTCTCTGCGATTTTATTGATAAAAATGTAAAACCAGGATACAGTAACAATTTTTTCACGAAGCCGTTTGTGATGTTTCGGGATATTGATAGCATAATGCTTGGACTTCAGGGTGAAGGCCCAAAGTACAAAAACCTGATTCACCTTGGCTCGGCTGAGTACCTATGCGAACCTAAAGTCTATATGACATTCCCCACTCTACTACCAGAAGCCCTCAAAATCATCAACAGAAGGTTAGTTTCGTAGAACTATACCTTAAATCATAACCCTGTCAGTATAAGAAGTACAATTATTGTCGTCATTAGACTGCGCTCTTTCGTGGAAACAAAACAAGAAACTCCCATGCGTCGCGCATTTGAAAAGGAATTCGGCTGGAATCAAAAAATATCTGAAAATGAAGTTCACGCAATTACCTGGAAGGAAATTCAAATGGCCTTTGCGATCTGGGCAGTTATGCTAACAGTCGCTTCTATCGTGGCCGCTATCGAGCTGATCCCGTTTCAATCGCAGAGAACCCGAGGCAGAATATTCCCAATGTAATTAAAATTCAAATCTATGATTAATTTAAGCTTTTTCTTTTGTTATTGGAATAAGCTTAAAATAGCACCTTTTTACCCAATGAAAGTTATAAAACGGGTTTTCAACAAAACTAAGATCAAAAGAAAATAATATATTGGGATTCGTGTAATTTTAGAAGAAGGAATAGAGAACGGATAGTATTTACTTCAGTCCGACTCATAGCCCAGTATAGAGCCCCTCCCTTCAACACGTAACGAAAATTTTAAATTATATTATTGGGTCACTTAAACTTGGTTTTCATGACGTTGCTGACGGGGCGGGCGAAAATACGTAATACCTTTTTACCTCTGTCGCTTTGACCCGCCTCTTCTTTCATACCCCTCCATCCCGAGGAAGGGGGTCGTGGACTTTGAGGCGCGCCCAATATACCTTGTTCTCTATTTAATGTAACAAGGATATACTACGGAGAAACAAGTTTCATTGAGCACCTAATAATGTTAAATACAATGCATAAACGGCAAATGATTAAAATGAAACTTTATTAATGTGGAGTAAAGTTTCATTGATTACGTTCTTGGTCCAATTAAAATATTTAAAATGTAACTAAGATGTATTTACGGTATTAATTACAGTTAGCACGTATTGTACACAATGGATAACAATTTCAATGTATCTAAAATGTATTTTCGAAAAATAAATTATAATGATCACCTTGTGCATACCTTGTGAAAAGTAGTTTAAATATAAGCAGGGACAGATTTATTTTTTTTAAGACGGAATGGACAACGTTTGGCCTTTACTTCAGTCCGACTCATAGCCGAGCATAGAGCCCCTTCCTTCAACACGTTACCAAAAAAATTAAATTATCTTATTGGCTCACTAAAACTACGTATTGGTGACGTTGCTGACAGGGAGGGCCAAAAATACGTAATTCCTGTTTACCTCTGTCGCTATTAGCGTTTTCCTTTGTGTCCTCGCGGAGCGCTCCCAAGGAGCAATAAAAATGGTAGTAGTAGTTTCCAGCTTCGTTAAAGACTGTTTTTAAAGAATAGGATCTCCAAGTTTTATTCCTCCATGGGAGCGCTCCGCGAGGACACAAAGGAAAACGCTATAAGACTACGACCCCTCTTGCGTTGTACAGATAAGCGTCTTCACAGGGGTTCAAAATGGAGCCGTCTAAAAGCGAGGGTCCGGAAATTATTCGGGAATTGTTTTTAATAGCAATTATAGTTAGTGAATTTGGTGCCGGTGTTTTGGATTTGGAGTACATCTGTAAGGGTGAAAAGTGTTCGCTAATTCTTTCTTAAGCCAATCATGTCTACTATCCTCATGATTTTGTAAACGAATTTGATGAAGTTAACCAAGGCCTGGTGAATGGCCAGGAGTTTTGTGAGCTTAGTGTTTGGTTAAAACCTGTTAGTGTTGTAATGTTTATGAAGACTTACTCAATTCTAACTCACTTTTAATTTTCTTTGGTCTTCCCCGTTTTTTTTCAGTAGCAAGCCCTATGTCTTGTGTAACTTCCATTTTTAAACAATGTTCTTTCAAAAATTACAATTCGAGCCCATTCCAACTAGGCAGACGAAGGGGCAGACGACGTTTATTTGACCCGGATATACATACAAAGCCATAACAAAAATAAGACCCGCCTCTTCTTTCATACCCCTCCGTCACGGGTAAGGGGGTCGTGGACTAGGACGCGCACCCGAATAACTCTGTTACCCATTCCGTCTTAAAACAAGATGGCCCAAGGGCTGGGCCTTAATAGTAATTTTACACGGCTCACGTGACCCCCCCGTATAGTTGATCTCCAATAAATCGTACAACTAAAAACATTTCTGAAACACAATCGTGTATCCCTTTAATTTCTAATAACGTCACATTTCAAATAATATTAATGAAACTAAATTGTGCACCCCACTTAAGTATAATTTTTAAAAACCATACGAATCAAATAATGTATCTAAAACAAAATCCTGGATCCCCTAAACCAGAAATCACTATGACCGTAAACCGTCCCCTCTATTTTACGAAACCTAACCTAACCATCCAGCATAATCTCTGATGTATCACGCGCACAAAGTGCAGTAGTGCACGAAAATTATCATCTTGTTTCCCTTCACTCAAAAAAGCCCGCGAGATTTAAACTACCTTTCTTTCCTCTCTCTCCTCTCCGAGCGGAATGCCCCTCTCCCTCTTCCCCCTCTCACTAATATACCAGGCAGGCAGTTCTCTCTCAACGCGGAGCTTCGTATCGCCATCGCGTACGCTAGCGATCTCTCTCCCCCCGCACACTTTCGTTTTCCCTCTCTCTCTCTCATCGTAAGCGTTCGTTTCGTGGACGCGGCTCTCTCTCTCTCCCCCATCGTAAGCGTTCGTTTCGAAACCGGTTTCGCGGACGCGTCCGGCACAGGGACAGGGGTTTGGTGCCCTTTCTTAAATTTTGCCGGAATAAAATTCCGTGTAAAATTAAAAATAAATCTACCTATCCCTGATATAAGTAAAACCCATTTTAGAGGATTATTTTGCAATAAGCACCCGTAATGTAGTTAAAATATATGGGGAATGTATTTCATTGAACCAAAAAGAAAAATCTTTACAAATCAATAAAATAGGTCTTCAAAAGTTATTATGAATCCATGAAGGAACGCGTAAGTAAATTTGGTATTTTAGTCAGTTAAGGCCCAGATCCAAAGAAAGGGGGTTCTTGTCAAATTGAGGATCGAACTAAGAACACTGGGAAACAGTGTCACGGTGCAAAGTGGTTCTAGAAGAACTGAAAATAAACAATAGAGCGTTGCTTAGTGTTCACCTTCTGTTAGCCTGAATTTCTCAAAACATTGACAGACATGTATCGGCAAGGTTGAACATTGTTTGTTATAATGGAAGCTCGGTTTTCAGTTCGCCCACAATCCTTATTAGCGGATCTCGGCCTTTAATGCGTAACTTATACGACTATCAGTTGAAATGCATGAACGAAGTGCACTTTTGCTATGATTTCATGCCGGAAAATGAGTAAAGCAACAAGATAATTGCAACGTTATTAGCAAAAATCATGAGTTAATAATATGTTAGCTCCCTATAAGTTACTCAGGCTCCATAGGCGTAATGTATCCAGCGATTTCTTCTCATTTCGCCCGCGCGGGAAGAAAATTCGAATGTTGCGCTCCCTCTTGTCTGAAAAAATCCCGCTCGTACGGCTCCTCGACCTCGAGTCGTCGGCTGCTTTTTCACCAAGGGAGTGTTTTAGTCTTGAATGTTTATGTTTTAACAATTTAACATTAAATCAAGGCGTTTGTGTCAGTACTAAGACAAAACAGTGCAGGAACTCAATGCAATTTGCCGATATTGATAAAGAATGCTAAAGATAAGAGTTGTTATTGTGACTTGAATCCAGAAAATTATACAACAGCTAAATCCATTCCACTGATCTATTAACTGTTTTCTTAACCGAGGCTACTGAGCGAAATATTCGGCTACTTAAATAGCTCCGATATCATTGGCCAGCTTCCACTACACGCGCTTCCGGGGAAAAACCGGAAAGAAGAGTAAATAAGATTTTCGTTCGCGTGGCGGCCGCAGAGCGTCGCATATAATTGGGAAGCCGGCGGCGCGGGAGAAAACGCTGGAGTATAAAAATGTATTGCCTGAGTAACTTATAGGGAGCTAACATATTATTAACTCATGCAAAAATACGTAGTAAACTATAAGGGATTAGGCTAAATAAAATTAAAACTGCATTTATAGATGACGAAGGATACCTAAAGTGGCTGTTCCAAGACAGATATTTATTATTGAAAACTGCCATTGTGGACAATCTAGCTTCATTACCAGTAGTCAGTAATCTAGCTTCTCAATTTCCGGACACCATTTACAGTTCCCGGAAATTTGGAAAATTGTTTTCCACTTACAATGACTATTATACTCCATTGTCCGTTTACTCTAACACCACCATCCTCTGTTTATTTGTCCATCGCACATGAACACCAGACTGTAGTTACTGGCTTCTATACACCACCATAATCAGGTCTTTTGTCCATCCCACATGGACACCAGTTTGTACTTACTGGCTTCTAAACACCACCATCATCCGGTCTTTTGTCCATCCCACATGGACACCAGTCTGTACTTACTAGCTTCTAAACACCACTATCGTCTGGTCTTTTGTTCATCCCACATGGACAGCATTCTGTACGTACTGGCTTCTAAACACAACCATCATCCGGTCTTTAGTCCATCCCACATGGACACCAGCCTGTACTTACTAGCTTCTAAACACCACTATCGTCTCGTCTTTTGTCCATCCCACATGGACACCAGTCTGTACGTACTGGCCTCTAAACACCACCATCATCCGGTCTTTAGTCCAACCCACATGGACATCACTCTGTACTTACTGGCTTCTAAACACCACCATCATCCGGTCTTTAGTCCATCCCACATGGACACCAGTCTGTACTTACTGGCTTCTAAACATCACCATCTGCTGGTCTTTTGTCCATCCCACATTGACACCAGTTTGTACATACTGGCTTCTATCTCCATCATCATCGTTAATGTTAAGAAATTTATGGCACTAACACTTTAAATTACACCCTTTTAACACATTTTATACACCTCGATTTCTTAGAGTGTATTTATTCTCCATGCAAACGGAAAAGGAACATGCAATGGTTTCGTAATCCATGAAAGATAATTTATCGAGCTCAAAAGTTCAAATAAATACTATAATTAATAACGTGGCATGAATTTAGATCAACGTCTCGCATTATAACATCACGTTCCACGAAATATTTGTTCTATAATATTTCTTACTTGGAAAGCAAACTATAAACATTTTAAATATCTCCTCACCACAATCGTCTTTCATTCACTGTCCCTTCAATGACGAACCAAAACTTTAACACTACTACTTCTACGAGAATGACAATACGACAAGTCAAACTAAGAGCCTCATCGTAGATGTACATCATACGATGAGGCTAAAAATCAAAAAGCGAAATTGCTTTTCTCGCTAGTCAAAAACTTTTAACACGAAAGGGTTAACCCATTTTCCATTTTATAGAATATTGTAAAAATCAGATGCCAAAAGGTTCATCATCCTTGTGAAACTTTGTCTAAAGTAAATTGCCTTGCAAGCCTAGATCAAAATATTGTATTAATGGTATTTTAATATTATGAGAACCTAATTTTGGGGCCTCTCTGAAATTTACGGGTAGGCCTACCCAGCCTAACCCCTGGCGGCGCCACTGGATCAGCTAGGGTTACGAGAAACGTCTAGCCTCCCTAGGGTGGATTGTCCACGATAGGTTTTCGCAATTGCGGTTGTTCTTGTTTTTAACTGTAGTTCGACACCCTTATATACTACCTATTTGAGTAAGGCGAAGCAACCGGCGTATGCTTCATTTCAAACGCCAATATTAGTCAAGTCTCTCAAGAATGTTTAATTGTTCTTTTTTAAAACGATGTAACGTTCAATAAGGCGAATAACTAACGAAGAAAATATTAAATATTAATTATATTTATTTTAATATTTAAGATAATCTTGTTTCTCAATTCAAAATTAATACGGAAAGAGTTAAAAAGCAGTCTATGTTTTTGTCTGTGTGTATCCGTCCGTTGTTACAGTAGTGCGCTGCGTTAGAAGTTCGTTTTGTTTTGATGTGTAAAGGAATCCTACAGAACCATAATATTCCCTTTATCCTTAATATAAAGTGAATATGTGGAAATATTTTTCGTAATTATGATGCATTTAGTACTTTTGTAGCCTTAAAGCTCTATTTCATTTTGATATTCCAAAGTTTGTTTTTAATATTATTATTTAAAATGGATGTTTATATATTACTTAAGCTATACTACATCTGTTTATAGCATAATCCTTTCTAAAGTAAATACAAGCACAACGCTACTTAGTTGGTCAAATGAACTTTTATTTGTCAATAGGCCTAGTGAACCAAAAACTAAACGCTTGGGTTTGGATTTCGTTTCTGTAAAGCAGAGACATTAACGGTTCAGAGTGAGCCGAAAGTTAAATACACTATAGGCTTAGATATTATAATCATGGTGGAAATCTGGGCCGCGTTCAGCAGAGCCCAGCGCTGTTAGCAGTGTCCTACATAACGGGATTTTGTTTTTGAATTTTGACGTCACGGTCCTTAGCGCCAAAGAAAATATACGCTCCAGGAATGGAAGGTATGTCTGGGGGTTGGGTTGACCAAGGAACTTCCGGTCTATGCAATTTCAATGTAGCCGGAAATACCTCGGTCAACCGAGCCTGCCTTTGGAGCGTACTAGGAGGGGCCAGACAAAAATTTACACCTAGGAGGATATAGGGGTGAAGGAGTCTTCGACTGCCGTTTTCCCATTGAAACGCGCTTACAGATTATCGTCCATTCTGGGAGATTCTTAGCCGCGCACCTTGTTCCGCGCTCATCGTCATCGGGCGTCGTCTGTTCGTTTGTTTTAATTTTTGTTAAAGGCGCTGCAAATTTTTAGTGCTTTAACGGAACATTTATCATTATTTTATTTTATATTAATAGTAAATTATGGTTCTTAGATAAAACTGAAGTAAATGTAACGGTTTTTTACTCTTTCCCAACACCAAAAACTCTACTAGATAAGTGTTTAAGGTGGATTAAAGCCTGTGGGAGGGTCGAATTAACGCCCGATAAAATTAAAAAATATCTCTACATGTGCAGTGAACACGTAATATAGGCGGCGTTGCTTCAAAGGCCTAAGCTAGCATGAAAACCCGCTATTTTTACCTCTCCGTGTGACGTAGTCCAGGAGAGGTTCTGTAACGGCCGTGTCTGTGTGTCTGTCTGTCTGTCTGTGTGTCTGTCTGTCTGTCTGTCCGTTGTTACACCCACGTGACCGCGTTCGCAGTTTGCGTATCGGAGCAAACGTGTTCGCCATTTCCGAACTGCTTTCACAGTCACGGAAATGGCTCCTCTACTTGAGTTCTCACACCACCATCTTCTGGTCTTTGTCCATCCCACACGGACACCAGTCTGTTCTTACTGGCTTCTAATCACCACCATCTTCTGTTCTTTGTCAATCCCACATTGACACCAGTCTGCACTTACACTGGCTTCTAACACCACCATCCACTGGTCTTCCGTCTATTCCACATAGACACCAATCTGTATCATTGGCTCCTACTCCATTATCATCGTTTGGTTTTAGGATATACGCGGCGATCAGCTAGGGTTACGAGAAACGTCTAGCCTCCCTAAGGTGGGATCGCCACCAAAGGTTTTCGCAATTGCGCTTTTTCCTTACTATTATAATGGAAACGAATCGTATATATACCCCAAATTTGAAAAAAGCGGGCAAGAGGGGTACCCTTCACTTTAAACGTCAATATTAGCAAAGTTTAAGAAGATAATAGGTATAACTTTATTTTAAACGATTTAACTATTATTAATGTTAATTATTGAAGATTAAAATAATTAAAAATAATTATATTTATTTAAATATTAAAGATAAACCTCTCGTGCAAAGAGAGAGATTATCATTGCCTCCTATATCTACCAAGGCCCGTGCATGCGATATATTTCCTTCATTGCCTCCTATATCTATCAAGGCCCGTGCATTGTGATATATTTCATTTATTGCCTCCTATATCTATCAAGGCCCGTGCATTGTGATATATTTCATTCATTGCCTCCTATATCTATCAAGGCCCGTGCATTGCGATATATTTTTCAAAACAACAACAAAAATGGGAAACCCCAACTCAAGAACGTAATAACGTTTTCATTGGATACTTAAGTTTATATAATCTTCTTGACACGGAGAGGTAATATTTTGGTTTTCCCAACTTGTTTTAATTGGATTTGCGTGGTCACGTGATGCGCGTAACCAATGTAATTTGGTGCGCCTGCACGAATCTCCCATCGGAGAGGCCGAAACCTGAGAACAGGCAGTCGAAGACTCCTTCACCCCTATATCCTCCTAGTTTACACTAGAGGAAGCTACACTTTCCATTCCTGGGGCGTGTATCTTCTTTGTTAGCGCGGTCTTCAAAGAAAATAGTCGGCTCTTTGGATAACGTGACGTAAAACGCGTATTTCTCAGCTTGGCGAAAAAACCATGCAGTGGCGTAGCCAGAGGGGGGGCGGAGGGGTGGCCCGCCCCGGGCATCATGGCGAAAGGGGCATCATTCTACCGCTTTCTACGGTCCGTAGAATGATGCCCTAAACTGCGGAAACCATTTCAGTTCTTCACGCAACAATTTTTGTCTAGTCTTTAGACAACAAGACGACCCAAGGGCTGGGCTCGTAATAGTAGCCATATCGTACCGTACTTAACAGGCGTACAAAAAATTTGAGTGAATAACCCCTCGATGTGCTAGCTTTAACTGTTTTAAAATTATAACTTTTTACTTCTGTAATAATTATAATAGTGTTACACGAACGGAAAACGTGTGTGAGTATCCCCACGATGCGCATCCTTTAACAGTGGTAAAACGAAATACACATTTAAGCTTTGTCCACATTGAACTCGCGCTCGCGTGTTCGCGTCTTTGTCTATTCGCATCTTCGCAACAGATCACGAAAAACATTTGCACTTCTGTTCTGATACACGAAAAAATTTTGCTTTTCCAATTCTGAGAGCCAATAAAGTTTGAGCAATCATTGGGCCAACTGCCCTTCTCCATCGACGTTGTCCAAAGAGAGAAACGAAACTAATCGCCCCAGCCTTCCTCTCGTTTGTGACTGGTGCTTTTCTCGCAAAGGCGCGAAATTCTTGGCTTAGTCGCAAGAAATTTGTATCTTCGCGAGGTGAAGACGCAAAGTAGCGAAAACCCAATCTGAACAGTAGCGCGATCTTGCAAACAAGCAAAGCGAAGATGCGAACTCGCAAAATGTGTCAGTCTGGACAGGCCTTATAAGAAGTACTGAAAATCAGAGTTGCCCTAGCAAGAAATAAAAACCCTTAATCCTTACTTCAATAAATTTACTTACGTTAAAATTGTATTATCTTGTCCCCCAAGCTTGTACTTTCTTTTCAAAATCTTCTCGATTTGTGGAGAAATACACGTAACTTCTAATAATAAACACCTTCTTAAGACCATTGTAAATATAACGTCGGTATTTACTTGCTTTTCCTTTTTAAAAATTACCCTCGATTTCTTTGAATTTTGAAATAGGGGAGCGGGATGAAAGCGTGAAACACTTTTTGTCGACAGATGATAGGAATTTTATAGCGAGTATCAAACCGTCCATCTAAATTAAGGCAATACCACAATCCTCTCTCGCTTGAAATATATCGAGCAAACATAAAACGCAATTCACAATGCTTAACTTTACTAGTACAAATAAATTCAGTGCTTAAACTTACTACCATAATTCCCTCCCTTTTAAATTACACGAATGAAAAATATCACCTCACCCCAATTCTCTCCCATTCACTCTCCCTACATTACGAACGAAATATTTTATACTGCCTAAGGCAGTTCTCTTTCACGACACCACCGCCGCCAACAACAGGCCGGGTCAAACTAAGACCCACATCGTAGATGTTCATCATTCGATGTGGCTAAAAATGGTATTAACAAGAATGGATTTAAGGATAGGACAAAAGATCATTTTTTTCCGGGACAAATTGTCCCCGTCCTAGCAAACTTGGTTGAGAAGATTCGTCTGCTAATATATATACACGCGCTCTGGTAACCGCTAATATTAGCAGGTGAATCTTCTCAATCAAGTATGCGAGGATGGTACCAGAGGCTAAAGCCATGGCCCTATGTTCTTATTAGCTTAAATCCTTTCTTGGAATTACCATTCTCTAGAAAAAAATGCACGCTTCTTGTGTGATAGAGCTAGTACAATTTCCGAGAACGTATGAGAGACGAACTGTCAGAACTGTACTGATTCGCTGATCGCACGCGAGATGCGTGTTTTGCCACAGTCCCCTTTCGCGGTGTAACTTGCGTGTTGCCAATGCTAGAAAGTGGACTTTCCCACTTACATTTCAAAAATTTCCCACATTTCCCACACCCCCTTTTTAGCCCCACCCCCAGCTAAAATGGGTGTACCTCATATGAGCAGTTCCCTGTAGAGCAGTTCTCGAAATAGCAACCGCGATTCCAAAAAAAACAGCGGAGTTTTTCAAAACTGCTGTTTTAGAAATAGCGGACGCTATTTTGAGAAATAGCAGTGTTTGTCCTGAGTTTCGAGCATTTCTTAACAATACACTTATATTCGTTGGTTTCAAATACTACCTTTTCCGTGATCATTTAATCAGGAATGTGACCTAATAAAATATCATTTTTTTTTGGTAGATAATTGTAAACAGTAATTTTTTGTAAAAGGCATATTATAATTCGAGAACGGTTATTTTATTTCGGAAGTAGATAATTATAAACAGTAATTTTTGGAAAAGGCATATTATAATTCGAAAAAGGTTATTTTATTTCGGAAGTTGATAATTGTAAACAGTAATGTTTTGTAAAAGGCATATTATAATGCGAGATAGGTTATTTTCTTTTGGAAGTAGATAATTGTAAACAGTAATTTTTTTGGAAAAAGTGTTACACAATTTCCAAAATATTACTAACCTAGCCTAACCTAACCTGACCTAATACTATTTAGTTGAAATAATCAACTTTAACCTAACCAAATTATCCATATCTGACCTAGTTCTTTTTGAGTTCATATAACCCAGCTGGGCCAGCTTACACCATAATAAACAACTATAGCTTTTCGTATATCTGATTTTCCGCTCATTAGAGAACTGCTGTAACGGTACGCCGCGTTTACGAGAACCGCTGAATCGGTAATTGCTGTAATGGCTAAACTGCCTTTTCGGGAACCGCTATTTAGAGAACTGTTGTTATGAAATCCGCTCATATGGAAACTGCTCATATGAAGGCTTCCCGCTAAAATATGGAAGAAAAGTTACAGTCATATTTATCTGGACTATTTTTCCTACTAAGTTTAATATGGAATATCACTTCGCATGGCTTAGACAATATGTACAAACGCGCCAAAACGCTACAAAGCCTTACAATTCTCAAAATATGCTTTTTTTTCAGTGCCAAACATAAAGTAACCGAATATAATTCAAAATGTTGCTTGAAATTATTTAACCGAGCAACATTTTCGAAAATTCACTAATTTTAACTACACAGTCTGCACTATTTATCCTTTAACAGTAAAATTCCCTCATTTGACCGATTTTGGAATAAAATTGCCTTTTTCCACAGAGCCTAAAACCATACCAAAATTTCCCACGATGTAGGATATTTCACACACATTGGCAACACTAGCTGCGGCCGCGGCGCTGCGCAATCGTAGCCCACCCCTCGGTAGGAACTTTCGAGAAAACAAAATTTGTGTCACCGTTTGATCGACTATCAAGGGGTTATGGATGGGGAGGGGCATCAACAGACGCAACCGCCCTGGGCATCAAAAGCCCTGGCTACGCCACTGAAACCATGGAGGAATTAATACAAATAGCTCCATGTAGTACAGTCTATGTAGTACATTTAGCCCAAAATTAGAGGGAACCCGCAACAAATTGAAACAAAGCTGAAAATTTCAGATCTTATAGATTTTTGGGCGCTCTTTAACGTGGTGTGGTCTCCCACACTCTCCCATTGGAGGAATTTCCGCCATATTGGAAAATGGCGGACAAAATCGAGAAAACGTTTAATAACTCCGGTTCTACTTAACCGATTAACACGTAATTAGGCTTCAATTGTAGACCACTTTCAAACATATAATTCACCTCTTAAGATATTTTGTCCTACAACTAACCGGAAGTTCACAATCTGACTCTGAAGATTAGCCTCATATAAAAATGGGAATTTAAAGCATTTTATGGTTTCTATATTCAGAATACATTTCCAAAATCGAGAAAAAGTTTAATAACTCTGGTTCTACTAACCCGATTAACAAGTTATTAGGCTTCAATTGTAGATTACTTTCAAACACATAATTCTTCCAAAAGATATGTTGTCCTACAACTAACCGGAAGTTCACAATCCAGCCCAGAAGGTAAGGCAAATCTAATTTTTGAGTATTTCGAAACGGTTTCAAGCGAAAAAAATGCAAAGAGGGTTTTAAACCTAAAATATATTATTGCCACTATATTTTTTACAACTTTAAGTGTCGATGACGTCACGGAGAGGTATTATACTGGACGTGTGTGGGGGGGGGGTCTGTCTGTCTATGTGTCCGTCACCGCGTCCGCAGTTGGCAAATCGGAGCAAACGTTTTGCTTTATACTCCCAACGTTAGGATCAAGAAGTGCATAGCGATCGGCTAGGGTTACGAGAAACGTCTAGCCTCCCAATTGCAGGGCTTCAACCAAAGGTTCATGCAATTGCGGATTGCTTATCATTTATTGTGAATCAATCGCCTTATATACCCTAAATTTCCAAAAATTGTTAAAGAGGCATACGCTAGAATTCAAACGTCAACAATAGCTATGTTTAAAATTATTTTAGGAATTAAGTTTCTTAAAACGACTTCAGTAGAATTACGTTAAACTACTGACGACTAAAGTAATTAATATCAATTATATTTTCTTAATTATTTTCTTAATATTATTAATTGCGTCTCGTATCGGAGAGGTTTATTTTGGTTTACCAACTTGCATATTAGTATATTTATCAATATTGGTTAAGCTTAAGTTTAATCATAGTCCTCTACTTGAGGTTGAGCCTCAAAATCTCTATGTTCATTTGAACAAGATACTCCCTTGCATTGTCTACAAATTGAAGAACAGACTGGACCAGTTTTACCGCATTCACATTTCAAATCACAGACTTCCTTGCATTTACGAGGGATCATCTGCAGAAGCTCAGCTGGAGCAGGTTGTAGAGTGGTAACGATTGGTTTCAGTTCAGATCCTACCTGTCTCCAACCCCATTATCTAGCATTTAGGCTGCTTCCAAGCCACGTTTGAACTTGGTGAAAAACTCTATTTGAATGTTGCTTTGCTGCCGCACTTGTTGGTGGAAGAGAAGCTAGTTCAAAAGCTCAATTCCATAATCTTCATTTAAAGTATACACTTGGTTATGTCAACTTTGTATCACACGCTCTAACTCAACTTTAGCCGTATTGACAAGTGTGGGCGAACAATGGTATATATTAAAATATTAAGTTTTATGATGGTACAAAGGCTGTTTTACCCTCTCCCGTAATATACATTATAGCTCTTGTCAGAAAAGAAACAAAATTTGTCAGTAATAGGAACTATATGTTTAATTTTGGAAACGTATTCTGAAAATAGAAACCATAAATGCTTTAAATCCCCATTTTTTATATGAGGCTAATCTTCAGGGTCAGATTGTGAACTTCCGGTTAGTTGTAGGACAAAATATCTTAAGAGGTGAATTAGGGACCGTCCATAAACTACGTCACGCGAAAAAAAGCATTTTCTGACCCCCCCCGTCCCCCCAGATCACGCTTCGTCACCCTTTTCTCAGACCCCTCCCCTAAAAACCACGTCACATTTCTTTAACGCACTATGATTTGTCTTAATTTACAAATTTAATTTGATTAATTTCTTAAGTGATATGCCGCTCTCGCAGAAATATTTTGCTCGGCTGAAAATTCGAAGTTCTCTTCCGTTGTAAGCTTTTTCCCTCTGATTGACCTTTAGAATTTTAATGTCTGGATGTGCTTTTTATAAGCTTCAAAAAGTTCCATAAAGCTTAGTTAAAGGGGCACACTTTTTAGGTTTCGACACTGTCACCGAAAACAGCCTAATCGAGCTTTGCCAAAGAAACGAAACCATTTCAATCGGCAGGGGGATTTGATTCATCCTCACATATAATAGGGGCGAATAAACAGAGACATAAGAGAGTTTACGCTGTTTATTTTAAATGCGCTATTTAAATTGGCTATAAATAGGTGTAAATAGTAGATAATTGCTTAAATTTTCTACTATTTAAGCGATGATGGAATAAAAATTTTGGTAAATTATTGTAACGGTGGACTATGCTGTCTTTCTTCTTCTATAACATAAGAGAGCCAATCGGCCTCTTACTGACATCGTAACAAAATCAATGCTAAATGTGACGTCACGCATCGAAGAACCCCTCCCTCCCCCTTGTCACGGATCGTCACAAATTTAGAAACCCCCTCCCCCCATAAGAGGGGATGTCTGGATGTGCTTATAAAAAGCACATCCAGACATTAAAATTCAAAAGGTCAATCAGAGGGAAAAAGCACTTCGAATTTTCAGCCGAGCAAAATATTTCTGCGAGAGCGGCATATCACTTAAGAAATTAATCAAATTAAATTTGTAAATTAAGACAAATCATAGTGCGGTGGGGGGGGGGGGTTAAAGAAATGTGACGTGGTTTTTAGGGGAGGGGTCTGAGAAAAGGGTGACGAAGCGTGATCTGGGGGGACGGGGGGGTCAGAAAATGCTTTTTTTCGCGTGACGTAGTTTATGGACGGTCCCCAAGATATAAATATAAGCTAGATTGCTCATATTTCATGAAAAATATATATAGTCATTATCGATTGTAGATTGTACAGACACCCACGTTGCTCCATTAACCACCATGAATGCGAATTTTCATAATAATTGAATGGATTATAAACTGTTGTCTAAGATGTCGATAATTTTAAAGGCATCTATGGATGTTAAACGTATCCTGAAGCTTCACAATACTATAGGAAATAGACGAGTATTGGACCTCTCATAAGTCTTTGATCAGTGATTGTGTGAGTACTTATACAGTATCATGCTTAACCTATGTTTGTTTAAGTCGCCCTAATTCTTGATTGTTTGTTCAAAAATATCCCGGTTGGAAACCGGAGGGACAATTCGACTTTAGTGGACCTTTTCTATGAGCCATAAGCCCTTCTACTGAACGGGTTTTCTTATATAAACGAAATTCCGGATACAATATTCGAAATCTTGGTAATTGAAAGCTCAATATATCAGGTATCACGATAATCTAATGAAGCCAAAAATTCCGAATAGATCACTTAGCTATATTTAGGAGAAAAGAATTGTCAGTATAAAACTTGAAAATTCTCGTTTTCCATAAAAAAAAGCAGGGTATTGGGAGAAATTTCTATCGATCAAATTTACATTTGATATTTAGAAAACAACACGCGGTATGATATTGTATTGGTATTATATTTATTAGGATTCCACCTTAACAGAATACTCCGGACTAGTGTTTTTCGTTTATAATCGAAAAAGCGTTTAAAATAATGCATATAACAATTGAAACCATTTATAATATTAAAGAATATACGAGCAATTAAGTATTCGATATCAAGACTACGCGTTAGGCTTAGCCGTGAAGCGCTGGGGGTACCAATATTGGATGGCAAGTAACGCCTGACGCGTAGTGCCCATATTGGTAGTGCTGTGCGAGTACTCGATAAGTACTCGATCGAGTATCGAGCCGAGGATACTCGATAAGAGATTTTCTGAGACTCGAAAAAGTTTCGAGTATCAAACCAAGGCTCGATAAATACTCGAACTCTGAAAATGGCATGTGGTAGCTATAAAATATCTACTAGAAAGTCACTCTTATTGGTTAACAGACGCAAGTTAGTGCTCATTGGGTAGTTTAGATCATAATGCCAATGTAATGTCTTAGGGTAGTAGCTCCTAGCTTATTCAATACATGAAGTAAAAATAATAAAATACAGTAAAGGCGCGTTGAGAGCGAGTACTCGATAAGTACTCGATCGAATATCGAGCCGAGGATACTCGATAAGAGATTTTCCGAGACTCGAAAAAGTTTCGAGTATCAAACCAAGGCTCGATAAATACTCGAACTCTGAAAATGGCATGTGGTAGCTATAAAATATCTACTAGAAAGTCACTCTTATTGATTAACAGACGCAAGTTAGTGCTCATTGGGTAGTTTAGATCATAATGTCTTAGGGTAGTAGCTCCTAGCTTATTCAATACATGAAGTAAAAGAATTAAAATACAGTAAAGGCGCGTTGAGTTTTTTATTTTATTTATTATTTTGAAGTTAATCTTAGTAAATTTCATTTGGGACTTTGCGCGAAGTGTAACAATGGTTAGAAGTGACTTCGGTGAGGAATTAGATTCCAAAGAGGATATTCACGAGGAATTAGTTTGTTAAATAAATTTAAAGGGAAGAAGGCTAATATCATCTGGGAATTGTTTGAAGTAGTTGTCGATGATCAAAATTACACTAAATGTCTATTATGAGAGCGATCAATTAACAGAAAGTGTGGAAATACTAGAAAACCAATTCCCAATTACTCGATAAATACTCGAAACAAATTTTCCAACTACTCCATACTCGATTCGAGTACTCGAGACTCGGCTTTATACTCGATAAGGGAAAATTTCAATACTCGAGACTCGACTCGAAACCAAAAATTCAAGGCTCGCACAGCCCTGCATATTGGAAACTTAATTGCTCGTCGTATGTTCCTTAATATTATCAGGAATGAATGGAGGGGAGTTGGAATGGCTAAGGTCAAATCATAATAGGCGTGAAATGATCTTGGAAACATCTGGCGTGGCTTATTTGATGTTAGCGACGTCATAGACTGACGAAATACGATTATTTCCCGCTTAAATATTTTCATTGGCTGCCAAAAAAGTGAAAATTCTTCTGCTAACTCCACCCTCCATCCGCTCGGTCCCTAGTTTGAAACGATTACACATTTACAGCTTTCAGGATATGGCTAAGCCAACGATAGGGGAGGAGCTACACTTTTCAGAAAAAAATAAAATAAGTAAGGCCTCGCCGTATGTTTCCACCATCAAGGGAACACCGGGAGCCCCTTTAGCCATTCCAACCCCCCTCCATACATTCCTAATATTATAGTTAGGAACATGGTTCCAATTGATGATATTCATTATTTTATACGCTCTTTCGATTAAAAAAAAATTATTCTAGTCCGGTATCTCAGTTTGGGCTGAAGGACGCTAAGAGTTCTTTATTGGCGACGTACACTTCGTACTTCATTCTGTACCTTACTTAAACGTGGTCTATTCGTAATATATGGGTAACTATAGCTGTTACCCGCGACGTCGCTCGCGTGTAATAAGGACTTCCATCAAAATGTTATAAAGAATGGGTAGATTTTTCTGATGACTATTATTTTTGTAGCACCTTAGGAGCGAAGGCACTCGTTGTTGCCCGTCAGCTCGTCGGGACATTTTTTATTACTTTGTATGCGGACATTATTCCATAAAGAAGGGTTTTTAAGTTTTTGGCCGCCATTTAAAAAGATGGCAACAAATAGAACCTCAAAAGATCATTCAGTCCTTCTACAGGTTAAGGGAAACCAGTGTACTAAATATTTGTGAAATCGGTTGAAACGCGCGGATTTTGTTAAATAGAGAAGATTTTATACATTTTTGGGCGCCGTTTATTAAGATGGCGGCGGATTGCAAAAATCTTTCTTAGTACGCGCTTACTACTTATGAGTAACGTTCCTGCAAATTTTCAGCCTTCTAGGGCCAGCGGTTTTGGGCTGGGCGTTGATTATCAGTCAGTCAGGACTTTGATAGATAATAGTTGAATAAGTCTATTTTAGTTGGTAGAAATGAAACGTTTTACTGTACTATATAAAATTCTAGATCACTACAAAATTTGGATTTTTGCATATAATGAAGTCTCTTGATAATTGTTCAACAGTTACGAAAGTAGCGATTAATCTGGTAATAATGAATAAAAACAAAACCATTTGATGATGAATTCCGAGATAATTTTTCAAATCACTTGCAGAATATTTATGATGTTGCACCGGAGTATAAATTGTGGGTTGAGACCATTCTTCAATTATTTAAACGCTGTAACACATGGTAAATATCAACAAGTTGGGAAAACCAAAATATTACCTCTCCGAGTCAAGAGGTCTACTACTACAAACTTATTTACCTAGATATGGAATTATTTCTCTTTTTTGAAGTAAAATTTACGAAATATTGAAGCAGTATTCCAAGCATAGCGAATAATACAGTATAGCAGACGACATTTTACATCCAATAAGGATAAATCTTGGACACATGGAAATCAGTCAATGGGGAAAAGATCAGGAAATGAAGTCTACGCTTCAGCTGTTTACCGTATATTCTGATAGCTACATTCACAACTGGTTTGCAGTGTAAACACTATCGTCTCGTCTCACCCAAAGAAAATATACGCTCCGGGAATGGAAGCTATGTCTCGGGGTTGGGTTGACCAAGGATACTTCGGTCAACCGAGCCTGCCTTTGGAGCGTACTAGGAGGGGAGAGACAAATATTTACACTAGAGGAAGCTACACTTTCCATTCCTGGGGCGTAGTTTGCCAACATGAATGTTAACGTTAAATAACACCAAAGCTAAATTGTAGCTAGACGCACTGATAGTCAATGCGCACCATAAAGAGAATAAAAGGTCTGTAGCTACTACCCGTTTACCATTAGCCCTTTTACTATTCTAATTGCCACCATGATCTTTTCTTCTATTATAAAATCTTAACCTGATTATTTAATAGTGTATTTAACTTTCGGCTCACTCTGAACCGTTGATGTCTCTTCATTTTAGACACGAAAATCAAAGCCCAAAGTTTACTTCACCTCAGGCCTCAATTATTTACTCTTTGTTTCACTAAGCCTATTGCGGATGATACTTAATATACCCGCCGGAGTCTAGGTCTTAGATTTCTTCATGAAATCACTCGACCAAGGAT
Source organism: Phalangium opilio (assembly GCA_019434445.1). NCBI lineage: Eukaryota > Metazoa > Arthropoda > Arachnida > Opiliones > Phalangiidae > Phalangium > Phalangium opilio. Next base: position 985,530 of record JAEQBA010003339.1, read on the forward strand.
TATTGTATATACAGATGTAGTATAGCTTAAGTAATATATAAACAGCCATTTCAAATAACAATATTAAAAAAATCTTTGGAATATCAAAATGAAACAGAGCTTTAAAGCTACTAAAGTACTAAATGCATCATGATTACGAAAAATACTTCCACATATTCACTTTATATTATGGAAAAAGGGAATATTAAGGTTCTGTATGATTTCTTAACACATCAACACAAGGGTAACTGCTAACGCGACGCACTAGTGTAACAATGGACGGACACACACAGACAAAAACATAGACTGCTTTTTAACTCTTTCCGTATTAATTTTTAGTTGAGAAACAAGATTATCTTTAATATTTAAATAAATATAATTATTTTTAATTATTTTAATCTTCAATAATTAACATTAATAATAGTAAAATCGTTTAAAATAAAGTTATACCGATTATCATCTCAAACTTTGCTAATATTGACGTTTAAAGTGAAGGGTACCCCTCTTGCCCGCTTTCTTCAAATTTTGGGGTATATATACGATTCGTTTCCATTATAATAGTAAGGAAAAAGCGCAATTGCGAAAACCTTCGGTGGTCGATCCCACCTTAGGGAGGCTAGACGTTTCTCGTAACCCTAGCTAATCGCCGCGTATATCCTAAAACCAAACGATGATGATGGAGTAGAAGCCAATGAGACAGATTGGTGTCTATGTGGAATAGACGGAAGACCAGTAGATGGTGGTGTTTAGAAGCCAGAATGTACAGATTGGTGTCCAAGTGGGATGGACAAAGACCAGAAGATGGTGGTGATTAGAAGCCAGTATGTACAGACTGGTGTCCAAGTGGAATGGACGAAGACCAGAAGATGGTGGTGATTAGAAGCCAGTATGTACAGACTGGTGTCCATGTGGGATGGACGAAGATCAAAAGATGATGGTGATTAGAAGCCGGTAAGTACAGACTGGTGTCCGTGTGGGATGGACAAAGACCAGAAGATGGTGGTGTGAGAACTCAAGTAGAGGAGCCATTTCCGTGACTGTGAAAGCAGTTCGGAAATGGCGAACACGTTTGCTCCGATTTGTAAACTGCGAACGCGGTCACGTGGGGTCTGACAGACAGACAGACAGACAGACAGACACACACACACACACAGACACGGTCAGTGCATTACCTCTCCGTGACGTCATCGTCACTCGGAGAGGTAAAAAGTGTCTGTGTAGTATGATATTTAATTATTATTCGAGACTTTTCCAAAGTTACAAACTTAATGATTTATGCCAGTAATCAGGAGTTTATTATATGGGAGCTACAAAGAGCAATACTGTAAGCGGCGTTGGAGATAATTTTTTCCGAAAGCGTCTTTTATTTTAGTATAAATGGGGTTGATTATTGTTTCCCCTTCTCAAGTTAAAAGGTGATGATATTAGAGAGATTAACATTTACAAAAGGTATTGATGTCACCATATCAATGCGAATTAAAAAAAATATTTACTAGTCTCTAGCTGTATTTGTTTTTTACCACAATGATGTTTTCCCCATTCCCCTTTACTCTCTAATTGACTCTCAATTAGCTAGTGGACCAAATTTTTACTTATTTTTCAAAATTCCGCATAAGCGCGCTGTGGTCGCAGTGATAGAAAAATTCATCGCCGTCTAGCTGGGAGAGGCTTCTAATGTCAATTTTTCGGCGGTTATAAGCTTCTGCTATATTCCAATAACAAAAACTTTTTAACGAAAACATTTTACAAATTATTGTTTATTTTTTGATAGTGTTGAATTGCATTACGATTCCGAAACAGGTGAATCCTGGGAAAAATGGTTAAATCAACTAGGAGAAGAGGTATATTCGATAATATTAAAGATAATAGGAGAGCCATTTCAGAGCCTACACCAGGGTTGTTTGATTTAAATCAGTTGGGTTTAAATCACTGATTTAAATCAAGCGAATTTTTTAAAAAATTCATCTGATTAAAATCAAATATTTATTTATTTTTCAAAAATTGATTTTCGAACAAATAGTTTAAGAATTTAACTAGAAATGGCCTCTTATTAAAACAATCATGGTTTTGGTATGGATAATGGATGCGAGTGAGGAAATTTGTTTTCACGCTATAGGACAGGCAACTCCCTATCAATGACGGCAGCTTATTTTGTGTATACTCTGTTACAACATCGGTTGTCAGCACGCGTTAAGCCCGGTTCTCACTTGGCGAAAAAATGCATTTTTCGCCACGCGACTTGATACCCGCGAATAAAATGAGCGAAATTTCTTCTATTCGCCGTCAAAATCGCCCCAAAGAGTCCCAAAGCGACTGTTCTATTTTTTTTCGCTAAACGCTCGGCGAAAAAAGACTTCAGCCAATCAGGTTCAGATAGTGGGAAGGGAGAGTGTGCTACTTCGCCAATTTTAAGCCTTGGTCACTTGCTGTAAAATAAGTTAAATAACCATTGAGTTCTAATATATATGTTCTGATCTCTATGAAAATAAGGTAAGTTTAGGCAAGTTTTCACGTTTCTAATTTAATTTTTTAAGAGTGAAATACGTACGCTAGCTAAAATTGATTATGTTTCTATTAGGTAAATATGGATGTGTCAAAAAATTATTTTAAGAAGGACAAGAAAATAACTTGGTTCATTATTAAATAGAGTTCTTTACATGTTTGAAATTTAGGCTTAAGATGCGTAAAAGATCGCTCGGCCGGCTGAAGCGTTTTTAAAATTTCGCGTCCAGTGAGAACCACTCCCCTAGCGACTAAAATATCGCCGGTTTTTTTCGCCACGCGAAAAATTAATTCGTCGCGACTATTTGCCAAGTGAGAACTAGCCTTAAAGCTAGGTCTCTATGTAAAGTAGCTTTGGGCGTGCTGACAGAAGACGAACGAAATACTCATTTTCAGGATTTAAATCTAGAGATTTTAGATCCTGAACATGGATGTTTCTATCGTCTTTCGTCAGCACGTTATATAGAGACCTAGCTTTGCGCCTACTGACAACCGAAGCTGGAACAGATCCACAGAGTATATATCGAACAATAGGAATAAGCCGCTTTATCCTTTAGAGTTAAAACAAATTTCCTCAAGCGCATCCTTCTTTATCCATGGTTTTGGCATATTTCAGTTTAATTTTTTCCCAGACCTTCAGTTTGTCTTGTCGCTCACTTGGTCACTCCTAACTGGAGTAAGCTTTGAAATAGACTAGGAAGTGAAATAGCAGTCAAACTAGTCTTTTTGTAAAAGTATTTGAATAGTAACAATAAATAATAACTCTGTAGAAAATGTCTAATAGCTGCGTAAATGTAACGATTATTTTGCTTTTGGTTCATTTTGACCCAAAGATTTGCGGGTTTGTAATTTACTAGCTAGTAGTTCAATAAAAACTAAGAGAATTTATAATAGGGAGTGGAAGCTCTTGCCCTTCACAGTGCTAAATTCAATGTAGCTCAAACAAGTAGGCTGCTACGCTAAAACTGGCCAGGTAAATTTCCGGTCACATGACACTCCTTTAATTTTAAAGTTTGCCCTCAATCACTATTGGTTATACAATTAATTACCCAATATGGATTCGCGATTTCGAGTGCGACTGGCGCCATTTGGAGTTATTTTAAGTCGGACGTTTCCCTTTCCCTAAAAAGATAGTGTCCATCTCTTCTAGAGGGAGGGGCCACAAAAAAAGTATACCTGGCCAGTTGTGTTGATCACGTGATTTTTGAGCTACATAATATTCCTCAGTTTCAACTCCCTATAATAAATTCTCTCTGATAAAAACCAAAAAATCTAACAAATCAATAAAAATCAAAAACATCCGATTTAAATAAAAAAAAGTCGATTTTATTGATTTTTTTTGAAAAATCCAACACATCAACAACCCTGGCCTTAACCCAGAAGCAAAACAGGATGAAAGAGATTAGACCATGAATATGTATAAATTATGAAAAAACGAGTTTTGCTTAGTGGTCGGCATTTGGATAGGATAATATCTGTTTGTTTTATCTTTATCCATAATTTGAAATTATCCACGGGAAGTCTATGCTTAATGCAATGTAATCACGAATAATTATCTGATTATTATCCATGGATAACTGATTAACCAAAATTCTGTGGATTATCTTGTACAAACGCCGACCACTAGTTTTGCTTCATAGTCCTTAAAAACTGCATTTATACACAATCCTAGGCGAAGAACACTATTTCACACCCACAAAGAAGTTATATGTATTGCAATTTGAAATTAAGTTTAATCATAAGTTCATAACTTATCTTCGATAAGTATGCCAATTAGGTCAAATCCTTAATGAGAGCTTGTCATAAAGCAGACGACACTGTGACGTCAGAACAAAAAGAAATAGCGCCTCTAGCGGTAGAAATTACAAACAAATAAGGCGGGATCAGAGCGGAGGGATACATAATGCTTAAACCTTAAACCAATCAAAACGCGCCTAAAACCCGGGTAGTCATTTACACTGTAGAGACGCAGAGTGCAGACACGTGCCTGCCAAGGCCCAAAATCCTAAATGAGCATTAAAACGGAATATATAATTGGGCTAATAGAAGTAGCTTTGCCCAAAAACTTTAGCTCACAAAATGTTATCAATCTTCACGAACAGTTGCGCGATTCTCTTCCATCACTCATAGAACATTTGGTAGAGTTATTTTTTATTAACTTAGAGAAGCACAGACCTAAAAAAGGTTTGAAAAAAATGGAATTACAGCGAAGCAGTTTAGATGCACGCTTTCAATGGAAGTTGGTCATTAGGACAAATTTTCACTATTTCAAGAAAAAGTGTGGCTTTGAAAATGAGCCTTTGAATGTCCAAAACAACTATTTGCTATTATTGACGTTATACTCGGAGCAAGTGTTTTTAGCTTGGTGCCTCAATCGAAGAGGAGAGTCTGAGCACAGAAATACATCCAGTGACAAATCTCTGAACGTGAGTAACATGTTTAAATCATCTTTGATTTCGTACTGAATATGAAACCATGATTTTATATTTCCTCGTCATGGTTTTGCCTATCAGATATGGTGTCAAAGATATAATGAACTTTGGGCTCATTTGCCTTTTAAAAGGCTCAAAAGAGCGCTTGACCCCCTGACAACTTTAATCTGAATTAACTTCTACCTCATGCTAAATTAATGAACTTATTGCTACCTTTCAGTCTAGTGATGTTTATGAAAGGTCCCTCCTGACAATAGGAGGTGGCTGTTTGGGAGAAATTTGGAACGTCAATAAAAAAAGGACAATCTTTGGAAAGAAAATGGAATTAACTAGTCGACAACGTGAAAAATCCCAAATTTTATGGGACTGCAGCCTAAAAATAAGAAGAACAACAGACGAAAAAGCCGAAATACAGTTTTCTGGAATAGGAATGAGGGATACCGGAGGGTATTTTATTCCCAAAGAGTCTCTGAACCCCTACCTCCAACGCTTAAACCAATTATGCCGAGATATTTTATGTCCTGAAGGGGTTAAAACACATGGGCATAAAATTTTGCAGGTAAGTTCTTACTTTAAGAAAGGTTTAACAAATCAGCTCATGTTTTTTTCTACTCATGACCTGTGTAATTAGGTGGTTTTTGATCATGTCAAAAGTCATAAAGCTGAATTGGAATCATTATTCATGGAATGCACAAGAGAAATTATGTCCGAGGATAGAGCAAAAATATTCCTTGTCGAATGGGAAAGAAAATTTACGCATGCGCTGTCAAACGAATTTATCACTTCTAGAGATGCCGCAGAGGTGGAAAAGAAAAAACAAGCGTCCAAAGGCTGTAGTGGTCTCAGAGACGATCTTTACAGTATCTCTAGGGAAGGCACCAAAAAGAATGCGAAAAGGAAGGGCAAAGTAGAAGGCGATGACAATAGGAAGGGAACCAAAAACTTTGATTCAAACGACAACCAAGATCCAAAGGCTTGTGAAAAGGCTTCGTATTCTTCTTTGAACGAGACCCCAAAGCGAAAAATAAATGATAACGCGCGAATTCGAGAGAGAAAATTAGTTAAGCGCAAAGCAATATTTTGTACCAGTAGTGAAAATGACGAAGTTCCTAAAGACTACTTAGAAACAGAGGCTTGTGGCAATGTCACACATCCTTTGCACAATATCCCGAAACGAAAAAGAAATGTCAATTCGCGAAAGAGAGAGAATTTGGGAAAGGGCAAATCAATATTTCATGCCACTAGTGAAAATGACTTAGTTCCTAAAGACGACTTAGTTCCTAAAGACGACTTAGTTCCTAAAGACGACTTAGTTCCTAAAGACGACTTAGTTCCTAAAGACTACTTAGTTCCTAAAGACTACTTAGTTCCTAAAGACTACTTAGTTGCGGAAACTTGTGCCAATGTCACACATTCTTTGCTTGATACAACAAAAAGAAAAAGAAATGTGAATGAAATATGTGCTGTCACCATAGAGAATGTAAAAGTTCCTAAACAAACAACCAAGAAATCCGAAGTTCGATCTAGTCTTAGTGAGTGCCAAAAAACAATACCTGTTGAATCTAGTCTTAGCAAGCGGCAGAGAAAAGTACCGAGTCGTTTCGCCAATTATGATATGCAATAGGTTTATTATAAGATAGGTTTTAGGAGTTTATAGGAGCCTTATAGTGATAATTCATTACTTTCATTTCAAAAAATAAAGTCATACGTTTGAGTTACTGATTAGTCTTTTTATTTTTAAACTTTTCCTCGAACGCATCTCTTACATACAAAGGCACATCCCTATATCCATGGCCACTGTGGTGACCCTTGACGTCAATTTTGGTTAGTAAAACTTTTCTTGCAGTATTGTAATTTACACTTGATAGCTTTCCTCCAGAATTTTGTTTGAATTGTGAGAACAAGGTTTCTACGGCACTACCGTTTATCCTCACAGGGCACAGATAATAGCCCTCAGAATAATTTTCAAAAAACTCTTTCACCAGTCCTTCCAGCCCAAAAACCATTATGCGTAGCAAAGCCCAAGTCTGTACAAGTTAAAATATAAACTTATGAACACCTTAGAACGTAGTGAAAACCTAAGATATAGGTAATTTGTGGTTGTAGGAAGTAATGTACCAAGAACGTGTGAAATACTTTTGTACCGTGGGCGAGTAGTACGGGGAAAAACTACATAATATAGGACAAAATGTACAAAGGCAAATTTGTCTATTATTCTATACAGTGTGGAAACCTTCCCCGCCCACCAGTCTAAATACTTCTCCTAACGTAGCCGGACCTATCCTTTGACTAAATGGGGGCAGTTCAATAACCTTTTTTTACAGAATTCGCTTTGGTACAAATTTGCCGTTAGTTTATAAAGTTGATCCTAGTTGCACATTGGATGTACATTTCTTTCACTGAACCGTAATATATATACCTGCCACGAGAGAAACGTTTTCTGTTTGACGTCCCAAGGCTTCAATTGCGGATCTGCATCTACGTAAAGAGGGCGAGGTTTAGTAAGCTTTTATTATATCCTGTGGATTTCACCTCAGATTAATAACTCCTGGATAAGAAAGTCGAACAAAACCTAGAGTTTTGAAAACCATCCCCATGCAGCGCACTCAGACGGCAAAACGTACAACAGAGGCACTTTCTATTTGATGTGACTTTTTTAAGTTGAAACTCTAGGGGCGCTAGAGATGGCGATGGCTTATTCAAACATATCCCGCTATTCACTTTCTTATGCAGGGACTATAAAGCTGGGATTTAACAAATTACCAATGAGGCTCTTCAGCCATTTAGTGAAAAAGTCTAAACCATTCCGTATATTTTTCATTACTTCACCACCATCTGCCGTTTTAATTTTTGAGTGCGAAAGAGTACCAGTCTCAAAAAGGTTGTTGCAGGCTTTCAGGTAGTTAAAAGTTGCTTGTACTTCCTCATGATCTGGACGAGGCTTAGTCAATTTTGGGTTTGCGTACTCGTAAAGAGCCGCTAGAATATCATTTTGCTTTATTTGTGGAATAAATCGTCTAATTAGAACATGATAATTCCTAAAGAATGTCTTTAATTCACCTGCATTATCTTTGCTGGCTTCACATTGAGTTTAGTCCATGGGTCCCTGTCAACATAGCTTTGATGGAGAGCTGGAACTAAACGGGGAATATTATCAGCACGACGATTGTCATCTCGCTCCTTCAGATCCTTAATTTGCTTCCAACCAAATTTTACTTCATTGATAGCAAATAGTTTTGCTCTCTCAGGGTCCGAAGAATATAGAGCATTAATTAGGCTTTTCAACTAAAATAATATAACTTAGTTATAAATATTTTTGTGTTTATGGTCTAATTTAGTTACTTGATGTGATGGGCAGATTATCCAGTAAATATTTCTACCTAATCGATAGGGATTGACGAAACATGGGTTAAACTCTACTTTGATAGCGTCTGCTTCATCGCGCTCAAAGTAAGAGAATTGACCTTGTAGTCCTACAGTCATTTTAATTAAAGACAAGTTGGCACTTGCGCCATCGCAAACTAGTGCCGCTATGTTAAAGCCGCAGAACTGAAATGATTTTATCACCTCAAACAAACAATTGAATGTGAATTGAGTATCACACGTGCTAGCTGTTGAAAAGTATGGCCCAATGATATCATAGTTGGCAGTGATATCCCTCCACAAAAACTGAAGCATATAGTTTGCTTTTGAGATGCTATTTTCATCAGAAACTTCCGCATAAAGATCCTCCAAATAAGCATAATCTTGTCTAGCCATGGCTAAACCTATCAACTTATGATTTTTACTGTTCCAAACAACTTTGGCAGCAACCCGCACTTCGTCAAATACGAGGACACCATCACTTTGTGGTTTTAACATGCCAAGGGAAACTTGTTCTTCCACAAACTTATCATAAATGTTCTTCTGTTCGTTTAAGTAATCCATGTTTATTCCTGGCTCATCAAGATTCTTGCTGGTTTTCCGTTGAATCGATCGCCAAGAAGGCAGATTGAGTATTTTGAAACTTTTTAGAGCTTCATAAGCAGCTTTGCTACGGCAGGCAACAGCAAGAGCTGCAATAATGTGAGACTTTTTATTCAGTAAAGTTCAATATCATGTAAAGATAACTGGCCTTAAAACATTGTCAAAACGGAAACATACCAATGCGGTAAGTAACGAGACTCCAACGATTCCCTCTTTTTCCTGGAGCTGAAAGAAATCTTAAGTTAATTGATTTCCATGTATGATTCAGTAGATTATAAATAGAGATTACAATTTCTATTCTGATCAGTTTGATAATCCTCTTTTTCCTTTTCTAAATAAGCGGCACAGTCATTCTCCCAGATTTCTCTGAGTCTTTTTCGACTCTCTTTTGTGCTTGGCGTGTCTGGGCCTATAGCCATGTCAACAACCTCTGGAAATTGATTATTTATTGTAGAAGTGATCTCTTTCATCTGTAATCTGCTGCTTAGATTTCAAGAAGATTTGAAGAGCCTCGAGTTTAGCCTCCAATTTTGCATTTCTGGTCTTTAGGTTTTGGTAGCGAAATAGTTGACTGCGTTTCTTTTTCCTTAGACTATAAGGAGACAGAAATTGTTCGGGAATTGTTGATGACGGATTCATTTTTCTCTTCCGGCTTGGTGATTTGTTTGACTCTATACGCCGCTTTTGACACACCTTCAAATATGATGACAGATTTTTACATGCTGTGCAAACGTTTTGTAAGGGACCCGTTGTGTTATTTGGTTTTTTGAACCATGCTGGGCAGTCTACTGAATTGAAACGTTCCGCAGGATACGAATGTTTAATGAGTTTTTTAGGAAGGTTTATTAAAGTTGGTATGATTTCTATTGCTTCTTTTCCGAGTCCTTCACAAAGAACATACTCTTTTGAAGTAAAATCGCCCAATAATTCCAATACTAAATCAGTATCGAGTGTGTGTCGGTCAAAACATTAACTTCCCTTATCGTGCCTTTGAAAATAACGTGAAATCTTAAATTCCCATCTGCAGAAAGGATATATTTTGAAGCCTCCGTGTTGTAACGTGGCTCGTAGCCATTCTTTCGACATATTTCAATAAAGCACTACCAAAGTGTACAAACAGGAGTCGTTAATGTATTGTTTTTGGATGGAATAATGTTACATTATTTAATTAGAAGATTTACTGTACCTGCTTTGTTGAGGATTCTTTTTCAAACCACACTAATGAGGGAAAAGAAGAAACCAACATCTTAAATTGCGTAGCGAAACTGGCTGTGAAAGTTGGCAGTTTGCTATTCCAGCTGGCATCAGTCTATTTAAACTTAAATGTTAATACTTTTCTATAAAATAAATTAACAATAACTAATAATTGATAAACTAAAACATACCTGGGATTCAGTACATTTAGTACTTTTCTTAATTGCCTGCCGGGCTAAATTTACAGACTCATTAAGCCTTTGCACTGTTTCGTAGTCACTAAAAGCGGTATACGTTGAAATTTTGTTGGTTTGAGACGCGGTTTGTCGTTTGGGAACTAAAGCGTTGTAGCAATACTGTGTAGATTTATCGAGACTCATTTTAAATATTATTTTAATTACATATAGACCAAGATAAAATGATTAAGCGCGACAGCACGAAACCAAGAAACGGGCAAGAAACACACGACAGACGACGCGTATCCACGGGAAAAAAGTAGTTCTGTATTAATATGCAAATGGTTCCTATTGGCTCAACGTCGAATGGGGGCAAAACGTAAAGGTCATGTGTGACCCTGAGAGAGCCAATAATAAATTAACACCAAGAATATATAGTTTAGACTGGATTTAGATAATAGTTGGCCGTCCAGATATTCATTGGTCGTTCTCTGACAAGCTCTCATTAGACCAAATGTATGTAAAAATGCATAAGTGGCATACTTATCGAAGATAAGTCATGAACTTATGGTTTAATCGATATGAGAAATTTGGTTTAAATTGCGTAGTTCAAACATTTTAAGAAGAAAACTTTAAATGTCGCTTTACTACTCGTAAAATGAGTTCCCTCATTCTAATTTGTGACTTTAAAAGCAGTGTCGTATTTCTTTGAACTCGAGTCATAACCTTCCTTAATTTTTATCCAGCCCGAGCCGTTAAAACCTCTGCAGACACAATTGTAATTAAATATTGATGAGCTTTGCACATTGCATTATCTTAAGAATAAATGTTTAAACAGGAAATAGTATTTTTCTATTTGGAATCTTTAAGAGCCCATAGACCCCATACTAATTTCTGATTGAAGGTAAGAGTAAGGGCTTGAAACTTCGTTAAACCGCCTGATGCTCCTTCCTAGAGTTTCATTGGCTATTCATTCTATGTTTACTCGTTCACACCACGAAAAGATAACTAGTTTACAATCGGGCTCTTCGCTGACAGGTCGATAGCTACGTCATTGTCACTTAGCTTCTAACTTCAAATACAATAGGTGTGACGTCAGGGGTGAGGGTTTCTACATCTCCTCCCCTTTAATTCAAGCAGAAAGGCCCAGAAAATGGTAAGATGAATATTCCAAGCAGATGAAAAACGTGTATTCTTGGTATTAGCATGGTGTTAGTGATATCAACCTTGCAGCTTTCAGGAATTCGGAAATTAACTAATTGTGACTGTGTTTATCCGATGAACAAACAAAAAACAACTTTCTCAAATATACCTTTGCGAAATACAGAATGAAAACTTTGCCAAAATAAACGTATAATAAAATATACGTGACAATATGAACAACCATACTCCGTCATTAAACCTCTGTAGGTGATACACATACAAAGCAGTGAAAAAACACAATAATGAATTCTACTGTAAAGTTAAGCTTAGCAACAATTTTGCTGTCTCTCTTGCTTTTGCTGAAACCAACTAGCACCAGACGTGATGACGACGATGAAGTAATTAAAGAGGAAAATTAAGAATCAAAGCAATATAATATTTATCAATTACTTTGGCAAAAATATTATTCTTTAATGGTGAAGATATAATTACTGATATTCCATTTGTAGAATTAAATATTGTTCATTATAGTTAAATAAACGGTTATGTTCAAATCCCTCCAGTTTCTTACGTTTGTTTTTTCTTAATAAAAAATTGTTCTTAACTGCTGCTTTTACCATTGTATGTAGAATTAATTCATTGAAACAGACTAGGTGAAACCGTGAAACCAGAAGCACATAGATAATAATAATTGTTATCATAAGTTCGTAAGAAGATTAAAACACATCTTATGTTGTTATCTATGTGCTTTTGGTGAAACTATGAATGGTCGAATTCCCAAAAGGAAACCATAAGTTTATAAGATATGTTTCATAAGTTTGTCACTGGTTAGTGAGAGATTGTCATGCAGTGACGTAGTTGAAACGTCATAGATTCTCGTAAAGGGACGCCTTGTGAGGCGCTGTACTATAGACTAAATAAGAAGATGGACTGCAAAATTAACCGAGTGTAGTCAATTCTCGCTTGTCGTTCTAGAACTAGCTCTCAATAAGTCTCTAGTATTGCAAGTTCCAGCAGATCTTACACGAGTTCTTGATTCTTGAACCATAGCCAACTAGATAGTCGTTTATTACACAAAGAGAAACCAAAGTGAAAAACCACAAGTATGATTTCAACGGTAAAGTTAAGCTTAGCAACAATTTTGCTGTCTCTCTTGCTTTTGCTGAAACCAACTATAGCACCAGAAGTGATGACGACGATAAAGAAATTGAAGAAGAAAATTAAGATTCAAAGCAATAAAATATTTATAAATTACTAGGGTTGTAAGTCGGAAATGACCGAGCTATATTTTTCCGGAAAATTTTCCGTATTTTTCCGCTACCGGTTTCTCAATTAAAAAGTTAAATATTTAAAATTTTTCAATTGCCTTTCTTTTCAAAACATTCATTATTTTGTTTTCGGTGAATTCGTAGTCAGAAGTCTAACACCAACCAGAAGTCTAACACCAACCATGCAAAATGTGGACTTTGCGGAGGAACTTATCCTCACCTTTCGAACCGTTCATGCCCAGCTAAAGGCAAAACATGTAATAACTGTGGCAGAATGAATCATTTCAGTTCAGTATGTCGTTCCGAACCTGCCAAACCCTCAAGCAACACCAAGAAAACCAATCAACGACCAAAGAATAAACATCGAGTTCATTCTCTACAATCATCCAATAGGGAATCCAATCAGCAACCCAATCAGCAACTCGACGACCAATCATCGGACTTTATCTTCACTCTTGTCAATCAAGAGGGTTCAGCAGAACTACTACCCAGCTCGGATTCTCTACCACGTATCAATATCAAAATTGGTACCACTCCTGTCACGCTTGTGCTGGATACAGGGGCTAGTGTTAATATCCTAAACCAAGACACCTACCATTCTCTCGAGAAGCAACCCCACCTCGAACCGACGAGTTTGCGAATTTATCCCTACGGATCTAATGTACCTTTACATCTGTTGGGTCGCGTTAGAACTGAAGTATCCACTGATACACGTAAAACCACTGCCATCTTCTACATTGTCAAGGCTCGTACCGAAGTATCGCCATCTATAATTGGATATCAGACCTTGCAAGATTTAAACCTAGTTCCTAACATTCGCACACCTCTTGAACATGTACATCTTCTCCAAGGTCAAGAAATAATCACCAAATACCCAAATCTGTTCAGTGGAATTGGGAAACTTAAAGATGTCAAAATAAAACTAGCCATAGATGAATCCATTCTACCGATAGCGCAACCTCACAGACGCATTCCTTTCCACCTAAGAGAATCTCTCGAAGATGAGCTAAGTCAATTAATCAGCGATGACATTATAGAGCCTGTCACTGGTCCTACTCCTTGGGTCTCACCAATCGTGTTAGTTGTCAAGGATAAAAATATTGCTAAAGTAGAGCCAGTGAAGACAACGAAGAAGAAAGTACGACTCTGCGTCGACATGCGACTACCCAACACCGCTATAATACGAGAGCGACACGTCATGCCCACCATTGACGATGTTATTCACAAGCTCAATGGGGCCACAGTCTTCTCTAAGCTAGATCTAAACAAGGGATATCACCAGGTCGAATTAGACGAAGACTCAAGAACGATTACGACCTTTAGCACCCACAAAGGTCTATACCGCTATAAGCGACTGAGTTTCGGCATAAGCTCAGCTGCGGAGGTATTCCACCATCTGATCAGATGTTTGATCCAGGATATCGAGGGTTCCCTAAATGTGACTGATGACCTGTTAGTATTTGGGAAAAGTCAAATTGATCACGATCAAGCTCTGGAGAAAGTTCTAAAAAGACTCGAAGAGAACAACCTCACCTTAAATCGCTCAAAATGCGAGTTTAACCAAACCACGCTCGAATTTTATGGTCATGTCTTTACTAAGTCAGGTGTGAGCGTACATCCAAACAAAATTGACGCAGTACGAACCATCAAAAATCCAACCACCCCCGATGAGATAAGAAGTCTTATTGGCCTTGCTACATATTGCGGAAGGTTTATACCAAACTTCTCAGATGTAACGGAACCATTGCGCGCTTTAACTAAAAAGAATGCAACATGGATGTGGACGGAGGCGCAGAATACGGCTATACACTCTCTAAAAGCACACCTCTCGCGTGAGACAGTTTTATCGTATTTCGATCCGCTCAAGGACACTGTTGTGCACGTCGATGCCAGCCCCACCCGTCTAGGTGGCATTTTGTCACAGATAGACAAACATGGTCAACACTCCATCATATAATTTGGCAGTAAAGCGCTTACCGACGTGGAAACCCGTTATTCCCAGACGGAACGAGAAGCATTGGCTGTTGTGTGGGCATGTGAGCATTTTCCCTTGTACCTACATGGAGCACCGTTTAGAGTGGTTACCGACCACCTTCCGCTCTTAACGCTCCTTGGCGAACCCAAAGCCAAAACCTCTGCCAGAATCGAGCGCTGGAATTTAAGGCTCTCACCGTATGACCTCACTCTCGAATACCATCCAGGTAAGCTCAATCCGGCGGACTATCTGTCCAGACACCCGCTTCCTGCAAACGGTATGAAATGTCTCTCACCTGCGACGGAAGAGCACATCTGTATGATTCTCCAACAAGCAATCCCAAAAGCCATCACTTACGAGGAAGTTGTCAAAGAATCCAAGAATGATCAAACGACACAATATGCCATTCACTGCCTAATCAAAAACCAATGGGACCAGAAACCTAAGAACACAGCGGTTGATATCGAAGCTATTCGAGCTCTGAAGCAAGTTAGGAATCAACTGACTGTCTATGATAACGTCATCCTAAAGGAACATAGGATATACGTACCACCGACTCTTCAACAACAGGTTATATCCATAGCCCATGAAGGTCACCTGGGTTTAGTAAAAACCAAACAACTACAACCAAGTCTGGTTTCCCAAAATGGATTCTATGGTCGAACAAATCTTGAAGTCGTGCCTACCCTGCTTAACCGTAACACCTCAGTACACTAAGGAACCACTGAAGATGACGCCCTTACCAGATGAACCTTGGTCACATTTAGCGGTAGATCATCTTGGACCATTTAAAAACGGTCATTAC
The DNA here is from genome assembly GCA_019434445.1 of Phalangium opilio. Lineage (NCBI taxonomy): Eukaryota > Metazoa > Arthropoda > Arachnida > Opiliones > Phalangiidae > Phalangium > Phalangium opilio. The sequence continues at coordinate 1,000,970 of JAEQBA010003339.1, forward strand.
CTACTGGTCATCATGGATGAATACTCCAGATTTCCAATTGCCGAGATTGTAACATCTACCTCACTAGAAGCCAACGTCAGGGTTTTTGACCACATCTTCTCAATCTTTGGCCTACCCACAGTTATCAAGTCGGACAACGGTCCACCATTTAGTTCCTATGGGTTTACTGAATACTTATCAAAATTAGGCATAAAGCACCAAAAGGTCACGCCTCTTTGGCCACAAGCAAATGGCAACGTAGAACGCTTTATGGCATCTTTGAACAAGACACTTCGAATTGCAGAAGTGCAGGGTACACGTTGGCAAGACCAGCTTCAACACTTTCTCTTCAGCTATCGCATTACACCTCATTGTACCACAGGCACTCCACCATCAGAACGCCTGTTTGGCCGATCCATTAGAAGTAAACTTCCTTCAACGAAGCCAACCACTACATCAACGGATCCGTCTCTCATCGACATAGTTACAAGAGACGCTGCAGCCAAAGCTACCATGAAACGTTACCATGATCAACGAAGCAATGTAAAATCAAGCACCCTTCAAGTTGGCGATAAAGTACTTGTCAAAACACACCGCACCCATAAACTATCACCACACTTCAATCCCGACCTGTACAGTATTACTTCAATCCGCGGATCATCGGTAACAGCTGAACGAAACGGTCATAGCCTGACCAGAAACACCTCGTTCTACAAACGTATACCTCAAACCCCCGTTTCGTACATTCCTCTCCCATCGTCACCATCGCCAAGCGCAAGTAGCGACGTTTGCGACGCTCCAGCTCTGGACTCACCAGCAAGCGCCCATCCTCAACCCACAACCGACCAGCTACTTCTCCCTTCAGTACAAGGGACCCCGCGATACAACTTGCGTCAAACCCGTTCGGTGCCCAAGCGGCTTATAGAAGACATGTAACGCGTGTAGTTTTCAACCTGTATAATATGTTTCTTTACCACTGTTTAATATTTCTATTCTCACCTAGACTTTTCTTTTTCAAAAGAAAAGAGGAATGTAGAATTCTTATGTCCAACCCTGACCCATCTTGTAGCAGACGGAAAAAAAAACCTATATAAAAAGATTACTGCGTAGCATAAGCTAGTGCAGGGTTGTTTGTGTTTACTGTAACGCTCAGTTTATAAGCATTAATTAAATCCAAGTGTTATGTTATTAAGACCGACTCATTTCTAACATAAGCATAAAACATTACAGGGACCAGTTTATTAATTACAAAACTATAGGAGAACAAAGGTTGGGACCAGTCCGGAGACCACTTTAATATTTCGGACACTAGGGGGTCACTGGTCCCAAGGACTAGTTTAAAAACCTTATTTCCAGGACTGGTTAAGAGACCCAAGTGAAACTAAAAGTTATCAGGCATAAAGGATAGTGATCGTCTATAAAAGTTTGATAAATTGACTCAAAGCTCACTTAATTGCTAGTTCTATATTTTTCCGATTAGCGGAAAATTTTCCGCGTTTTATTTTTCCGGAAAATTTAAAACCCTATAAATTACTTTGGCAAAAATATTCTTTAATGGCGAAGCAACAGTTACTGATATTCCATTTGTAGTTTTAAATATTGCTCATTAAAGTTAAATAAACGGTTACGTTCAATATTGTTCGTTAAGGTTTTGTAAAGAACTGACAAAAACCACAGTATTACTACTTCTAGTTCCCAGTTAAGACGTTAGGCTAGTTACATACTAAAATTTTTATAATATCATATTGCCCGTCTGGTTATTATTCCGTAACGAAAGGTTTTTACAATTTTTCTATGAACAGAAACTTTTTTATAGTCAAGAACAGTTATATTTGAAACGAAAATTAAAACGCGCGGTGCCGGATTACTCACTAGGCACTGGAGCTCAGAGGTCCCCGATGGTGTTGATCCGGCACTGAAAAAGCATTGCGCAATTACCAAAATTTGAAAGTTTTCAATACCCAGTAAGCTTAACCACAATTCATTTCATTAGTTCAAGTGATAACTACGTTGATGTCGGATCAAGTTACTCTTCCTCGTGCTGCCATAATCACAGTGATCACATTTGAAGGGTTTTTTACCACTGTGAATGCGCTGATGTTCGATCAAATGACTCTTCCTCGTACTGGCATAGTGACACTGATCACATTTGAAGGGTTTTTCACCGCTGTGAATACGCTGATGTCTGATCAAAGTATGCTTCTGCGTGGTGGCATAATCACACTGATCACATTTGAAGGGTTTTATACCACTGTGAATGCGTTGATGTCTGATCAAATCATACTTCCACGTACTGGCATGGTCACACTGATCACAATTAAAGCGTTTTTCACCGCTATGAATGCGTTGATGTGCGGTTACATTAGGCTTTTGAGTACTAGCATAGTCACACTGATCACATTTGAATGGTTTTTTACCACTATGATTGAGTTGATGTGTGATCAAATTACACTTCTGCGTGCTGGCATAATCACACTGATCACATTTGAATGGTTTTTCACCACTGTGAATGCGTTGATGGTTGATCAAATTATTCTTCAATGTGCAAGCATAATCACACTGATCACATTTGAATGGTTTTTCACCACTGTGAACGCGTTGATGTATGCTAAAATGACACTTACGCGTACTGGCATAGTCACACAGATCACATTTGAAGTGTTTTTCTTTGGCACCCTTTCGAATGGCAGGTTCAAGGTCCCTTTCATATCCAGGTGAATATTCGCATCGAGTTGAACACTTCTTGGATTTTCCTACAGAAAGGAAATAAAACTTCTCATTATATACCATACAACTGGCATCCAAAACATTGTACTGTGTAAAGACAATTGATATAACCAGAAATATATAATACTTCTCTTCGAGAGAAGTGTACCACAAAGCGGGGCGAGTGTAACGTCACTCTTCCCAACATCGGAACACTTAGGGCAAGGTTACTAAACCGAATCACATACACGATAAATAGTTCCCTCATCATTACTCTATTAGCGTTTAAATATTTGGCAAGACGCGCTTGAGCATTTTGTCCCACGTCAAGGCGAGGTTTGTGGGATGATTGCTGGGGAATTAGTGCCAAAGAACTAATGAATTCACCTTACGGTGCGATGCCCATTTGTAGTTTGATGAGCGGGAAAGCAAACTAAAAGGGGGAGCCTGGGAAGAATGACGTTACATAACTAAAGCATTAAGAGGATAAAGAGTGTCATCCTTCGTCTCTTATCCCCTTCTGATATAACACGAATTTTACCTTGCCAAAGGAAGGAACCAATCAGACCAAATGCACTATAGTTCCCATTGGTTCATGCCTTTGGCTTAACTAGCCTTTAGCAAGCTTAGCCATTGTGTAGTAGAAATGCCATCTTTAAGGGAAACCAACGGAGCCGCGCTATCCATTAAAAAGACACAAAGGCAATGAAAAAATGTTCGGAAACCAAAGTAATTCATGTCATTAAACCTCTGTAGGTGAAACACCTACAAAGTAATGAAACAAGTCACGTAAAAAATTTTACGTATTAATTAGCTAGGTGTGGTTAGGGGAGGGGAGGGCGTGTTAGTTTCGTATGTACTAATGTACTACAGTTTTCGCATTTTCTAACTCGCTAAGGTAATATTCGAGGTGGCCCAACGGTTGGGGTACATTAAGTTCTTATCACACCTAGCTAAAAAGGTCTTTTCGTCTATCCAGCCAACTGACACAAACATACACACTCTCAGATCATAATCTTAAAAGCCAGTATGTCTTTCACAACGTAGATGACAACTATAAATAAATAACAGCAGGGAGCCCACTCTTAAATTTAAATTCCTTATAGGAAAAATAGGAATTTTTTTCCGGAATTATAGGATTTTATAGAAGAAAAAATGTGTTTTTATAGGAAAATATAGGACTAAAAATGCTCATATATAATACAATTTTGGGGCTTAAACTATGTAGAAAAATCTCAAAAAATAAAAAATAACAAATTTGATTTTACTTTGAAAACTCAGAAGAACTTAATTAAAATATAATATATATAAAAAATCCTTAGCGAGCTCCGCAATTTCGGTGTCTATTCAAATGTGATCTCGATAAAAAAAAAGCTTAATTTTGATAAATTTGATGCTAAACTATAGGAAAACTTCGACTAAGTCAAAAATATAGGATATTATAGGACCTTTCATGAAATTATAGGATAATATAGGACTGGTTCAAAAATATAGGAATTATAGGACCTGTGGGCTCCCTGTAACAGCGACCTAGCCTTTACACATAGTGCCCTTTCCGTATGAAAATGAATCTTTCATTCTAGCTACCTTGCCCGTATTTCCCATCCCTCCGCGCCAACCCAACAAACCGGTCTATAAAGAAAATATTTCCCTAAATAGGCGTTCCAAGAAATCGGGTTCGATACAGCCTTCCATCAATAAACTTGAGGGTAGCCGCATTCTAATCGAGTGAATTGTTTGACGATGCCAATGTTGATTATTTCCCAATACTTAAGAGAGCCGAAAGAGGATCTTTTCTTAACAAGGATCGAGATAAACTTGTTTTACGTCCATCCCAAGTCGGAAAACTGCAGTTCTCATACCATAGCGCTAATAAACTTCCTTTGGCAATTCTTTCACATTAAGAGCTGCAAGGTAGTAGTGGATCTTTCCTTAATCGGTTTCTATGCACGAGCTTGTTTTTCGTGTACCCGGGGTTAACTCACAAACACACACACATACAATCCATCAGCGGAAGAACAATGTGTGATTACATAACCACTTCTAGCTAAAAAGACAAGTATGAATTCAAGAATTTTGCTGTCTCTCATGCTTTTGCTGAAAACCAACTAGCACCAGAAGTGATGACGACGATAAAGAAATTGAAGAAGAAAATTAAGATTCAAAGCAATAAAATATTTATCAATTACTTTGGCAAAAATAGCAGTCTTTAATAGCGAAGATACAATTACAGATACTCCATTTGTAGTATTAAATATTGTTCATTAAAGTTAAATAAACGGTTATGTTCAATATTGTCCGTTAAGCTTTTCTAAATAACAAACAAAAACATAGTATTACTACTTCTAGTGCACAGTTAAGACGTTAGGCTAGTTACATTCCACATTTTTTAATACCATATATAGCCCGTCCGGTTATTATTCCGTAACGAAAGGTTTTTACAATTTTTCTAGGAAACAGAAACTTTTCTCTTAGTGAGTATAGTCAAGAAGGTCCCCGATGGTGTTGATCCGGCACTGAAAAGGCATTGCGCAATTACCAAAATTTAAAAGTTTTAAATACCTAGTATGCTTAACCACAATTCATTTCATTAGTTCAAGTGATAACTACGTTGATGTCGGATCAAATCACTCTTCCTCGTGCTGCCATAATCACAATGATCACATTTGAATGGTCTTTCACCACTGTGAATGCGTTGATGTACGATTAAATAATTCTTCACGTTGCAGGCGTAATCACACTGATCACATTTGAAGGGTTTTTTACCACTGTGAATGCGCTGATGTTCGATCAAATGACTCTTCCGCGCACTGGCATAGTGACACTGATCACATTTGAAGGGTTTTTCACCGCTGTGAATTCTTTCATGTGCGATTACATTAGACTTATGAGTACTAGCATAGTCACACTGATCACATTTGAAGGGTTTTTCACCACTGTGAATGCGCTGATGCCTGATCAAAGTATGCTTCTGCGTGGTGGCATAATCACACTGATCACATTTGAATCGTCTTTCACCACTGTGAATGAGCTGATGTTGGATAAAATTACACTTCCGCGTACTGGCATAGTGACACTGATCACATTTGAAGTGTTTTTCTTTGGTACCCTTTCGAATACCAAGTTCAAGGTCCCTTTCATATCCAGGTGAATATTCGCATCGAGTTGAACATTTCTTCTTGGATTTTCCTACAGAAAGGAAATAAATTAAAACTTCTCATAAGATATCATACAACTGGCATCAAAGACATTGTACTGTGCAAAGGCAATTGATATAACATGTTATGCTTAGACTTAAAAAGACACAAAGGCAAAGAAAACAAGTTCGGAAACAATAATAGTTTGTTTTTTTTCGAATTTTAATTTTTATCCAGCCCGAGCCGTTAAACCCTCTGCAGACACAATTGTAATTAAATATTAATAAGCTTTGCACATTGCATTATCTTAAGAATTAATGTTTAAACAGGAAATAGATTTTTTTCTATTTGGAATCTTTAAGAGCCCATAGACCCCATACTAATTTCTGATTGAAGGTAAGACGAGTAAGGGCTTAAAACTTTGTTAAACCGCCTGATGCTCCTTCCTCGAGTTTCATTGGCTATTCATTCTACGTTTACTCGTTCACACCACGCAAAGATAACTAGTTTACAATCGGGCTCTTCGCTGACAGGTCGATAGGTACGTCATTGTCACTTAGCTTCTAACTTCAAATACAATAGGTGTGACGTCAGGGGTGAGGGTTTCTACATCTCCTCCCTTTTAATTCAAGCAGAAAGGCCCAGAAAATGGTAAGATGAATATTCCAAGCAGATGAAAAACGTGCATTCTTGGTATTAGCATGGTGTTAGTGTTTTCAACCTTGCAGCTTTATCGAATTCGGAAATTAACTAATTGTGACTGTGTTTATCTGATGATCAAACAAAAAACAACTTTCCCAAATATACCTTTGCGAAATACAGAATGAAAACTTTGCCAAAGTAAACGTATAATAAAATATACGTGACAATATGAACAACCCTACTCCGTCATTAAACCTCTGTAGGTGATACACATACAAATAAGTGAAAAAACAGAATTATGAATTCTACAGTAGCAACAATTTTGCTGTCTCTCTTGCTTTTGCTGAAACCCACTAGCTAGCACCAGACGTGATGACGACGATGAAGTAATTAAAGAGGAAAATTAAGATTCAAAGCAATAAAATATTTATCAATTACTTTGGCAAAAATATTATTCTTTAATGGCGACGATACAATTACTGATATTCCATGTGTAGTATTAAATATTGTTCATTATAGTTAAATAAACGGTTATGTTCCATATTGTTCGTTAAGGTTTCTAAATAACTAACACAAACAACAGTATTATTTCTAGTTCCCAGTTAAGACGTTAGGCTAGTTACATATAAAAATTTTATAATCCCATATAGCCCGTCCGTTTATTATTCCGTAACGAAAGGTTTTTTTCCAATTTTTCTATGAACAGAAACTTTTCTCTTAGTGAGTATAGTCAAGAACAGTAATATTTGAAACGAAAATGAAAACGAGCAGTGCCGAATTACGCATTAGGTACTGAAGGCATGTGCCTAGGGGCCCTGGAGCTCAGGGGTCCCCGATAGTGTTGATCTGGCACTGAAAAAGCTTTCCGCAATTACTACAATATAAAAGTTTTAAATTCCTAGTATGTTTAACTACAATCCATTTTATTAGTCCAAGTGATTACTACGTTGATGTCGGATCAAACTACTCTTCATTGTGCTGGAATAATCACACTGAACACATTTGAAGGGTTTTTACCACTGTGAATGCGTTGATGTGTGATCAAATGGTCCTTCTGCGAGGCGGCATAGTCGCACTGATTACACTTGAAGGGTTTTTCGCCACTGTGAATGCGCTGATGTTTGATCAAATCATTCTTCAGAGTACTTGCATAATCACACTGATTACATTTGAACGTTTTTTCACCACTGTGATTGCGCTGATGTATCGTCCAATTATATTTCCACGTACTGGCATAGTCGCACTGATCACATTTGAAGATTTTTTCACCACTGTGAATGCGTTGATGCGCGAACAAATTATTCTTCTGCGTGCAAGCAAAATCACACTGATCACATTTGAAGGGTTTTTCAGCGCAATGAATGCGCTGATGCCTGATCAAATGACTTTTCGCAGTGCTAGTATAGTCACACTGATCACATTTGAAATGTTTTTCATCAGTACCCTTTGTAATGTGACGCTCAAGATCTTTTTTATATTTGGGAGAATATTTATATAGAGTTGAACGCTGCTTCTCGGTTTTTCCTACAGAAAGCAAACGAAGTGAAACTTCTTACAAAGGGCACTTGACAAAAAATTACATGCCGAGGATTAAAATGACGCAAAGTTAAAGAAAACAAGTTCGCGAAACAAAAATAACCGCTCTGAATCGAGACGACTGTCTCCGAAGATTTTACCTAGCCCAGCCTATCCTTTCCGATCAGAAAGTGGAAACTAAATGGTTGTCAGTTATTAAGAAAATACTTGAGGTTTCAGTCTATTATTAAAATAAATTAGAAGGGAAAATTATAGGGCTGCCGTTATTGCAAGGCGTCATTCTGTCCCCTCTTCTCTTTCTGTTGAGTTAAACGCAATTAACTCCAATTTGATAACACGTAACTCCAAATTAACTCAAGAGTATGCGGGAGACAATTATCCCTGACGTTACCCTTTTGAACTGAATATAATGGTAGAGAAAGTGAAAATTTTTCGATGAGTCGAATATCATCATAATTTTAGTATAGGAAGGCCACTTCTCCGAGGAAGCTAGTCACCGAGCGTAAGAGGTATGTGACAAAAACGTGATTTGCTTTGCACTATATTGCAACTATTAAGTCAGAAGAAATGAAAACGTCTTGGATAGTTTGCAAGGATGTTTTCACCTTTTACTTTCGAACCCCCCCCCCCCACAAAAACACCATTTCCATTTAAAACCCTTGTTGAACCATACATTAAAAGTCATTTACAAAATGGTATCAATTACATTTTCAATAATACGTCGTTTCATATTTCATTATCAGTAAGATCAAAGCCGATAAGGCTTTACACAGAAAGTCTGCATGTATCTTGGGCCTGCAGGGTGAGCTACATAATCGCTCGCCCCGCGGAGGAAAATAATTCGGTGACGCGGCTTCTTCGGTTGTCTCTACCATAAGAACTGATTGAGCAGTAACATAGATTCGAGAACTCTTATGAAGACTGAGTAGAGTCTCGGGGTTAAAAAACCTGTTAGGGGGCTACCACTAGAAAATTTGGAAATATATACACTGTTTTTGGTGAGGACCCTTCTGTGTGTGGGTACATTTCCACGATTTTTGAATCTATGTTCCAGTCCCGAAACTCGTTGCTGATGAGTCTTTAAGCATAAAATGACTTACCAATTTTCGAACTAGCAGAAGATGAATTACTTTCTGAAGTCTTTGACGAGCTACTTCCGAATGTATCAGATCTGGACACTGAAGTATTATCTTCAACTTCAATTGGTACTTTTGGTGAATCGCTTTCCATAGAGACGGGGGTCAATTCCGATAGTTCGTTGGAATCGGGCTCAGGTTTACAAACATACAACGGCACATTCAATGAACTCAAATCAACATAGTTCGGTTTTGGCAAGCACAGTTTCATAGTTTGATTTTGTCTATTATCAGTTTTCTTCGAATCTGTCAAGGTGGTTTCGGATTGGTCACTTAGCGAATTGCTTGACAATTCCCAATGTTCTTCGAGACACAATTTCTTGGATCGAGTTGAAATACTCTCACTTTCTCTCTTTGTCAAGGAAATTTGTGATTTAGGATAAGAATTGTCAGTTTTAAGAAGGTTTTCAGGAGGTTTTAGTTGCGAATCCGTTGTTGGGAGAGGAGACATTTTGAACTGTTTTTCGATCTCAAGGTTTGGTAAATAAGGAACACAGTCACTGTATTTTAGTTTAGGAATACACAAGTAGATAGTAAATACCGGTTTTGGCCCACTGGCGTCAGTCAGTGCCAGCATCGTGCCAGATTGGGCCACTGGCGTCAGACAGTGCCAGATGGCACCTGCAAATATGGCGTCAATGAATCAGACATGGCACCAGTAAATATGGCGTCAATGAATCAGACATGGCACCAGTAAATATGGCGTCAATGAATCAGACATGGCACCAGTAAATATGGCGTCAATGAATCAGACATGGCACCAGTAAATATGGCGTCAATGAATAAGACATGGCACCAGTAAATATGGCGTCAATGAATCAAACACGGCGTCACATTTTTCCCCCAATATTGTTGTGACGTCAGTGAAACGTACATGACGCACCACAGTCTTCCTATGACGTCAGCGAATCAGGCGCCCCCTCTTAATGGGAACATCTTAAACTGTAATGATTAATACAAAAAATTGAATTGACTTAATGTGTTTCTAATTTTTTGGTTGGCTTATCTTTAATCTTATAACACCCATAAAATATTAATTTTATTAATTTTTAATATTAAAAACATAAAATTTCTCTTATCATAATGTATTATTATTTGAACTGATAAGGGAAATAAACTCTACTTCCAAAACTCTGTCTCACATTGCCAACAGTAAAGTGAACTTTCGATCTGATAAGAGAACCAATAATGATTTTGAAATGATAAGGGAGATAAACTCTATGTCCAAAACTCTGTCTCACATTGCCAACAGTAGAGTGAACTTTCGATCTGATAAGAGAACCAATAATGATTTTGAAATGATAAAAGCATATCCCTCGATTTATCCATTCTTTCACATACATACCGAGGAAATGAACAAATATTTGATCTTCCTAAAAGTATGGATTAAAAGTAAATAGAAAAGATGGCAATTGTATCACCTAATCACAAACAAAATCAGATTCAAACCATACTAAACAATGAGAAAAGGGTAAAACTCATTTCCAAATCATCGGTAAATTTCCTCCGAGCGCGAGCGAGCAAAGGTTAAATTAATAAGTGCAGAAGTGAACTAATTTCATCTTTCTGTTCTATGTTTCACTCTTTCTGTTCTATGTTTCACTCTTTCTGTTCTATGTTTCACTCTTTCTGTTCTGTTTCACTCTTTCTGTTCTATGTTTCACTCTTTCTGTTCTATGTTTCACTCTTTCTGTTCTATGTTTCACTCTTTCTGTCCTAGGTTTCGCTCTTTCTGTTCTATGTTTCGCTCTTTCTGTCCTAGGTTTCGCTCTTTCTGTTCTATGTTTCGCTCTTTCTGTTCTAGGTTTCGCTCTTTCTGTTCTATGTTTCGCTCTTTCTGTTCTATGTTTCACTCTTTCTGTTCTATGTTTCACTCTTTCTGTTCTATGTTTCACTCTTTCTGTTCTATGTTTCACTCTTTCTGTTCTATGTTTCACTCTTTCTGTTCTAGGTTTCACTCTTTCTGATATAGGTTTCACTCTTTCAGTTCTATGTTTCACTCTTTCTGTTCTATGTTTCACTCCTTCTGTTCTATGTTTCACTCTTTCTGTTATAGGTTTCACTCTTTCTGTTCTATGTTTCACTCTTTCTGTTCTATGTTTCACTCCTTCTGTTCTATGTTTCACTCCTTCTGTTCTATGTTTCACTCTTTCTGTTCTAGGTTTCACTCTTTCTGTTCTATGTTTCACTCTTTCTGTTCTATGTTTCGCTCTTTCTGTCCTAGGTTTCGCTCTTTCTGTTCTATGTTTCGCTCTTTCTGTTCTATGTTTCACTCTTTCTGTTCTATGTTTCACTCTTTCTGTTCTATGTTTCACTCTTTCTGTTCTATGTTTCACTCTTTCTGTTCTATGTTTCACTCTTTCTGTTCTAGGTTTCACTCTTTCTGTTATAGGTTTCACTCTTTCAGTTCTATGTTTCACTCTTTCTGTTCTATGTTTCACTCCTTCTGTTCTATGTACGTACAGCGTAAATTCATATCTTACAGTCACACTTTCTTTTTACGTCATGAGAATTACGATTACACACTTTTGTTAGCTCGCTTGGACCTTCCGTCCATTGAATACCAATTAGAATTATTAGATATAAAATTTCTGCACAAATTAATAAATAATCAAATAACGCTTAGCGACCTATTGGCTAATTTAAACTATCTAGTTCCTCATACTTTTCGAAATAATGTCACCTTTTATGTGCCATGTCAATTTTTAAATCCAATTTACCGCATTCCAAGAACGTATAATAAGTACTCATTAGTTTTTGATATTTTTTCCATTTCTATAAAACAAATTCGTTAGCTTACAAATGTTATTTATTCCACTGGACTAAAGTTATATGTTTATCCTTTACTTGTATTCCTGAAAATTAATGTGTATATTCTCGTGAACTATATGTATAGTTTTTTATATGCACAATAAACATCCTATTCATTCATTCATTCATGTTTCACTCTTTCTGTTCTAGGTTTCACTCTTTCTGTTCTAGGTTTCACTCTTTCTGTTCTATGTTTCACTCTTTCTGTTCGGTGTTTCACTATTTCTGTTCAGTGTTTCATTATTTCTGTTCAGTGTTTCACTATTTTTGTTCAGAGTTTCACTATTTCTGTTCAGTGTTTCACTATTTCTGTTCAGTGTTTCACTATTTCTGTTCAGTGTTTCACTATTTCTGTTCAGTGTTTCACTATTTTTGTTCAGAGTTTCACTATTTCTGTTCAGTGTTTCACTATTTCTGTTCAGTGTTTCACTATTTCTGTTCAGTGTTTCACTATTTCTGTTCAGTGTTTCACTATTTTTGTTCAGAGTTTCACTATTTCTGTTCAGTGTTTCACTATTTCTGTTCAGTGTTTCACTATTTCTGTTCAGTGTTTCACTATTTCTGTTCAGTGTTTCACTATTTCTGTTCAGTGTTTCACTATTTTTCTTCAGAGTTTCACTATTTCTGTTCAGTGTTTCACTATTTCTGTTCAGTGTTTCACTATTTCTGTTCAGAGTTTCACTATTTTTGTTCAGAGTTTCACTATTTCTGTTCAGTGTTTCACTATTTCTGTTCAGTGTTTCATTATTTCTGTTCAGTGTTTCACTATTTTTGTTCAGAGTTTCACTATTTCTGTTCAGTGTTTCACTATTTCTGTTCAGTGTTTCACTATTTCTGTTCAGTGTTTCACTATTTCTGTTCAGAGTTTCACTATTTCTCTTCAGAGTTTCACTATTTCTGTTCAGTGTTTCCCTCTTTCCGTTCAAAGTTTCACTCTTTCTGCTCAAAGTTTCACTCTTTCTGTTCAGTTTCACTACTTCTGTTCGGTGTTTCACTATTTCTGTTCGGTGTTTCACTATTTCTGTTCGGTGTTTCACTATTTCTGTTCGGTGTTTCACTATTTCTGTTCGGTGTTTCACTATTTCTGTTCGGTGTTTCACTATTTCTGTTCGGTGTTTCACTATTTCTGTTCGGTGTTTCACTATTTCTGTTCGGCGTTTCACTATTTCTGTTCGGCGTTTCACTATTTCTGTTCGGCGTTTCACTATTTCTGTTCGGCGTTTCACTATTTCTGTTCGGCGTTTCACTATTTCAGTTCGGCGTTTCACTATTTCTGTTCGGCGTTTCACTATTTCTGTTCGGCGTTTCACTATTTCTGTTCGGCGTTTCACTATTTCTGTTCGGCGTTTCACTATTTCTGTTCGGCGTTTCACTATTTCTGTTCGGCGTTTCACTATTTCTGTTCGGCGTTTCACTATTTCTGTTCGGTGTTTCACTATTTTTGTTCAGAGTTTCACTATTTTTGTTCAGAGTTTCACTATTTTTGTTCAGAGTTTCACTGTTATTACTGTTCACACCTTTCCAATTACTGTTCACACCTTTCCAATTACTGTTCACACCTTTCCTATTACTGTTCACACCTTTCCTATTACTGTTCATACCTTTCCTATTACTGTTCACAACTTTCCTATTACTTTTCATACGTTTCCTATTACTGTTCACACCTCTCCTATTACTTTTCATACGTTTCCTATTACTGTTCACACCTCTCCTATTACTTTTCATACGTTTCCTATTACTGTTCACACCTTTCCTATTACTTTTCATACGTTTCCTATTACTGTTCACACCTTTCCTATCACTGTTCAAACGTTTGTTATTTTTATTCAAACCTCTGTTATATTTATTCAAAACTGTTATTTTCACTTAAACCTTTGTTATTCCTGTTCAAACCTCTGTTATTTCTGTTCAAACCTCTGTTATTTCTGTTTAAACCTTTGTTATTTCTGTTCAAACCTTTGTTATTTCTGTTCAAACTTTTCTTATTTCTGTTTTAAAACTTTTTAATTTTTCGTTCCTTTGCTTAATTTTTCCTTCATATACTATATTTTCAAATTATCTAGTTAATGATTCCTTCATCTGATAAATTTGCGCGTCATCTGCTTAATATTTCTTATTATTCTTAACTTTTCCTTTTACTATTCAAAAATTTCGAATTGCTGTTCACATAATTTAAAAAAAACCCCTATTTGTAGCTAAACCTTTGTTTTTTCTGTTCAATTCTTTGTTTTTTTTTTGTTCAAACCCTTGTTATTTCTGTTCGAACTTTTGTTAATGACTGTTCAAAATTTTCTTATTTCTGTTCAAAGTTTCACTATTTCTGTTCAAAGTTTTACTATTTATGTTTTAAGTTTCACTATTTCTGTTCAAAGTTTTACTATTTATGTTCAAAGTTTCACTCTTTCTGTTCAAAGTTTCACTCTTTCTGTTCAAAGTTTCACTCTTTCTGTTCAAAGTTTCACTCTTTCTGTTCAAAGTTTCACTCTTTCTGTTCAAAGTTTCACTCTTTCTGTTCAAAGTTTCACTCTTTATGTTCAAAGTTTCACTCTTTCTGTTAAAAGTTTCACTCTTTCTGTTAAAAGTTTCACTCTTTATGTTCAAAGTTTCACTCTTTATGTTCAAAGTTTCACTCTTTATGTTCAAAGTTTCACTCTTTATGTTCAAAGTTTCACCCCTTATGTTAAAAGTTTCACCCCTTATGTTAAAAGTTTCACTCTTTATGTTCAAAGTTTCACTATTTCTGTTCAAAGTTTTACTCATTATGTATGTTCGAAGTTTCACTCTTTCTGTTCAAAGTTTCCCTATTGTTCAAAGTTCCACTATTTATGTTCAAAGTTTCACTCTTTCTGTTTAAAGTTTCAGTCTTTATGTTTAAAGTTTCACTATTTATGTTTAAAGTTTCACTATTTATGTTTTAAGTTTCACTATTTATGTTCAAAGTTTTACTATTTATGTTCAAAGTTTTACTATTTATGTTCAATTTTTCCCTGTTTCTGTTCAGACATTTCTTATTTCTGCTGAAACGGTTTTTTATTACTGTTCAAACTTATGTTATTTCTGCTGATACGTTTTTTATTTCTTTTCAAACTTTTGTTGTTCCTACTGAAACGTTTCAAACTTTTCTTATTTTGTTGCAAGTTTATTTATTCTTTTTCCCCAAGCTTTTCATGTTTCTGTTCTAATTTTTATTATTTCGGCGATTAAAATTACTTTTTCCGAAATTCTACATCGCTTTACTAATTTCTATGGTTTTGAAATCGAATTTCAAAGTTCCATATCCAAAATTCCCATGTGATATAAATGTGAATACCTTATTACCTAGTAATGTATGAATTCCTAGAATATAAACGTCTTACTCTTAATCGGAATACATTAATTCGTGATTTTAAATTACTTTAGTTTTGTGAGATTTAGAACTCTAGATAAATTCCTAATCCAACTGCAAAAGTTTATATGGAAAACGAATTTTCAAGGTGAAAGATAACGTAGCGTAAAACGGATGATTTCGAAGTTCAGACTAAATAACAGAAAATCAATGAAACACCATCTCCCCATTAACATTAATTTATGTTTTGATATTATTGCAGTTTGGCTTCAAATAAGTTTATGGGTATTTACGTAACAGAAAACGTTATCAAATGACAGAATTGCGATTAAGTTTTCGTCACAGGAAACTAAAAAAGTGGTTGAAAGTGACATGAAGTGTCTATAATTCATTTTAAAGTATCGGCAAAACACTAAAAATTCGTTAAAGTTTCGCCAAATGTTTAGAAAACGTTTCGTTATTCGACTTAAATATATCCGATATTGTTAATATATGACTATTATAAAACAGATAATGAAGTTGAATGACGAAAAAGAGGTCGAAAGTGTTGTTAATCTACTAAAATTCAGATGAAACTGATGTGAAATGAAAGCATTCGATTGAAAGCGAACTAATACGACTAAGGAAGTGGATCAAAGTTTTGTTAAACTACTAAAATGTGGTTCAAATCACATTCAAAGGAACTAAAAAGCAGTTGAACGTTCATGAAGTGACAAAGGTACGATTGTAAGTAATGTGTTTAATATTTTTATAAATTTAACCACTTTGGAACAGAAAAACTCCAATGCAAAACCAGATGGACATGCGTAGGTTCAATAGACAATGACCGGGAGGGGCCCGCCTAATAAAACACGCGCCGGGGGAAAAAACGCGTGTGGCGGCCCTCCCCTGGTCATTGTCTATTGAACCTACGCCTGTTCATCTGGTTTTGCATTGGAGTTTTTCTGTTCCAAAGTGGTTAAATTTATAAAAATATTAAACACATTACTTACAATCGTACCTTTGTCACTTCATGAACGTTCAACTGCTTTTTAGTTCCTTTGAATGTGATTTGAACCACATTTTAGTAGTTTAACAAAACTTTGATCCACTTCCTTAGTCGTATTAGTTCGCTTTCAATCGAATGCTTTCATTTCACATCAGTTTCATCTGAATTTTAGTAGATTAACAACACTTTCGACCTCTTTTTCGTCATTCAACTTCATTATCTGTTTTATAATAGTCATATATTAACAATATCGGATATATTTAAGTCGAATAACGAAACGTTTTCTAAACATTTGGCGAAACTTTAACGAATTTTTAGTGTTTTGCCGATACTTTAAAATGAATTATAGACACTTCATGTCACTTTCAACCACTTTTTTAGTTTCCTGTGACGAAAACTTAATCGCAATTCTGTCATTTGATAACGTTTTCTGTTACGTAAATACCCATAAACTTATTTGAAGCCAAACTGCAATAATATCAAAACATAAATTAATGTTAATGGGGAGATGGTGTTTCATTGATTTTCTGTTATTTAGTCTGAACTTCGAAATCATCCGTTTTACGCTACGTTATCTTTCACCTTGAAAATTCGTTTCCCATATAAACTTTTGCAGTTGGATTAGGAATTTATCTAGAGTTCTAAATCTCACAAAACTAAAGTAATTTAAAATCACGAATTAATGTATTCCGATTAAGAGTAAGACGTTTATATTCTAGGAATTCATACATTACTAGGTAATAAGGTATTCACATTTATATCACATGGGAATTTTGGATATGGAACTTTGAAATTCGATTTCAAAACCATAGAAATTAGTAAAGCGATGTAGAATTTCGGAAAAAGTAATTTTAATCGCCGAAATAATAAAAATTAGAACAGAAACATGAAAAGCTTGGGGAAAAAGAATAAATAAACTTGCAACAAAATAAGAAAAGTTTGAAACGTTTCAGTAGGAACAACAAAAGTTTTAAAAGAAATATAAAAACGTATCAGCAGAAATAACATAAGTTTGAACAGTAATAAAAAACCGTTTCAGCAGAAATAAGAAATGTCTGAACAGAAACAGGGAAAAATTGAACATAAATAGTAAAACTTTGAACATAAATAGTAAAACTTTGAACATAAATAGTGAAACTTAAAACATAAATAGTGAAACTTAAAACATAAATAGTGAAACTTAAAACATAAATAGTGAAACTTTAAACATAAAGACTGAAACTTTAAACAGAAAGAGTGAAACTTTGAACATAAATAGTGGAACTTTGAACAATAGGGAAACTTTGAACAGAAAGAGTGAAACTTCGAACATACATAATGAGTAAAACTTTGAACAGAAATAGTGAAACTTTGAACATAAAGAGTGAAACTTTGAACAGAAAGAGTGAAACTTTTAACATAAGGGGTGAAACTTTGAACATAAAGAGTGAAACTTTGAACATAAAGAGTGAAACTTTGAACATAAAGAGTGAAACTTTGAACATAAAGAGTGAAACTTTTAACAGAAAGAGTGAAACTTTTAACAGAAAGAGTGAAACTTTTAACATAAAGAGTGAAACTTTGAACAGAAAGAGTGAAACTTTGAACAGAAAGAGTGAAACTTTGAACAGAAAGAGTGAAACTTTGAACAGAAAGAGTGAAACTTTGAACAGAAAGAGTGAAACTTTGAACAGAAAGAGTGAAACTTTGAACAGAAAGAGTGAAACTTTGAACAGAAAGAGTGAAACTTTGAACAGAAATAGTAAAACTTTGAACAGAAATAGTGAAACTTAAAACATAAATAGTAAAACTTTGAACAGAAATAGTGAAACTTTGAACAGAAATAAGAAAATTTTGAACAGTCATTAACAAAAGTTCGAACAGAAATAACAAGGGTTTGAACAAAAAAAAACAAAGAATTGAACAGAAAAAACAAAGGTTTAGCTACAAATAGGGTTTTTGTTTTTAAATTATGTGAACAGCAATTCGAAATTTTTGAATAGTAAAAGGAAAAGTTAAGAATAATAAGAAATATTAAGCAGATGACGCGCAAATTTATCAGATGAAGGAATCATTAACTAGATAATTTGAAAATATAGTATATGAAGGAAAAATTAAGCAAAGGAACGAAAAATTAAAAAGTTTTAAAACAGAAATAAGAAAAGTTTGAACAGAAATAACAAAGGTTTGAACAGAAATAACAAAGGTTTGAACAGAAATAACAGAGGTTTGAACAGAAATAACAGAGGTTTGAACAGGAATAACAAAGGTTTAAGTGAAAATAACAGTTTTGAATAAATATAACAGAGGTTTGAATAAAAATAACAAAGGTTTGAACAGTGATAGGAAAGGTGTGAACAGTAATAGGAAACGTATGAAAAGTAATAGGAAAGGTGTGAACAGTAATAGGAAACGTATGAAAAGTAATAGGAGAGGTGTGAACAGTAATAGGAAACGTATGAAAAGTAATAGGAGAGGTGTGAACAGTAATAGGAAACGTATGAAAAGTAATAGGAAAGTTGTGAACAGTAATAGGAAAGGTATGAACAGTAATAGGAAAGGTGTGAACAGTAATAGGAAAGGTGTGAACAGTAATTGGAAAGGTGTGAAC
Source organism: Phalangium opilio (assembly GCA_019434445.1). Lineage (NCBI taxonomy): Eukaryota > Metazoa > Arthropoda > Arachnida > Opiliones > Phalangiidae > Phalangium > Phalangium opilio. The sequence goes on from JAEQBA010003339.1 coordinate 1,019,820, forward strand.
AGTAATAGGAAAGGTGTGAACAGTAATAACAGTGAAACTCTGAACAAAAATAGTGAAACTCTGAACAAAAATAGTGAAACTCTGAACAAAAATAGTGAAACTCTGAACAAAAATAGTGAAACTCTGAACAAAAATAGTGAAACTCTGAACAAAAATAGTGAAACTCTGAACAAAAATAGTGAAACACCGAACAGAAATAGTGAAACGCCGAACAGAAATAGTGAAACGCCGAACAGAAATAGTGAAACGCCGAACAGAAATAGTGAAACGCCGAACAGAAATAGTGAAACGCCGAACAGAAATAGTGAAACGCCGAACAGAAATAGTGAAACGCCGAACAGAAATAGTGAAACGCCGAACTGAAATAGTGAAACACCGAACAGAAATAGTGAAACACCGAACAGAAATAGTGAAACACCGAACAGAAATAGTGAAACACCGAACAGAAATAGTGAAACACTGAACAGAAATAGTGAAACTTTGAACAGAAAGAGTGAAACTTTGAGCAGAAAGAGTGAAACTTTGAACGGAAAGAGGGAAACACTGAACAGAAATAGTGAAACTCTGAAGATAAATAGTGAAACTCTGAACAGAAATAGTGAAACACTGAACAGAAATAGTGAAACACTGAACAGAAATAGTGAAACACTGAACAGAAATAGTGAAACTCTGAACAAAAATAGTGAAACACTGAACAGAAATAATGAAACACTGAACAGAAATAGTGAAACACTGAACAGAAATAGTGAAACACTGAACAGAAATAGTGAAACTCTGAACAGAAATAGTGAAACTCTGAACAGAAATAGTGAAACTCTGAACAGAAATAGTGAAACACTGAACAGAAATAGTGAAACACTGAACAGAAATAGTGAAACACTGAACAGAAATAGTGAAACTCTGAAGAAAAATAGTGAAACACTGAACAGAAATAGTGAAACACTGAACAGAAATAGTGAAACACTGAACAGAAATAGTGAAACACTGAACAGAAATAGTGAAACACTGAACAGAAATAGTGAAACACTGAACAGAAATAGTGAAACACTGAACAGAAATAGTGAAACACTGAACAGAAATAGTGAAACTCTGAACAAAAATAGTGAAACACTGAACAGAAATAGTGAAACACTGAACAGAAATAGTGAAACACTGAACAGAAATAGTGAAACACTGAACAGAAATAGTGAAACACTGAACAGAAATAGTGAAACACTGGAACAGAAATAGTGAAACTCTGAACAAAAATAGTGAAACTCTGAACAAAAATAGTGAAACTCTGAACAAAAATAGTGAAACTCTGAACAAAAATAGTGAAACTCTGAACAAAAATAGTGAAACTCTGAACAAAAATAGTGAAACTCTGAACAAAAATAGTGAAACTCTGAACAAAAATAGTGAAACACCGAACAGAAATAGTGAAACGCCGAACAGAAATAGTGAAACGCCGAACAGAAATAGTGAAACGCCGAACAGAAATAGTGAAACGCCGAACAGAAATAGTGAAACGCCGAACAGAAATAGTGAAACGCCGAACAAAAATAGTGAAACGCCGAACAGAAATAGTGAAACACCGAACAGAAATAGTGAAACACCGAACAGAAATAGTGAAACACCGAACAGAAATAGTGAAACACCGAACAGAAATAGTGAAACACCGAACAGAAATAGTGAAACTCTGAAAAGAAATAGTGAAACACTGAACAGAAGTAGTGAAACTGAACAGAAAGAGTGAAACTTTGAGCAGAAAGAGTGAAACTTTGAACGGAAAGAGGGAAACACTGAACAGAAATAGTGAAACTCTGAAGAGAAATAGTGAAACTCTGAACAGAAATAGTGAAACACTGAACAGAAATAGTGAAACACTGAACAGAAATAGTGAAACACTGAACAGAAATAGTGAAACTCTGAACAAAAATAGTGAAACACTGAACAGAAATAATGAAACACTGAACAGAAATAGTGAAACACTGAACAGAAATAGTGAAACACTGAACAGAAATAGTGAAACTCTGAACAAAAATAGTGAAACTCTGAACAGAAATAGTGAAACTCTGAACAGAAATAGTGAAACACTGAACAGAAATAGTGAAACACTGAACAGAAATAGTGAAACACTGAACAGAAATAGTGAAACTCTGAACAAAAATAGTGAAACACTGAACAGAAATAGTGAAACACTGAACAGAAATAGTGAAACACTGAACAGAAATAGTGAAACACTGAACAGAAATAGTGAAACACTGAACAGAAATAGTGAAACACTGAACAGAAATAGTGAAACACTGAACAGAAATAGTGAAACTCTGAACAAAAATAGTGAAACACTGAACAGAAATAGTGAAACACTGAACAGAAATAGTGAAACACTGAACAGAAATAGTGAAACACTGAACAGAAATAGTGAAACACTGAACAGAAATAGTGAAACACTGAACAGAAATAGTGAAACACTGAACAGAAATAGTGAAACACTGAACAGAAATAGTGAAACTCTGAACAAAAATAGTGAAACACTGAACAGAAATAATGAAGAGTGAAACCTAGAACAGAAAGAGTGAAACCTAGAACAGAAAGAGTGAAACATAGAACAGAAAGAGTGAAACATAGAACAGAAAGAGTGAAACATAGAACTGAAAGAGTGAAACCTAGAACAGAAAGAGTGAAACATAGAACAGAAGGAGTGAAACATAGAACAGAAAGAGTGAAACATAGAACTGAAAGAGTGAAACCTATAACAGAAAGAGTGAAACGCCGAACCGAAATAGTGAAACACCGAACAGAAATAGTGAAACACCGAACAGAAATAGTGAAACACCGAACAGAAATAGTGAAACACCGAACAGAAATAGTGAAACTCTGAAAAGAAATAGTGAAACACTGAACAGAAGTAGTGAAACTGAACAGAAAGAGTGAAACTTTGAGCAGAAAGAGTGAAACTTTGAACGGAAAGAGGGAAACACTGAACAGAAATAGTGAAACTCTGAAGAGAAATAGTGAAACTCTGAACAGAAATAGTGAAACACTGAACAGAAATAGTGAAACACTGAACAGAAATAGTGAAACACTGAACAGAAATAGTGAAACTCTGAACAAAAATAGTGAAACACTGAACAGAAATAATGAAACACTGAACAGAAATAGTGAAACACTGAACAGAAATAGTGAAACACTGAACAGAAATAGTGAAACTCTGAACAAAAATAGTGAAACTCTGAACAGAAATAGTGAAACTCTGAACAGAAATAGTGAAACACTGAACAGAAATAGTGAAACACTGAACAGAAATAGTGAAACACTGAACAGAAATAGTGAAACTCTGAAGAAAAATAGTGAAACACTGAACAGAAATAGTGAAACACTGAACAGAAATAGTGAAACACTGAACAGAAATAGTGAAACACTGAACAGAAATAGTGAAACACTGAACAGAAATAGTGAAACACTGAACAGAAATAGTGAAACACTGAACAGAAATAGTGAAACTCTGAACAAAAATAGTGAAACACTGAACAGAAATAGTGAAACACTGAACAGAAATAGTGAAACACTGAACAGAAATAGTGAAACACTGAACAGAAATAGTGAAACACTGAACAGAAATAGTGAAACACTGGAACAGAAATAGTGAAACACTGAACAGAAATAGTGAAACACTGAACAGAAATAGTGAAACTCTGAACAAAAATAGTGAAACACTGAACAGAAATAATGAAGAGTGAAACCTAGAACAGAAAGAGTGAAACCTAGAACAGAAAGAGTGAAACATAGAACAGAAGGAGTGAAACATAGAACAGAAAGAGTGAAACATAGAACTGAAAGAGTGAAACCTAGAAAAGAAAGAGTGAAACATAGAACAGAAGGAGTGAAACATAGAACAGAAAGAGTGAAACATAGAACTGAAAGAGTGAAACCTATAACAGAAAGAGTGAAACCTAGAACAGAAAGAGTGAAACATAGAACAGAAAGAGTGAAACATAGAACAGAAAGAGTGAAACATAGAACAGAAAGAGTGAAACATAGAACAGAAAGAGTGAAACATAGATCAGAAAGAGTGAAACATAGAACAGAAAGAGCGAAACCTAGAACAGAAAGAGCGAAACATAGAACAGAAAGAGCGAAACATAGGACAGAAAGAGCGAAACATAGAACAGAAAGAGCGAAACCTAGGACAGAAAGAGTGAAACATAGAACAGAAAGAGTGAAACATAGAACAGAAAGAGTGAAACATAGAACAGAAAGAGTGAAACCTAGAAAAGAAAGAGTGAAACATAGAACAGAAGGAGTGAAACATAGAACAGAAAGAGTGAAACATAGAACAGAAAGAGTGAAACCTATAACAGAAAGAGTGAAACCTAGAACAGAAAGAGTGAAACATAGAACAGAAAGAGTGAAACATAGAACAGAAAGAGTGAAACATAGAACAGAAAGAGTGAAACATAGAACAGAAAGAGTGAAACATAGAACAGAAAGAGTGAAACATAGAACAGAAAGAGCGAAACCTAGAACAGAAAGAGCGAAACATAGAACAGAAAGAGCGAAACATAGGACAGAAAGAGCGAAACATAGAACAGAAAGAGCGAAACCTAGGACAGAAAGAGTGAAACATAGAACAGAAAGAGTGAAACCTAGAACAGAAAGAGTGAAACATAGAACAGAAAGAGTGAAACAGAACAGAAAGAGTGAAACATAGAACAGAAAGAGTGAAACATAGAACAGAAAGAGTGAAACATAGAACAGAAAGATGAAATTAGTTCACTTCTGCACATATTAATTTAACCTTTGCTCGCTCGCGCTCGGAGGAAATTTACCGATGATTTGGAAATGAGTTTTACCCTTTTCTCATTGTTTAGTATGCTTTGAATCTGATTTTGTTTGTGATTAGGTGATACAATTGCCATCTTTTCTATTTACTTTTAATCCATACTTTTAGGAAGATCAAATATTTGTTCATTTCCTCGGTATGTATGTGAAAGAATGGATAAATCGAGGGATATGCTTTTATCATTTCAAAATCATTATTGGTTCTCTTATCAGATCGAAAGTTCACTCTACTGTTGGCAATGTGAGACAGAGTTTTGGACATAGAGTTTATCTCCCTTATCATTTCAAAATCATTATTGGTTCTCTTATCAGATCGAAAGTTCACTTTACTGTTGGCAATGTGAGACAGAGTTTTGGACATAGAGTTTATCTCCCTTATCATTTCAAAATCATTATTGGTTCTCTTATCAGATCGAAAGTTCACTCTACTGTTGGCAATGTGAGACAGAGTTTTGGACATAGAGTTTATCTCCCTTATCATTTCAAAATCATTATTGGTTCTCTTATCAGATCGAAAGTTCACTCTACTGTTGGCAATGTGAGACAGAGTTTTGGACATAGAGTTTATCTCCCTTATCATTTCAAAATCATTATTGGTTCTCTTATCAGATCGAAAGTTCACTTTACTGTTGGCAATGTGAGACAGAGTTTTGGAAGTAGAGTTTATTTCCCTTATCAGTTCAAATAATAATATATTATGATAAGAGAAATTTTATGTTTTTAATATTAAAAATTAATAAAATTAATATTTTATGGGTGTTATAAGATTAAAGATAAGCCAACCAAAAAATTAGAAACACATTAAGTCAATTCAATTTTTTGTATTAATCATTACAGTTTAAGATGTTCCCATTAAGAGGGGGCGCCTGATTCGCTGACGTCATAGGAAGACTGTGGCGCGTCATGTACGTTTCACTGACGTCACAACAATATTGGGGGAAAAATGTGACGCCGTGTTTGATTCATTGACGCCATATTTACTGGTGCCATGTCTGATTCATTGACGCCATATTTACTGGTGCCATGTCTGATTCATTGACGCCATATTTACTGGTGCCATGTCTGATTCATTGACGCCATATTTACTGGTGCCATGTCTGATTCATTGACGCCATATTTGCAGGTGCCATCTGGCACTGTCTGACGCCAGTGGCCCAATCTGGCACGATGCTGGCACTGACTGACGCCAGTGGGCCAAAACCGGTATTTACTATCTACTTACACAGTTTCATAATTCGCGTTCCAAGACCCGCGTTTTTAGACTTTTTTGAGGTAGTTTTAGTTATGGTGTTTCCTTTGTCAATCTCCTCCGCGTCACATTCGGGTGATTCTTCCTTAATACCTTCTTTGGTCAGTGTGCCTTGGACATTGCAATCACCTTCAGCTTTTACCAATGAACCTTAATGATTAAAACGAAAAAATAAACATAATATATAGTTTTATTAAACGAGCACAACATTAGGTTGTGTCAAACCCTACCCATACCAGATTTCTCGGGGTTCGTATCTTCCACTTTAAGCAGACTTTGGTAAATGTTGCTGGGTATCTCAGCTGGTATACTTAGCGAACTACGCAAATAAAAAACCGTTAAAACTGATATAGCAACACTAATAAAAGATTAATACATTTCGACAGAAGGGGATAATAAAAGAAGGATGGCACTCAGCTGTATCGTCTTAATACTTTAGTTATATAACACGATTCTTCCCAGGCTCAATCTATTTGTTTGCTCTCCTGCTCATGAAACTTAAAGGGACTGTAAATACGTCACAAATACCACGTGACGCCAAAGACTCCAAATGGAGTGGAACTGGACACCTAGTCATTGTTTTCAGCGTGATTGCAGAACCAATATCCTGAAGTGGAAGTTTTTGAAATAAAACCAACTAAGCTTCTTTGAACCACGCCTTTCCCCAATCACGTGCATGTGACCAACTTCAAATAATTCTTACCCACCCCTGATGCTGCCATTACAGACCCTTTAAGATGCGCATCGCACCATGTTATGGTGAATTATATAACTGTTTGGTACTAAATCCTCAGCGTTCATAACACAAACCTCGTCTTAACATGGGACAAAACGCACAAGCGCATTCGCCTTGGCAAATAGTTAAGCGCTAATAGAGTAATCACGAGGGAACTATTTATCCTGTATGTGATTTGGTTTAATAAACTCGCTCCAAATCTAAAATGATGTTGGGAAGAATCATGTTACAATTAACCGCCGCTTTGTGGTATACTTCTCTCGAAGTATTATATACTTCTGATTTTATTCACGAGTCTCGTGGCAAGGCTTAACGATTGAAGTTTTATTGACGCGAAATAGTCAAATAAAAAATTATAATTGAGCTTAAACTTAACCACAGTCGAGACTTGGGTGTGATTTATTTTAAAGAAATGGCAGTAGATGCTCCTCCCATAGTCGAGGGGCGGAGCTGACTGGCACACTAAGCTTAGTTAGCAAAGGCTAGTTTTAGCCCCGCCCTCGTATTCAAGTCTTCATTGGTTTCTGCTTTAAATACCTTTGTATTTGTTCTTCTGTTTCTTGCTTTCTCACAATTGGATGAAATAATTCCTGGCCATTCAATCCTGAATCATTTTCGATAGGTTCTAATTTCACGCATCCGTTGTTGGCTCTTTCCTCCTATGTTTTAAACAAAAAAAATAATTCAAACATAGGTGATACTTTTAACCTGATACTCTTTCACATCGACTATGAAAATATGTCACAAACCATCAGATGTTTGATTTTATTTTCCAACTCTTGAATGACCCCATTGAGCCTTCCAATTTCGTCCACTTTCGTATTTATCGTAATTAAAATTTTTATTTTCTCTTTATTCATGTTTGAAATTAAACCATTACACTGCAAAACAAAATTGGACTTTCTTATTTGCAGAATGTCCTTTAAAGTGTCAAGCTATGACATGGACAAAGGGGGGGGGGGGGGCTCATTTGGTTTCGTTCTTAAAGGGCACCACTGGATGCTTGAAGGGGCAGTAGCTTTGCAAGAACTAAAAGCAAGTCTGCAGTTTGTCTGTGTAGGCATTGAGCTCCCACAAGGCTCTTGTGGTGCTCTCTAATAAAGCTACAAATGAGGCACGTGTTTCCAATCACCCACCAATAAACATTGTTTTACGTAAGGTTTTCGTATTATGATTTTTACTCCTAGCACGCTGATTAACATCCTAGACACCAATAGGGACTTGGCAATTTGGCCTTAACTCCGCCCCCAGCGCCATTATGGTATGTTTTTTAACAGAATGAAAGCTACATAAGCCCCTCCTCCCGGTATTTTTTTTAGCACTAGTGGAAGGTAGCGTGACTTTGCATGACATAGTATTGCCAAGTCCCTATTTTACGCGACCAAAGGCAGGAACCAATCAGCCATCCACATCTAGTGCCAATTGTTTAAACTAAACCACAGTCTAAGCCCAGACTTGTTTTAAAGGGACACTATAGGGATTTGGCAGTACTACGTCATGCAACGTCAGGCTACCTTCCACTAGTGCTAAAAATCATACCAGGAGGAGGGGCTTATTTAGCTTTCATTCTGTTAAAAAATATACCATAATGGCGCTGGGGGCGGAGTTAAGCCCGAATTGCCAAGTCCCTATAGGGAAAAGGCTTATACGCGTAAGCATACGTCACAATGATAATTTAGCGCCATCTGTGCCAGAAATTTGAACTAAATAATTGCGGCCGCCATTCTGGTATGCTTTTTCTAATCTGGTAGGTGTTTCCTAAGCAATTAAGATGGTTCAAAGATGTTGTGTAAAGGGATGTGGGAGCAAAACCGGAAATTTAAATGAAAGCGGAGAAGCAATTACATTTCATAGAATCCCGCGAGTGATAGGTAATCAGTGCCAAAGGACTAAAACTTTATCAGAAAGGAGAAATCTAGAATGGCTTAAAAAGCTAAGGCTTAATAGGAATGGGATTGGGAAGCATCTCCGAGTATGCTCTAAGCATTTTATTTCAGGTATTTGGTTTTCTTGACATAATATTAAACAAATACATTTTATAAATTAATCTAAATGTTTTCAGGTTGTCCAGCTTATCTTTTAGACGAGTCTCATCCAGATTGGGTTCCTTCTTTTTTTATGTCAAAAGATTCAAAAGAGGAAGCAAAACTATTGTCACGATTTAACCGTTATAAAAGGAAAATGCATAGAGCCCAAGTTTCTGGAAAATCGCAAAGTACTGTTGCACAAAACTCAGATTCAAGAATCTTCAGTGATGAGTCATTAGTTGATGGGGAATCTTTAATTGCTAATGATAAATCATTAACGAGTACTGAGGAAAGTTCAGTTATGGACTGTTCACTTCTTTCCTCGGAGTCCATCATTTTAAACAGCACTAGCATAGAAGATTCGGCCGGTTTTTCAACCAAATTACATGAAGAATCTCTGGAATATCCTTCTCAAAGTGAACATTTTGATAAGAAAACGAACCCAAGAAAGAAACATCCAGAAATGAAATCTGCAGTGTATGTCCAGACAGATTATAATTTCATCGTACAAATAGGTACACAAACTGACCAACTCAGTGTAGAGCAGCAGAGCCAAACTTTTGTTAGAGTTTGTGACTTTGAAAATGCAATGTTAGAATTGAAAAAAGCTGAATCACTAATTAGTGAATTAAGAAAAAAACTAGAAACAAGTGAAACCCTAGTTTTAAGTTACCAGAATGAAATGAAAGAGAAAATTTCCAACTTAAGTAATATTCGCAATGAGTTGGAAATGAAGACATATTCCGAAAATTCCTTCGCTGATAACGAAGAGAAAGTAAAATTCTATACAGGGCTAGAAACATTTGATTATCTAATGGAAGTTCTGGACGAAGTAAAACCACACTTGTTTCAAAATAATAATTCCAAACTGTCACCCTTTCAACAGCTTGTTCTAACTCTTATGAAGTTAAGACTGTCTTGCACTAATAAAGATTTAGCTTATCGGTTTAATGTGTCTGAAAGAACAGTTGGACGAATATTTTACAATACTTTAGACGCTTTAGCTGCCCGACTCTCTAGATATATTTACTGGCCTGAAAGGCATATTCTGGTAGCGACAATGCCAATGAGTTTTCGTGAACATTTTGGCACAAAAGTGGCTGTCATAATTGATTGTTTTGAGATATTCACTGAAAAACCATCTAATGTAATGGGGCAGGCAGAAACATGGTCCAACTACAAACATCACAACACAGTAAAATTTCTTATTGGTACAACTCCACAAGGAACTGTCAGTTTTCTGTCGAAAGGGTGGGGTGGTCGCGTTAGCGATAAATATCTTACTGAAAACTGTAAATTTTTGGAAAATTTAGTTCCTGGAGATGTAGTTTTAGCTGATAGAGGGTTTAACATTCAAGATTCTGTTGGTCTATACTATGCTAGTGTTAAACTTCCAGCATTCACTAAAAATAAGAAGCAATTAGACCCTTATGCCGTTGAAGAGACGAGGAAAATTGCTAACGTTAGAATACACGTTGAAAGAGTCATAGGCCATCTTCGTCAAAAATATTCAATTTTGCATAATAAAATACCAGTTGAGTTATTACATGGTACCCCAGAGGATAATAGAGCTAGCATAGATAAAATAGCTTTGGTAGCTTGTGCTCTTGTGAACCTATGCCCATCAGTCATCCCGTTGGAATGAAATTTGAAAAGTTCGTGGCAATCGTGAAACTTAATAGGTCTTATTGTTATTGTTGAAGGGGGTGGCACGTCGCCGCGCCGAGCACCGATACCAAGGGTATATTGTGCGCCCCGAGCTTGTTAGACTACGAAGAGTCCTGTCGCCTCGATGAATCGGAGAATCCGATTGGCCGAGACAGTAGAGAACTGGTGAGGTTCCATAGTATGCATGTCGAAATGCTCGAACCTCATGGCCGCGAGGTAGTCGCAGCTACAGAGGATATGGGAGGAGGTTTTCTCTACCTCCCGGCAGAACCTACAGAGTGGCTCATCAACGATGCCCAATAAGTGCAGGTGTCTATTCAGCCGGCAGTGTCCAGTGAGGAGACTGGTGACCAGCCTAATTTTGTTTTTGGTGAGGGCAAGCAGTTCCTTTGCCCTAGTGATAGAAGGACCCGGGACAAACTCCTTGGCCTGTCTCTGTCCATCCATGTCAAGCCAGAGCTGCAGTTGAAGTGCAGACATCCGGCAGTGAACATGGCGAATGATGCCATGGGGGATGGGAACCGCAGGCTCTGGTCCGAAGAACTTCGCCTCAGCCCCCCTTTTGGCATACATATCAGCCCTCTCATTGCCCAGGTATCCGCAGTGCCCTGGCACCCACAGCAATTGAACCTTGTTGCGGGCAGCCAAAGAACCCAGCAGATCCAGACAGCTGAGCACCAGTCTGGAATCGACAAGGCACTGATTCAGCGCCTTGAGGGCGGCCTGACTATCCGAATAGATCTGAATCGTCCGTCCGCGATAGTTTTTCTTGTTGCAGAAATCCGCGCATAAACAAATGGCCATGATTTCCGCCTGGAAAACGCTGGCATAGTTGCCAAGGCTCTCGTAAAAACCAAACTTCTTGGTCAAGCAGTAGACCCCGGCACCAACTCCAGAGTCCGTCTTAGAGCCGTCCGTGAACCAGACGGACTCCCCTTCAGTCCCGAGGACTGGGGTTGTCTCCCAATCAGCGCGACTGGGAAAGTGCACGCTGAAGGGCTTGTCGAAATGGTATGATATAACAGACTTATCTGAGACCATCACGAGTGATGGCTCAGTACTGCTGTACTCACTGAAAAGCTTGGTGTGACTGAAGTCCCAATGCTTGGGCTTCCACCAGCCGAGGTTGTTGAGCCTACAGGCTCCCATAATAGCTTCCTCCTCAATAAAAAGGTGAAGAGGAAGCATATTGAGAAGGATATCCAGAGAAGCTGTGGGGGCTGTTCTCATGGACCCCGTGATACCGATGCACGCCAGCCTTTGAAGCTTGCGTAGTTCATCTTGGGCTGTTTTAAGGCGAACCCTGGGCCACCAGACAAGAGCTCCATAGGAGACCACTGGCCTGATGATCCTGGTATAAATCCAGTTTACAGCGCTAGGGCTTAAGCCCCAGGACTTGCTGACTGAACTTCTTAAACGCCAAAATAAAATTTTGGCCTTCTTGATACTCAGATCAAGGTGGGACTTCCAAGTAAGCTTGGCATCGAAAGTCACGCCAAGGTATTTGACCTCGGAGGACTTCTTTAAAACCTGTCCAAAGAAGGAAATATCGTTGAATAGGTCATTAGTCCTTTTCCGAGTAAACGGTATAAGGACAGTCTTGTTGGGATTGACGGTTAGGTTAACACCCCTACACCAATCCTCAACATCATGCAAGACAGATTTCATCAAAGCAGCGATAGTTGTAGGGAACCTCCCTGTAACAATCACTGCGATGTCATCCGCATAGCCAAAACAGTGACATCCCCTCTCCCCGAGTCGACCCAGCAGCTCATCCACCACCAGGCACCAAAGAAGAGGGGAAAGAACCCCTCCCTGAGGACAGCCACGGTCGGTGGAGATCTCCAAGGTTTCCCCGAGAAGAGACGCCGTCACCCTGCGATACGTGAGCATGGATTTTATCCAACGACACAAAGTGTCGTCAATACCAAACCGCTCCGCAGCGCGAAGGATGACTTCACTAGAGACCCCTATCAAAGGCACCCTCAATATCAAGGAAGATGGCCAAAGACATCTCCTTGAACTCGATGGCCCTGTCAAGGCAGTTCAAAATGCCATGAAGCGCCGTCTCTGTGGATTTGCCTTTCTGATAGGCAAACTGAAAAGTGGACAGGGGTGTGTGGGAAAGAACACCATCCCGCAGATACCTGTCCACCAATTTCTCTAAAGTCTTTAGGAAGAAAGAGGTAAGACAGATAGGTCTAAATGCCTTAGCCTCAAGATAGCTCGTCTTCCCAGGTTTGGGAATAAAGATAACCTTCGAGCGCTTCCAGACATCTGGAATATGCGCCAGAGCAATGCAGGCTCTAAATATCCTGCACAGATAAGGGCCAATGGCGTCTATGCCTTCCTGGAGGAGGGCGGGAAAGACGCCATCTGGGCCAGGGGACTTGTAGGGCTGAAACGAGTTTACACACCACTGAAGTCTAGAGTATGTAACTACCTTATTGGCAATGCCCCAGTCCGCCCTGTGCGCTCTCCGAAAGTGCACGGGGGGAGCGCCGGTGCCTGTGAGGTCAAAGGCCTTGGAGTCCGGGAAGTGTACCTTAAGCATATGCTTAAGGGTATCAGTCCCTGACTTGGTAAACTCACCATCTGCCACCTTGATGGTGCTGAGCTGGTGAGTGTTATCATGAGCCAGGATCTTCATGATTTTGGCAGTAGCGGGGGCATCAGAGATGCTACCGCAAAAGTCCCTCCAGGAGTTCCTCTTGGCCTCCCGGATGGCTTTATTATACTTATTGAGGGTCTGTCTATAAATAGTCCAGTCCCCAGTCCTCTTAGCCCTATTAAAGAATTTCCGAGTGAGCTTGCGAAGCTTGCCAAGTTCCGTATTCCACCTAGGAACGAGCCTTGGCCGGCTGGCAAGCTTCGCTGGACAGTTGTGGTGGTAGGAATCGATAATGGCTTGTTGCATGAGATCAACTGCCGAATCAAATTCCAGCATCGAGGAAAGCTTTGGAGCATTACCTCTGAGAAGGAGGCGAAGTTCCTCCCTGTAGCCGGACCAGTCGGTCATACGGGGGTTACGCAGTTCCGTCTTAACCGAAGTTGACTTGACCGCAACCGAGAAGCAGATGTGCCTATGGTCCGAAAGAGACGGTTCATTAGACACATGCCAGTTGGAAACCGACAGACTGATATTGTCTGTGGCCAGGGTGACATCAATGACCTCCTTTCTGTTAGAAGTAACGAAGGTTGGCTCATTGTGCCTGTTGAGAATATGCAGGTTCGTACCGACCAGATATTCAAGCAGTTCATCACCACGTCTGTTGCAGTCACTGCTGCCCCACGTGAAATGGTGGGCATTGGCATCACAGCCCAAAATGAGCCTGTCCCCCTGCCTCTCACAGCGGTCGACAAGAGCGACAACCTCCTGTGGTGGAGGGGAACCCGTGGCATAATAAAAGGTCTTAATATTTGTGTAAATGGCTTTTTACTTTTGTATCTGATGTTATTAAATAAAATACTGACTATTAAAAGAAATCAACAACACTTTTATTTTTTCATCACAAAATTAAAAATTGTAGGAAAATATCAGGAACTTTCTATCACATTTTACGTTTTTTCAGCTGTTGACGAACTTTTACGCAGTCTGGGCAATAGCATTTTTTTTTCTTTGGGGCAACTACTATTTTAAGGCATTTAAAGTGAAACCACTGGACTTTGCAGTTCTCCTCGTCACAGGCAATCATTCTAGAGCCATCATCTTTACCTCCGCAATAACACCATTTTCTATCACTATCATCACAGTTTTGATTGGTATTAATTTTGCGTGGAGACAAAATGTTTGAGTTGGTTGCAACTTGAGAGGAAGCTTCAATTTTCTTTGACGGAGTTAATTGGTTCAGTTGAATTGAAGGACTTGTTTGATTTGGTTGACTAGTTAAAGTTGGATTTATTTTGGGAGCCCTATATTGACTTTTATTCACCTGACTATCTGTTTGGCATATTTTTAACGATTTAGTATTTCTTGGACCAGTTTTTCTTGAACTTCCCATGGTGCTTAGAATTTTGTTACCCTCACTTTCCATTTTTGGTGTGTTCTCTTTAGCTGCATTTTTCTGCCCATTTTCATTTTTGTTTGCTGGACAAAGCTCTTTAGAATAAAATTTTCCTAAAAGCTCGGGTAATATAGCGCGTTTAAAAAATAATTCTGCTTTGATAACGTTAGCATGCCAAAAATGGGTACAACATTCGTCAAGACCAGCCATGCAGGTACGATGTCCCGATAGGATGGTGCCGTCTTTCTTTGAAATTATCCACGTTTTTAGAGCCGTTTCCCTTAATCTTTGAGAATGTAAAACCTGCAGGAGAATGAGATAGTTTAAAAAACTTGACACATCAGTTGTACCCGTAGAAATTAAATCCACAACTCACCCTGCATTTCACCAAAACATTCTCTGATATTTCAATTTTTTTAAGTGAAACTTGTTGCACAAATCCACAAACAAACTGATTATAAGCGTCGAGACTTTTGTAATTTTTTAATTGGTTAATCGTATAGGGAGAGTTACCACAAATAAGATAATTATAAATGTCAGGGTATGAAACTGGTGGAAGATGTTGAAAATTGGAATTTAGGCCTTGGCTCGCGTTCTCGGCGATATTTACACATTCACTTTTCTTTAATTTGTACCGATCTAGTCCATTTATATACGAAATTTTCTCTAGATACCGTTTTTTTACATCGGGGGTTAACGAATCAAAGTAATCTTTACTAGAAACCTTATCTTCTGAATCTTTACCTTCCTTTTCCATGGTAAACAGTACGCTTGCTAATTATAAAAGTATACCATAATGGCTGCCGCAGAGTCCGCTGTAAACAAACCAGGTGGCGCCAGGGAACGATAATAACACACCCCCCCCCTTTCAACCCCCTTAGTGCCAAGACCCTATTGATGGCTTGATCTTGTTCCAACCAAAACCCTAGGCTTAATGAAACTTACCTTTGCTTTTAGTTCCTTGATTTGATCATCTTTGCTCAAGTGATCATAGTCACAATCATCCTCCTCCATTTCCTAAAAACAAATTCCAGTTTTGCGAAATTTAAAATTTCTTTGTAAACACTAGACAATGGAAATTGTGGAATAGTCCGATAATTTCTCAAGTACCTCTTTAAGTGTCACCCTTTGAAGATTTACGAAAGTAATGAAACTCATTTCGAAAATGTCTAACTTTTCAAACTGGAGCTATTTTATCAAAAATAAACCACAAATCCTTTGGCGAGTTGGCGACAATCATTCCCAGTTGTTTCAAAAAAAAAATTGTGAGAGAAGACAGAAAGGCCACATCTAGGAGCATGCTCCTAGGCCACATGTCGCTATAGAATACTAAGAATTTTGAATCCCCAAAATTCTGAAATAGTAGAAAATCTAGAAATCCTCTTATGCATCGTCTGCTAAAACAATCTAAATTACCACAGCCGACTCGATCACGCTTTTTGCTGCACGCGTTATAGTGGGCGTGGCCGTCGGTGCGAACTTCGCACCAGGGCCGGAAATAAGAAAAATTTATTATAGGACATGCGTCCAGTGACCCCCTGTTTGACTGGAAAATTTATAGGACATTGTCCACTGGAGTGTGCAAAATAGTGTCGCATCTCCATAGTCAAGGTATCAAAACTTATTGGTCAAAGTGTCCAGTAACCCCTTAGTTTTTAAAAAATTATGGGACATTTTAAAATTTTATTGGACAATGTCCAGTGTCCTGTGCTTATTTCCGGCCCTGCTTCGCGCTGCGAAGCAGGCTAGGAAATAAGACAGGTTTACAGGTCAAAAACCAGTTTATTAATAGCTTGGACCACTTTTTTTATTCAAATCACGAGGGTCACTGGTCCCAATGACTAGTTTATTAATTCCTTCTTTTATTAAAAATTGATATGGGGACCTCTTTAATTATTTTCATTTTAACATAAATTTCGACTCCATGAGTCCAGTTGTGTATACAACCCTAAGCCGAGAGAGATTTTTTTTAGAAGAGAGAACGACCACAAGTCCTGGGACCAGTAGAAAAATAAATAGGGGAAGGGTCACTGGTCCCGGGACCAGTTTCATATTTAAGACATCAGGGGTCACTGGTCCGGAGCACCCATGGAAATAAGACAGGTTTACAGGTCCAAAACCACTTTATTAATTACTTAGACTAGTTTTTTTATTCAAAACCTGAGGGTCACAAGTCCTGGGGACTTGTTTATTTATTATAAACTTTCATAAATATAGAAAAGGGACCACTTTATTAATTCAAGGATTCCTCCTTCAACTCCTTTCTCATTGCAAGGAGTCTTAATCTTATTTCCTAAATATCTCTACTCCTAGTCGTGGTGTCATGTAGTACTAATAAGTACAGCGTTGCCAGACGTACGATAATTATAGTACAATGCGATCATTTTCAGAGTTTTTTCGAAGCGTACGATTATTATGACGCTGTACTATATAGTACACTAAATAAAATAATTCGGCTTGGGCGTGCGATATTTTAGCGAGAAATCTAACTAATCTGGGCACAAAAAGGTGAAATAGGATAAAATTATTCATGTTTTAAGTCCAACGGCGGATGTGAGAAACGTTTCGAGACGTTATTTGTCTATCTCCTTTAGAACCCTTGTAAGTTGTACCGATTTTAGTATAAATACAAGGTGCATTAGAACACTTGCATATGTTTGACCGCTATTTTGGAGGCGCTCGGAGCGTACGATAATTTTGATTGGATAGAAGACGGGGGTGCGGGACCGTGTCAAAGGCCTTGGACACATCAAGATATAGGACATCCACGCGCTTCTTACTTTCATAGGCATCCATCCATAGGTGAAGTGAAGAAAGCATATGTAACTGTAGATTTATTGTGTAGAAACCCATGTTGGTAAGGGGAAAGATATGGCGTCAGGTGAGTTGTTAGAGCAATCTTGATACACTTTTCCAGTACTTTGCATATAGTGGACGTGAGGCTTATTGGACGATAGTTTTTTGCATTGGATTTTTGACCGGAATTTTTGTAAATAGGAGTAATGTGTCCCATTAGCCAATCTCTGGGGAGACTGCCTTGTAGCAGCGAAGTGTGAAAAAGGGCATGTAGTGGGCGAAAAATAGTCCAAGAGCACTTTTTAAGTGTCGGTTAGGAATGGCATCCGGGCCGGAAGAGGATTTAACGTCCAACTGGTCGAGAACTCGTCTTATGTCCTTGAAGGAAGGCACGAAGTCATCCATAGTGTTGACGGTTAACTGAGGCAGATCAGAGTCGTCCGTAATACGCCGGTTGAAATTATGAGCGAACGTTTCATTGAGGCAGTTTGCCATACGCAAGTCAGAATCTATTAAATTATTGCCATCCACCAAAATGCTGAGACGAGATTTTGGTACTCTTATCTCTTTTCGTATAAAGCGGTAAAATGCCCTCGGGTTTTTCTTCATATTCGAGAATTTCTTGCGATTAAATTGCGATCGGGCTTGAGAAACCAGGGTTTTAACTTTCTGAACCTGGGCTTTGTACTTCGTGTGCACCAAAAGGTATTCTGGACAGTCGGCGGTCGAATCAAATTTGCGCAACTGGCGCCACAGCTTGCTCTTTCGGTTTATTTCCCTTTGATGGAGCGTGGTAGTCGGAGTCGTTTAGACGCCGGCAACCCAGCGTAAAGGGGTATGCTTTGTTTGATGTAATCGAAAAGTTTGGTTTTAAAAAGCTGCCAAGCATCCTCCATGGGTAAATCACGCAATATTGTCCAGTCCTCCTTCGCTATTAGTGAGTTCAGTTTGTCGTAGTCGCCTTTAGAATAATCATAATCACGAGGAAAAGATGTTTCGGAAGACCGCAAAGAGTCCAGTGGGTACGTTATTAGTAGTGATTGATGATCACTGCCGCCGATTGTCAAAAATAAGGTTACATCAGGAACAAGAAGGTTAGATGTGATGACGAGGTCTAAAATGGATGGAACCGAGCGTCGTTGACGAGCCTGACTATAACGTGTTGGGCGACGTACGTGCTGTGTAAGCAGACTCGTAAGTAAACAGTCCAGATGGAGCTCATGTTCCTTTGTAGCTTTGCGCTTAGTTTTCATGCTGGGCCAGTTGATAGATGGAAGGTTAAAATCACCCACAAGTAAGACTTCGTTTGATTTAGCACAGATAGTCGAAATATTGTCAAAGAGAAGTATGGTGCTCTCTAAAGATGTTGTTGGAGCCCTATAAACACAGCCCAAATTTAGCCATCTAATGCTTTCCGGAGGTTTTAGAGTTAACCAGAGGGATTCCTCAAACTGGCTTGTCATACTCTCTTCAAAGACTATAAAGGTCGATTTAATATAAATCATAAGACCGCCACCGATTACAATGAGGAGCCCGTTGTTGCATGGTACGATCTGGGATTACAGGATAGCTGAAGTCATCAGACTGATCCCGTCGTAGATCATTGGCACCCTGGACAAACAGTTGACGGTGAGTGACTTTAGTAAAACGGACCCGAAGGGGACGTTTGGGTTGTCCTGAATGAAATCGGCCCAGACGATCAACTTGTATTTTAAGACAGTCAGAGTGGGAAAACCCCAGAGGTTGATGGATTTTAAAAATCCAACGGCGATCGGCGTCCAAATCATCGTCATCAGGTACTCCAAACATTATAGCGTTATATTTTCGTTCATGAATTTCGAGGCGTTCATCTAAGTAACGGGTAATTTCCGGGTGATGGGGGCGATTGTCCATAGGAAGTGAAGGGGCTGGTTTTTTTGAAGTAGTTTGTGAAGTAGTTTTGACACACCTTCGCTTCGGAACCGTTCGCCCCTTTCTTGACTTAGACTTTTCCTGGAGGGTAACAGGTTGGCTGGACTGGAAGGCAGAAGAAGATGAGGCAACCCGATCGGTAAAGGTGACATCCGAAACATCAAAGAGGTTGGTGGAAGCTGAAAGCACGCTCTCAGAGAAGGAAGCGGCCTCAGAAGAACAGAGACTTGTTGAAGATGACGGCGGATCATCCATAATGTAAAATTTGAATTAAAAAACAATAAAAAAGAACTAAGCCTTGGCCTTAAAATTTCGGAGTTTGAAAATCAAATTACGCGCGGGATAAAAACGGAAACGCGACCGCGCGCCACCAAATTCACGTGCAACCTCAGATGTGAGGTGCACGAAAATGCTTTAAGCAATTTATTTATTGAATGAACACTGTTCGTGATGCAGCGGAGTGAGCTTGAGCCTTGAGGATGGGGCAGGGGCAGGCACAGCATGCCAGCCTCGTGTTGTATTTTGACAGACGCCAGTGCAGACACAAAATTTGTGAGTTGACTTCCTGTTTATGGCGAGTTTCACCTTACACGATTCAAATCGTGAAGCCAGCAGAGTGGCTTGTGTACGAACATCGGATACAATATGAGATGTAAAACAGATTAAACAATGAATATAGTGCTAAGAAACACGGTGTAGTATAATAAATGAGACACAATAAGAAATTATATGAACACAATAAATAACTTAAAAGAGAGTAGAAATAACAAGTTGGGAAACCAAAATAAACCTCTCCGAGTCGAGACGAAGTTACTTTCCAAACACAGGTCCACCATGGACGAACTAATACTGAAGGACGGATGGCAGATGGAGAAAGTTGAAAAATACTTGTTGATTCGCCTTCTAGCGGCAGATAGTAGCAAACCGGATAGTGGGGAATCAACGTTCTAACGAGGGAAGCAGCTAACGTCTTATTTTGTCTAGATGGCGCTAGCGTTTTCCGGGATTTGACTCCGCATTTTCATAACCCCCTCCATTTTGGAGCTGTAAGCTTTACATTGGTTGTTTTGTCGCTTAGTAATGGGGGCAGTAATGGGCTGCCATTGGTTTTTCAGTATTACTTCGTCCATGGGTCCACCAGCCAATGAGAAAACCGGAAATACGTAGCTCAAATTGGCGGGATATCGCGAAGACCATTTGTAAAGGATTAATCGTTTAACATTTCCCTGTGTATTCTCATAAGTCTAATGAGGACCTAATATCTATCACTTAAGTGTGTATTTAACTTTCGGCTCACTCTGAACCGTTAACACCTCTTGTAAGGGGACACGAGACGTTCAATTCTAGTTTAATTCTAGGGTATCTTGTTTCATAGGCTCAATCGCTTCAACACTTACAGAGAGACGAAGTATTGAAATCCTTATTATGTAGTGAAATCAAAAGTTGCGTTTACACTATATATAAATGTAGTAAAGCTGAATTAAAAAGTAAACACCAAATTTGAAATGTTAATATCAAAAGATGTTCTTGGAATATTGAGATGAAACAGAGCTTTATAGCTACACAACTACTAAAAGAATCGTAATGCCGAAAATTATTTAAAATATTTCCATTTAATATTCTGCAAAAAGGAAATGTTATCGTTTTGTAAGAGATCTTATCATCCTACTCGCTTTATATTAACTTTGATATGCGTGTAGTGTTTCGATTCAGATGCAATCTTCATTACTCGTTCTATATAAACTCTCACTTGTGTCACTTCAAAGAAATAAGTTTATCTTAAATAATTAATTAAATATAAATGATATTAATTATTTTAATCGCCAGTAAATAACTTTAAAAATAGTTAAATCATTTAAAATAAAGTTGTTCCTATTTTCTTTCGAAACTTTCCTAATATTGACGTTTAAAGTGAAGGGTACTCCTCTTGCCCGCTTTCTTCAAATTTTGGGGTATATATACGATTCGTTTCCATTAAAATAATAGATAAAAACGCATTCGCGTGAACCGATGGTGGAAGCCCTGCCATTGGGAGGCTAGACGTTTCTCGTAACCCTAGCCGATCGCCGCGTATATCTTGAAACCAAACGATGACGAAGGAAAAGAAGCCAGAATGGACTGACTGGCGTCCATGTGGAATGGACAAAGACCTGAAGATGCTGGTGCATAGAAGCTGGTGTCAAGGTGAAATTGACGAAGAACAGAAGATGGTTGTGCTTGGAAGCTTGCAAGTACAGACAAGTGTCCATGTGGGATGGAAAAAGACTAGCAGATTGTGGTCCTTAGAAGCCAGTTAGTAAAGACTGGTGTTGGTAGATGAATGGCCAAATTTCCGTGAACCGCGAACGCGTTCCGGAAATCGGGTATTTGTTTGCTCCGATTTGTAAACTGCGAACGCGGTCACGTGGGGTCTGACAGACAGACAGACACACAGACAGACACGGCCGGTGTAATACCTCTCCGTGACATACGTCACTCGGAGAGGTAAAAATTAGTATGGGGGAGTAATTAGAACAAAAAAAATTGAGCTAATCAAGGGAAGAGCGAAAATGGTTCGAGAGTTTACGTCGGAAAGTGGCTTTATAGGGACTTGGCAATTTGGGGGTATTTCCACCCCCTGCCGCCATTCTGGTATTCTTTTTTGCAGAGTGGAAGCTATTTCAGCCATAGAGATACAAGAGGAACAGTTGAATTTTCAGCTTTGATTCGGGTTCAATGGAAGAGCCCCTTCGCGTGTGTGATAGGGTGAGTTGCTTGTAGCGCCATCTACATGCGGCGAGGTAAACTAAAATACTACTAACCCCATGTTAACACTCGAAGTTAAGCAGCTTCGAACGCGGTCAGTACTTGGGAGGGAGACAACGCGGGTTCGAATCGAATTACGCCGGGGACGTTTTATATTTAATTAATTTTTATTAATTTCCGTATTAATTAATGGAAGGAAAAGTGTTTGTAAAATAAAGAGATGTTTATTAACAGAGAATTAAAATATTTGCAAGATGAAACATTACGGTATTTATTTTTTGTTCAAATTGAATAGCTCCTTCGCTCGCCGATAGAGGCGCCACGTATCAAAAACCCTATCACACACGCGAAGGGGTGGGATGGAAATTTTCGTAACAGAATGTCGCGAGACCCCCCTCGCAATAGTTTGTCTAGGTTCTTAATAGTGTTCTAATGTCTATGATTTCAGCCCCTCTTCTGACCCCCCTCTTGGTATACTTTCTACCTAGATTCGAAGCTAGAGTGAGGTTGCATGACGTAGTACTGCCAAGTCCCTATTGGTTAGGGTAACCAAGTCATCGGGCAAAGAATTCCAATCATTTATGAATAATATTTTATTATTTAAATGATAACAGTAATAAATTCTGGTTTTTGATTCAACAATTTAAAGAAAACCCACTCACTCCCATCACGATAATTATTTTTACCCTGAATAGGTGTAATCTTGTTTTCATATCTATCCGCTTTTGGTGTAATGTATATATAGGGTGTTTGCGCGAGAGTAAAAAGGGAGAAGAAATAGGGGGCGAAAACCGGTTTTCAGGGCATGTCAACATGGCGTCCTAACGTGGCCAGAGCGGGCAGCCGGCAGGGGGAGAGGAAAGGGGGAAGGTAACTTGACGTCACGCGCAAAGACCCTATAAGATCTGCAGTTGAAGAGAAGGCATTTTGCATTATCATTTTAAACTGTCTCTTTGCCTCAACATAAATTTTGAAAAACTACAGGAAATTATCTTTTGGAATGTGCTTTACCTTTTTAATTATAATTATAATTGTTGGGTGAGAAAAAACAAACCAAATCCGACCATAAATCGATCCGGACATTATGGTAATAGAGGTGCCTGTATTTGCCAGAGAAATTCCAAAAAAATTACTGTGGAAATTTAAATAAATAATTATTGAATTATAATTATTTGTACGGCAGCTTATTGAAAAAGTGAATAACGTTTTTTTTAAGTAATGTACATTCCTTAAGATAGATTTTTGTAGTTCAATTTGCTTAAGATTTCGTTGAATTAAGCTTGATTATTCTTATACTATTATGTTAAAATTTTATATAGACCTGTTCACATTAAGGGCCGCGCATGAGAAGTTGCAATGTTTGGGGGCATGAGTGTTAGTAAATGAATTCATGGTTATAGCGCTTCTATGGAGTTAAACGTGTAAACTAAACTACGATGGACGTATGGGAGACCTTTTGAAATTTAATATTAAAATAAAATGCCTAGTATTTAAAACCGAGATAGTACAATTAAAATCATGTTAAGAAATAAAGTGTTTAAGTTCTAATGGAAACGGTGCATTGATATTAGTAGGCCGCTATAACTCACTAAGCCTTGGCGACGGTACGGGATCACCGCTTCATCGGCGAATAGACGGCGATGTCCGCCGATGCCGTGCCGAAAGCGCTGTGTATAAATGCCCGTAAGCCCGGGCGCCCAATTTATTTATTTATTTACTTATTTATTTATTGAATGTGTGCTGTTCACAAAGTCAACAGTGTGACGTATGTGTGAACATCGTAAATCGATATATTAGGCATGTACAGAAAGACATTAAGGGTGTACAGTAGTATGAGTACAAAAAAAGAAACGGGTAATGATGTAATATTAAAAAATAATAATGTTAGCAATTAATAAGAATCAGGGTTGGCACGCTGGTATCCAGTCCGGTTTTATCCACCTGGATTAAACCGGTTTAAACCACGATGAAAAATCCACTGGATTTTTCAAAAAATATAATAATAGAGTACAGCGCAGGCACCATAAAGTGAGATGGAAGGAAACGTTTGACCCACATGTCTTTACCTCTTTATTTCATCGAAATAGTCGATTCCCATACATTGTGGGTTAGTTTGACGCGCCCTCCTCCCACTGCCCCACCCGAAACTCGTGAGACTGAACTAATTTTTCGCAACGCTAAATTGTTGGGTCGGACGGCGCATTTAGAAAAATCTTTATCAGACCCTGCCCTATTGAAGATCACAAAAAAGCCTAACCGGGCCCGACCCTGCCCTATTGAAGATAATAAAAATGTCTACCCGGGTAGACTGTATGATAACCCTACCCGACCCGACCAGCAAAACATTTTAAGTAATTTTCTCACCCAACCCGACCTAGGATTTTCCGACCCGATATGGGTCGGGTTGGACTGAAAAATCCCGATTAAATCAGGGTCCCTACTCATCTCTAAGGGAAATGTCTATAGTTTTATCAACTTTTATGTACAATGAAAATGATTAGGCCTCGCAGAAGACATCTAGCGCACTAAATGTAAAAAAGAAGTGCTAAAATTAAGCACTAGAGAGTAGTTTAAAAAAGCCAGATAAATCCAGTAAAATTCGGTTTAAACCAGCAAAAAACCATACCAGTGGCTTTTTCAAGAAAAATCCGGATTTTTGCCAACCCTGATAAGAATAATTAAACAAGTAAATAATAATAATTATAACGATTAAAACAGTGTCAGATAATTTAGAATTCACTGCACAATAATGTAATGTTTAGATATTCATTAGGAGGTGGGTTGAAGAAGTAGATTGCTTACAATTTAGTACGAAATTTAGTGTGTAAAATTTTATTAAATGCCCTAATTTTACGTCTATCAATTGAATTTGATAAAATTTCACCTCGGAAGTTCAATTAATACTTTTACAACAAGTAATACAACACTGTTTTATAAAAATAAACTCGAATGCGTAGCAAATAAGGCAAAAGGAATGGTTAAAAGTACTGCACCAAAGAAGATACACGCGTATATTTTCTTTGACTGCACTGCCCCCAAACATTCTTTCTACGCATGCTCACCTCTCGAAATTTTTCCCCCCCTTTTCACCCCCGCTCTACCGGTGAAAAGGTCTATAGGAGAAAAATAAGTTATAGTGTTTAGTATAATCTTTAGGTATTCGCCCCCACCCCCTCGCACCATGTGGTGAATTATTTTTAAAGTCAAGTGATCCTTTTATATATACAGGGTGTTTCTGGAAAGTCTGGCACAAATTAACAGGCATGTTCCTTGGGTCAAAAGGAGTCCGAAAGGTCCTATGACGTTTTGGGGTAAAGCGCTCCGTTGCGACGTTAGGGGCTCTCAAAAGTAGGCCGAAAAACAAGATTTTGCAGAATTGTAGCACTAGTATTGTGGTTTTGACCCAATTGTTTTCGATTATTGAGCATAAGGCAATGATCGAAATAAGTTCCAACCTAGTAGAAGACCGTGCAAGTGTTAAACGGCCAAAAGCGTCAATCCCTTTGTTTTTATGAATGTTTGTAATTAAAGGTAAGGAAAGTAGCTTAGATATCGGATACTTGTTTGTTCAGATGTACTGGTAACTGACCAGTCTTTTATTCTTTATTTCAATTAGACACATTACTTTTACAATAATTCGAATGAACCCCTTAAATTTTACCATAGATCGATTGAACCCCTTAAATTTTACAATAAATCGAATGAACCCCTTAAATTTTACAATAAATCGAATGAACCCCTTAAATTTTACAATAAATCGAATGAACCCCTTAAATTTTACAATAAATCGAATGAACCCCTTAAATTTTACAATAAATCGAATGAACCCCTTAAATTTTACAATAAATCGAATGAACCCCTTAAATTTTACAATAAATCGAATGAACCCCTTAAATTTTACAATAAAACGAGTCGATTCCATTCATTTCACAATAATTTGAATCGAACCCATTACATTTACAATAATTCGAATCGAACCCCATTACTTTTACAATAATTCTAATGAACCCCATTACTTTTACAATAATTCGAATGAAACCCAATTACATTGTTCTACAAAAATTGATCAACATTTAAGCAAACTTGCGCGCGTCGTTTGAAAGATTCACGAACACGTTCGAAGATTCCTGACGTGTTACGGATGCTATCACATCCGTCAATTATCCTTTGTCGTAAGTCTTCGACATCGCGAACTTCACTTCGGTATACCAAGTCCTTGAGATGGCCCCAAAGAAAAAATCGCATGGGTTGAGATCGGGGAAACGCGACATCAAGATATGCTCTAACTTACTTGAAGACTAAAATGGGGCGGTGCGCCATCGTGCATGAACCACATTATTTTTTGCAGTCGTAACGGTTTGTCTTCTAAAAGCTCCGGTAAATTGTCAAGCAGAAAGGTCAAGTACGCCTCCCCATTTAGCCTCGGTTGCAAAAAGTAAGGTCCAATTAAATGATCTCCTACAATTCCGCACCAGACGTTCAAACTAAACTGAACTTGATGTTTCATGACAGTGGTCGCGTGCGGGTTTTGTTGCTTCCACTCGTGATAGTTATGTAAATTAAGTATACCGTCACGCGAGAAATTGGCCTCGTCGGAAACTAGCAAAGTACGCGGAAAGTCTAAGTCCTTTACCTGTGGCACAAACCACTGGCAGAAATCGACCCGTCTCGGATAATCAGCTTCGTTTAAAGCTTGTACCTTTAGCAAATGGCATGGGTGGAACTGATGTCCTCGAAGGATTTTCCAGACGAGTACATGGATAACGCCCAATTTCCGCCCGACGTTCCTGGTACTGGTTGTTGGATCATCTTCGAAAATTGTCAAAACGGTGTCCTCTACATCCTCGGGAACAATCGCCGCACGAGGTTAAGGTCCCGACGGTTGAAGTTCCCCGGTTTCTCTCAAGCGTCTGTCGACTGCCGTAAATGTTTGTCGATTGGGAACTTGTGGTTGAGGAAAGTGCTCCTGGTACAAGCGCCGGGCTTCCACCACATTTCCCCGAGCCAGTCCATACATAAGATGGATATCTGAGTACTTTGCATTCGTGAAGTAGACCATGATTAGTTCCAGATAAGCTTCCAAATGTGCACGTACGCCATGAAGCACGTTAAGGTACACACATTTAAGCCGTCTGTAAAAAACCTACAACTTCTGACGTTGAAAACTACCCTAATGTTTAGACTAACACAGCATAATTTGTTTTTAACATCAAGTTCAGTTTAGTTCGAACGTCTGGTGCGGAATTGTAGGAGATCATTTAATTGGACCTTACATTTTGCAACAGAGGCTAAATGGGGAGGCGTACTTGACCTTTCTGCGTGACAATTTACCGGAGCTTTTAGAAGACGTACCTTTACGACTGCGACAAATAATGTGGTTCATGCACGATGGCGCACCGCCCCATTTTAGTCTTCAAGTTAGAGCATATCTTGATGTCGCGTTTCCCCGGAGGTGGATAGGTCGAGGCGGAACTGTTGCGTGGCCAGCAAGATCTCCCCATCTCAACCCATGCGATTTTTTTCTTTGGGGCCATCTCAAGGACTTGGTATACCGAAGTGAAGTTCGCGATGTCGAAGACTTACGACAAAGGATAATTGATGGATGTGATAGCATCCGTAACACGCCAGTAATCTTCGAACGTGTTCGTGAATCTTTCAAACGACGCGCGCAAGTTTGCTTAAATGTTGATGGTGCCCATTTTGAACAATTTTTGTAGAACAATGTAATTGGGTTTCATTCGAATTATTGTAAAAGTAATGGGGTTCGATTAGAATTATTGTAGATGTAATTGGTTCGATTCAAATTATTGTAAAATTAATGGAATAGATTCGATTTAATGTAAAATTTAAGGGGCTCATTCGATTTATTGTAAAATTTAAGGGGTTCATTCGATTTATTGTAAAATTTAAGGGGTTCATTCGATTTATTGTAAAATTTAAGGGGTTCATTCGATTTATTGTAAAATTTAAGGGGTTCATTCGATTTATTGTAAAATTTAAGGGGTTCATTCGATTTATTGTAAAATTTAAGGGGTTCATTCGATTTATTGTAAAATTTAAGGGGTTCATTCGATTTATTGTAAAATTTAAGGGGTTCATTCGATTTATTGTAAAATTTAAGGGGTTCAATCGATCTATGGTAAAATTTAAGGGGTTCATTCGAATTATTGTAAAAGTAATGTGTCTAATTGAAATAAAAAATAAAAGACTGGTCAGTTACCAGTACATCTGAACAAACAAGTATCCGATATCTAAGCTACTTTCCTTACCTTTAATTACAAACATTCATAAAAACAAAGGGATTGACGCTTTTGGCCGTTTAACACTTGCACGGTCTTCTACTAGGTTGGAACTTATTTCGATCATTGCCTTATGCTCAATAATCGAAAACAATTGGGTCAAAACCACAATACTAGTGCTATAATTCTGCAAAATCTCCCTGTTTTTCGGCCTACTTTTGAGAGCCCATAACGTCGCAACGGAGCGCTTTACCCCAAAACGTCATAGGACCTTTCGGACTCCTTTTGGACCAAGGAACATGCCTGTTAATTTGTGCCAGACTTTCCAGAAACACCCTGTATAGAGCGTTTGACAAATCCCTCCAGTTTCTTACGTTTGTTTTTTCTTAATAAAAAAATTGTTCTTAACTGCTGCTTTTACCATTGTTTGTACAGTGTAATTTCCCTCAAAAAAAATGTACGCAGGAATCTTTTTAACTTAAAACTAAGGGTCCTGACTAAGAAAAAAAAATGGTACAAGTTGTACAACATTGTATGGAAGATGCATTAATAAAAATTAGAATATCAAACTTCATTCATTAAATAATTTTTGCATAGTTAGCGGAATTAATTCATTGAAATAGACTAGGTGAAACCGTGAAACCAGAAGCACATAGATAATAATTGTTATCAAACGTTCGTAAGAAGATTACAACATATCTTATGTTGTTATCTATGTGCTTTTGGTGAAACTGTGAATAGTCGAATTCCCAATAGGAAACCATAAGTTTAAAAGATATGTTCCATAAGTTTGTCACTGGTTAGTGAGAGATTGTCATGCAGTGACGTAGTTGAAACGTCATAGATTCTCGTAAAGGGACGCCTTGTGAGGCGCTGCCATGAGCTTACTATAGACTAAATGAGAAGATGGACCGCAAAACCGAGAGTATTCAATTCTCGCTTGTCGTTCTAAAACTAGCTCTCAGTAGGTCTTTAGTATTGCAAGTTCCAGCAGATCTCACACGAGTTCTTGATTCTTGAACCATAGCCAACTAGATAGTCACTTTGTATTTAAGGATCTTAGCTTGAACTGGTAGTTTGGGAATGCCATATAGACAATTTCCTTTATTACAGAGAAACCAAAGAAAAAAACCACAAGTATGAATTGAACGGTACAGTTAAACTTAGCAACAATTTTGCTGCCTCTCTTGCTTTTGCTGAAAACCAACTAGACCCAGAAGTGATGACGACGATAAAGAAATTGAAGAAGAAAATTAAGATTCAAAGCAATAAAATATTTATCAATTACTTTGGCAAAAATATTATTCTTTAATGGTGACGATACAATTACTGATACTCCATTTGTAGTATTAAATATTGTTCAGTATAGTTAAATAAACGGTTATGTTCAATATTGTGCGTTAAGGTTTTCTAAATAACTAACACAAACATAGTACACTTCTAGTTCCGGGTCTAAACTTTAGGCTAGTTACATTCCAAAATTTTATACTACCATCCACTAGGCACTGTAGGCATGTGTGTCCCCGATGGTTCTGATCCGGCAATTACAACAATTTAAAATTTTTAAATACCTAGTATGCTTAACTACAATTCACTTCATTAGTCCAACGTTGATGTCGGATCAAATTACTCTTCCTCGTGCTGCCATAATCACACTGATAATATTTGAAGGTTTTTTACCACTGTGAATTCGTTGATGTGTGATCAAAGTACTCTTCTGAGTGCTGGCATAATCACACTGATCACATTTGAAGGGTTTTTCACCACTGTGAATGCGCTGATGTTTGATCAAATGACACTTCCACGTACTGGCATAATCACACTGATCACATTTGAATGGTTTTTCACCACTGTGAATGCGTTGATGCGCGATCAAGTTATTCTTCTGCGCGCAGGCATAATCACACTGATCACATTTGAATGGTTTTTCACCACTGTGAATGCGTTGATGATTGATCAAATTATTCTTCCGCGTGCTCGCATAATCACACTGATCACATTTGAATGGTTTTTCACCACTGTGAATGCGTTGATGATTGATCAAATTATTCTTCTGAGTGCTGGCATAATCACACTGATCACATTTGAAAGGTTTTTTACCACTGTGAATGCGTTGATGTCTGATGAAATTATTCTTCTGCGTGCAAGCATAATCACACTGATCACATTTGTAGTGTTTTTCACCACTGTGAATTCGTTGATGTGTGATCAAATTACTCTTCTGAGTGCTGGCATAGTCACACTGATCACACTTGAAGGGTTTTTCACCACTGTGTATGCGTTGATGTCTGACCAAATGATTCTTCACGTTGCAGGCATAGTCACACTGATCACATTTGAAGTGTTTTTCTTTGGTACTCTTTCGAATGCGGAGTTCAGGGACCCTTTTATATCCAGGTGAATATTTGTATCGAGTTGAACATTTCTTCTTGGATTTTCCTACAGATAGGAAATAAAACTTCTCATTATATATCATACAACTGGCATCCAAAACATTGGACTGTACTGTGCAAAGACAATTGATATAACAGGTTATGCTTAGGCTTAAAAAGACACACAAGGCAATGAAAGACGTTCGGAAACAAATGTAATTCATGTCATTAATGGCGAAGATACAATTACTGATATTGCATTTGTAGTATTAAATACTGTTCATTAAAGTTAAATAAACGGTTATGTTCAATATTGTCCGTTAAGGTTTTCTAAATAACTAACACAAACACAGTATTATTTCTAGTTCCCAGTTAAGACGTTAGGCTAGTTACATTCCACATTTAATAATACCATATAGCCCGTCCGGTTATTATTCCGTAACGAAAGTTTTTTGCAATTTTTCTATGAACAGAAACTTTTTTCTTAGTGTATAAAGTCAAGAACCGTAATATTTGAAACGAAAATGAAAACGCGCAGTGCCGGATTACCCACTAGGCACTGTAGGGATGGTGCTGATTTGGCACTGAAAAACGTTGCGCAATTATCACGATTTAAAAGTTTTTAAGTTCCTGGTATGCTTAACTACAATCCATTTCATTAGTCCAAGTGATTACTACGTTGATATCGGATCAAATTATTCTTCTGCGTGCAAGCATAATCACACTTGAAGGGTTTTTCAGCGCAATGAATGCGTTGGTGTCTGATCAAATCATTATTTCGCGTACTTGCAAAATCACACTGATCACATTTGAAGGGTCTTTCACCACTGTGCTTGCGCTGATGTATCATCAAATCATACTTCCGGGTACTGACATAACTGATCACACTTGAAGGGTTTTACACCACTGTGAATGCGTTGATGTTCGATCAAATTACACTTCTTCGTGGTGGCATAATAACATCGGTCACATTTGAAGGGTGAATGAGTTGATGTGTGATCAAAGTATGCTTCTGCGTGGTGGCATAGTCGCACTTCTTACAATTCGAATCAAACAGTAAAGGCACTCGATAAAAAATGTCATGCCGAGGATTAAAGTGACGCAAAGTTAAAGAAAACAAGTTCGCGAAACAAAAATAATCCCGCTCTGAATCGAGACGACTGTCTCCGAAGATTTTACCTATTCCAGCCTATCCATTCCGATCAGAAAGTGGAAACTAAATGGTTGTCAGTTATTGAGAAAATACTTAAGGTTTCAGTCTATTATTAAAATAAATTAGAACGGAAAATTATAGGGCTGCCGTTATTGAAAGGCGTTATTCTGTCCCCTCTGCTCTTTTTGTTGAGTTAAATGCAATTAACTCCAATTGGATAACACGTACGGTACTCCAAATTAACTCAAGAGTATGCGGGAGACAATTATCCCTGACGTTACCTTTTTGAACTGAATATAATGGTAGAGAAAGTGTAAATTTTTCGATGAGTCGAATATCATCATAATTTTAGTATAAGGCCACTTCTCCGAGGAAGCTAGTAACCGAGCGTAAGAGTAGGTGTATGTGACAAAAACGTGTTTTACTTTGCACTATATTGCAACTATTAAGTCAGAAGAAATGAAAACGTCTTGGATGGTTTGCAACGATTATAACATAATTTTGGCGATAGGTCTACCCAAATTTCAAGGATGTTTTCACCTTTTACTTTCGAACGCCCCCCCCCTCACAAAAACACCATTTCCATTTAAAGCCCTTGTTTCCCATACATTAATAGTCATTTACAAAATGGTGTCCATTACATTCTCAATAATACATCGTTTCATATTTCATTATCAGTAAGATCAAAGCCGATAAGGCTTTACACAGAAAGTCTGCATGTATCTTGGGCCTGGGTGAGCTAAATAATCGCTCGCCCCGCGGAGGAAAATAATTCGGTGACGCGGCTTCTTCGGTTGTCTCTACCTTAAAGCAAAGTGCGGGTCCAGTGGATCGCCTACAAGTTGACTTTCCTTACGAACTCCAGTTTGGGCTTGGCGAAGGCAGGAGACATTTGTGGGCGGGATTTATAAGTGCACTTATAAATCCCGCCCACTAGCCTTTGTAAAGCCAAAACTGGAGTACAGGGGGAAAGTCGCCTTGTAGGGAACCCGCGCTTTGCTTTAAGAACCGATTGAGCAGAGATTCGAGAACTCCTATGAAGACTGAGTAGGGTCTCTAAAATATTCTTTAGATGAAACGAACTATTCACAATTTCAAAGACCATTTGGGAGTAAAGTACTAAGATCTTATCAATCTGAGAAACGTTTTCTTGGGCAAGTTAAGAAGCCAAGGCGGCCGGGTATCTGTTTTTTACGGTATAATTGTTACCCGAGTTGTTACATGAAGTTATCCTTTAATGTATAGCTTATATGTGGCGTTAGCTTATCTATGGAGTGAACTGGATACATTTGTCTCCTATTCATTATCTTAGGCCTAAAGAATCAATTCAATTATTGAGGAAGAGGTTGAAAAATCCCAGGGCTTACAGAAAATATACAGTAGGTAAGGAAAGAGGAAAAGAACGGACGGACAACAATTTTTGTGTGGGATTATGGGGGCTACCTCGAGTAAATTTGGAAATATACACTGTGAGGACCCTTCTGTATGTGGGTACATTTCCACAATTTTTGAATCTATGTTCCAGTCCCGAAACTCGTTGCTGATGAGTCTTTAAGCATAAAATGACTTACCAATTTCCGAACTAGCAGAAGATGAATTACTTTCTAAAGTCTTTGACGAATTACTTTCTGAAGTATTTGACGAGCTACTTCCGAATTTATCAGATCTGGACACTGAAGTATTATCTTCAACTTCAATTGGTACTTTTGGTGAATCGCTTTCCATAGAGACGGGGGTCAATTCCGATGGTTCGTTGGAATCGGGCTCGGGTTTACAAACATACAACGGCACATTCAATGAACTCAAATCAACATAGTTCAGTTTTGGCAAGCACAGTTTCATAGTTTTCTTCGAATCTGTCAAGGTGGTTTCGGACTGGTCACTTAGCGAATTGCTTGACAATTCCCAATGTTCTTCGAGACACAATTTCTTGGATCGAGTTGAAATACTCTCACTTTCTCTCTTTGTCAAGGAAATTTGTGATTTAGGATAAGAATTGTCAATAGTTTTAAGAATGTTTTCAGGAGGTTTTAGTTGCGAATCCGTTGTTGGGAGAGGAGACATTTGAAACTGCTTTTCGATCTCAAGGTTGGGTAAATAAGGAACACAGTCACTGTATTTTAGTTTAGGAATACATAGTTTCATAATTCGCGTTCCAAGACCCGCGTTTTTAGACTTTTTCGAGGTAGTTTTAGTTATGGTGTTTCCTTTGTCAATCTCCGCGTCACATTCGGGTGATTCTTCCTTAATACCTTCTTTGGTCAGTGTGCCTTGGACATTGCAATCACCTTCAGCTTTTACCAATGAACCTTAATGATTAAAACGAAAAAATAAACATAATATATAGTTTTATTAAACGAGCACAACATTAGGTTGTGTCAAACCCTACCCATACCAGATTGCTCGGGGTTCGCATCTTCCACTTTAAGCAGACTTTGGTAAATGTTGCTGGGTATCTCAGCTGGTATACTTAGCGAACTACGCAAATAAAAAACCATTAAAACTGATATAGCAACACTAATAAAAGATTAATACGTTATATAGAACTCGGTATCATCTTCATAGAAGTTTTCGATGTAACTAAGAGGGAAAGACATGGGGGTAAAACTTGGCCTTCCACCTTGCTTTTTGGCGCCTACGTTGTATGGTCTTTTTGTATTATGAGAGTGCGCAGAGACGGCAATGTACAACCCCCTTGTATGTCCCCATACTGAGGGTTGCCTACACCCTTTTTTACATTGAAAAGGTCTATACTTTAGTTATGTAACATGATTCATCTCAGGATCAATCTATTTGTTTGCGTCTCTGCTCATGAAACTTAAAAGGGACTGTAAATACGTCACAAATGCCACGTGACGCCAAAGACTCCAAATGGAGTGGAACTGGACACCTAGTCATTGTTTTTAGCGTGATTGCAGAACCAATTCCCTGAAGTGGAAGTTTTTGAAATAAAACCAACTAAGCTTCTTTGAACCACGCCTTTCCCCAATCACGTGCCTGTGACCAACTTCAAATAATTTTTACCCAACTGCTGATGCCGACATTACAGACCCTTTAAGATGCGCATCTATGGTGAATTATATAACTGCTTGGCAATAAATCCTCAGCGTTCATCCCACAAACCTCGTCTTAACGTGGGACAAAAACGCACAAGCGCACGCGCCTTGGCAAATAGTTAAGCGCTAATAGAGTAATGATGAGGGAACTATTTATCGCGTATGTGATTTGGATTTAGTAACCTTGCTCCAAATGTAAAATGATGTTGGGAAGAATCATGTTACAATTACCCCACCGTTTTGTGGTACACTTCTTTCGAAGCATTATATACTTCTGATTTTATTCACGAGTCTCGTGGCAAGGCTTAACGATTGAAGTTTTATTGACGCGAATTAGTCAGTTCAATAAAAAGTTATAATTGAGCTTGAACTTAACCACAGTCGAGACTTGGCCGTGGTTTAGTTTAAAGAAATGGCACTAGATGCTCCCATAGTCGAGGGGCGGAGTTGACTGGCCCGCTAAGCTTAATTAGCAAAGGCTAGTTTTAGCTCCGCCCTCGTGGACATGCTTTCATTGGTTTCTGCTTTAAATACCTTTGTATTTGTTCTTCTGTTTGTTGCTTTATCACAATTGGATGAAATAAATCCTGGCCATTCAATCCTGAATCATTTTCAACAGGTTCTAATTTCACGCATCCATTGTTGCCTCTTTGATGCATTCCTCTTTCCTCCTATGTTTTAAACAAGTAAAAATAATTCAAACTTAGGTGATACTTTTGACCTGATACTCTTTCACATCGACTGTGAAAATATGTCACAAACCATCAGATCTTTGATTTTATTTTCCAACTCTTGAATGACCCCATTGAGCCTTCCAATTTCGTCCACTTTCGCATTTATCGTAATTAAAATTTTCATTTTCTCTTTATTCATGTTTGAAATTAAACCATTACACTGCAAAACAAAATTGGACTTTCTTATTTGCAGAATGTCCTTTAAAGTGTCAAGCAATGACATGGACAAAGGGGGGGGGGCTCATTTGGTTTCGTTCTTAAAGGGCACCACTGGATGCTTGAAGGGGCAGTAGCTTTGCAAGAACTAAAAGCAAGTCCGCAGTTTGTCTGTGTAGGCATAGAGCTCCCACAAGGCTCTTGTGGTGCCCTCTAATAAAGCTACAAATGAGGCACGTGTTTCTAATCACCCACCAATAAACATTGGTTTACTTAAGGTTTTTCTATTATGATTTCTACTTTAAAGCTAATTTCAGCTCCTGTGGCTCTCCTAGCACGCTGATTAACATCCTAGACACCAATAGGGACTTGGCAATTTGGCCTTAACTCCGCCCCCAGCGCCATTATGGTATGTTTTTTAACAGAATGAAAGCTACATAAGCCCCTCCTCCCGGTATGTTTTTGAGCACTAGTGGAAGGTAGCCTGACGTTGCATGACATAGTATTGCCAAGTCCCTATTTTACGTGACCAAAGGCAGGAACCAATCAGTCATCCACAAGGGCGGAGCTAGAACTAGCCTTTGATAAGCAAAGTCGACTCCACCCCTCAACCATGGGAACATCTAGTGCCAATTGTTTAAACTAAACCGCAGTCTAAGCCCAGACTTGTTTTAAAGGGACACTGTATTGATGGCTTGATCTTGCTCCAACCAAAACCCAAGGCTTGAAACTTACCTTGGCTTTTAGTTCCTTGATTTGATCATCTTTGCTCAAGTGATCATAGTCACAATCATCCTCCTCCATTTCCTAAAAACCAATTCCAGTTTTGCGAAATTTAAAATTTCTTTGTAAACACTAAACAGTGGAAATTGTGTTTCTCAAGTACCTCTTTAAGTGTCACCCTTTGAAGATTTATGAAAGTAAATGTCCAACTTTTCAAACTGGAGCTATTTTATCAAAAATAAACAACAAATCCTTTGGCGACAATCATTCCCAGTGTTTTCAAAACATTGTGAGAGCAGACAGAAAGGCCACATGTCGCTATAGAATAATAAGAATGTCCAATCCCGGACGCTACTAATTTGCATAAGTTTGCAGCAAACCAATTTTTTTGCATAAGGCCGCCATTTTCAAAAGTTTGCTTCCAAAATACTAATTTGCATAAACTCTACAAACTTTTTCTTGCATCAGGCCAGTATTTTCAATAGTTTGCAGCCAATATACTAATTTGCATAAAATTCACCAGCAAACTTCCCCGTGCATAAGGCTGCTAATTTCAAAAGTTTGCTACAAGAATACTAATTTTCATACATTTACCGAAAACTCGATGAAACTCATGGTTTTTTCAAGGAAACCTATTAAGTTATTTACGTTCATAGTTTAGCGATTAATTTTATACCATAATATCAAAGGTTTCACAGGTTTCAAACCAAATTTGTATTTTGCATAAATATTATATAACATGCAAACTTGATGAAACTTATGGTTTTTTTCAAGGAAAACCATGAAGTTATTTACGCTCATAATTTAGGGAATACTTTTAAGCCATAATGTCAAGGGTTTCACAGGTTTCAAACCAAATTTGTATTTTGCATAAGTATTATATAACATGCAAACTCGATGAAACTCATGGTTTTTACAAGGAAACCTATTAAGTTATTTACGTTCATAATTTAGCGATTAATTTTATACCATAATATCAGGGTTTCACAGGTTTCAAACCAAATTTGTATTTTGCATAAATATTATATAACATGCAAACTTGATGAAACTTATGGTTTTTTCAAGGAAAACCATGAAGTTATTTACGCTCATAATTTAGGGAATACTTTTAAGCCATAATATCAAGGGTTTCACAGGTTTCAAACCAAATTTGTATTTTGCATAAATATTATATAACATGCAAACTTGATGAAACTTATGGTTTTTTCAAGGAAACCTATTAAGTTAGTTACAACGTTATTTAAAATTTCCATTTTGAATTTATATAAACATTCCACAATTGAAATTTTTATTTTTTTAACATTAAAGTTTTTAACAGGGATTTTTGACATGCATAATGTTTAACAAGGGATGGTGGAATAAAGTATAAATGGATATAGGGGTCTGAGTCTTCCTGTTCTTAGAGCTCTCTGGTTTCGGTCTTTCCGATGGGAGCTTCGTGCACGCGCACCTTATTAACTTGGTTACGCGCATCACGTGACCACGCAAATCCCAATTCAAAAAATAGAGGGTTCTTCATGCTAGCTTAGAAAGTTATAAGCAACGCCGCCTATATTACGTGTTCACTGCACATGCAGTGATATTTTTACCTCTCCGAGTGACGATGACGTCACGGAGAGGTATTGCACTGGACGAGTCTGTCTGTCAGACCCCACGTGACCGCGTTCGCAGTTTACAAATCGGAGCAAACAAATACCCGATTTCCGGAACGCGTTCGCGGTTCACGGAAATTTGGTCATTCATCTGCCAACACCAGTCTTTACTAACTGGCTTCTAAGGACCACAATCTGCTAGTCTTTGTCCATCCCACATGGACACTAGCCTGTACTTGCTGGCTCGTAAGCACCACCATCTTCTGTTCTTCGTCAATCCCACATTGACACCAGCTTCTATGCACCACCATCTTCAGGTCTTCGTCCATTCCGGCTTCTTCTCCATCGTTATCGTTTGTTTGGTTTTAAGATATACGCGGCGATCGGCTAGGGTTACGAGAAACGTCTAGCCTCCCAATGGCAGGGCTTCCACCATCGGTTCACGCGAATGCGTTTTTATCTATTATTGTAATGGAAACGAATCGTATATATACCCCAAAATTTGAAGAAAGCGGGCAAGAGGGGTACCCTTCACTTTAAACGTCAATATTAGCAAAGTTTCGAAAGATAATAAGAACAACTTTATTTTAAACGATTTAACTATTTTTAAAGTTATTTACTGGCGATTAAAATAATTAATATCATTTATATTTAATTAATTATTTAAGATAAACTTATTTCTATGTAATGACACAAGTGAGAGTTTATATAGAACGAGTAATGAAGATTGCATCCGAATCAAAACACTACACGCATATCAAAGTTAATATAAAGCGAGTAGGATGATAAGATCTCTTACAAAACGATAACATTTCCTTTTTGCAGAATATTAAGTGGAAATATTTTAAATATTTTTCGGCATTACGATTCTTTTAGTAGTTCTGTAGCTATAAAGCTCTGTTTCATCTCAATATTCCAAGAACATCTTTTATATTAACATTTCAAATTTGGTGTTTACTTTTTAATTCAGCTTTACTACATTTATATATAGTGTAAACGCAACTTTTACCTTCACTACATAATATGGATTTTAGTACTTCGTCTCTTTATAAGTGTTGAAGCGATTGGGTCTATGAAATAAGATACCCTAGATTTAAATCAGAATTGACCTTGTTTCGTGTCCTTTTACAAGAGGTGTTAACGGTTCAGAGTGAGCCGAAAGTTAAATACACACTTAAGTGATAGATATTAGGTCCTCATTAGAATTATGAGGATACACAGGGAAATGTTATACGATTAAACCTTTACAAATGCCCTACGCAATATCCCGCCAATTTGAACTACGTATTTCCGGTTTTTCTCACTGGCTGGTGGACCGTCTCGGCTCGGAGAGGTTAATTTTGGTTTTCCCAACTTATTTAATTTTATCGGGCGTTAACTCAACTCCCCCAAAGGCGTTAATCCATCTAAAACACTTATCTTGTAGAGTTTTAGGTGTAGAGAAAGAGTAAAAACCATTCCCTTTACTTGAGTTTTATCTAAGAACCATAATTTACTTTTAATAAAAAAAATAGTGATAAATGTTCCGTTAAAGCACTAAAAAATTGCAGCGCGACGCATTAAGCGTCTACCAAAAATTAAAACAACAGAAACAGACGAAGCCCGATGACGATGTGCGCGGAACTAGTTTCGCGGCTAAGAATA
Organism: Phalangium opilio; assembly: GCA_019434445.1. NCBI lineage: Eukaryota > Metazoa > Arthropoda > Arachnida > Opiliones > Phalangiidae > Phalangium > Phalangium opilio. The sequence continues at coordinate 1,059,449 of JAEQBA010003339.1, forward strand.
ACCCAGAACGAGTGAAAACGGAGGAAAAAACAGCCGATAATCTGTAAGTGCGTTTCAATGGGAAAACGGTCAGTCGAAGACTCCCACACCAATATATCCTCCTAGCTTAAAGGGGCTTATCAGACCATGGAACAAACGACGATCTTCCGCATAGAGCTTAGCATAGCGGGTGGGTAGAAAAGGAGAGGGGGTCGGTCAGCCCCTTTAAACTTTCTAAGAGAGCGCGCTATTTATTTCTAAAATGATCTCGTGCTGTAATTGGTTAGCGGTGTCCAAAGTAAAGTACCACCATGGATAAAGCATGGATAAAGAATGCGCGTGAGGAAATTAGTTTTCACGCTATAGGATAGGCAACTCCCTATCTCGAACGAGAGCTTATTCTGTATATACTCTGTTAAAGCATCGGTTGTCAGCACGCGCACCAAGCTTTGTGTGTGCTGGCAAGAGACGAAAAACTTCAGCAATATGACAAATTTGTGTGTTCACAAAAGACATACAGATACTAGTGTTTGTTCATTAATATTCTTACAGAGCATCCGCATTGTACTGTCATGGGTAAATCATAATCCTTTCTCCTTTAAAATCACCAATGAATGAAAAATATCACCTTAACACAATTTATCCCTTTTCACTCTAAGTGTGTTAATTTATATGTACATTCCCAATGCACAGTTATAGACAAATCATAATGCTCTCCCTTTGAAAATCATCAATCACTCTTTTCATTCTCCCTTTAAAAAGACGAACGATACTTCTTCGTCATCATCATCATCATCTTCTTCTTCTTCTTCTACTACTACTACTTCTTCTTCAGACCAAGTCAAACTAATAGCCCCATCGTTAGATGTACATCAAACGATGTGGCTAAAAAAGGCAAGTTTCTAGCCCAACTCAAAAACCGAGAGTCTTAAACTAGCCCAAACTTCTTACCAAATAACTTTGGAAAGTGCCCAAAATGTAAGAATTTATAACAAAAAACCTACTATTTCCAAATTTTCTTTAAAATTTAAAGAATACTTTAAATTTTTGTTGTTGGCTTATCTTATCTAGTGTACTGGCCAAATTTTCCAAACAATTTTGGTGATGTCGTGGCATAGAGGAGAGAACCTGTGACACCAATATGCGCGAGAAAGCTGCGCACAGTCAACAAAATTCTTCGGTACCTACATTCTCTCGACACATTGATCACGCGCAACTATACTGATAATATCTCCTTCCTTCTTTTCTCTGTTATTTCAACATAGTATAATAAATTAAAATGTTCCTCCTACCATGGCTAAATAATTCTACATCAACAAGAAATTAGTGTTGCCCATTCACGTTTTCGCCGTTCTGTGTTGGTTGGCGACGAGTAGACCACTCTGATCAATACGCAAATCCAACTATAGGCCTACTTTATTCTGCAGTACTCGCTTCAGGGTCATTAATACTTTAGTCCAGGCAAGGATTATTTAAAATGTCTAAGGATAAAACGCAGAGAAGGAAATATCGAAGGTAGATGTTCCAAACGGTACCTAGCGGGCACTATCGGCAAACCGGAAGGCCAACATTTTGAAGCGTCAACACGTGATCGGATTCTTGAAAGTTTTGTCGCTCTCGTCTGCTCTAGCAGATGTACTCAAACAAGGCCTTCCTATTAAACTAAATTAGTGTAAACTCACCTCATATATTCTTGAACTGAATGTTTGCTTTAATCAAGGATAATTGCTTTAATCTGCTATTAAAATTAAATTATTATTTTTTGGAACTAGCCTCATTCTTGAATCTTGAACTAATAGTTCTTAACGACCGTTAAAAATTCGAACAAGAACTATACAGCATGCTTTCGAAAACTATCTCTCTTTCGTCTATGCTTCCGCGATAATAAGATAGGTGGCGCCATATCGGTATTTCTTTTCCGTTTGACGCACCAAAACAGTAGGTGGAGAAGAGGGGGATGGGTTAAAATTTCGGAACAACTAGAGAACATTCCCTTACTATAGAGATCTGTGTGTGCGTTTTATCCTTAGACATTTTAAATAATCCTTGGTCCAGGAATGACATTTTACGAGTTTGTTCTTTCCCCCATACCTAGTTCCAGTTTTAAATACGGCATAAACACTATTCCAAGTATCCGATTCCACATATTTTATTCCTGTTCGTTATTATGCCATGTTCCCATTATACTTTGTTCCATTTATACTTTATTCCACCATCCCTTGTTAAACATTATGCATGTCAAAAATCCCTGTTAAAAAACTTAATGTTAAGAAAATTTCAATTGTGAAATGGTAATATAAATTCGAAATGGAAATTTTAAATTAAAGTTGTAATTATCTTAATAGATTTCCTTGAAAAAACCATGAGTTTCATCGAGTTTGCATGTTATATAATATTTATGCAAAATACAAATTTGGCCTGAAACTTATGAAACCCTTGATATTATGGCTTAAAACTATTCCCTAATTTATTAGAGTAAATAACTCCATGGGTTTCCTTGAAAAAACCACGAGTTTCATCGAGTTTGCTTGTTTTATACTTTTTATGCAAAATAAATTTGGTTTGAAACCTGTGAAACCCTCGATATTATGGTATAAAATTAATCGCTAAATTATGAGCGTAAATAACTTAATAGGTTTCCTTGAAAAAACCATGAATTTCATCGAGTTTTTGGTAAATTATGCAAATTAGTATTCTTGTAGCAAACTTTTGAAATTAGCGGCCTTATGCACGGGGAAGTTTGCTGGTGAATTTTATGCAAATTAGTATATTGGCTGCAAACTATTGAAAATACTGGCCTTATGCAAGAAAAAGTTTGCAGAATTTATGCAAATTAGTATTTTGGAAGCAAACTTTTGAAAATGGCGGCCCTATGCAAAAAAATTGGTTTGCTGCAACCTTATGCAAATTAGTAGCGTCCTTATAGAATAATTCTGAAATAGTAGAAATCCTCCTGTGCATCGTCTGCTAAAACATTCTAAATTACCACAGCCGACTCGATCACGCTTTTTACTTCACCGTTTTTTTTGTAGTGGCCTTCGGGCTTCGACGCGAAGTCAAAAGTCATTTAGAATATTTTAGCAGACGACGCATAGGAGAATTTCAGTATTTGGGGCAGTCTGGTAAGTGGCACACTTCCTCTGGTCCAAAACCAGTTTATTAATTGCTTGGACTAGTTTTTTAATTCAAAAAGTGGGGCAAAAGTAATATAAGAACCTCCCTACGGAAGGAAAGTGCACAAAGGCGAACTTTTGCCGATACATCCTCGTCCCGCGAATGTCCCCCCGCACTTATACGGTCGTAAACAAAGTTACAAAAAATAGGGCCGCGGCGCGTAGAGAGTAGGAATACATTCTCTGATCTCGGATTGCGTCGGCTGCTTAAGTTAGTGGTGACCGGTAGGATTTTACTTTACCTACCTAACCCAACCAACACTTGATTCTGATTAATTAGGCCACGGGGAGTTCGAAAAAAATAGTGAAAAAATTCTAAACCCGCCGCAAGTTGGTGAAAAAATATTTTGAAAATTTGAAAATTGCATGTACTTACCGCCATTAAGACCGCTACGCGCCTAAACGCATTCTGCCCTCGATCTTGAAAAACTACTCGGGGCGTAAATATAATAACAAGGACTCGCGACCGAAATCAAGGATCACATACTGCGGAAATATAGCTATGAAATTTTAAACACCCGCTGAAACATTTACAATTCTCATACCAGAGTAGAAAAATATTTCAAGGAAGCTTTAATTTTAAAAATAAACAGCGATATTTTGCTAAATTGCGTAGATTATTTGGGAAGATAATGAAGATGAACAATAATATTTTGGAAAAGGCGTAACATTATTTGGGAAGTAAATGAAGATAAACAATGATATTTTGGAAAAGGCGTAACATTATTTGGGAAGTAAATGAAGATAAACAATGATATTTTGGAAAAGGCGTAACATTATTTGGGAAGTAAATGAAGATAAACAATAATATTTTGGAAAAGGCGTAACATTATTTGGGAAGTAAATGAAGATAAACCACAATATTTTGGAAAAGGCGTAACATTATTTGGGAAGTAAATGAAGATAAACAATGATATTTTGGAAAAGGCGTAACATTATTTGGGAAGAAAATGAAGATAAACAATAATATTTTGGAAAAGGCGTAACATTATTTGGGAAGTAAATGAAGATAAAGCACAATATTAAGTAAATGAAGATAAAGCACAATATTAAGTAAATGAAGATAATTAGCAATATTTTTGAAAAGGCGGCCAATTATTGGGAAGCAAATGATGGCGAACAACAATATTTTAAAAAGGCTTCAATATGTTGGAAGGAAGTGTATATTAAAAAATTATACACTATTAACTGCAAAACTGTTTATACCGATGGCTATGCAGTAAAGTGTGGCACTTAGCGTTACCCGAGAAACACCACTTGGAGGTGGCCACACGTCGTTTCTCATGAGGAGTTTTGATAAGGCAGGCCCCCTTGCCTACTGCCGCTATAATCCAACCGGGGAGTTTTGATAAGGCAGGCCCCTTGCCTACTGCCGCTATAATCCAACCGGGGAGTTTTGATAAGGCAGGCCCCTTGCCTACTGCCGCTATAACCCAACCGGGGAGTTTTGATAAGGCAGGCCCCCTTGCCTACTGCCGCTATAACCCAACCGGGGAGTTTTGATAAGGCAGGCCCCCTTGCCTACTGCCAAAAACTAAGAAAACGTTGCCTTATTCGTCAGTGAATTCGGCAGTGTTTTCTTCGTTTTGGCCAGCAATTAAAAATGCTGGTTCTGCCTCGGGATCGAGAGTAGCCAGCTCTTCCTCCGAGACCCCGATTTCAATTAATTCAAGGCCTTTTTTGCCCGGTCCAGGGTAGCAAGACTTTACGTCTTCCAAGAACCGAGCAAAATTGGTTCCAGGAGGAAGCCAGTTTCCATCCTGGTCCTTGAAAAATAGGCATCGGTACCAATAAGAAGCCATATAGCTACTTAATGACCTGTCTGTTCTGTGGGACTTAATGGCATCCTTCACGTGTCTATTTCGGTTCTCGATGTTGTTGGTATGGGCGCGAGAATCTTCCGAGTTGACAAACTCGTACTTATGAAGCACGGTAAGGTGCTCCCGAAAGCCCATTAACGTACAATTCATGTACATAGGGGCTCCGTCAGACACGATGATGGACCCAGGGGCTATATATTTTGCCATTTGCGTCCACAGAACAGCACGGGACTTATTTTTGAAAGTCAAAAATAGACCATCTTTTGTATCCCGGCAATAAATTCCAAAGATACAAATGGTTTCTCCGGCTAACTCCGCCCCTCGGTTGTATTTGCGAGTATGAAGGTAGGTTTCGTCCACCTCCACAAACAGTCCTGGTCCTCCAATCTGGACTTTGTCGGCCCTATTAGAAATGACAATTTCCGTTACCTCACGACACATGGAAAAATAATCCACAACTGTTCGTGAGGAACATTCACTATGGGTTGTAGCGTCAGTGACGCTCATTTTACAAACCCAAAGGAAAACGAGGAAAAGATTGTCGGTAACCGACAAATTTTGATTATAGAACCATGTGTTTTTGAGGGGACGAAAGCCTTCACACACTCGGAAACCAAATGATCGGGAACCTTTTTCCTCGATGCCCTTAAAGCATTTCGCTTGTTGGCTCGAGATTGCCCAGTGGAACATCGGATTACGTATCCAAACCGACTTTGGTTGTTAAACACCCCCACAAGAAATCCATCGATAATTCCATCGTCGGATTTATTTCCGCAAGTACAAGCGATCTTTCTTTCATTGAAAGAAGTAACGCTTGGAACCAAGTCCAATGAAATCACCAGAGTTTTAGCGTCCCTTTCAGATTTGGCCCTTAACTCTTCGTTCATACATGGAAAAAATCCACCCCAATTTTTTAACGAAATACTGTGGAAAAACTGTTCCGCAGTTTCAAAATTAGGGTTTTCAAAAGTTGGATTTTCCATTTTTGAAAATAGGCCAGCCACAAAACCAAATGCTTCCCACCAAAAATGTGTTTCTTCCCACCAGAAATGTCTCTTCCCACCAAAAATATCTCTTCCCAACAAAAATATCTCTTCCCAACAAAATAATGCCACAAAATTGAGTTTTATTAAACCTCTCGCTTAGCTCGCTCAAACGCGTCTGATGAGTAATAAAGAATTGTCTTAAAAAGTCACCTGTTACTAAAAAACGGTTCGCGCATGCGCGAACGGTTGCCATGGCAAAGAAGAAGGTTGCCACGTTACCATGACAACCATTGTGCCGGCGGTGGGTTTGGATGTTTTAATTCTAGAACAAAAATTCATTTTCTCCACGTGAAGTGAAATCCTAAGCTATCCAAACCAAAAACCTAACCGAACCTGCTTCTGCCCACAATAAAAGGTAGATCTAGATCTTTTTTTTTCAAACCATTTATTGAAAAGGATTAACGGTTTGTAAAAATAAAAATTATCGAGTTAAAGTTGATAATTATGGCTTTCAAAAGTAATCGCGTTGCAGCGATGCGAAGGTTGCTAAATGGAAAGGATGTATCTGATTTTAGCAGCGTTCCTGAACATATTGTGTGTGCATTTTTTGACGAATGCACATATGTAAAAAGAATGCAAGTTGTAGCATTCTGCATATTGAATGGAATATCGGAATACAATTTTTGGCGAATCATTCGTTGGAAAGATTGTTCAAGGCAGGACGAACGTAAGGTTGCAGATCTTTTCATTTACATGAAAAAACCGGAAAATCAGGGTAGATTTTATTCATATGATATTCATTCAGGACTTATAAAATATTTGGATGGGGCTACTAGATATTTTGGTTCTCGAATTCAGTCATCTTAATTAATTTATTATTTACCTATTTTTACGAGATTTGGTGGAATTTCAGTAAATATATACGGCAGTAGGCAAGGGGACCTGCCTAAACAAAACTCCCCATGAGAAACGACGTGTGGCCACCTCCATGTGGTGTTTCTCGGGTAACGCTAAGTGCCACATTTTAAGCAAATTGTATATAATTTTCCAAATAAGTGACCGCCTTTCCAAAATATGTTGTTTGTCATCCCAAATAATGTTACGCCTTTTCCAAAATATTGTGGTTTATCTTCATTTACTTCCCAAATAATGTTACGCCTTTTCCAAAATATTGTGGTTTATCTTCATTTACTTCCCAAATAATGTTACGCCTTTTCCAAAATATTGTGGTTTATCTTCATTTATTTCCCAAATAATATTATGCCTTTTCCAAAATATTATTGTTTATCTTCATTTATTTCCCAAATAATGTTACGCCTTTTCCAAAATATTGTGGTTTATCTTCATTTACTTCCCAAATAATGTTACGCCTTTCCCAAAATATTGTGGTTTATCTTCATTTACTTCCCAAATAATGTTACGCCTTTTCCAAAATATTGTGGTTTATCTTCATTTATTTCCCAAATAATATTATGCCTTTCCAAAATATTATTGTTTATCTTCATTTATTTCCCAAATAATGTTACGAATTTTCCAAAATATTGTGGTTTATCTTCATTTATTTCCCAAATAATATTATGCCTTTTCCAAAATATTATTGTTTATCTTCATTTATTTCCCAAATAATGTTACGCCTTTTCCAAAATATTGTGGTTTATCTTCATTTATTTCCCAAATAATATTATGCCTTTTCCAAAATATTATTGTTTATCTTCATTTATTTCCCAAATAATGTTACGCCTTTTCCAAAATATTGTGGTTTATCTTCATTTATTTCCCAAATAATATTATGCCTTTTCCAAAATATTGTTGTTTATCTTCATTTATTTCCCAAATAATGTTACGCCTTTTCCAAAATATTGTGGTTTATCTTCATTTATTTCCCAAATAATATTATGCCTTTTCCAAAATATTATTGTGTATCTTCATTTATTTCCCAAATAATGTTACGCCTTTTCCAAAATATTGTGGTTTATCTTCACCTTTATTTCCCATATAATATTATGCCTTTTCCAAAATATTATTGTTTATCTTTATTTACTTCCGAAATAATCTACGCAATTTAGCAAAATATCGTTGTTTATTTTTAAAATTGGAGCTCGCTTCAAATATTTTTCTATCCTGGTATGAGAATTCTAAATGTTTCAGTGGGTGTTTAAAATTTCATAGCTATATTTCCGCAGTATGTGCTCCTTGAATTCCGTCGCGAGTCCTTATTATTATATTTACCCCCCCGGGTAGTTTTTCAAGATCGAGGGCAGAATGCGTTTAGGCGCGTAGCGGTCTTAATGGCGGTAAGTACATGCAATTTTCAAATTTTCAAAAATTTTTTTAACCAACTTGCGGCGGGTTAAGAATTTTTTCACTATTTTTTCCGAACTCCCCGTGGCCTAATTAGTCAGAATCAAGTGTTGGTTGGGTTAGGTAGGTAAAGTAAAATCCTACCAACTTGGTCAATCTCACAGACTTATTGTAATTTTAAGCATTTCCAAAGAAGTAATTCATGCTGCATTTTTAGATTTTGATGATAATCAATCATTAATAATCAGGGAGTGACTAGATTATAGGATTTTCATAGGTCTTTGCATAAAATTTGATTTAAACCCTTACCTTGCCAAGGTATATGCCTATCACTATCATAGATATAGTAAAACTATAAAGGGTCTAGATCCACTTCGCTGGCTTAGGCTTAACGAAAAAAACGTGGAAGGGGCAACGAGCAGACAGCCGCTATTTTCTGGGGGTAGCCGTATAAAACGCCATCTATTGGGAACTTTCGAAACTAAATTAAAGGATGAGCTTAGAGTAGTGGCACTCTATGTTAACCCCCTATAGGGCATAATAAGTCAAACCCTCGGAGATGCCATTACTCCATTTTATACGAGCTAAGAGCGGAAAAACGTATTTTATAAATTTTACACCTGTAAAATCGTTTAAAAAACACTTGGAACTTGTATTTCTACTTACTTTCGAGGAAATACCACCGTTTTCTGAAGGTAAGAGTCTTTTTTTTTATACATTTATTAGTAATAAAAACATTTAAGGCGAGCTAAGCCTTGGTCATGGCCATAATGTAGATTTGATTTGCACATAGAGAAAAGAGGGCTAAGAGGCTGTACTTTTGTGACTTGGAAAATTTATTTTTTAGGCTTTTCGAACATTTCTATGGCAAAATGAAGTAGGCCTAGGAGACTAATGAAATATTTAGAGGATAATTTTGGAAGCAAGGTATCATTGATGAATTGGTTGTCTTTCACTATCATCAAGATTTCGATGTTATCGGGTGGCACAAATACTGCCCAAAAGCATACGGGTACGTTACACACGAAAAGCTGACCCTGAATCTGATGATAGACGTTCCAGTTCATCCGTTTCTTCGTCAATGTAAAGGTAAAAGTTACCCGAAGCTGCTTTTCCTCTGATAGTTTCTTTATTCTTGAAAATAGTGTAAGGGCATTTGATCTCCACTAAGTACAGCTGGTCCTCAACCAGTATAAGGCAATCGGGGCTTGCCCCAAGGAAGCAAAATTGTGGATTAACAATCAAACCCACAGAGGTGTGACACTGGGTATTGATGTGTTGCCTGAATATTTGAAAAAGCAGCGGGTTCATGCTTCAATCCATGATCAAAGGACAACGCTCCCATTTCTTCTAATGCTTCAGATTGTTGCTCGAGAGTCAAATTACGGAGAGTCAGTTTTTTTTTTTTTTGTTCCGTTTGAGGGTGACGAGCTAGGGCTTGACAAGCCTTACAGCTCCATAGGGAGGAAATGGGGGACTAGGAAGAGGAGGGTGCGAAAAGTAATTTTTTGAGGCCTAATTTAAATTTTGTTAGGGACGTTAGGGAGGCGAGGTCTGAGGGCAGGGAATTCCATAGGGGAATGGACCGTCGAAAAAACGAGTGCTTCAGCGGGTTTTTACGCGAGGGAGGTAGGAAGAGCTTGAAAGAATGACCCCGGGTGGCATGGTTTGACGGGGCGCGCGAAAAATATTTTTGACCATTTGTGTGTAGTATACGAAACAGGCTGATAAGGTCAAGATAGGCCCGCCGATTGGACAATGGAACCCAGCCCAAAGAGGAAAGTCTAGATGATCGCGGGAGGTGACGTAGATTACACGGAATTTTTGACGCTCGACCTAGGACACTATTTAGCTGACGGATATCTTGGGCTTGATAAGGGTTCCAAAGTTGGCTACCAAATTCTACAATGGGGAGAATATAACTTGAAAATAGACGTGTCATGAGTGCGTTTGAAATTTTGGGGAAATTTGCTTTAATGGTCGCAAGCAGACCGTTGGCACGACTACAGGTTTTTTTAATATGGGAATGGAAGGTGAGATTGTGCGAGATGTGTACACCCAAATCGCGACATTCATTAACACGCCGTATGTTTAGGGATAATTTCATCGGTTACATTAATTTGATCTCCAAATTAGGATGGAATCGCGAACCGTACGGTTTGAGCGCTCTACGTAGTCTCTTTCCAGTGGTGGGAAAGAAATCTGATTTTGTAAAATGTTTTGAACAAATCCGTAAACTGGAGATATCAGTGGACAGAGGTCCTACAGCTGTTGTTATAGAATTAATCCACTTCTTCCTAGTGGCAGTCTCTTTCGGAAAGTTGTGGTAAGAAAGAAAACGTTCTTTACACCTACAGTTTGAACGCAGCAAACATGAGTTGAAGCCATGATTGTTACATAAATAAGTAAATAAAAACGTTTATGTTATATTTTGTTTTATGCCTTTAAATATAGAGACACACACTTAACAAAGTTTGTTATGGTGGGCACCATTATCGACTCTTATTTTAAGAATATGTAACAGTTTAATGTCCGGATATTTAAATATCAGTACCTTAAAACGTTGCTAACGTTTTTTTAACATGATAAAATAACGTTTTTCAACGCTGAAAACAACGCTAATCACTAATCTGCCGTGTTTTACAAGACCAAGGCTTAGCTCGCCTTAAATGTTTTTATTACTAATAAATGTATAAAAAAAGACTCTTACCTTCAGAAAACGGTGGTATTTCCTCGAAAGTAAGTAGAAATACAAGTTCCAAGTGTTTTTTAAACGATTTTACAGGTGTAAAATTTATAAAATACGTTTTTCCGCTCTTAGCTCGTATAAAATGGAGTAATGGCATCTCCGAGGGTTTGACTTATTATGCCCTATAGGGGGTTAACATAGAGTGCCACTACTCTAAGCTCATCCTTTAATTTAGTTTCGAAAGTTCCCAATAGATGGCGTTTTATACGGCTACCCCCAGAAAATAGCGGCTGTCTGCTCGTTGCCCCTTCCACGTCGACCTCCCATTGAATTGTGTATCTACCCTTTTAATATATCTATGATCACTATAGATAGATAGATTTTAAATTGGTGTTATTATCTATCTCGAAATAGGCCTTTCTATAAATTATTTCGCGGGAGGGTACGAACGCCCTTCATCTCTGCTTTTTCCCCCGGCAACATTTTCTTTTCGCGGGAGGGAAGAATATCCTTCGTCTCTGCTTTTTCCCCCGGCAACATACGGATTTTATGTAAAGGCCTATTGTATTCTTGTATTCATCATTTTCACCCTCTTGTGGTTAGTCAAAAGTATATAGATATATTGTTTTTATATATCTATATTCTTTTGATTATACCTTAAAAGAACGGCCTTTTTTGAAACATAAAAGAAAATATATTAAAAAAATTATCTCTTATTACAAAATAACTTGCATTAAATTAGTCGTAAAAACGAGGACTATTGTGCCGCCATTGCTTTAGTGGCGTCTGCTAGCCAGAACCTCTTACCCTTTCTTCTCTCAGCCTGTGAGAATTCAACCAACCAAGAGGTTTTTTAGTAGACACCATTAATCCAATGGCGGTGTAGTAGTCTAGTTTTTAAGACTAATTAAATGCTAATTATTCTGCAATAAAGGATATTTTTATTGAAAAACTTTATATACATTAAAAAAACCATCTTTTACATTGAAGAAGATACCAGTGTGCCAACCCTGCTACTAAGTAGTATAATAGGCTAACCAAAATAAAATTATGAGTCTATGATTTTAATAAATCTAATCACTTTAATCAGTAACGCTAGGGAAGGACAGTACACACTAAGCGGTCGAGAGTTCTGACAGTTCGTGACAGTAGAGTACTACATTAAAGTATTTGTTTGTTTCTTCATGATCCGTCATCCCAAAGAGAGTATAGGGGAGGAGTGGAAGCTCCCCAGCTCCACAAGGCTAAATTACAATGTTGCCCCTAAATTATACTAATGGTACGAGGGAGTTTCCGGCTCAGTCGCGCCACCTACGATACCATTTAATGTCTCAAACGGAAATGCCTCGGTACTGCGCATTGAAGATGCGCGGTAGAAAAGGGGAACAAGATTTTCCCCTCTTTCCACTCCTCCCCTATACTCTCTTTGGTCATCCGTCCCTGTTCTTGAACTCTCAACCCTTTTTTCGTCTGCTCCACGTTCTGTTGTGAAAAACTTTTTATAGACGCGGTCCGAGGAAAGTACGTTGGATCTACTCGGAAGTTGGAAGCGTATAAAAACGTTATCTCAGAGTTTAAAATTAAAGGTAATTTCGATTTTTTGAATATTAATTTTTAAAATTATATCTCATTCTCGAAGACTTATGGATAGTGTCATATTGGTCATGCCTTTTTTCCTTAGAATGTTGGAGGATTTCCTCATTTTTGCATGAATCCTCAACTAATGTAGCTAAATGTGGAGCATTTTCATAATATATTTATGTTATTTCAGCTTTAATGACAATTTAGCTCAGTATCTGCTGTTCAACACGTACCCTGATGTAAAATTTGCAACCCGATTCAGATTTCGATCAAAAGATATGTGCATGTTTATGTGAGAATTAACCGGTATGCCCGAATCACTTATCTTACCGTTACATTGTTTAAATGCAACTCTTATGAGATTCCCAAAGCATCATTGTGATTTAAAGTATCACCTGTTGATTCAATAGGGAGAGATGAAGTTTAAGTGTGAACAGTGCGGTTTCCAGACAGGAATGAGCTCAGTCTTCAAGAGTCATAAATTAATTCACAGTGATCAGCGTCCATTCAAATGCAATATTTGCGATTACCATACCCGAACACGCGGGAATTTAAAGAGACACGTATTGACGCATAGTGACCAGCGTCCATTCAAATGCAATATTTGCGATTACCGTACCCAAACACGCGGGAATTTAAAGAGACACGTATTGACGCACAGTGACCAGCGTCCATTCAAATGCAATATTTGCGATTACCATACCCGAACACGCGGGAATTTAAAGAGACACGTATTGACGCACAGTGACCAGCGTCCATTCAAATGCGATATTTGCGAATATCGTTCCCAAAGACGAGGTGATTTAAAGATACATGTCACAACTCATAGTGACGAGCGTCCGTACAAATGCGATATTTGTGAGTATCGCTCCAAAACACGAGTGGATTTAAAGAAACACGTCTTGACGCACACTGATGAGCGTCCATTTAAATGCAATATTTGCGATTACCGCGCCCGAACACGCGGGAATTTAAACAAGCACGTCGTGACTCACAGTGACGAACGTCCGTTTAAGTGTACGTTTTGTGATTTCGCAGCAAAATTGAAAGATGTACTAAGAAATCACATTGCTAGACTTCATCCGTTAAAATCTCGAATTGGACGAAAAACTCGGAAAACGGTCTCGTTAAGACGGAAAAACGATAGCGATCAATCAAAGAATGTTGCAGACTTTGCGTGTCCATTAAAATTCAAACCAGACGACAAACAGGGACAGATGACAAATACAAACGACGATTCTCTCAATGAAACTGACCAGTCAAAACAAGACGAAATTCATTCAGAATCAGATCCTGATGAACCCGGAAACGCGAGGAAGTCTAAATGTACTAATTCAAAACACATGATCGGTTCCAACATTAACCAAGTAATTTCATTAAATACTTCGCCTTCCAAGTGCGAAGTTAATACCATAACTTCCAAGGAAGTAAAGCTAGAACCAGAACCTTTATCGAGTGATAATGTTAGTTCAGAGTTTCACTTAAATCGTGTCAAATTGGAAAACGAAGCTGCAACGCCAGTGAACGAAGTGATTTATTTCCCAGATCCTGACGCTTCGAGTTTAGAATCGAATGTAAAATGGGAAGAACCAATTAATCACCTGAAGAATGAGTTCGGTTTGGATAACGATGAAAATCAGTTTACCAACAAACATTGTTCTATTATTTTGACAAAATTGGAAGATTCGGGGAATTATGTTGGATGCTATTACATAAGAATGAAAGAACCACCTTACATTTACGAAGTGGTTAAAGTTAATTTGAATAATGTCATTTAGTTTCCTTTTGACTATGTTTTTAATAATGTCATTTGACTAAAGAGTCTATGTATGTTTTCCAATTGATGAATTTCGTTAGAAACTTTTTAACTGCCTCGAAATAATTCCGTTTAAGTAAGACTTTTTAGGTGTATTCTGTTTCTTCTTAACATCTCTATTTGGAAATAAACGGTAAAAACTTTATTGAATGTTTGCAAGTGAAAGCTGAACGTATGTAAGAAAATTGATTTGAAAATAACTATTTTTATTAGAGATTTGTATTAAACCTTCAGGAAATTTTTCCTCTTTATTTTGTTAAAATCAGATTGTGAAAGATAATACGGGATAAAATGTTAAGATTGCGTTTCGAAGGGTTAAAATAAAGAGTTTAACATATTCCATAATATATCGACTACTCGATGTCATCGATGTGAAAGTTTTAAGCCTAATTTGACTTAAAAGTACTGGATAATAGAAAGCCTATTAAATGGTATTAGTTGTACATGGTAAGGATAAGTCGAGGAGAAAATGGTAGCTTTCATATACCCATCAGTGAAGAATTTTTCAAGTCTAACTTCCCTTATATAATCTGAGTTTTGTTCTTTAACTGAGTGTGTATCCCAACGTCACCAATGACGTGGTGCAAGTATAGTTTTATAAGGGAAGGACGAATATGTTAAGTGCTAAAGAATAAAAATGTTCTTCACAATCTTTGAATCATTGCTGCCTCAGTTGATCATTATACCAGAACGATGTGTTCTAGAGTAACAACCATGCCCATAAATTTAGTATTCCATGGTCAATGTTCGTAAAAGTAAAAATTCAAATGCAATATTTGCGATTACCGTACCAAAACTCTCAGTAATTGAAAGATGCACGTCGTGACTCAAAGTGACGAACGTATATTGAGGGTACCAGGGTTTCGATGCTGACATTGTCGGCGTTCTCAAGATTTTTGCTTTATTTCTTCACCGTTTAATCGCGCAATCACACCCCCCTGACCCCTTGCCCACAAAAGCGATCATAGCTCGCCTATTCACTAGATGTCTAATTTTAGACTGGCTTGTTGTTGAAAACTCGAGGCCTTCTCGATATTATATAAAAAGGACTTGGTTTGCCCAAGCCTTAAAAACAAAATGATAAGAGTTTTTCCAATTGACTGAAGCGCGGATATTTTTTTTCCATATAATTTTAAAGACAATCCGTATTTTACTACTCTTTAGAATTTAATTCAATCTCCTGATTTTTTTGGTAATGGATTTATTTCCTATAAATTAATTGAAATAAAAATTACTTATCTCAGATTTTTCAACAACAATTCCATTTTCCTAAAACATTTTATCATGAAATTTATTTTTTTGTTCAAGGGAGAAGGGGTTTAACTTTCAAATAATTCTCTCATTAAAAACATATTATAAGCGGTCTATTCGACTACAAAAGGGAGGACTTTTATAACCTTTAATATATTTGAGAAAGGGTTTTGTTTCTTCTTTATGCACAGGCACAATTATTGGATGGTTTAGGGAAGATTTTAAAAGTGTTGGTTGAGTTGCATAAAGCAATACAGGGTAGCTTAGTTAATTCATCATAATGGTGAAACAAAGAGAGTAAAGCACACATGAATTTTACAGGGTAGCTTAGTTAATTCATCATAATGGTGAAACAAAGAGAGTAAAGCACACATGAATTAAAATAGAGTTTTTGTAGTTGGGGGGGTCAAAGATGACTAGAAATCAAACTTTAGTAGCCAAAGAATATTTATTTTCAAGAGACCTGGGTTATTTACAGTTGAATAGTCATGTAATCCATAAGATCCAATATTTTATATTGTTTAACCTTGAGGTACGAAATAGAAAAGTTCGTGTTTATGAAAACTTCTTGTGTTTGAAACCTTTCGAGACGGAAATCCTCAGAAATTAGAAAAGATTGTGTCAATTAGATTAAATTTACACTATATCCCTTAAAAATAAATTTCATGATAAAATGTTTTAGGAAAATGGAATTGTTGTTGAAAAATCTGAGATAAGTAATTTTTTATTTCAATTAATTTATAGGAAATAAATCCATTACCAGTAAAATCAGGTGATTGAATTAAATTCTAAAGAGTAGTAAAATACGGATTGTCTTTAAAATTATATGGAAAAAAAATATCCGCGCTTCAGTCAACTGGAAAAACTCTTATCATTTTGTTTTTAAGGCTTGGGCAAACCAAGTCCTTTTTATATAATTGCTAATGACTTATCATCAATTTACTAATTGCTTTATTACTCACAATTAACATTTTTGATTGACAGGTGTGATTTTTGATACAAATTCTGGGTTATAATGACGCATATGCAAATTTTGATCATTTTCGGTTAATTTGCATGCCTTAAAGTGTGGTAACATACTACTTACAATAGCACATATTCTACTCATATAAGTATTCAACAATTTAGTTAGTAATAGTTATTAATGTCTAAAAAAATTTGTTACGGTTTCAAATTTTACAAATTCATAAATTCGAAAATAATAACGTTTCAAATATTTATCATCGTAAA
The DNA here is from genome assembly GCA_019434445.1 of Phalangium opilio. NCBI lineage: Eukaryota > Metazoa > Arthropoda > Arachnida > Opiliones > Phalangiidae > Phalangium > Phalangium opilio. The sequence continues at coordinate 1,076,275 of JAEQBA010003339.1, forward strand.
ATTCGTAAATGGCTTTGCTTTGTGATAAACAGAATTAAACTAAGCAGGAAAACGTATCACCTCCAATGTAAAGAATATATATGACAATGTAAATATAATCAAGTTTTCTTTTGCGTGACTGAATTAAACCCGCAATTGAAAATTCCTGTTCGATCCAATCAAAAAAAAAAAAAAACGGAAAACCGAGCTCATAGGAGGGACTGGAGTCAATTGACAACATTGGTGACTTCAAAGTTTGCTCTTTTGCGTTAATTTGTTATAAGGCGCAAGTTCCTTATGTTGCTTTCCATTGCAGTTCTAAATCGCTTGAAGGGAGATTTGAAGGCATAGTTGAGCCTGGCTAGCAAAATTGCTTTCGAAACGCCATAGAGCAGTAATTGGAAGTTTTATTATCCGTATTCACCTTTTACTTATTAGCCTGAAAGAGTAACTCGCACATGGAGGAGCACTTGGAAAAACGCCATTATGTTTGTTATTGATCTATAAATCGAAGTCAATAAAGTTTGTTATGGGCGCCTTGTCGAAAACTTACAATGTTTATCATATTGGCAAGCTTACTAATAAGTACTTTCATTCGATCGACATCAGAGCTGAACAAATTTCAGAGAGTATAATCTAGTCTTGATGAAATTTCCATGTAAATCTTGTTTATCACACGATAATCTAGAAATGTCGTCAACACAAACCTTGATTCTCGCATTTGATTATTTTAATATTTGAAAAAAAGTTCCATATAAATATATATCACCATTATTCCGAAATTGGAAAACTTTCATTGTTGGTGTAATTATGTTGTGTGTTGTTCTAATGGTCAGAAAGTATGGTTGCCTTCAAATGTACGTGAAAATGAGGAAATATCACGAGAAATACATTTGTTTTATTACTTTTAGAATTACAATCTCATCGTAAAGTTAAAATTAATGACATTTTTCCATGGGATGAGTTTTCGATCCGTACAGAAATAATATCTACACCGCAGGCTGAAATACCCTAATTATGTCTTCGTTAAAGGGAATGTAAAAGTGTCGGTAGACAGTTGAATTTTACTTTATTTCTCTTTTTTAGAAAGGCGAACGATTTATTTCTCGGGAATTAATTTTAAGAACTAAATGCTTAAACATAGAGAATTATTTAGCGCAAGAACTCGGATGTGAATGTTTATATGTTTTAGTATGTAACGGCGTTATTGGTACATTTAGTGATTAACGTTAAGTATCTTACACTGAAAGGTGACCCTGCAGTTGCCTGAACTAATTACACGTAGTTAAGAAGCCTTAACTCATAAAACAATATTTTACTACAAGTATCAGTAGTGAAACATGCAGATTTTTCTAATACTGTGCACTATTAATGCCTTTAAAAACCAGGACTTTCATATTTGGATTATGATTTATGGGTTTGACCCTTTTGAGGGTTTAACTATTACTTAACTGTAAGGATCCAAAGTCAGATGAAAAGTTGGACTAATCACAAGCAACGTAAATACGTAATTACTGTTCGTATTAATTACAATTTTTTAAGGATTAATATTATTGAAGTTCATTTCGAAATCAAATCAGTATTCTTTTTTAACATGAAGAAGATACAAAGTTCTTTCAATAGCGTTTGTATAGTTCAATTGCTAAAACCACGGAGGCTACAATGTTAAAGGCGAAGAGAGATATGATTGCAAGCTGGATATTCTTCAACTCTATTTTGACTTCATTCTCTTCAATTAATTTGTTTTTTGCCAAGCATACTTCAGTATCCCACGCGTTAAATTCTCGTTCACGAAATAATATAGCAGTTTCGAACATTCTTTGGATTCTGAAAAGGAAATTGGACTTTTTTAAATGAAGTAGTCCTCTAAAACGAAGCAATACACCTTTCCATTAATGGGGGTGGGAAATCTGTGACAGTAGGCAAACTTTGAGTTCGAATTGAAAAAAAACCCCCAGCCCAAAAAAACCCGCGGGTTTTATTGGGTTTTACCCACCATAAAAAACCCACTTAATAAAACCCAACGCCAAGATCTACAATTTTGATGTATTTGAATGCTAGAATAATTTCATTTTAAAGATATTTGTTGTTTCCACTTCAAAAGCACCATTTAATATTATTTATTATTTTTTATTAGGCATTTCAAGACTTATTTTTAGCAGTTACGTTTGAATGACAATTTCTACCATGCACACAGCTGCTAAGGATAAAAAACCCAAGTACCCAATAAAACCCGGTGGGCTGGGCTTTTTTAAAAAAAAACCGGGATTTTTTGAAACCTGGGTCGCAAAGACAAAACATTTATTTCTAAAATGGACAATGTAAGTTTCACTATTTTGTGGTTTTGAAAAAGTCTTATCCCTGTAACTTACACCTCGTTTTTACCTTTCGGCTAAGGGTTAACCAAATAATATCAGGTATTCGAGAGGAAGTTGAAATATTGCTGAAGAACTAGTTTTTGTATTCCAAACTATGAAACCACACCAGAACCGGCAAGAGAGGTTTTTCATACGTTACTGATTTCTTAACTGCTGACGTTGGGAAATAGCCCTTACACTAAGAAGTGGGTACGCGTTCAGTGCTCGAAACCACATTAACCGCTTTTTCACAGGTAGTGGCACTAAATATCTGGCAGCCTGGCTGTATGAAAGCCCTAGTTGTTCTTTTCGTGGTTAAGTGGGGATGGCAATCTTCCGAATAAATGGAACGAAGTATAATAATCAAAAAATAATCAAAGGAATGACAATAAGCCTCTTCAATGTAAAAAAGAGGGTAGGCAACCCTCAGTATCGGGACATTATGGGGGTTGATCCATAGCCATCTCTGCGCACTCTCTGGATCCAAACCGACTAAAACGCAGGCGCGGGATAGCGGCGGACCGTTGATTTTTTTTTAAGACGTTATTGACGTCACATCCCCGGGGGTAAGCAAAACGAAAGTCTTTCCTTCTTTCCGAGCCATATAGTGTTAAGGCATTTATATATTTTTGTATTATTCCGCCTTATCCGGCAGGTGATACAATTGGGCCAATCACAGCGTCTTTACTATTGCTAAGGTCTACTGTTCTATCAAACTCGGGCTCTGAGGACTGGGGAAACGCCGGAGCGGGGCGGCTCACAACCAATCACAAGAGAGATTAACCGGATGTGAGGAACCGCTTTACAACCACGAAATAATCCCTCTTTGACGCGTTTTATATCAGATACTGACGACAATGATTGTTAGGGGAGGGGTTCGTTTGACTTTTTCAAAAGAAAATTCAATAGTCCGTCGACTATTTTACAGTCCTTCAAGTGCTAGTATAATGCCAAAAAATCCCCCCCCCCCTATTGAAAAGCGGGCCGATATAATGGTATACGGACTAAATACCCCCAAGACAAAAGACCCCCGGTCATAATCCCCTCATTTTTAAAAACGTACAAAATCCCCCCTCTGTCAAGACAAAATCCCCCGGTCATTTTCCCCCATCCTAGTTAAGAGTACAAAATCCCCCCACTCTGTAGACAAAATCCCCCCACCCTCTAGACAAAATCCCCCACGATCTAGACAAATTCCCCGGTCATAATCCCCCGACAATAAAAAATACAATATCAATATTATCTAAAACACTGGAAGCCTCAGCGATCTGGTGGCGTAGTTAATTAATTACCTGGCACCTTTTCCAAAATATTCTCCTATTAATTAGCTGGCACCTTTTCCAAAATATTCTCCTATTAATTAGCTGGCACCTTTTCCAAAATATTCTCCTTATAATTAGCTGGCACCTTTTCCAAAATATTCTCCTATTAATTAGCTGGCACCTTGCAACGGTTTAGGCCTACCGTTGCAGACGACAGTGGACGGACGCTTCACAATTTTCAAACCGCTGGTTTATGCTCAGTCCACTGCCGTCTTGTAACTACCTCGACCCCACATATCTCCGGTTGCCACCCTTCCCCCTTTACGGAAGAGAGTTAGCATCCCTCTGGGATTGTATAAAAGAGAAATTTATCTTGTAAAAGAAGGCAGTTCACATTTACACCCGGGTGAATGTAGTCGCTATAATTTTGTTTCGTTTAAATTTTATTTTAGTTATGTAATAAAAATCAAAAGTTTTGATCAACCATCTATCAATGCCTTCTAATTTAAAGTTAACGTATTTAAATCCCCTTGTCAACGGAATGGGACAGAAATTTTTTTCCGTTACAAATGGTGCCCGTGACCATGCGATTCCGAACCCTCGATTCTTGCTTCGTTCCTTTCGCCGTCGTCGGGCCCTGGCTTCGTTCCCCTCCGCGCTCGACGGGATTTCGCGAACCCTCTCTCGCGTTGGACGCTAAGCCTCGGGCCTCGGCCTTCTTTTCCCCCTCGTGTTCCCGCGCTTCTGCCTCGCCGCCGTCTCGTCTTTTTTTCGCGGGGTGGTCGGACCCCGTCCGCAGTTTTGATCCTGCTCGCGGTTACAAACCCGCCGTACTGTGTCCGAGACGGATTCTTCTAGCTTCGATAGGGCGCGATCGCCTTCAATTTTGCGAGTTCGTTAGTCTTCAGATATGAACATTAATATTCGGTTAGAACTTTCTTACATTTCATCGGAACTTTAACAATCGGATTTAACCTTATTAATGTCATGAAACTTTTCCCTCGCCATATATCATGATAATTTCTAAAATTAAAACGCGGAAATAACGACCCTCTACAACCATTCACAAGATGTCGAACTTAATGAACGTGCCCCAACATAACTTGTTAATACCAAAAAGTCTCGCGTAAGTTCGGACTATTCCACTACCCAGACGAAACGTATCGTAACAAGATGGCCCACAACCATTAACTTCCGGCGTAATAGTGTTACGCGTAGTAAAACTTTATTTCCCACCATACCATATCGCACGCCTGCGGATTCGACAAATCACCGGCGAAGAAGTGCGACACTAACCCGAAACCCCAAATGGACATCACTCCCGCCGATCAAACGATCCTGGATAGGAATTCACCACCGCAGATCTGTCGATCCAGTAACGGAATTCACCACCGCCGATCAGACGATCCCGGAATGGACATCACCATCGCTGATCCGACAGATCCTGGATAGGAAATCACCTCTGCAGATCTGATGATCCAGGAATGGATATCACCGCCGCTGATCCGATGGATCCCGGAATGGAAATCCACTACAAAATACTGACGCCATGACCCTCATCAAAGAACCCTATCCCAAGCCGACGAACTCTTCGACCCTTCCACACCATCGGACAACCGCACCACCACCCCAAGGCAGCATCGATCCTTTACAGATGAAGACGCGCAATACAGACCAATTTCAAACTCCTTTATTTTCAATTTTATAACAATGTATAAAATTTTTCTTTGGGGGGTAGAATGCAACGGTTTAGGCCTACCGTTGCAGACGACCCGTTGCAGACGACAGTGGACGGACGCTTCACAATTTTCAAACCGCTGGTTTATGCTCAGTCCACTGGCGTCTTGTAACTACCTCGACCCCACATATCTCCGGTTGCCACCCTTCCCCCTTTACGGAAGAGAGTTAGCATCCCTCTGGGATTGTTTAAAAGAGAAATTTATCTTGTAAAAGAAGGCAGTTCACATTTACACCCGGGTGAATGTAGTCGCTATAATTCTACTGAACCTTATGGTTCAGTCTCTTTTGTATCGTTTAAATTTTTATTTTAGTTATGTAATAAAAATCAAAAGTTTTGATTAACCGATCGCTATGTCTCCTAATTTAAATTAAGAGTAAGTTAGTCTCCATCACGGATCTCCGCAAGCAGCCCAACCGCTATACGCCAGGATCGCGACCCCTTGCCAACGGAAACGTCTTTTTCGTTGCAACCTTTTCCAAAATATTCTCCTATTAATTAGCTGGCACCTTTTCCAAAATATTCTCCTTATAATTAGCTAGCACCTTTTCCAAAATATTCTCCTTATAATTAGCTGGCACCTTTTCCAAAATATTCTCCTTATAATTAGCTGGCACCTTTTCCAAAATATTCTCCTTATAATTAGCTGGCACCTTTTCCAAAATATTCTCCTATTAATTAGCTGGCACCTTTTCCAAAATATTCTCCTATTAATTAGCTGGCACCTTTTCCAAAATATTCTCCTATTAATTAGCTGGCACCTTTTTCAAAATATTCTCGTATTAATTAGCTGGCACCTTTTTCAAAATATTCTCGTATTAATTAGCTGGCACCTTTTTCAAAATATTCTCTTATTAATTAGCTGGCACCTTTTCCAAAATATTCTCGTATTAATTAGCTGGCACCTTTTCCAAAATATTCTCCTATTAATCAGCTGGCACCTTTTCCAAAATATTCTCCTATTAATCAGCTGGCACCTTTACCAAAATATTCTCCTATTAATCAGCTGGCACCTTTACCAAAATATTCTCCTATTAATTAGCTGGCACCTTTTCCAAAATATTCTCCTATTAATTAGCTGCCACCTTTTCCAAAATATATTAGCGACCAACAAAGGTATGCCTTTTCCAAAATGTTATTTTTTACATTTATTGGGGGGAATTTGTTCTGGGGCTGGGGGGAATTTGTCTTGGGGCTGGGGGGAATTTTTCTGGGGCTGGGGGGAATTTGTCTTGGGGCTGGGGGGAATTTGTCCTAGGGCTGGGGGTATTTTGTCTTCATCATCTATTCGGGGGAAATTGTCCAGGGGATTTTGTCTCCTACCTGAGGGGATTATGTCCTTTTCTTCTCTAATGGGGGATTATGTCCGGGGGATTATGTCCAGGGGGGATTATGTCCTACATTCCGATATAATATTATTAATTTAGTAATTAGGCAACTCACGTTTTTTTAAAAACACGTTCGATATAGGGATTTCCATTCTTTTTCATGGGAAACGACAATGGAGAGGAAAAGATTTTTTTACGAGATTTATGAACTTTATGTTCAAAGGTTTCGCACATGTCAAGTATAGTCGTAGTCTCTAACATTGTAGAAACTGGAAAGGATGTAGTTAGTCGGTTGTTGATCAAGGCGTCTATTTGCTCGACCAAGTGTGTTTCTCCGTTCACTTGAATTGAATTGTGTTTCTCTATATTTTCTTTCAACACTTTTCTTGGTAATCCCTCTACCGCATTCTAAAAGAAGGTATCAGGAGTGAAAATACCAAGGATGATGGGGGTGGATACGAATTCTGAGGGAAATACGCGCCGTAACTTCGGAAACGATTGGTTCTGGTGGGACGCTAAAAGTGGCGGAGGAATACTCGGGACGAAAGGCAGGCGGGCTACTTCAGAAAAATACACTTTTTAGCGCCATCGTGTCGGCCTAATTTTGCATACATATGTCAAAGTTATTTTATACTGTTTTGATCATAAATAAAATTTCCAACTGAAACACTAGATTTTATATTGAGTTAATATTGAATAATTATTGCTTCAAAATTGTTGCTAAAATAATAGTGTACGAAGATAACGCTGCAATAGGGATTTATTTGAACGCGCTAGACGCATGTGCTTGAGTTCTTACTTCCGCTCCCATTTTTAAAGTGTTTCCCGCATCAGAAGCCCGCATACATAGCGGTACCGGTTAATATTATTAATGCTGAGATCTTTTCGATTAACAATTTCAAGTCACCGCAGACATTTTTCAAATGTTCGAGCAGGCTTCGGGAAAGGTATGAAATTCAGAGTTCGGTCTTGAAATGAGCAGCTCTTACAGGTTTTGAAAACACACGTCTTCCTCATATTTGCATCCTTTAATCAATCTGAAATTTGATCCTATGGGCTACTTCCTGTCAATCAGATCTTTGCACAAAACATAGTAACACAATTTTACTATGTTTGAAAAAACTTACTTTGATTATTATATCTTTTCAATTAACAGTTTGATCTTACAAGCCTTTCAATACTCCATGAAAGCGGAAGTAAGAACTCAAGCACATGCGTCTAGCGCGTTCAAATAAATAATAATAATATTAATAATAATAATAATAATAATCTAAGCTTTGTCTACGAAGGGATTTCCACACTAAGCCTGTGGCTTATTTACCCCCTTTACAATGCATAGAGGGGTGGTGGCTAGCCCATATGCCACAGCTAACCTACAGCGCCCTATACTAACTATTACCGTTAACCTCAGCAAGTTTTCATGGAAATCCCTACCGGCGTTTCCCTATTGCAGCGTCATCTAAGTAAACTATTATTTTAGCAACAATTTTGAAGCTAACTCTATATAAAATTTAGTGTTTCATTTGCAAATTTTATTTATGATCAAAACAGTTTAAAATAACTTTGACATATGTATGCAAAATTAGGCCGACACGATGGCGCTAAAAAAAGTATACTTCTGAAGTAGCCCACCTGCCTTTCGTCCCGAGTATTCCTCCCCCACTTTTAGCGTCCCACCAGACCCAATCGTTTCCGAAGTTACGGCGCGTATTTCTTTCAGAATTCTTATCCACTTCCATCATCCTTGAAAATACAATAAGAGATTCGGAATGTTTTTCTTCGGAAAGAGTATCTAACTCGGGGCTTCAAGTGAAGAACAATTTTACGTCCACAATAACTGTTGAGCAGTTTCCTACCCAAAATCAACAGATCACCAATTTCTTAAAACTGAATACATCAAAGTGATCAAACTGAACTCAAACACCGAACAGTATACTTTTCTAAACCTAAGGTTAGTTTAAAGGAAGAAGTCAGGTAACATTACATAACATTATACTTTAAAAGAACGGCCTTTTTCGAAATATTGAAGGGAAAATATTAAAAAAGAATTATTAATCTATTATTTAGCATTTAATTAGTCTTAGAAACAAGGACTACTGCACCGCCTTTGGTTTAGTGGAGTCTTATAAATATTACCTCTAACCCAAGCCATACCCCTTACCTCTCTCTCAGCCAGTGAGAATTCAACCAATCCCCCAGGGGTAAGTGATTCCGGCTAGCAGACGCCACTAAACCAAGACTAAACTAATGACGGCGCAGTAGTCCTCGTTTTTAAGAGTAATTAAATGGTGATTAATTTGTTTTAAGAGATCCTTTATTTTTTTTTTGATATTTCGATTTTGTATTTAGAAAAGAGCCGTTTATTTAATGTGTAATGTTATGTATGAAATTTTCCTTTAAGCCTCGGTCCCTTTGATGAAAAACTCAAGCTAAGGGAATTCGCATCCGTAGCAATTAACTTTCTCAAATGGCATACTTTCAAAATATTTGGTTACCTAGGTTTCATGATATCTAGTTTACCTTGAAAAACCTTTCAGAGGGAGTATTTTTAAATATCAGAAAAGGTAGGTTTGGGTATCTGAGAATGTCCTCTAGATCCTCAATATAACGTCCCTTGGGTGGGAGAGTTAGCTTGGATAGAATACTGCCAGCTATGCTTTGTGATACGATGAAAAAAGCTATTATAAACGATATCAAAACCAGTCTGATAGCGGAGGTCGTCGAAATTGTTGCGGCTGAAATAGAAATACAACAATTGAGTGACTTAACCGATGATGACATCATCCAGTCCCTTGTCTGCTTCTTTATTTTAGACATTTTTTTATGCTTTCAAATCCGTGTTTAGATATCTAAGAGGCTGTACTAATACAAGAATTTATACTGTTTCCTGAATTGCACCATTAGCCATAACAGTCACACCATATGCTGCGTTATCTTATTGACAAAAGTTCCTTAACCCCAGAAGTTGGCACATGCAACTTCCAATAGTATTAACTATAATTATAAGTTCATAAGATATGTTTCATAACTTCGTCACTGGTTTCTGAGAGCTGATCATAAAGTAACGTACGTGAAACGCCTGTTGACTGGTGAGGGGCTGTCAAAGGCTTAGTACAGCATAGCTCCAAAATGTTTAGCCAATTCTCGCGTCATTCTCGAACAACCTCTCATTAAGTCTCTAACATTACGAAGCATAGGTAGTGTCACACTTAAGGAACGTATCTTATAAACTTTTGCTTATAACTAGGCAACATAAACGCTTCTCATGACATAATAACTGATTTTGACCCATTCCACCAAGTAAAAATATAAATTTCTGCAAAAATAACAAACCTTGCGAAAAAATTATTGCTAAAGACGAAAATGCATTTTCATGGTATGTTTGTTCGTAGAATTCATTTGTCTTTTGTGGTGCTTTCAGTCTTGAAAACGCTACGTTTAAATAAGCTCTTATGACTGGAAATATGAGTAGGGTGATTCCAATTGCGGTCCATGTCTGAAAGCAACCAAACAATGTATTTTTATAAGAATTATTGCAATCTACGTCTAACAAAATAGTGAACGCTAAGGGGTATGAATGATTGCTATGAAACCTCACCAAAATGATGTTTATGATCAATGGCACCCGAACATGATTGATTCCAAAATTTACACAAAGTACAGTAAAAAATAATTTGGGAGACCACAATAAACCTCTTCGAGTCGAGACTATGGCTATCTACCCACTTAAAGGGCTCCTTAATTCATACCCTTAGACACATGGCCCCGCGGATTTCCGAACCCCCCTACCTAGCCAGAGAGAGGGAGTGTACTGAGGAAGATCGTCTATGAAGAGGGGATGGAAATCCGCGGGGCCATGTGTCTAAGGGTCCGAAGGAGCCCTTTAAGATGTTTCTCTTAAATATTTAAATAAATATAATAGATATTAATTGTTTTTATCGTGAGTAATTTACTTTAATGCTAGTTAAGTCGTTTTAAGAAACTTTATTCCTAAAATCGTTTTAAACATAGCTATTGATGACGTTTGAATTCTAGCGTATGCCTCTTTAACATTTTTTAGAAATTTAGGGTATGTAAGTTGGCCGATTCCCGATAAGGGATAAGAAATAGCTGAAGAAATGGCGCAATTGCGTGAACCTTTGGTGGAAGCCCTTCCATTGGGAGGATAGACTACGGAGGAACCGTAGCTGATCGCCGCGTAATTCTTAACCGTAACGGTGATAATGGAGTAGAAGTCAATTTTGCTTTATGTGAACTGCGAAGGCGATCCGGATATCGCGAACACATTTGCAGATTTGAAAACTGCGAATGCGGTGACAGACACAGGCAGAAATATCTATTGTAACGTCACGTTATCGTCACTAGGAAAGGTAAAAATGTAGGACTGTCGTCCTTACTCTCTCACCATTTTGTCAAATATGGTGAACAAAGCAAAAGCCTTTGACTCGAATTCCACGGCCATCTTTGAGCTAACAATAATCCATTCGTCTTCAGCCACAACATTTGTAAAATCGATGTAATTATAGTTTACGTGTGTGGGTTCTTTTAATATAAAACCAATATCAGCTTCCTAAATAACGAAAAAATTCAGTTATTCTATTTGAAACCCATTCGTCTTGAACCTGAACCAAAAACCATTTTGAATTCAAAAGCGTAGCTAGAATGTTTTATGCTTAAGTTCTGAAGCCACTGTTTTTGATTAATGCTTCCAATTTAAATTATTTTAATGCGGCCTTTACACGCTCAATACTTTTAACAAATTTAATGGGGGACATCTATTAAATTCATCATCTTAAACATTTATTGGAAAAAGTATATTGTTTAAACTTAACATGATTTATTCAATTACATTGAATATATTTTGGTCACAATAAAAATGTTGATGTTGAGTCCATATACCGGGCACACTTTTATTGACCAATCATAACATATAAAGCTTCAAAAACACAAACTTTAACGTTATTCGAATGAGAAATATTGTTCAATTGTTTGAATAACATTATGAGCAATAAATAGACTCATTCAATATATATTTTCAGTTAATTACGCAAATATTGTGCAAAATTTCCCATGAATGGTGTTCAATAATTTGCGGGAAAACGAGGGGCCCGTTGTTTTAGTTACAAAGAATAAAAAAGACGTTATCCTAACTAACATTTACGCAAAGTTCAAATATTAAAAGGAGTTTTCCTCCGCGGTCTAACCCGGTTTCTCCTTTCCATCAAAACTTGCAGAGGTTAACAGTAATAGTTAGTATAGGGCGCTGTAGGTTAGTTGTAAAGACCGAAGCTGCCAAAAAGTTGTCGGCGGCGGCGTTTGCACAGTTTAGGCATATTGGCGCGCCGCTCTATAAACCGGCGGCGGCGTTGCGTACAATTTTATTGGCGGCGGCGGCGTTAGAGGCGTGTAAGTTCACAACGAGTGATTAATGTCCTATGTAGTTCTCAGTTGTGAAGTGGTGGTGTTCACAAGATCAGTCCATGTTCGAAAATACTGGTTGAAATCTCTTGAAATTTTAAAGTGATTTGCAAAATAATGTTTGGTATTTTTGTGCGAAGTTCAAAATGTTTCTCTTTCCTAGCTTTTTGTAAGAACATTAAAACGAAAATTAACCATAATTTAATGGCTTAGTCTCAAACAGTTTAAAGTTGTTTCCTTCCGTTTCACTGGTTCGAATCTCTTGAACTTTTAGTGAGAGGCATATTGAAAGGTTTAAATTATCGTGCAAAATTTCAAAGTTTTGAAACGAATAGATCTTTTCCTAAAATTTTCCAAAGCGACTAGGATTATGTACAAACAAAATTTTAATGAATTTTTTGGAAGTGAATTGTTCGTTTCAAAACTTTGAAACTTTGCATCATAATTTAAAACCCTTCAATGTGCCTCTCACTAAAATTTCAAGAGATTCGATCAAGTGAAACGGAAGAAACTTTTAAACCGTTCGAAGACCAAGCCCTTTAATTAGGGCTAGTTTTCGTTTTAATATTTATAAAAAAACTATAAAAGGAAATGTTTTGAAAATTTCCAAAAAATAGCAAACGTTGTTTTGCACATCTCTTTAAAATTTCAAGAGATTTGAACCAGTAGTTTCAACATTCTGGCTAAATAACTGTGTTCCTCCCATAGCCGGCCAATGGCTTCTTCGATTTTTCGAGCTAAAAAGCCCAAAATTACCAACACGCGCTTTTACATAGGAAAAACATTGGCGTGTGAAGCCAAAGAGTGATCGAGTGGGCTGTGGTTGTAGCAAGGAAGGCAAAAATGAGAACCAGTCAAGGCTAGGAGTCTAGCTAGTAGCCACCACCCCTCTATACATTGTAAAGGGACCCACCTGTAAACAAGCCACAGGCTTAGTGTGGAAATCCCTTCATACACAAAAGCTTAGATTATTATTATTATTTTTATGCCTCAATATTTTTTAGAAAAATGAACATCAATTGCTGTAAATTTTGGACAATATTTGTGTGAAAAACGAAACTTATATATATACAATTGAACAATATTTCGCATTCAAATTGTATTTCGAAACTGTATGATAATGAAATTCATAGATGTCACAATTTAATTTGGGCAAACACATTGAGCGTGTAAAGGCCACCTCAAACCAAAAACCACTTTGAATAAAAACCATAGTTGGAATATTAATAATTAAATCCTAAAGCAAATTTTTATGGTTTCTGTAAACGCTTACTCCTCGGGCAAGTATACCAAGTACTCCGGTTGCATTTCCTGGCCCATAAATATCTCCATAATCAAAATCATCAGCTGTTAAGATTCCTGTATAACTGTGAAAACAATAGTGAACATTAAGAAATTGTAAAATACCCCGAAAGATTTTTTCAAATGTTTTTGGAAGATTATAAAATATAATTGTTGCAATTTGAAATATTAATTTTTATGCGTTCTTTCGAATCAGTATAAATAAGAAAATTAAAGGGAAAGCTCAGGTAACGTAACATTTTTCTAGATGTAAAAAGAAAAATATTAATGAAATATAAGATTTGTTATTACAAAATAATTTACATTCAATTAGTCTGAAAAACTAGGACTACTGCGCCGCCATTGCTTTAGTGGCGTCTGCTAAATCGAACCATTTACTCATTACCTTTAACTCATTCAACCAATGCCCCTAGGAATAAGTGTTTGGATTAGTAAACGCCACTAAACTAGTGCTGTGCGGGTACTCGACTCGATAAGAGATTTTCTGAGTCTCGAAAAAAAAAGTTTCTAGTATCAAACCAAGGCTCGATAAATACTCGAACCTACTTTTGTAAGGCCTTTATTTCTGAAAATGAGATGTAGTAGTTCTGACAAAATCTATTAGAAAGTCACTCTTATTGCTTAACAGACGCAAGTTAGAGCTGATTGGGTAGTTTAAATCATAATGCCAGTATAATATAGTAGGGTAGTAGCTCCTTGCTACTAGTTCGATAGTGGAAGTAAAATACAGTTAAAGGCGCGTTTACTATTATTTTTATTTATTATTTTTTTCGAAGTTCAGCTTAGTAATTTTCGTTTGGGACTTTGCGCGAAGTTTAACAATAGCTAGCACCGACTTTGGTGAGGAATGAGATCCCGAAGAAGATATTCATGAGGAATTAGTTTCAAAAGGACCAAGACTAATACCGCCTGGGAATTGTTTGAAGTAGTTGTTGATGATCAAAATTACACTAAATTTCTATATGAGAGCGATGAACTAAGAGAAAGAGCAGAGGTGGATTAGGGGAAGTTATGAACGAGCCATAGGGCTCACTGTGGGGGCATTTTATTTACGAGAGAGAGGAAGAGGAACGGCTGGGTGGGTTAAAATTCCTCCCCTCTATCAACGGAGTAAGATTAAGGTCTCTACCTGGTGGATGTTAAGAGAAGTAACACGGGAAATTGAGAAAATGGCCTCCGAAGTTAAGCTTGAAAACTCCTCGCGACCTATTATGAGTATTAACAGCTCTAAAAGTTATGAAGAAGTATCAACTCAATGTAATTTTTATTTAATGGTCAAACAAAATATGAGAAATAAGTCTTAGGTTGTAACATAGATAAAATACCGACAAAAAGTAGCGAAAAATCGGAAAAGATAGCTAAGCCTTTGCCGCGCTTTAAATCAGTTTCAACCCAGTGCTTGACTTTAATAAACCCCGTCACAATACCACCAAAGAAATCGGATGTTAAAGGGAAAGGTATTTACCCTGCTTTGGAACTTAAAAAATGGGCCACCAACGCTACTCTAGTTTCAGAGGAAGTCACAAAATAGCTGAGATAATTTTTTAATTGTTCTATTAACTTTTTAATAATGGGAAAGTCCGCGCCTCCCGACGATTGCTCCATTTCTAACTATAAACGACTCTTGACTGAGTAAGCCTTGTACATCATACACTAAAGCAGACGCTATTTTCAATCCGTTAGGTGGCGATATCGTTACCCTGCTATTTTGGGGGGGGGGGCTTAAAAATAAAGAGTAGCTCTATGTTCCCCCATCGCTTTTATAAAGCATTTGCCCGTCCAGAAATTCGGCCTCTTTCGTAACTTCCCCCAATCCACCTCTGGAAAGAGTGGAAACTGTAGAAAAGCAATTTTCAACTAGTCGATAAATACTCGAAACAAAGATTCAAGGCTTGCACAGGTGGCGCAGTGGTCCTCGTTTTTAAGAATGATTAAATGCTTATTAATTTCTAATTTATTTTTAATATTTTTTCTGTCATATTTAGAAAAAGACCGTTCTTTTAAAGGGTATGAGTAGCTTCGTTTGAAAAACCTCTGATTTATATAGCAAAAGATAGAATTAATTTCTGTGAATTCAAAAATATCAAGCTTTTAATTTTCCGATTTCTAGTTATTTGGCAATATGCATTTGAAAATGCTTCATATGAAATTATTTAAAATCCACTTTTTAAGAAAGGCTACAACGTTTTCTTGTTTTTGACGTCACACACGCGAGATGGTGCCCAGAGTTTAGACAGGGGAGTATCATGGACAGAGCTCGAGACGCGTATACCTCGCGCTCGCGCTCGCGAGTATAGGATTCCCGCGCTTTTTTCCTCAACGTCATAGTGATGTCATAAAACAGCCGAACAAGCTCGACAAGACAAATTGATTTATATATCGAAACTGTGTTTTCGTGATTTTCCAATGGATTTTAAAAATAGAAACTTTGGTTCAATTATATTAAAAACTTTATATTTTGAAAGTAGAGACTTGAAAGTGTAATATAATACCACTTTCGTGCTAAAATATGATATGAAATTGTAAATTCCCATACCCTTTAAGAACTATAATGTTATGTTATCTGACCTTTAAGCATTGTAATTAGCAACGTATTTACTTCAAATTAATTTTCTTGATTGCAGTTTCAACTGCCAGTTTCATGAAGCCATCTACTTCCACGGGTGACATTTTATCATACAATCCCATTACTATAATCTAGACATAAATTAAAGTTATTTTTTATTCGCAGTAACTTTTAAATGAGTCGTACATTTGTGGAGCAGTAGGTTAGAAAAGTCCCCGAGTTGATCATGTTGCCAGCTTCTACGTGAACGCTGTACTTAAGAGCGACTAGGACTTGAAATTTCAATTGTTCTTCCCTTGCTTTTGGATACTGTCAGATATTGATTCAATTGTTAAAGTGACGCCGCCCAAGTCATTTTCGGTTTGTATTGAAAAGTCGAAATCGAAACTAGTTTTTTATTACGCTTCTATAACGCTGATTTCAGTGTTGTTAAAAGTATTTACATAGCAAATTTCACTTTAGCCCTGCGTCACCAACATCTTGAAAAAAGAAACAGACAAAAATGTTTTACAAAAATTGTTTTGTACAATAGCAGTCAGAATATAAAGCAACTTGGCCAGTAAAATGATGGAATATACGAGTTGAGAGTGTGATAAATATTAGCTCGTTTCCCATTGGACAGAATACTACAGGGCAGCAAACCCATTCTACCGAATTAAAAAAAACAAAGAACGGTTCCGAGGGAAACCCTTACAATTTTGTCGCGCTTTCTACATTACCGCTCAGGCTAAGAAATAAGACGGTGGCCTGGCCCCTGGACAAATATTAACCTGTCAAGTTCATTATGTCCAAGGTTAAAAATTTAAGTGGCCAATGTCCAGTTTTTAAATGAAAGTGCTTGGGCTCTACAGGCCAGATGTCCAGTTTAAAAAAATCCTTATTTCTCAGCCTGTTACGGCTACAATGACCATGCGGCTCTGTCGACATCTAGTAACTTAGAGATTTATAATTAATATTAAGTATTACAATTATATATATAGTTTCAATAGTTTTATGTAAAATAATGAGTGGATTAACATGAATATGTAAATGGGCTACCAACCAAAAGTACTGCCTTAACTTCCCTTGTAATAGCTATGTGCAATGAATTATATATTTAGTTTTAATAGTTTTTCTTCTGTAAAATAATGAGTGAATTTACATGAATATTCAAATAATTGCTTACTGAGTGAAATTATGTAAATATTTCAATAATTTAATAACTATTTTTAAAGAAAATAATAAAATCTCCCGCAGTTGGGCTCGAACCCACTTACTACAACCCAAGGTTCGTAAAGAGAAAGCACTATATAGGTTGCCTCAATCCGCGCATTTCGCCTTCGATATTTCCCGTAATTTCATTGGCTAATAAAACGACTCTCTCACTGACGTCGTACGTGGAGATCTGCAGACGACGTAATGGTTTTCACGCCATAGTTCATCTGTATTTCTTTCGAATGGGGTTTTTCTTTCCCCGGCGCTTTCGAAATTGGAACCACGACTTTAGGCAAAGGTTAGTAATAATTATAAATACAGATTACAGATGACATGATATGAATAAGCCTGCTCTGATAGAAGTTTCTATTTGTTATGACCAAGGCTTACAATAGAATTTCTATCCAGAATCGCGATTTATGCTTATTTCCCATGTTTCTTGCTAGTTGATATTGTAACTTAAATAAGGAACTTCTTTTTAGGACAGAAAATCATTTAACATGCCTTATGGTGGAGTAACGTGTGCCGTTACTGGATGTGACAATAAATTTCGAGTAACTTCTAAATCTGATGGCAAGAAACAAATTAGTTACTTCACATTTCCAAAGGACCAAAAAGTTAGAAGAATATGGACACGTAAATGTGATAATCCAACGGTTAATACTACATACGGACGAATATGTTCTGAACATTTCCAAAATAACGATTTTGAAAGAGATCTTAAATCGGAATTGTTGGGAATTAAAACCAAAAAAAGGTTAATTCCAGGTGCTGTTCCTTCTTTGAAGCTACCGTTTCAAGATTCAGTTTGTGTAAAACGTTCAGAAGAGAGAGAATCAAGAGTTAGATGTAGAGAACGAAAAAAAATTGTTACCGAATTATTGGAAAGTTCAAAGTCGTTAGACTCTGGTGTAAACTGTGATATTTCTACTGAGTCAAATGTTGATAGCAATGCTGTTAATGAGAATGTTCCTACAAATGAGATCTGTGATAAATCTGATAATTTACCTCAAACTAGTACTAAAGATGCTTTACAACGAAATTTATTCAAGGCAGTAAAGAATGACGATGAAAATATTACTAATGCTGAAGAAATTTTGAATTTCGGAGAAGAAGAGAGTCAGATAATCTGTCCGTCGGAGAACATTCCTACTCAAAAGCATCACGAAGTTGCGTGTTCTCGTTGTTCAAGAAATGATTGCAATTGTGATGCGGTTGAAAACTTAAGGAAAAGTAATATATTTTTTAAAAACTTTGCGCGTTCTGAAAAAGAAAGGAAAACGTTAGCCAAACATTTAAACATAGCCAAACATAGAATTTTAAAAAAGCAGAGGAAAAATCAGCTTCAAGCCTACGAAATCGCTTCCCAAAGATGTGCTATTCGAAGATTAAACAATGAAGTAAAACGTCTAAAGAAGAAACTTAAAGAGAGTGATGCGTATAAAAACAAGTACATGGGTTCATTAAAGCAAATTTTCACACCATGCCAAATTAAAATGCTACTAAGTAAGAAGAAAGTGAACTGGGACCGTGAAGATATAGCGAACGCTTTCACGCTACGGTACCTGAGTAAAAGAGCTTATGTTTATTTGAGAGAAAAGCGAAAAATTCCATTGCCTGGCATTTCAACTCTCCAACGTTATGCTTCTCAAATAGACCTTAGAAAAGGTTTGATCACCGATGTATTGTCGCTAATGAAATCAATAGGTCAGACTCTCTCCGACACAGAAAAATTAACCGTCCTAACATTTGATGAAGTCAATGTGAAATCCTTTTACGAATATGATGTGAAAAATGATCAGATTGTTGGGAAGCACAAATATTTACAAGTGATAATGGCTAGAGGCTTATTTTCAAATTGGAAACAACCAATATACTTGCAGTTTGACCAAAAAATGACAAAGAATATTTTGTCAAGCGCAATTGTGGAGTTACACAAAGCTGGATTTACTGTTCTGGCTTGCGTTAATGATATGGGAGGAGGCAATATGGGACTTTGGCGAGAACTGGGTATAACCATAAATAAAACCTGGTTTCACAATCCAGCTCTTCCAGATGAGATAATCTACTGTCTTGCAGATGTTCCACATGCTCTGAAACTAGTCAGAAATTGGTTTTTGGATACGGGGTTTGATTTTGACGGAACCACTATTAAAAAGATCTTGTTGTAGCCATGTTTAAGCATGACAGGGCCGAATTGAAGACGTGTCACAAGTTAACGAAACTGCACCTTGAGTGTGTTAAAACACAACGGCAAAACGTGCGGCTCGCTGCGGAGTTATTATCACGTACTGTAGCTGTGGCCATTAAACGCATGCCTCCATCTTTAGAGGAAGATGAAGAATCTCGAATGGCAACAGTGGATTTCATTGAAACCGTAGATAGTTGGTTTGATGTTATGAATAGCTATAACCAAAATGATGGCACCAAAAGTGGATATGGAGTGGATTTGAAAGAGCAATCAGCCGCTTTGGACAAAATGACCAAGCTCATGCTGTCAATAAGATGTTTTGGTAAAAAAGGTGTGCCCTTAAAATGCTTACAACTTTTCCAAAAAGGCATAATCATAGGCAATAAATCGCTTCAGTCTCTCTTTTATGACGTAAAACGTAAATACAATATTAATTATATATTAACGCACCGCTTAAATCAGGACTGTTTAGAAAATTTCTTTTCTCAATTGCGGACACGTGGTGGTCTTGACGACCACCCGACACCACTAAACGCTTTAGCACGGGTTAAAATGATTATTTTGGGTAAGAACCCAGGAATTCTCCAAAAAAACTGCAATACAGAGTCAAAGGCCAACGATGAGTATTTTGTTACAAAACTATTTTCTCAAGCAGACCTAAAATTCGACGATGCCCAAGAGGTTAGCTGTATGTTAAATGATGAAATTGAACATCCAACCAGCTCTATTAGTACATATGAAAGCCCATTAAAGTCAACTACCCGTCACAATTTAAATATAACCACCAATTTGAATTCGCCGGTACGTTTTTTTCCACCAACAACCAGTACACCAAAATCATGCACGACTCAGCTTTCACTAAGAAAGTCACCACCCAAAATCAACCAAGAAAACCAAGAAATGGAGGTTGATAAATCGCTATATGATTTCAATCAACATGAAGAAGGGGGTCTTGAATATTTAGCGGGTTGGGTCGGAAAGAAATTTATTTCTAAATACCCTAACTTAAATTTAGTGTCAAAATGCAGAAGCAGACTTGAGCATGATTACGGAGTTCCATCGTGGGTCTCTCAACTGTCGTATGGTGGAATAATTGTACCATCGACTGAATTCGTAAATGATGTTAAACGTTTTGAAACCATTTTTCTCAACCATCATTATAATAATAATACTAATCTACAACCTACACTGTCAAATGAAGTTGGAATCGTCCGCAATGTTACTGATAAGATTTGTCTAGTATTCCCATTATACCCTAGGGATCTTGTTCATACATTTGTAAAAATGCGCACTTTCATAAGAATGAAATTTTTAAATCAGCTAGTCATTGAGCCAAATCAAGATAAAAAAACAGCTAAAAAAACATTAAAATTTGTTACCTAAGAAAAACAAAGATACCTGATTTTTTGAAAATAAATTATTCTCGTTGTGATATATTCAAATGATACCTGATTTTTTGAAAATAAATTTTTCTCGTTGTGATAAATTCAAATGATACCTGATTTATTTGAAAATAAATTTATCTCGTTGTGATAAATTCAAATGATACCTGATTTTTTTGAAAATAAAAGTATTAAATAATTCCTATTTAATATGCTTCCATATTGAAATCAAATATATATTAGTAATTAAAAAAAACCAATTAAAAACAATCTAAATTCCGAAGGTAAAAGATTCCCGCTGTAACTTTTGAATAATATCTCAACTTGTGACGTCACACGTTTTATAAAGCAGACGACGCTTCAAGCCATCCCAAAACTTTTCTCAAACCATAGAGGGATCGAGACCCCCTTGACTACAACCTACCACTACGCTAGAGCACCGCCGCTCCGTAATATTTTGACTCCATCATAGATGGTGACAAAGTCGCTTGTGATAGGGGACTGTAGTTTAAACATGGACGAAACAATACTGAATAACGAATGGCAGCGGGAGAAAGTATTGTTTCGTCCATGGCGAGACGACGACGAATGTGGAGCTAATTTTCCGTTTTATGTCCCATAAATGTCCGTAATATTTTGACTCCATCATAGATGGCGACAAAGTCGCTTGTGATAGGGGAGTAGTTTAAAGAGGGCGAAGGCGAGACGACGACGAATGTGGAGCTAATTTTCCGTTTTATGTCCCATAAATGTCCGTAATATTTTGACTCCATCATAGATGGCGACAATATAAAAACAAAGGTACTTTCCAAATGAATTGAACTTAAAATCACATTGAACCGAAAAGAAAAACTAGCACCAACCCAACGCTTTAAAAAAGGTTTATTGTGTCCAATGGAGTCTCACATTGATCGGTCGAGCGCAAATGATCTAAGTCCCATTATTAATAGGGCCAATATTTTGGAAAGGTGCATTAGGGACAATTTGTTGGAAAGGTGGCAGTTTTAAACATAAGTTATGGTTAGTTGAATTATTACGTAATTATCATGATTGAGTTGAATCTTACTGGTTGAGTAAAAGAGTCGAAAGTCACGATCTGCTTGAAGGACTATCACAGATGAGAGCGTTCATCCGATCGACGACAGAGCTGAAGTCATTTTGAATAAAAGAATCAAGTGTTGTTTATATCAAAGTTCTTGTTTATCACATTTGAGACTCTGGGAAACCATATAAAAGTCGTTAACACAAACCTTAATGCTCACATTCGATTATTAGATGGATTTCAAAAAAGCAATCTCACATAATATACAACACCATTATTCCGAAATTGAGAAAGTTTCAATGTTTGTGTAATTACGTTGCGTATAAACAAACCGCAGCAATCGAAAGAATCAAAGGTGGGTCATTATTTCGTTTCAATATACAGGCACTTCTAAATGATGGTGAGACCAAACGAATTACAATGGGTTTTATGGGCGATTTTAGTCGAAAATCTATTATGGTGTCAAAATAAGAGCCACCGTTAAAAAGTTTTTGGAATTAGATTAGCATTGTCTTTCAGTTTCTCACTTACATTTATGGGGTCAACCCTAAAAACATTAGAACCGTAACGGTTTCTCTGAGGGCAAAATGACGTCGGACATTTTCGACTCAAAATCGCCCATAGAACCCACTGCACTTTGGTCCTATCACCATTTTTGAACACCCTGTATTATGCTTTCCTCCACAGGTCCCTGAAAATTGCCAAACTTGAAGAGAATACTCTCGTATATTACATTTTGCATACGATCTGATAATGCATTGTAAAGCTATAATTAATGAGTTTAAGCGGTAGCGCATCAACACCGTATTAGAAGTAGACACTTTTGGCAGTATTTTTCAGACTATGAGTTGTATTAATGCACCAAGTAAGCTCAACTTTGGTACAGATGGATGCTTTTAATTATGAAAAAACATAATTATTCATACAATACCAAGAGTCCGTGAAAAAACTGAGTCCCTCGTTCTCAAGATTTTTAATTTTTGTTCCCCAGAAGGGCCAGGATTGCTGGTTCCTTCAAACATTATAGCCATATTGGCGATGCTTCTGATAATTACTTTAATCCCATCTACATGAGAGCTAAACTAATCTCTTAAAGGTTTATTTTAGATTCCCAACTTTTAATGTTTTTCCATATTATTGCCGATTTCTACAAGCATTATCGCCACATCAGAGCTGAACTAATTTCAGATAAAATAATCTAGTCTTGATGACAGTAACATGTTAATCTTGTTTAGTACACGATAGTCTAGAAAGCAGTTCAAATGTCGTCAACACAAACCTTAAGGGGGAAGACTACTGAAGACTAATCAAAATAGCCCGTTTTAGTTCGAGTCCAGTCCCCCAAAAAAAAATAGCCCTATACGGATAAAATTTTACTGACTTATAGTTCAAACCTTCTCCTAACGATTAAAATATTTTTCATTACTTTTAACTCAATATTTAAGTCAGAATATTTTTTCCCGCCGGTGAAGTTTTGGATGTAGTTATTCGAGTCCAACTCTTACAATTCAATACCTAATGTTTTGTCCAATACGTCATTCGAAAGACAATTTTGAGCTGTATCGATTAAAATAATTTTCAATTAAATCCGTCCACTAATAAAAGAGCTGCACCAGAAAAACTTCAAATTTAGACAGCTTCAATACTTAATTCCTAGAGGGCGCCCTATCTGGGTATAGGCTAAACTCTGAACTTCTCATACTATGTAGAAGTTTTCCTTCTATGCTGGTATAAAGACTGGCGGAACGACGGGAAAAGGAAAAACTGGTCGGCTGGCCCCCGCAGCGAGATTTTGAAGTTCTTTTGTTGTACAGAACTACCGAGGGGAGGGGTTAATACGGGAGACTGTGAATGCGATTTTGAAAGGCTTCATTCGCTTCGTGATACCGGAAAAGAAAGGGGGATGCGGTGACGGGAGGGCAAGCACGAAAAAGTGTTTCCTCGGGCATGGCCCACTTGGATTTTGAAAATGGAAATCCCAAGTGGGCCGTGCCTCACGTGATCGGTTTACCCAATCAGGGGATGTTGTGTCAAAGTTCGTTTTTATAAGCAGACGCTACAAATTTAAACGGATCGAAGCCTTGGTTCATCCAGAGCGTTAACGTAATGGAGGCCGGGAGTGTGGCGCACTCCTGTAAGCCAAGCTTCTGGGCGGCAAAGTTTGAGGGAATACGACACATGTCTGCGATCCTACCCTATAGGTGCCGACTGTCCCGTGTCCGCCGGAGGTGACTTACCCCAATTCCACCTTCCGTCACCTCCCAAGTAAACCTCATTTCCTTCCCTGCTTATACACATACGACCTAACGGCCCCCGTCAGTGCTGGGCCGCGTAGGGTCTACCGCTCCATTCTTCCTGGTGCTCAAGGCCTGACGGCTAAGCACTAGTGTTGTAGGTGGAAAAAAAAAAACATAATGGAGTCAAAGTGAGTTATAATTTATTTATTATCTGATGTTTAAAGTAATTTTGTGAAAGTAATCTTAATACTAATTACAGTTCTGGTGCTAAAAATGCAGAAAAAGAGAGCCTTGTTTTACCTAAAGGAAACTGGACGAAACAAATGAAATACTTTCCTAAGAAATTTACCGAAATGTGCATCCAAAAACATTTTAACCGCTACATGGCAAAGAAACATTTTCAAAATGGCTATAGAATGTTTAAAGCCGGGAAAGTTTCCAAAGTACAACTCAGTATCGGTGCCACTTTCAATGATGTACCGCTGAACGTACCTTATTGCCTATTCTTGAAGAGTAAAGTTCAAGCATCATTTACTCTAGCAACCGCATATAATGTAGCCGCTAAACTAAATGGGTGTACAGGAGCCGTGGAAAAAGGAATGTACAATTGTAAAGCTGGTAAAGGAGGAGTGTGCATTCACGTGTCAGCTCTCCTATGGCACATGCTTGATTGCTTACGAGAAGGTAAAACATTCATTCCTGATGACCAAGCATGTACCCAGAAAGAAAGACAGTGGGGTGTCCCAAATTGTAAAGGCGCATTAGCCACAGAGCATTTTGAAAACCTACAGTTTGTACGACACACACCAGCTAAATCGAGTGAACTTCTAAATCAAAGGAGTGAAAAGTTAAAGAAATATAGCTCACTTAGAGATCACGGAAAATTGGAAGACGATCAGAAACTCCAACATAGAATAGCTAAACTGTCCACAAAATTACAAGGATCTTCTAAAAGTAAATTCTTTGCCAAAATATTAGAAGAAAACCATTTTGTTCCCGATAAAGTTGCGGTTAAAGAAACTGATATAATGGATGTAGTTATAGAGAACACTGACGTTAGAATACCACTGCCTTTAAAAATATTTGATATTAGTTTGTGCAATGAAAATTCACGTCTCACCATTGTGTATGCTATTGGCAAGACATCGCCAGTTCTAAAACTAACTCTAGAAGCTGCTCAAAGATTAGAATCTGACACCAAAGCCCAATCTAACTGTGATATGTGGAAGGCTGAACGATTACAACGACTCACAGCTTCCAAATTTGGAGTTATTTGCAAGAGAAAGAAAGAGGTGACTGAGTGTTTCATAAAAAGTCTCATCACCAGTACAGATCTGTCAAAAAGCAAATTTGTCCGAGAAGGTTTAGACAATGAAAATGCGGTAACCAAAAAATACAGAGATCTGAGAGGAAATGTAGAAACATTTTCAGTTGGTTTTTGCGTTAATCCCTCGTTGCCAATGTTAGGCGCAACTCCTGACAGATTAGTTTTAGACAAAACTACCGGAGAATATGGTTTGTTGGAAATTAAAACGTTATCAAAATGTAAGTTTCAAAATATTTCTGTCAAGAACGCTTTTGATAAAAGGGAACCGACTGCCAAATTCCTTAAAATGGATGAAAACGGTTCTTTATACTGTGATAAAAACCATAATCATTATTTCCAAATACAAGGTCAGTTGGGTATTAGTGGCCTACCATGGTGTGATTTAACAGTTGACTGTGGTGACGATGCACCATTTTTAGAAAGGATTGTTTTTAACGAGGAACTATTTAAAAATAAAATGTTACCAAAATTAACTTGCTTTTATGCTAGTCATGTGATACCCTTTTTAAAAAAGCAGTCGGAAACCATGCCAATGTTTTAAAAGAGATATTTATGTGATATTAACAGAAGTTCCTACATTAAATGTTTTGTATTAAAGTTCACTATTTTCAACTTTGACCAATGGTTCATTACAAAAGTTGTGCAAATAGGCACATATTTTCCACACTTTTTCAAGTTGCGTATACATACTGTTAGGGAAAACTGTGTTAAGTATATGATATTTTAACACCTCTAATAACATGTTGTACGTGAATACGAATACTAGCTATGTCTTTAGTTTTTCTTTCTTCCTCTAAAGAGAGTTGGTTCTTTTTACCCAAAAATGGTGGAATATTTAGACCAACATGCTTTTTTTTCAATAAATCGGCTATCGTGAAACCTCTGTCAGCCATAACCGAGTCACCAGGCTCTAGTAAGTCTATAATACCACTTTTGTCCGTTATTTCAAGGTCAGACATTCTTCCAGGAGATAGCTTGGAAACAAAACTTATGAAGCCATTTGGGCTTATACCAATCAGACCTTTAGCCGTATTGTGACTCTTATAGGAAGACCAAGTGTGACTTTCAGTTGTGTAATCATTAGGAGTTTGAATAAATAGCTCTGTACAGTCAATGATCACCCATGTTGAAGGGTACGTTGATTTGAATGCATCTGGCATCTCCTCATTAACTAGTTTTCTTGAAGGCCATATTTTAAGACGCGTTAAAGCCGGTTTTCACGGGGCGAAAATCGGGGCGAAATCGGGCGAAAACCTGCCGCCACCGAAAAAAATTCGGCGCGCCGAAACGAAAAGTCTCTTTTCGCCGGAGTAGACTGGAGCTCTACTTTTTGGCCGCCGAATATTGTCGCAGCCAATAATAGGGCCGTATGATCGTACGTCACTCTGACGTCGTTTCTCGATCTTTTGGGTTTTTTTTTTGTAAAATAAAATGGCGGCCGCGATGAAGTTGAGAGTTTTAAAAAAGGATGTGAACAATGAAGATTTTATCGAGAAGATTCCCTCATTTATCTGATGAGATAAGAAAAACAGAATTGTTCTTTTCTCTTTCGAAATATATTTCTCACCCATATGGATTTTTTAGTTTTGCCGCTCTTTAGAGCTGGAAAACTATTGTTCTGACCGCTGCTGGCTGGCTGGCTGGCTTTTTTTTGCTGTGACCTGAGGAGTTTCGTCATAAATATTTTGAAATTCCCGCGATTTTTAACTGAAAATTCACCCGAAGTTCACGTTACGCCTCATAGGTGGCGTAACGTATTTTATTTCAATTGAAATTATTTTTCCGTCGGTGCGGGGCCTCGAACCTGCGATGTGCCGATCCATACTAGACGCCAGTGAAGGCGCCTGAATCCGTGACTCAACCAACTGACCCACGCTCGCTTAGTACAAAACCCGAGTTAAGTTAGACTGTAGAGTAGAGAGAGGTAGAAGCGAGCGGGTAGAAGGATGTGGATCCCCTACCCACCCACCCTCCCCTTCCCGGCGCGCGCCAACCAGCTGCAACTGGATTTTGTAAGTGGGAGAGGAGAGAGAGTAGAGAGAATTTTCCGGAGGCTTGCGTAGCGCCCGCCAAATTATTTTTTGCAATGTAATTTATATCAATGAAACATACTCATTTAAAGTTAGATAATTATAATTAGCTAATATGATTATTATATTTAAAAAAAATTATATTTTTTAAGTAATAAATTTAACGATAGTTGCTGAAAGATCCAAATAGAGGGCAACATGAGATGTCATAAATATTAGTTTGTTGTCTCTCTGCCTCCAGGCTCCTATTGCAAGGTCCAAGGCTTAACGGATGATCGATGATTAGATAGTTTAATCAGGTGTTTAAATGTAACTTAATCCCGGCGATACCATGATTAATGACAAACGCAATCAACATACTCATGGTTTAATTAAAGTTAATTAAATTGAATTGCTCAAAGATAATTATAAAATTAAATCAACAACTCAACTATCTGCTCAACGATAATTTGGCTAGTTTTTGTCAGTTATGCTGTTTATTTAAACGTAATTAAACAATGGTTAAATACTGCAGCGTGTATGGGTGTAAATTTCCACGCGACGTTAAATTGTCGAAACAATGGGATATAGCTTTAAAAATGGGTAAGCCACACACCAAGTCCATGGTTGTCTGCTCCCTTCATTTTAAATTAGAGGATTACCGCCTTCAACCGAAATATGAACATTCAGGTATGTTTTAAGCGTATAATATTAATTTAAAACCAATTATAATAAGAGTTATTATTGTAGATAAGTTAAGTTACCCTCCCAGGCTTAGACCCTTGGCTGTTCCTTCCAAAAAACTCCCGTTAAGGAAACATGATCAACAAAAGTTCAAGGCTAATGGGAGATTGGAAAGACTGAAAAAAAAGGAATCAGCTCTCACAATCTCCAACTTTGCATGCAAGTGAAACAGCTGAAATAAATGGACCAGCGGACCCAGAAATTCTAGCTGAAAGATTGGGGATTGATGCGGTTCAACAAACTACCGAGGAAACTACGACCGACAAATGCACCACTCCAAACCCCAATGATAAATCAGGGTTGCCACGGGTCAGGGAGAACCTAGAAAACCTGGAAAAGTCAGGGAATTTGAAAATGGGCCAAAAAGGTCAGGGAAAAGTTAGGAAATTTTATTTTAGTAGGTAAAATTTCTGGGGATAAGTCTTTATTGAAAGAGTAATGAAAGTTTCTCATCCTCTCTTAACACAGAAAACTCTAGAGCAATCCTAAAAATGTCTAGAATTGTTTTTCTAAAGTTAATGCTCTCTAAAGAAATCTACCAGACTGTTATTTATAGTTAAAATGTTTCTTAATCGTTTTGGTGTGAAAAATACATTGGAAAACTTAAATGTAGAGACTTTATTTAATTATAAGCACTTAAAACGTGCTGTAAACATTTACACTTTCGGCCTAAAAGGTCAGGGAAAATCTCAGAAAAAGGTCAGGGAATTTGGTTTTGAATATTCCGTGGCAACCCTGTAAATGCATTATGGTCAACACCTTGGAAAATCATACATGTTATGTTAATGCTTCTAATGGAATATTGAATGCCACCTCTATAATTTCATTAACAGGATTACAAAGTACTGGTCTATTTTAGAGCTCGGCATTTTCGATCAATTATCCACAAATTGGTGGATAACCGATTATTTATAAACAAATTTGTGGATTACAATACGATTTAACATGTAAGTTCTGTGGATAATTTTCGGGTATGGATAAAGATAAAATAAAGTGGATAATTGATCGAAAATGCCGAGCTCTAGTCTATTTGATGCGATCATTAAAAATATTAACAGTAAGTTCATACCCCTTTTTCATGGACAAATAAGGTAGAGAGGGCCTAGAATGGGGGAAAGTACGAGTCTCGAGATAGGGTATTTTTGACACTCATGAAACTAAAACTTGGCATTTGATTTCATTCATCGCTCTATCAGCTTTGTTTGGAATAAGTAAAGTTCAGACCTCAAATCATTTTAAATTAACTCTTACGCAGTTCCCAAGCTTGTTAAAACCCGTGAAAAAAAATGCAAATAAATAATGAACCAAGACTCCTGACATTTTGTAAAACAATTTTATTTAATAAATTTGTAAGATTCTATCACATTTTAAGGAACTTAAAAATATCTCTTCAGCCTTATTTGCGCCATTACATTCCGTCTTTTTTATTCCATTTCGAATAATTTGGAATGTAGTAATTAAAATAAGCAAAAAAAACTTTTAAAATAAGTAATTTATAATCTTGGTAAAAGATTGTTAGTAAATTTTTGGTCTTTAGGCACATCAATAACAAAACAGTCATCTTCCAGTTTGGAATAAATTCCAAAATGACAACTTTGAAGTCCTAAAGGGGCCAAACTAAGTTGCACTTGCCCATAATACATTTGTTAGGGTTTCAAAGAAAATGTTCCGTCCTTCTTGATTACGTAAGGAGTTTCCTTGAGGACTGTTTCTAAGTTTCCTTTTTCACCAATGACTGGACACTTCATTTCGACCAAATTATCGTTGACTAGACCGTCAGGGGAACACCCCAAGAATGGATAAGAAGGGTTGACTTCAAAGCCAATCTTCGGTACTTTTAAATTAGACTTTTTTTAAAGCAACAAGTGTTTTTTTTTTCGTTTGTAATTCCATACTGTGTGAATTCATTTCAATTAAAGTTTGACTGAAGAGCTTTTTGAATTTTTTCAGTAGGATCTTTTGGAAAATATGTGTAATACTCTTGCAATTTTGACAAGAGAGAGAGCAACAGGTACTAAACAAAACAAAACAGTATTACCAATTTTTATACTCATGTTATGACCAAGGCTTAAGAGTTTACATAACTAATCTGGTTAATATTAGGGTGTTTAGGTTTTCAACACTTACCATTTTTGAAAATATTCTCTTCTGAAAATTGTGGTTCATTCATTGCAAGAAATTTCGAGTACTAATTTTCATTTGGCACTGAATTATAAGTTTAAACGTCACATACACTCCCGCTGATGCTACTACAGGCCTCAGGCCTGCCATTTTTTCCCCCTAGATCAAGCTTCGCGTTTTCTCCGGACGGTGGCACTAGTGAATCTTTTTTTTCGTTCTTGGCGCGGAATCTGAATTCAACAATAATCCAGTCCCGACCGACTCCCGTAGAAGTTTTCGAAATATTTCCACTCCCTTCCGACTCCGTTCCCTTTCAGAGATAATATTCCCAAAGCCACCCAAAGCCAAATGGTTTATTTTACCCAACTCCAACTCCGACCAAAAATGAGGGAGTCCCTTGGCTTTCTATGGAGTTGGAGTTTTCCCAAAGCCTTTGCAGTCCTCTACTAGAGAGGCAGTTGGTGTTCGAATCTCCTACTAATCAGGGCCCATCTACCAGTCAAAGTTCTTTCATTCCGATTTAAAACGTCGAGATTTTAAATCCTAAATATCAGTATTTTTTCGTCTTTTGTCTCGAAATATTTCTTTCGTGTGTTGTCAGCACGCTTAAAACTAGGTTATAGATTACCGCAAAATCACTCCAGTATAGGAACCAGGGTCGTGCTGAGAACCAAAGCTAGAACAAATTTTATATTGAATAAGCTGCCGTCGAACATAGGGAGTTGCCAATCCTGTAAGCCTGAGAAAAATTTCCTCACTAAGTTTTTACTTTCGCGAGTTTTAGAGGTTCGGAAAAGTATTGGTCCGACCCTAGCTGGCAAGCTGGGCCTCCCTTCAACCCCATTTTTATTTATAAATTATTTCCTTACTAAGTTTTTACTTTCGCGCGTTTTAGAGGTTCGGAAAAGTATTGGTCCGACCCTAGCTGGCAAGCTGGGCCTCCCTTCAACCCCATTTTTAGTTCTAAAATTGTTTTATACTAAATTAAAATATATAAAATTGTTTTTAAATTAACTTTTTTGGCACAAATATTATGAGATTTTTGTAAGTTTTTTCGGTTCCAGCTTCTCTGTTTAATTAACGCTTAGTACGTCATAAACAAAAAGGAATGAGGTTGTTTTTGGCGGTAATATATATCGGACCTGCCTTATATTCAGTACGATTTTCTCTGTTCTTTATCTCCACCATCCGTTTCCGTGTCCCGTCTAGCGTTGTTCTTTAGGGCTTATGCAAATTACTTCATTTCTATTGCGTCAAGTTTCAAGAGAACATGACTCGGGGCTAATTCTAAGCGCTTGTTGCATATTGCTAATAGCGTGCAATCAATGAATAATTTTAGTACCCAAACGCATCAATTATCCCACAAATATTAGGTTTGCAACAAAAATATCAAGAAAATTGTTCCAGTTCATAGGACAGAAGTTGATTATTTACTTGTTTCATAATCTATAACCCAAAATCAAGCT
The DNA here is from genome assembly GCA_019434445.1 of Phalangium opilio. NCBI lineage: Eukaryota > Metazoa > Arthropoda > Arachnida > Opiliones > Phalangiidae > Phalangium > Phalangium opilio. The sequence continues at coordinate 1,107,938 of JAEQBA010003339.1, forward strand.
AGATTATTTTTATTCATAATTGGAATGATATTTGATATTTAAAAGAAAAAAAATAACCGTAAAGTATATATGCCGGGGTCACCTTACAATAAATTTAGCTAGCCAAGGCAAAACGTTAATATGGCCGGGGCCATCTTGTTATACTTGCGATTATTCCTATTTAACACCTGAGTAGCCAATATTATAACCGCAAGGTTAATAACTCCTAAATTGGCTCTAATTAATGCTTGGCTATTGTTATCCATTTTATTTTTGGGAATATAAATAAATAATCAAGCAGACCATAGAGCAGACTACTGAAAGAAGAGAGGAAAAAACGGGCCAGACATACGGAATTCTCTAAAAATGGAAGTTCAATAAAAAATAAAATAAAGCAGACGACAGAAAAGAGAGAGAAAAAAATATTGCTCGCCGAAAAAACGGCTCTGTGAAAACCTCTCGCCGCGGTGATAAGCAAAATTTCGGTGCGAGAAAGCGGAATTTTGCGCCAAATTTCGGTCCCGTGAAAACCAGCCTTTAGTCTTTTCTCTAAGAAATCGAACCAAGTAATGCATATACTTGATACAGTTGTTTGAGAAATTTCAAATCGATCCGCCAAATCTTCTTCAAATAATCCTACTTTGAGGCGACAGAGGACCAAAAATAGTTGGTTTCTAAAATCTAATGCCATTGGTCTCCCTTGGTTATTGGTACTTTTTCTTTCTGTTTTCCGTTGGTAGCCTCCTTTGGTATAAAAATTTAGATTATGTAAATCTGGTTCAAGAAACTCGAATAAATCGTTGTTTTCCATAGATTTAAATCCAGTGTAAATATTAAGCATAGCTGAACTCTTAATAGAGCTCAGTGAAAATTTGGTATTTTTTTCTCTGACTTCTTTTTGAACAGATTTGATTTCTAGCTTCAGTTCTCTATTTCATTTTTTAAAATAGCAATGTTTTCCTTTAATGTCGAATTTTCCTTCTTAACCAAGTCAAAATTATCCACAGCTTTACTAAGCTGGCTCATACTCTTTTTATAATCCTCTATTTGCAGCTTCAATGATAAGTTTTCCTGAGTTATCTTGCTCAAATTCTCAACCATTAACGTTAGCATTTTAATTGTCCCTCGTTGTTCATTAATGGTTTTTGCTAGCTCCCCATAATCTAGTACTAAACTATAATTATGATCTTTACTGCTAGTTGGCTCAGAAATGATAGGGTTATCTGTAAGATCTGTTGGCAAATGCAATGGATGATCTTCATTCCGAGTTGTTAGAAGAAATCTCAACAAAGTTAGAAACATCTATGAATGTTTCTGATATGAGGTCGCATTGTTCATAACTACCTTCATGGTAGATAAATTTAGGTTTCTGATCGCTGTATGTTTTCTTTCCATTCATATTAAAATGACGCCCACACACAGACTGAAGTCTTGATCCTAATACCTTCCTTACTGGTGTGCTCCGTGGGTTCTTCTCAGACGTCACACTTTGCACTGTCTTTGCATTGTCATTAATAATTTTAATCCACTCCCTCCGAAGACCTTCATTACGGGGAAACTGGGAAAAAGAAACATTTGGATTTCTATAGGTGGAAGCTTGGATGAAGAGCAGTTACACTTGGATATATCACTCGTAGTATAACGTGTGCTTCTGGCCGCGGTCGCGGATGCGCATTAGAGGGGTTCTAAATTTGGTAACGCGACAAGCTGTTTTTACCGGAAATGATTATTTTTTGGTTTCCGTTTGTTACGTCGTCTGCTCTGATTCCGTTTGAATTTGAAAAATAAACGGCGGTTAGGGTTAAGAACGATTTCAGTGGCTTTTGTTTATGCGATGATTTAGGATTATGGAAGTTTTAAAGATGAACTATTATTCTTCTAATTATTATAGTAGGTGACTTTTATATGAACTTGAAATGGGAGTAAAACGTTGTGCATATCCCCGTTGTAGAAGTGATTCGAGATATGCCCAAAAAGATTATATGTTAGGTGTAAAATTCTTACCCTTTCCAAAACCCATTTCCAAGCCTCTTAGTTGTAAGAAATGGTTAGCTTGGTTGAAGCAAGTAAGGGAAGACTTCGATGTATTAAAAATCACAGAAAACACATATATATGCAGTAAGCATTTCGTTGATGGCAAAGGTCCAACAGCTTTACATCCAGACCCGACACATGACCAGGTAAATGTCCACCGTTTCTGTTTTTGAGTTTAAAGTAATACGTCTTAACTAATTTCTCTTATCACTTGTAAAGTTCTTGTTACAGCAAGTTGATTTTAAACCCCAGGCTGCTTCAATAAGTGTTCAAAGGCCAGTGATCAGGCCAAAGAAACCGATGATTACACCAATAACGAAAGAAACTTCTGTGTCACTGGTCTCAATTTTGAGGCCAGTTTCTAAAACTGTCTTTAAAGACGATAAAGAGTTAAATTTTGAACCAACACCATCTTTCACTCTGCGTGAAACGGACATAGTAAGTAATAATCGACTAAAAAAGCATGCAATTACACTACTATCTTTAGCTCGTCTAAAAGGAGACATTATTGTTACAGAGTAATGATGACCTAAGAAGTGACACCTCACTTAGTACAAAACATCCTGGTAACTTAGAGGCTCAAGATAGGCCAACAGGTATGGAAGCAGTGGTAGAAAATGCTACCAAAGAATCGGATCCATTACCACTTCTATCTTCGACTCGCATAGAACAAGACTTAGTAAATATTGATTATGTTTTCAAGTTTGAATACCCTAAACCACGAATTATTGTTGCAGAGTAATGATGATTTAAGAAGTGACAACTCACTTAGTACGGAACCCCCTGGAAATGTAGAGAACCAAGAGAGTCCAACAAGTACGGAAGCTTTGGCAGAAAACGAGACTAAAGAAGCAGAAATGATGAATTTTAGATCTCTTTCTGGGACCTTCAACGATTTCTTTAAAACCAAGGAATGGTGCCATTTTGAAAGAATTGGTTGGTTTCGTTGTTTAACAAATGAAAGACTAGAGTTACACACCATCAGTGACAAAACTAGTAGTATATTAATTCGCATCATAGTTAAGCCAGATTTCACTTATTCAGTAAGTGTATTGAACCAACTTATAGAAAACCATAATTTGATAACATTGCCTAGAAGTATTACTGACAACATCACTTTGATATCCGTTTTAAATACGTTAAAAACATTTAATGTTTGCGAGGGTAATGCCGAAGATGAAGTAGTTAGTTTGTTAAGAGAAAGGGAGAGAGGTTTTTTTTCTTGGAGTACTGGAGCGCAGCATGATGAGAAATGTTCGAGGCTAACCAATAAGAAGATCTGCATTGCTTGCTCTCAGCTAAGAAGTTACGCTTTACAATCAATATCTAGACGCAAGATAAACAAAACATTGAAGTATAAGAATCATTCAAAAGAAGTACTTATTGAAATGTTGAGAAAATCCAAGGGAAATGAGAAAAATATATCCAAGAAACTGAGACGTGCACAACTGAAAGTGAAAAACTTCATCAAAAAACAAGGGGAGTATGTTATTGGAGAAGACCACGAGAGCCTTAAACAAATTCTCACTCAAGCTGTATCTCAGGGTGAAGGAGAAAATGATTTTGTTTCCCTGTTTTTGAAAACACAACTGAAAATGTGCAAACAAAACAATGTCCACGGAAGAAGGTGGCACCCTTTAATAATCCAATGGTGCCTTTATCAGTATCATAAATCTCCAGCAGCCTACCGAAGCTTAGCTGATTCTAAAATTCTGAAGTTGCCTTCATATAGCACACTTTTCCGTAATTCTTGGCATGATGGCAAATCAATTGGATTTAATGATAAGATGCTGAACAGGATGAAGGATGAAATTAAACCTGAAACCCTCGAACCTTGGCAACAGTACTTCACTATCTTAATAGATGAAATTAAAGCCAAAGAAGACTTAATTTACAAAAAGGTAACAGGTGATGTTGTGGGGTACACCAAACTTAATGATGCAAGAAACAAAATCAATGGTTTGGATAATGATATCTACAGTGAAAAACCAGTTGCAACGCATATCTTGCAACTAATGTTAAGAGGTACAACCACGCACACTAATTACCCATTTGCTCACTTTGCCACAAGTAGCTTGACTGGTGATGACTTAAATTCCATTATTTGGGAAGCAGTGGAAAAACTCGAAGCTTTGGGGTTTAAAATTATTTCCATTGTTGGAGATGGTGCGGCTACCAATCGTAAATTTTTTTCTATGAATTCGGTCGAAGGTTCTGCACACTATTGCATGAACCCTTACTCAAGTGATGAAGAACGCCCAATTTTTTTAATATTTGATCCACCTCATCTAATGAAAACAGCAAGGAATTGTCTCTATAATAGTGACATATATTGTCACATCCGCCTAATGTACAAAAATGGACAACATTTGACATGGAAACCCATACGTGATTTATATTTACATGAAAGGCACAGTCCAGGAAATTTCCGAAAAGCCCACAAGCTCTCATCAGATAATGTCAATTTAAACTCGTACAGTAAAATGAAAGTGGCTTATGCTTGTGAAATTTTAAGCCAAACAGTGGCCAACGCATTGAAGCAGTACTATGGTGAAGAGCATTCTGAACTAGTTAAATTCTTGGAAATGTTTGACAAGTGGTTTGACACTTTGAATACAACAAATGTTCAAGAGGCTTACCATAAAAGGAAACCCAACAAGAGGCCATTTAAATCCATGAACGACCAACGGCTAAAGGTGATAACTGTAATATAATTTGGCAATTGAACAATATTAAAAACTAATGCATTATTAATCACAGTGGCTACAAGAGGAATTCCTTGGTTATTTGGCTGACTGGGAAAAAGATGTGAAATGCCGTACTGGTAAATTCACAGATGAAGAAAGAAAGAAAATGTTGTTGTCCCAAGAAACTCTTTCGGGTTTAAAGCAAACCAGTATGTCTAAGATCTAACCATCATTTGAGGTTTTATCTTCTAATGCATTTATAATTTTTCACAGCTCGAGCCATGGTAGGAGTGACTGAATTTTTATTGCAGAAAGGATCTTCATTTGTGTTAACTGGGAAATTTAATCAAGATCCCTTGGAATTAGAATTTTCTCGTCACAGACAGGCTTGTGGTTCTAATGATAATCCAACAGTTGATACCTACACAAATAACGGTGAAAAACTAAAGATTTTAAAAACCTTTAAAATAAAAACTGCCAGTGCTTTAGGAAATGTAACGTTAACATCGGAGATGGAATAAAGAGATCTATTGATATTCAACAATTAGACTTTATAAATGTAATACTTAAGGTGGTTCTGTATCACAGTAGGCCAAGAACATTTTAAAAGTAAATCATCTATTAAACAATATTTTGAATGTAATACTTGAGGTAAGAGTTCTGTATCACAGTAGGCCAAGAACATTTTAAAAGTAAATCCATTAAACAATATTTTGAATGTAATACTTGAGGTAAGAGGTATCACAGTAGGCCAAGAACATTTTAAAAGTAAATCCATTAAACAATATTTTGAATGTAATACTTGAGGTAAGAGGTATCACAGTAGGCCAAGAACATTTTAAAAAAAACCCATTAAACAATATTTTGATTGTAATTTTTGTAATACTTGAGGTAAGGGTTCTGTATCACAGTAGGTCAAGGAACATGTTTTGTTACGTTACGTTGGGATATTATTTTCACTTTCTACTTGGGTAGTTTTCTTGTTGTAGTTTTTTTCTTAATCTGGCCTTTGAATCACTTTTAGATTGTAGTGCTTTTGATCGTATCTTTGATTTCAAATCTTCTCTGAGTTTTTTGACGTGACCATTGGCTATAGTATTAATGAATACTTGCACGCACTTATCTAGGATTTCACCGTCTTCCTTTCCATCACAGATCTTCTTCCACATTTGCATAACACCTTCATTGTTCTTTATTTTTTCTTTAGCCAAAATTGCCCGTTGATCAATATGGACTTTTCCATAGAATTTACAAACTAATTTGTAGATTTCCACAAAAAATTTATAGGCGTCTTCATTGGGATACAACAAACCACCCCTATCTTGGGCCTCTATCCACTTCCGTAGATCTTGAGCTACATTTTCTTTCTTCGTATGCATTTTGCTAGATATCTCTAGTCCTCTTTTTGATTTTCGACTGATGGATCGTATCACTGAGCCAATGACATACATTAAAGTGTCTGGACTCTCTTCAACCTGAGCTGTAACATCTATTTGTGGTATCTTTTCTTTGGCGCATGCCTGTTCGACAATTCTTCGGATAAGCATGTTTATGCCACAAACTTTGCTTTGTGCTGGTACATTCTACAAGCAAAATAATTAGTAAAGACACTACAAATTAAATTGTTTTAAAACTTACATCAGTCAATTGTTGGCATATTTTTGCAATTTCACTCCTGTTCCTTATTAAATGGTTTGTTTTTTCCACAACCTTTGACTCTGTAGTTTTCGTTAAAATGGGATGCAGATGTTTTTTTAATTCCGATAGCTCGGCTGAAGTTAGCTCTGAGATCCATTTTGTAATTTTCTTCATTTCAGCAGTAGCATTTAGTGTCACTAAGTACTTTTCTTGCATTTGGGACTGCACTTCGGTTAATATGGCATTAAATGTCATATCGAATTCAACAGCTGAAAATAGATACATTTGGAGATCACAATTCACTTAAAAATTATATTTTAAAATCGCACATTAAACTACAATGAAGGCTATACGTAGAATTATATCTTACAGGAGATGATACTCTTTCTTGTCACTTTTCTCTTCCTTTTTTTCTTAGGAACCTCTTCCTCGGGTTGCTTCGATTTGCAAATACTACATATACTAAATTACATTTAAATTTAAACTAAATTAAACAATCATACAAGGAATAATCAAATTATAAAAGGCATACTTCGTAATAACAGAGAGTGCATTTTTCTGTGGAGATCGTGGTTTCGAGTGTAGTGTACTTAAGATATCTTCTATTTCATCATCAGATAGAATGTCATCTAAAGTAAGACAGCAATCAAAGCTATATTTGCAATTTTATGGATGTATTATGAAAATTGTTTACCGGAATGGACTAAGTCTTGGATGCAGGCCCGTAGCCACGGGGGGGCACCAGGGGGCAATGCCCCCTCAAAAATAAATCCTGCCCCTCAAATAAGATTTCGGTTTGCCCCTAAATTCCCCCTCAAGATTTTCCAATGCCCCCTTATCAAACTAACTTTGTCCATGTAATGAATATTTTCATTTTGGTTCACAAATATTAAAACTATTTAGAATGTATATCAACATATTTTAGACTTTATTGTCTTTACCTGTGTATATTCCTGATACACTTGGATTTTTTTACTTGATATATCCCTGATTCATTTGTATGTTATAAATTCACTTTTGATATGTATCCCTGATACACTGGAATTTTTAGGTTTTTCGTTATCCTTGATATATATCGCTGGTTTTGTCATCCAGGACCAAAATATTATGTTAGGGTACAGCGAGGGGTCGGACATTTTGGAAAAAATGTACGGGATTTCGAAATCCAATTTGATTTCTTCGGATTCCGTTTGATTTCGTTTGATTTCAGAATTCGATAAAATCCAATGAATTTCATCGAATTTTGAGATTTTTCCCGCGATTCCGTCGGATTTTGCTATTTTTCCCGTGATTTCGACGGATTTTGCGACATTTCCCTTGATTTCGTTGGATTTTGAGGTTTTTCACGTGATTTCCTCGGATTTTGAGATTTTCCCCTTGATTTCGTCGGATTTTGTGATTTCTTTGGATTTTGGATTTCGTGAATTTTGTAATGGATTTCACGATTTCTTTACTGATTTTGTGATTTCGCTTCTGATTTCGTGATTTCTTTGTTGATTTTGTGATTTAGTTGCAGATTTCGGATTTTTATTTGATTTCGAAATCAGCATTGATTTCGGATTTCTTAAGTTGGATTTCACGGGTACAGTACGGGATTTTATGAATGACCGACCCCTCGGGGTACAGACTTACATTTGGCGCCTCAACAGCGACTTGCGAAGTTGCGAGGCAAGCTTTTCCTGCCCTACTCGCGTATTTTCACTTTAACGACGAGCTATGTCACATGAAAGAAAGTGAAACCAGGAGTTCATAATAACCCGAAGTACGAAACTGGATAAAAAGCCCGTAAAGCTCAGCGGATTCATACACCACTTACCTCCCAAAAAAATAGTTACCCCATTTTTTAGCACCCACGCGCATTAACTTACACACTTCCGGTTTAGCACTATTTTTATCTTGTGATTTTGGGAGCGAAAATGGCTCACGTCTGCTTCTGTCGGAACGGTGTAAATTAAGCCTTGGCTAAGAAGTTGGCTTTTAGTCGGGGTTTCTATTTTTCTACAAAACATTTAAACGATCGTCAATGATGTTTTGTTGTGATATGTGTGAGTGAGAATTCCGTGGTTAAATTAAAACGGTTTGGACAAATTTATTCCCAGTATCTTTAATATAAGAATTGCAACGTGTTTCTACGTCCACCATATCGCCATTTTTCTTTTCGACGGAGACCCCAGCCAATGGAAGTTTTGGAACGAAAACCAACCACTACGATATACTGTAAGGTTGTATGTCCATAAACAGGCTAATCCTTTCTATGCGCAACGACAGAATCTTGTTGTTCGCGATTTTTACCATTAGCTCTATGGCCAGTTTCATACTCCCCCCCCCGAAGGGGGGTTATTATGAACTCCTGATGAAACTTAACTTCCCTAGCCTACGAAAAAGATCTGACTAGAAATTTAGATTTAGAGTTGATTATTAACAATTTATTTTTTTTAAACTTTTTTAAAAAAAAGTTTGATTTTCAAATGTTAAATGAGTGTCAATAATGAAATACAAGCGGAAATATTTATTGTCTGACAATTTGATATTTATGTTATTCTATAAAAAAAATTCCATTTGCCATGCCCCCTCACAGAATGATACTGCCCCCTCTGCGTAACTTTTCTGGCTACGGGCCTGCTTGGATGTTTTCATCAATGTCTCTCTTCTTAGCTACGTTTTCTACATTTTCATCTATCAAGAAATATGTTATTAATTCACCATCATAATGTTTGTAATGATTACAAGTTGCTTCACCTGAATCAGAAGTACAGCCTAAATTTTCTTCATCTAAAAGGAATTTCTGATAATCTGAAGAATCTGAACAGCTTCCCTCACTTGAAAAATATTCAAGTTTAGGCTTGGGCGGAAATGATGTTGAGGGAGCATTAAATATTAAACTGTAGGAATCCTCCCACATTATAGCTATAAAACAATAAAGCAGATTAATTTCATAAAATTATTTTTACTTTAAATATAATTACCTTCTATAATAAAAGAAACCAGTAAAGTTAAATAGCCCTAGGCCTAGGCTAAAAAAAAGTAAGGCACACGATAGAGCTCGGCATTTTCGATCAATTATCCACAAATTATAAACAAATTTGTGGATTACAATACGATTTAACATGTAAGTTCTGTGGATAATTTTCGGGTATGGATAAAGATAAAATAAAGTGGATAATTGATCGAAAATGCCGAGCTCTAGCACACGATGTCTGAATCCGTTTTTTTTAAAATGGAAAGTCACCGTCACGTGTTTCTTGTTTGTTACGGGAGTTTCAAGATTTTCACACTACGCGGCGCGAAGGTCGCGTAAGCCATATGTGGTCCAAAAATTTGTCGACTGTGTTTCGTTTTCTTATATCTTTTACTAACGAATGTTCGATCTAATTACTAAAGACAAATGCTTCGCTAAGTCATACTAGTAACTGTAACAAGATAACAACAGTTCTGTCTTTAATACTTTCTTTACAAGGATACACTCTATTACAAGGATTTATATATTAGGCGAGAATGATACATGCATAAGCGGGAGATTCAAATACGAAACATCCCCTTTTTTAAGGAAAAAAATTAAAGTTTAAATTGGAGTCTTAAGTCAAAAAGTCTTGCAATCGGATGGGGGGTTTCACTTGGCGTCCACTTCTTGTTTGACGTACTGGGTTCACGGAGGGGGTTGTTGGTTGCGGTGTTGAAGTTGAAGTTGAAGGTATAGTTGGTGAAGTGGTATGCGGAGTGTATGGTAGTTGGCGAGGACTCGGTGTTTGAGGAATCACTGGAGATCTCGAGTGTAGGGTTGGTGAGTGTTGGACGGATGGAACATCCTTTGGAGATTGTAGTGAAGGGATGTCGTTGTGTGCGTATCGATGACGTGGCAACTCTTCAGTAGTGCGGGGTAGAGTTATGACTTGAGGTGGTAATCTTGGTTTGATGTGAATTCTGTTTCGGCGATACTTGACACCATCAATCTCGACTATATATGAGCGAGAGGAAACTTTCGAGACGATTGTTCCGATGTGCCAACGTTTATGCCGGAAAGTGCTGGTATCTTGCACCCATACTGGTTCACTAGGGTTTAAGTCACGTAATGGACGGACATGTTGGTCAAAGTTGGTTTTGCTCGCTATTCGTCGCTGACGTTGTTTTTGAACGACGTGCGGGACGACCTTGGGACGAAGTTGCGAGTGCGAATACGGTAAAGCAGAGCGTAGACGGCGTGACATTAGTCGTTGGGCTGGACTGGAATTAATGCCTTCAGTGGGAGTGTTCCTCCAATCTAATAATGCCATATGTAAATCTTCTTTTGACCGTGCATATTTTTGAAGCATAATCTTGGCTATCTTCACGGCAGATTCAGCCTTGCCATTGCCCTGAGCATGGAATGGCGATGATGTGTCATGTCTAAATCCATATAGTGCAGCGAATTCTTGGAATGCTCGACTATTGAACGGGGGTCCATTATCAGAGATAATGACTTCGGGAATCCCGAATCGACTAAAATGTCGCTTACAGCATTCGACAACGGTTTCGCCCGTGGAGTCGGGTAGACGATCGACTTCCCAATAGTCAGAATAGGTATCCACAAGGACTAGATATTTGTGCGTATCAGTTTGGATGGTAAACAGATCCATCGCAACTTGTTGCCATGGTAGTGTGGCAAGCGGAATAGATAGTAAAGGTTCTTTTGCTTGTGACGCACTAAATTCCTGACAAAGTGAGCATTGTTGGAGAGCAGTACGGATTTGGTTTGTAATCCCGGGCCAATAAACGACTTCTCTGGCCTTTCGTAGACAAGCCTGGACACCACAATGACTAGAGTGTAAGATTTTAATCATTTCGGGACGCATCTTTTTTGGGATTATAACTCTACAGCCTTTGTAAAGTAGACCATCATCAACGGTAAGTTCTTCCCGAAAATGCCAGTAGTCCCGTATTGGTGCAGGTGTGAGAGACTTTGCTGCTGGCCAGCCTGTAGCAATAGTGCGAGATAGTAGTTGAAGGTCGGGATCTTCCAAAGTTTGGTGGCGAATTGCGGCTATACGTGAATTGGACATCCGTAAATAATCACTATGTTGAATATCCTCGAAATACGTAGTGACGTGTTTGTCGCGGGTTAGTTGGAAGACAACAGCCTCCTTGGTTGACTTGGTCGAGGGTAGTAACGGTAGCGGGACTCTTGAGAGACAGTCCGCAATGTACATTTCCGAACCTTTTTTGTATTGGACTTTAAGATTGTAATTCTGCAATTTAAGCAGCATACTCTGGAGACGTTTTGGAGCAGTCAACAGCGGTTTTTTCCAAATCGTTTCCAAAGGTTTATGATCTGTTTCGACCAAAATATTGCTGCGGCCAAGTAAATACTGGTAGAATCTGTGGCAGGCGAATACAATGGCCAAACATTCTTTTTCGATTTGAGCATAGTTGCGTTCTGTGGCAGTGAGTGACTTTGAGGCAAACGCAACTGGTTGTCCATTCTGTAATAATGTAGCTCCTAAGCCAAATTCGCTGGCATCACATTGTATTGTGACGGGTTCTGCTACATCATAATAGCGTAGTACTGGTACACAGCTAGCTAGAGTTTTGACGGCTTGAACAGCTTCTGTATGTTGGGGTTCCCATTTCCAAGGAGTGCCCTTGCGAGTTAACTGTCGAAGTGGTTCGGTAAAATTGGATAACTTCGGCAGAAATTTGGCGAGATAGGTTACAAATCCAATGAAACTCTGTAGAGATGTCACATCATGAGGGAGTGGCATATCGTGTATAGCCCTTACTTTTTCAGGGTCTGGTCGTACTCCTTGAGAGGTTAGTAAGTGGCCAATGTAAGGAACTTCTGTCATCCGGAGTTTCATCTTGGACTTATTCAGTTTTAAGTTGCATTGGCGAGCACGGTCGAATAGTGCAAGTAAATTCCGATCATGGTCTTGAATAGCCTCGGCTTCCGTGTCGCCACAGCCAATACAGAGAATATCATCCGTGATATTTTCGATTCCGTTTAAACCTTCCAAGACTTCGTTTATGCGACGTTGGTATTCCTCAGGAGAGACTGAGAGACCAAAAGGCATGCGTTTCCATCTATAGCGACCAAATGGAGTCCAAAAAGTGGTCAAGTAGCTACTTTTGTCATCCAAGCGGACCTGCCAAAACCCATTTTTGGCGTCTAAGACGGAGAAAACTTTCGCATTTGCGATTCGAGGGAGAATCTCTTCGATTGTTGGTAATGGATACTTCGGACGTTTAAGCGCAACATTGAGATCCAGTGGATCTATGCAGATTCGCATAGGTCGTGAGGGACGGCTTACTACAACCATGCTAGAGATCCAATCAGTAGGAGTTGTTACTTTTGCAAGAACGTCCATCTTCTCCAGTTCGTCAATTCTTGTCTTAAGAGAGTCTCTGAGCGCAACTGGAACCTTTCGTGGGCGATGCTGGACGGGAGTTACGGTTTTATCTACTTCCAAGTGACAAAATCCCGGTAAGCAACCAAGACCATCAAAGATATCAGCATACTCTTCCAGTATCTTTTCTTTAGTTAATGGGCTTGCAAGAGAAGGTTCTTTAAGCGATTGCGGTGCAGTAGTAGAGTTTGGAGATACTGTGAAGATTGTATCCACGGCCGTATGATTAAACTTAATGAGTCCCAACTTTTCACACGTAACGCCTGACAGTAACGGAGTTTTGTCATGTTTTACTACTTGAAATTCCAGAGGAAATTCCTTATCCCTAAAGGTGAATCGAATGGTTGCTACGCCAATGACTTCTAAGACTGAGTCATTATAGCAATGGAGTTGAGTTGTGTCCTTTTCTAGTTGCTTGTGTGTGTCTGGTAAGGAATCATAGAGTTTCTTACTTAAGACATTACAAGTCGATCCACAATCCAGCTGAAATTTAACTTTTGTAGTAGTTCTTCTTTCACTGCTAGGGATATGTAGGACGGTATAATATTTGTTTCCACTCGTAGCTGGTCCAATGGCATAACAAGAGGTGTCTGAGTCTGGCAAATCCTCTTGCTGATATGTATCGACCACATGTACTTGTTTACGATTCTGTTTACGAGAATTGTGTAGTCTCGGCGTTGACTGAGTTGTGTCCGATTTACAGCAACGTGCAAAATGGTTTGTTTGTTGACAGTTACTGCAAGTTTTACCAAACGCGGGACATGCTTGTCTATCTTGAATATGCATGCCTCCGCAATAAGAACAATTGTTTTTGAGCAGTGGTGGTTTTTTCTTCGCTTTTGGTTTGCCTGTATGCTTCGAGGTTTTCTGTACAAGATGTACATTAAGTGGTTCTCCAGGAACCTCACCCAGATTCTTGACTTGAGTACTAGTCAGTTCATTGGTTCGACACATGTCGAGTGCTTTAGCCAATGTAAGTTTCGGTTTGTTTAAGAGTTGAGGACGAAATTTAGTGTCTTGCATTCCAAGGACGAGACGATCACGTATGAATTCTTCGACATGGGCGGCAGCATAACCACAAGTTTTAGCGAGTTTCTTTAGGCGCTGTACGTACTGGTCTATCGATTCAGATGATAGCTGCGATGCGGTGTTAAAGATGTACCGTTCATAGATTTAATTTTTTAGAGGTTCTAAATGTTTTTCTAGTTCAGTTTGTATTAAAGCCACTGTTGCAGACTGGGCTGGCGTTAAAGAAAGATCCTGGTAAATTTGAAAGCAAGGTGTTCCCATTACCGTTAAAAACGTAGCCTTCTGAATGTCTGCAGACTGTGTAGAAAGTCCAGTAGCCTTTTCGTAGTTGTCCCATTGGGCTTTAAATAACTTCCAGTTCGCAAACACATCCCCTTCCAGAGAAACAGCGGAAGGCGGAGGAATATGAGCAACGGGAGGCGACGACATCGGGGAGACGTATACCCGAGGCGTAAACACAAAGAACGACGTAGTACGGAGACTAGTTAAGCCTCGGCGCGGAGAAAACTCAAACTGAGGGAAGACGCGAAGGGTAACGAAGCAAAAAGAGAAAAACTGAGCGGGAGAACAGGTCCACTCACTTCTGGCACCATGTTTCGTTTTCTTTTATAATTTACTAACGAATGTTCGATCTAATTAATAAAGACAAATGCTTCGCTAAGTCATACTAGTAACTGTAACAAGATAACAACAGTTCTGTCTTTAATACTTTCTTTACAAGGATACACTCTATTACAAGGATTTATATATTAGGCGAGAATGATACATGCATAAGCGGGAGATTCAAATACGAAACAGACTGATATATCCAAGTGTAACTATTCTTCATCCAAGGTGGAAGAAGAACACCCAGGAACGCAGCATCGTCGGCCACCTTTTCGGTTTGCCATGTCCTTATTCCTAAAAAAAAGTGCAGTTTAAGTGCTTAAAATAATTGAACCCTCTAATAATAAACAATATAGCCTAACTTACCTTCTGAAAGTTTCTAAAGATTTCTTTAATTCTAATAATATATGGACCTAACTAGGTTTTTTAAAAATTTAAGCCTCGGCTACCGTTTTTAAGCACAGAATGACTGCGGCTGCGCGGCAGAGTGCAGACTGCTTTAGTCAGAGAGTACTGACAACTAGAATGCCTTAGGCAGCTAAGAAATTGGCCGTTGTAGAATATTTCCAGCTTTTTTTTTTACGTGGCAGCACTGAAAAAACACTTTCACGTGACCTGCCCGAATTTCCGGTTTCACCTGCTCGCAGGGCCGGAAATAAGAAAAATTTGTTATAGGACATGTGTCCAGTGACCCCCCATTTGAGTGGAAAATTTATAGGACATTGTCCACTGGAGTGTGTAAAATACTGTCGCATCTTCATAGTCAAGCTATCAAAACTTCGGAAAATTTATTGGTCAAAATGTCCAGTGACCCCCTTAGATTTTAAAAAGTTATGGGACATTTTAAAATTTTATTGGACATTGTCCAGTGTCCTGTGCTTATTTCCGGCCCTGCCTGCTCGTCGATTTCGGGGCTATTCCCGCTTATCACCAACAAAATTCTAGTTTATCCTTCTTGAATTTAGGCCTCACTGACCCTCTCCCGGGTGTTCAAATAAAATTTACTTTACTAAATGATTTTTAATAATTAAAGGGAGTCAGAAATGGTCATACAACCAGTTTTAATCGATTTAGATTAATTTAAAGCAATTTTTATCTTATTTTATTATTCTAAATATAGATAGCTTCCACTAAAAGGGCTAGTGTCTCAACACCTACTTTATCCTCACTCCAATCAATTCAGTCTGTGGCCATTTTGACCAACGTCCGTAGTTTAACTCGTTACAAACTGGCCGAACTCACAAATCTCGCTTCAGTGCACAAACTCTCTCTTCTAGCGCTCACAGAGACTTGGTGGTCCCCTGAAGTTTTGGACAGTGAATACTCCATTCCCGGCTTCACTCTCTACCGACAAGACCGTATGACAAGCAATTACGGCGGCGTTGCTCTATACCTCCTTTCTACCTTAAATGTCTCGACATTAAGCCATAGTGACATTGGACTGGTTAATTTTGCTCCAAACATAGACGGTCTCGATATTTTAACCATCCAAATCTCCCAACCAACGTTTAAACTCATCATCTGCCTCATCTACCGCTCCAACAATGCAGCATACAATAATCATGACCCATTACTCGCGTTCATCATCGCGTTAGCCAAGTACTGTGATAATAACAATTTACTACTGCTCTTCCTCGGTGATTTTAATTACCCACTAATTGACTGGTCTAATACCGCCGCTAAACCTGGTGCATGTCGGGCAACTAAGTTATTTTGTGATACCATATTAGACTTCTCATTGACGCAAATTATTAATTTTTCTACGCGTGACGGGGGTGCTCGTTGTACAGATAATACCCTGGACCTAATCTTTCTAACTGACCCAAATGTGGCTCATTCTCCATCATTGTTACCACCCATAGGTACGAGTGACCACGGCACCATTCTATTTACCGTTGCCCTATCAGCCTCCAAGCCTACCCACGTCCCTAAACCTAACTTCTTCAAAACTGACTATGTTCTGTTTAGTAACTTTTTATCTACCATCGACTGGTCCCTAGTGCTCAGTCAAGGTGACCCTGATACTAATTATTCCGCCCTCCTTGCCCTGCTGCAAACTGGTATACGCTCCTTTTCCCCACTCACCAAACCTCGTGCCACTCTCTCCATTGCCCAACGTACTCAAGCTAGTCTTAATTTCAAAAAGAAGGCCTGGCACCGCTTGTGCAAGGCTAAGTCTAAGTTAGCTCCGTCCTCCACCCTCGCTCGACTTCGGCAAGATTATAATAATGCTCGCAACGCCCACACGACTCATTATCGTAATACACAACGACGCTATGAAGCCTCACTCACGACACTGTTTAGTACCAACCCTAGAGCTTTTTATTCGCACATCAATAGTTTTCGTAAGTGTCGCTTCAATATCCTTCAACTTAAGCTCCCTGACGGTTCACTCACTACCTCACTCCAAGACAGTGCGTCCTTATTAAACACTTGTCTCGCGGCCACTGTGCAAATCTCACAACTTACCCCTCCACTGCTCTTGGTACCTCCCTCTGTCGTTGATCCGCACAATACCTTTACCCATTTCAATTGTGACCTACCTGAGATTCATCATCTCCTCTATCACTTAAATGTCAATAAGTCCCCTGGTTCTGATGGTCTCCACCCCAATCTTTTGAAGATGCTAGCTCCCCTTCTAGCTGTACTCATCCACCTTCTCATATCCCAGTCTTTTGCCTCGTGTACCGTACCGGCTATATGGAAGGAAGCGAATTTAACGCCGATTCACAAAAAAGGCTCGCGTGCTGACCCATCCAATTATCGGCCTGTAAGCACTCTAAATCAGATATCCAAAGTGTGCGAACAGTTAGTCCACCGACAATTAAGATCCTTCCTTGAGATTAATAAATTCTTTTCCCCAGCCCAGCATGGCTTTCTCCCTCGTCGATCTTGTTTAACTAACCTACTCTTAGCCACCAACTATTGGACAACTTGGCTAGATTCTAGTCAATCAGTTGATGTCCTTTACCTAGATTTCAGTAAATCTTTTGATTCCCTACCCCACTCGGCTATTCTCGCTGCCCTCCACTCAGCGGGCATTGTAGGTAATGCGTTTAAGTGGCTTTCCCACTATCTTGCTGGCCGTAAACAGCGTGTAGTCCTCCAAGGAGTCACTACCGCTTGGAAGCATATAGAACAGGGCGTGCCTCAGGGTTCAATACTCGGTCCACTCCTCTTTAACATCTTAATAAACTCAATGCCATCAGTAGTCCAAAATTCTTCCCTGGTCCTCTTTGCCGATGACGAGAAACTTTATCGTCGGGTTAGTGTTCCGGCTGATCGCGATGCCCTCCAGGCTGATCTTGATGCTATCGTTAGGTGGGGCTCATCTCATGGGCTCAGTTTTAATATTGGCAAGTGTAAGATACTCCACCTTGGCCGCAGGAACCCCTCTTTCGATTACTACATTAATTCGGCTCCCTTAACTAAGTCTCTTTGCGAACGTGATCTAGGCATCCTAATCGACTCCCTTCTCAAAATGTCAACCCAGTGTTCAAAAGTCGCCAAGCGCGTGCGTAGCATCACGGGTATGGTTTGCCGCAACCTAAATTTCCGGTCCTTACCCCTTATCAAAACTTTATACAACTCTCTGGTCCTCCCCATATTCGATTTTTGCTCACCAATTTGGTCTCCCCATCTTAAATTAGATCTCAATGCCTTACAAAGGGCACAAAACGCTTACACTAAGCTTCCCAACAAACACAGTTCCTCTCCTGCACCCCAACGCCTCTCTTTACTTAATATTGACCCGGTCCACATACGACATAAAATTAACAACCTACGCCTTGTCCATAACCTTATCAACGGTCACCTCGACATTGACTTCTCCCTCTTTTTCACCAGAAATACGAGCGCGAATACCCGTGGTCACTCTCAAAAATTGGTCAAACCACGAGCCCTAACCACCTTTCGGCAGACCCATGTTTCCAATAATGTAATTAATGACTGGAACTCCTTGCCCCCTAGCATTATTGCCATTACCAACAAATCTCTGTTTCGTATTAAACTCTCTGCACATTTTAACACCATGATTTAAACCCCGATGCATCCCCGTATTTTGTTAATTTTTTTTTTCAATTATCTTTACTTAAGTATTATTTTTTTTGGTATTTTAGACCTGTGTTAACATTATCCTAGTCATTGTATACTTTTCTTGTCACGGCTCCCTCACTATAACCGCCGTCTGCTTACAAGACACTAAGCTGTCTTTGCGGATGTTGTATCAAATAAATAAATAAGATATTTCCTCCCCCTCTCTCAGCTTTAACTGCAGTGCAGTGTTGTCAGGCCCTCTGAAATTAGCCGAGTTAGTCAAGTAACGAGTGAAACTGAACTGCTAGCCTTCCTCTCTACTATTTGTGAAAACTGTCTGGCGTCGAAAAGAGATGTGGTCGTTGTCTGATACTTGGTATTGCCGTAATATTTCTTCCTATAATGTCGATGGCGCTTTTTGCGACTACGAACTTTACTTGGTGGTCTTTTTCTTTTCGATTAACTTGATTTTATCTAAGGGGTGATTAAGGAAGACTTAACTCTGTTGCCATATTCATTTTAATTTCGAAGTTGGTTAGCGATATTAAGTCTTAGGAAAAGTTTTGCTGCTAAATAAATTGAAAACTGATCTCGTTGTAACAAAATTGACTACTAGTGGCGGTAGAGAGGGGCGTAGACTGTGTATCCCTCCATCTGGGCTCGCTCTTGTAAGAGGGGATACTGTACGCGCCCAGTAGGGGGATGACACTGAGCTAAGAGAGAAGAGTATGACGTTTGCATACGCAGCACTGCCATTACTGTATTAAAATGATGCAAAGGTTCACTAACCGTAAACTACGTGTACATTTTAGGAGCAAGACTCACACCTTATCTGACGCTCAAATTATCCCTTCTTTCGAATAGCGCTACATTTATTGTGCATTAGGCCTAGTTCAGACCCTCTTAAATGTCACCATGTTTCAGATGAATACTTCAGTGCCTTCAAAGCTATACTAAATGTACTTTCAATAGGGAAGAGAAGTACAGCTCTAGTTTTATAGGTATTGTAGCTTCAAGAAAAAAAACTTTACAGATATTACAAGCGTTTCTAATGAAAAAGGGGTAACGATGTCAAGGGAAGGGGCAAACCACTCGCCTAATGGTGGTCAATGAAAGAAATTGTGCTATCCAAAGATAAAATTCCCGTAACATTCTCAGGTGTTCACAGGTCAGGTGGACGGATTTAATTGAAATTTTTTTTAATCGATACAGCTCAAAATTGTCTTTCGAATGACATATTAGGCAAAAAATTAGGTATTGAATTGTAAGAGCTGGTCTTGAATAACTACAGCCAAAACTTCACCAGCGGGAAAAAATATTCTGACTTAAATATTGAGTTATAATGAAAACTATTTTAATCGCTAGGAGAGGGTTTACACTATAAGTGAGTAAAATTTTATCCGTATGGGGCTATTATTTTGAACACTGGACTCGAACTATTTTGGGCTGTCTTCAGTGGTCTTCCCCCTTAATGAAAAATGTCGAAGTGAACATCCCCTCTTGTTCAGGTCGCTATCTATCCTTGATCAGTAACGCACGCCCTTTCACTGGTAATCTTAAGCGCGCTTGGGAAAAAAAAATTCCCCATTTTCAAAGATGCGAGATCAGGTTCGTCCCACCTAATGTTCAATACATTAAAGCCTTCATGACAGTTATTTCTATCGGCGTTAGTATAGCGTTGAATAATAATAAATAGTTAACTGAATTTCGGTACAGGGATGGTTTATAGAAGGAAAACTTCTAAATATCCACTATAATACCTACTACACGGGGGATAGAATTGTGTTATTCCCCGCAGATCTGAGCGCCATCGTTTGAAAAAGATTCGAACTTAAGGTCAGTCGTCCTCCCCCTTAATGGTCGAATTTGCTTATTTTTAAGTTTGAAAAAAGCGTTGCATATAAAAAATATATAACACCATTATTCCGAAATTGGAAAACTTTCATTGTTGCTGCAATTATGTTGTGATACAGACTAGTGTTCTAATGGTTTGAAAGTGTGGTTGCCTTCAAATGTACGTGAAAATGAGGAAATATCACGAGAAATACATTTGTTTTATTACATTTAGAATTACAATCTCATCATATAGTGAAAATTGCCAAACTTGAAGAGAAACACTCTTATTTTATTACATATAAAGCTAGAATTAATGATGTTTCCGAGTAGTTCATCAACACCGTGATTAGATGTATACACCTTTGGCCGTATTATTCAGATTAACTCGAGGTTTTATTATCCGTGATTCCGTATTCACCTTTTACTTATTACCTGAAAGAGTAATTCGCACATGGAGGAGGCCTTGGGAAAACGCCATTAGGTTTGTTATTGATCTATAAATCGAAGTCAACAAAGCTTGTTATGGGCGCCTTGTCGAAAACTTACAATGTTTATCATATTGGCAAGCTTACTAATAAGTACTTTCATTCGATCGACATCAGAGCTGAACATAAATAAATATATATATAACCATTATTCCGAAGTTGGAAAACTTTCATTGTTATTGTAATTATGTTGTGTTGTGTCAGAAAGTATTTCTTATTATGGTTGCCTTCAATTGAAATGTACGTAAAAATGATGAAATATCACGAGAAACAAATTTGTTTTATTACATTTAGAATTACAATCTCATCATAGATTTAAAATTAATGACATTTTCCTATGGGATGAGTTTTCGATCCGTACAGCTAGTAATAATATTTTTCCGTAGACTGAAATACACTAATTAGCTCTTCATTAAATTGACTGTTAAGAGCTCTGTTTAACATTGATACATATTATTTTTCTTTGCAATAGTAACATAGTAAAATAATTTCTTTGCAATAGTAACATAGTAGAATAACTATAGATATAATTTAATTAATAGACAATTTATTTCTTGAGAGTTCATTTTAAGTACTAAATGGTCAAACTAATAATGTACTGTAATCCACAGCCGCGATACTTTACTAAAACTTTGTGATTGAAGTAATTATTGCCAATATAATTTATTTACATACTTAAAAGCACAAGAACTAAGATGTTAATGTTTACAAGTTTTAGCTTGTAACGATTTTATCGATACATTTAGTTATTAACAAACACTAAATACATCAATGTTCCACCATCTCCCACAAAAAAGTGATCCATAACTATTTACACATAGTTAAGTAGCCTTAACTTTTAAAAATTAAAATATTTAAAAAAATTAATGATCAATTATTACCAAATAATTAACATTTAGTTAGTCTTAAAAACGAGGACTACTGCGACGCCATTGGTTTAGTGGCGCCTGCTAAATCGAACCACTTATCCCTAAGGAGATTGGTTGAATTCAAACTGGCTGTGAGAGATAAGGGTAAGATAGAGCATAGCCCATAATTAAATATATGCGACATAAATAATTTAGCTCTACGCGACACTAATAAGGTAACTTTACGCGACACATGCTCCAAAATATCATACAGCATGCAATACTAAACGATGTCAGTTTTCCATTGTTCTACTTATGTATGCGGGAACGCATTGCTATCGTTTCTCGTGATAGATCGAAAGAGTACTTAAATTTCTCTTCAGTTCAGTTTAAGAAACAAACTGAACCGAACTGAAAACTGATCAGTTTGGAGATGTGAAAACTGATCAGTTTGGAGATGTGCAAACTGAAACTGAACGGAAGCAAGCAAATCAGTTTAGTCCCTAAAACTGAACCGACAAATAACTGAACTGAGCCGAAAACCGAACTGTGGGAAACCTTACATACAACGTAAATACTTTTTGCTTGGATTATATGTAATTTGTATTAATTACAATTTTTTAAGGTACATTTTTATCGAAATCAAATCGGTATTCTTTTTTAGCATGAAAAAGATTCCAAGTTCTTTTAAAAGCGTTTGTATAGTTCAATTGCTAAAACCACGGAGGCTACAATGTTAAAGGCGAAGAGAGATATGATTGCAAGCAGAATATTCTTCAACTCTATTTTGATTTCATTCTCTTCAATTAATCTGTTTTTTGCCAAGCATACTTCAGTATTCCACGCGTTAAATTCTCGATCACGAAATAATATAGCAGTTTCGAACATTCTCTGGATTCTGAAAAGGAAATTGGATTTTATTAAATGAAGTAAACCCCTAGAACGAAACAATGGGAAAATAATCAAAGGAATGACAATAAGCCTCTTCGATGTAAAAAAGGAGGTTGGAAACCCTCAGCATCGGGACACAGGGACCGTCCATAAACTACGTCACACTGTCATAGGGAGAGGGGTTTCTAAAATTGTGACGGTCCGTGACAAGGGGGACGGAGGGGTTCTTCCATGTGTGTTGGTGGAAATGTCCCATTTAACATTAATTTGTTACGAAGTCAGCAAGAAGCCGATTGGCTCTCTTTCGTTACAGAAGAAAAAACAAAACATTGCAAAGTCTACCATGGGAACGACCTCTGCAATAATTTACCAAAAAAATTTTCCATCATCGCCAATTTCAAACAATCAGACAAATTCACTGCGTAAGGCTTGCTAAATAGAGAGTACCCGTACTGTGAGCTTGAACTCTCTGATGTTACTGTTTATACGTCATTAGCATAAACGAGTATGACTCTGATCCCCCTTCCGATTGAATTGGTTTCGTTTCTTTCGCACATTTTTGAAATCTGAATTTCAAGCTCGATCAGACTTAGATTTTCGTGTGACAATGTCGAAACCTATTAAATGTGTCCCTTTCACTAAGCTTTATGGAATTTTTTGAAGCTTATAAAAGGCACATCCAGACATTAAAGTTCTAAAGCTCAATCAGAGGCTAACAACATTTGCAAAAAGCTGAAAACGGAAGAGAGCTTTGAATTTCAAGCCGACCAAAATATTTCTGAGTGGAACGCCATATCATTCAAAAAAGAAGGGGTCTCTTTTCAAATTAATAAAATTAAAGTTTTAAATTTAAGACAAATCATAGTGCGTTGGGGGGGGGGGTTAAAGAGGATAGTTGCGAGGAGTGGGGACAGGGAAAAGGCCGGAACGAGACGGCTCGCAACCAATCACAAGAGAGATAAGCCTGATGTGAGGAACCGCTCTACAACCAGGAAATAATTCCCCTTTGACGTGTTTTACATCAGATGGTGACGTCAATGACTCTGGGGATGGGGTCGTTTGACTTTTTCCAAAAATAAAAAAGAATTCAACAGTCCTTCACGTACTAGTAAAATGCTAAAAATATTGTCTCCCCGTATCTCTATGGTCTCCCCTTTCGAAAGTGGTGCCGATTTAATAACATTAAATTAGTAAATAGCCAACTCACGTTTTCTTAAAAGCACGTTCAATGTATGGATTTCCATTCTTTTTCATGGGAAACGCCAATGGAGTGGAAAAGATTTTTTTGCGAGATATATGAACTTTTTGCTCAGAGGTTTCGCACATACCGAGTAACGGCGTAGCCTCTAATATTGTATAAACTGGAAAGGCTGTAGTTAGTCGGTTGTTGATCAAATTGTCTAGTTCCTCGATTAAGTGTGTTTGTCCGTGCACTTTAATTGAATTGTGTCTCTCAATATTTTCTTTCAACACTTTTCTTGGTAATCCGTCTATTGAATTCTAAAATAAAGGTATGAGGAGTGAAAATATAATAAGAGATTTGGAATGTTTTTCTTCGGAAAGAGTATCTAACTCGGCGCTTCAAGTGAAGAACAATTTTACGTCTATAACAACTGCTAAGCATTTTCCTACCCAAAATCAGCAGACCATCACCAATTTCTTAAAACAATACACTTTTCTAAACCTAAGGTTAATTTAAAGGAAGAGGTCCGTTGACATTACATAACATAACATTATACTTTAAAAGAACGGCCTTTTACGAAATATTATTGGGAAAATATTTAAAAAAAAAAAAGTAATCTCTCATAACAAATTATTTAGCATTTAATTAGTCTTAGAAACAAAGACTACGGCGCCGCCTTTGGTTTAGTGGCGTCTTATAAATATTAGTGAGATGAGACTCGAAGTGAAGGGCACTAGCATTGGTAATAGATCCTGGCACTAGTGAACAAATTTGACGATTTTATGCCGCTTCCCACGCGCTAAAACCTTGAAGGAGAGAGGAATGGAGTGGAAACCCCCATACCTATAGCGTTGCCTGTGTACCCCACCAACGGCACCGTAGTCCTCCCAGCATCCTCAGCGGTTAGGTAGGGTCGTACCGGATGAAATTGTAAAGGACGCTCCCTCTATCTTAAAAATAGAAGCTAGCTCTCATACAAATAAAATGGCGCTACGCGGCAGCACTTAACAATCGCCTACCGAAGGGTAGGGGCGTGCGCGAGGTACATTGGGAGAGATACGGTGCCGCAGGTCGCCCATCATCATTTCCAATCCATCTCAACTCCCTTATCCCTGCTAAAACTAGAGAGAAAAAAATTGGTCGAGCTCCAAAAAAATTTCTTACCCCCTTCCCCTCAACCTAAAGCTAGATTCCCACTCGACCGAAAAAACCCGACGGAAATCACACAGCCAACGGTAGAAATTTTAACTTACGCCGGCGGTAGACCGTTCACACTACAACTGAATTTTCAGTTTGGCGGTAGATATTTTTGGGTCACGTGACAGATTTGAGTTGTTTCCACAACATCTATTTCACTGTTATTTCACACTCTGAATTGGTATCTTTGTCCCCTTGTCACTTAGATCGTAAAATTGGGATATTTTCTAACCTCCTCAGTAAAGTCTTCCTTATTAACATCTTCATTATTAACATCTTATCTCTTTTTAGTTTCGTAAGTTTAATTTTTCTTTATATGGTGGTGTTTCCGATAAGCCTTGGTCAACCACAAAAATATGGCGGCTATCAATCGATCTCGCGTGTGCGTGCGCTCTTGAAATTTATGACGTTGTCAGTGGGATAATTTCATTAGCTGAGACACCGGCGTAACGCCGAACTCAACCGAAAAAATAGAACACAACTTACGCCCGACCGAACGGAAATTCCGTCGGGCTCAGCGTAAAGATTTTTCAGTCGAACCCCTTTCTGCCGGGTTTCCGTCGTGTTTTCCGTCGAGTGGGAATCTAGCTTTAAGCGGCGGAACATGGACGCGGGCGCTTGAATCTAGTTCAGCCGTCTACCGCCGCGAGCGTCTCACGTTTTGGAGGGAAATTTCAGAAACCGCTACCAGATGGCCAACCGTTGGTGTCTTATCAAGAATATTCACTTTCGCCAAGTGAAGAATTTGGTTAGCTCAGTCTCATCTCACTTCTGATATTACCTCTAACCCAGGCCATACCCCTTACCTCTCTCTCAGTCTCGGCCAGTGAGAATCCAACCAATCCCTCAGGGGTAAGTGATTCCGGCTAGCAGACGCCACTAACCTATTGACGGCGCAGTAGTCCTCGTTTTTAAGAGTAATTAATTTGTTGTTTTTTTTTTGAGATATTTTGATTTCGTATTTAGAAAAGAGCCGTTTATTTAAGGTATAATGTTATGTTACGAGAAATTTTCCTTTAAGTCTCGGTCCCTTTGATGAAAATCTCAAGCTAAGGGAATTCACATCCATAGCAAAATGGGGTTCCTTTCAAAACATTTGTTTACCTACGACAATAGGTTTCATGATATAGTTTACCTTGAAAAATGTTTCAGAGGGAGTATTTTTAACAATCCAAAAAGGTAGGTTCGGGTATCTGAGAATGCCCTCTAGATCCTCAATATAACGCCCCTTGGGTGGTAGAGTTAGCTTGGATAAAATACTGCCAGCTATGCACTGTGATACGATGTAACAAGCTATTATAAACGATATCAAAGCCAGTCTGATAGCGGAGGTCGTCGAAAGTGTTGTTGCTGAAATAGAAATACAACACTTGAATGACTTAACCGATGATGATAT
Organism: Phalangium opilio; assembly: GCA_019434445.1. Classification (NCBI taxonomy): domain Eukaryota; kingdom Metazoa; phylum Arthropoda; class Arachnida; order Opiliones; family Phalangiidae; genus Phalangium; species Phalangium opilio. The sequence continues at coordinate 1,134,159 of JAEQBA010003339.1, forward strand.
CATCCAGTCATTTGTCTGCTTGTCCATTTCATTCATTTTTTGTGTTTTCAAACCCGTGTTTACATTAGAAACAGACTGTATTATAATACAGGAATTTATACTGTATCCTGAATTGCGCCATTAGCCATAAAAGACGTCGTACCCTAAGTGCGTTATCTTATTTAGAAAAATTTCTTAACCCCAGAAGTCGGTACATGCAACTCTTCTCTATGCTATAAAGGACCGATATTTTGGCAAAATTTCTACAGGGTTCATAGTGGCAATATTTAAACACGTTTGACTTCCACTGAGTTCTAGGATGTTGCATAACTAAATACTTTTCGAGTACGCCATCTTGTGTTCAAAGTTAGCTTCCTGGTAGGTTTGAGTGTCTTTTACGTTTGCATCATACCAACATACACTATAAGTTTAATGAACATATTCTGTTTGAACTTGAATTTTAGTGTTGCCCTTATTGTTGGCATAAAGGAGCTGTATGTTTTTTAAGTGCGTCGTTTAACGTTTTGCCAACTGTTAAAAGACCAACCAAAACCGCAAATACCCTTCCAGGTGTTTCAGTAGTATAACGTTTGCACTACATTTTAAGGAAAAGCGCGTCCCAATTCACTTACGCATTTAAGAGTAATCATTGATCAAAAATGACCCATTTTGTGCAATTTTCGATAGTTTTTTCGCTGTATCTCCATTGTTAAGTTATATTTACTAATAGACCTTTTAACATAACATAGGAATGAAGCTCCTTTCACATTACAAACGTCAAATCACACTTAAACCTACTTGGAGACTAACTTGAACACAAGATGGCGCACTCGAAAACTATTTAGTTTGGCAACATCCTAGAACTCAGGGAAAGTCAAACATGTTTAAATATTGTCACTAGGAACCTTGTGGAAAATTACCATTATAACATAGTGCAATTGTATTAACTATAATCAGAAGTATGTCACTGGTTATTGAGAGCTTGTCATGAAGTAACGTAGGTGAAACACCTGGTGAGGCTCTATCAAAGGCGTAGTACAGACTTAATAAGAAGAAGAGCTGCAAATCCGAGTGTAGCCAATTCTCGCGTCATTCTCGAACTACCTCTCATTAAGTCTCTAACATTACGAAGTATAGGTTGTGTCAAGAACGAATTCAGGATGCCATAAGAACGTTGAAACAAGGCAATGCTGGCGCCATGAAGTCATACTTTTCATAATATGAGAGAGGGGCCTATTTTTGGAAATATGGAAAATGGAGTCTCCTAGGTCTAGGAGTGTTGGTGTCGGTGTCATGAAAAAATAGTTAAAATCGTTAATGATGAACTGATATATTTAAAAAGAGTGGTTATAAAGAATCTAGATTTTTTTATTAGCGAGCCTGATTTATCTGGGACAAAGTCAGTACAACGGATTTCCCAAACTTCGCCGTGTAACGCCAAGGCTTAAGGCCAGAGAAGCTGAATGTGATACTTGTTGTGATTAATAAGGTAACACTTTATAAAGTCTAATTTAGTTTATTGTTAACAGGTCAGTAGCACATTGTATAATGATAAGATAATCCTAGCTCTTTCCGACTCGGGCTCACTCGCCCGCACCACGTGATCATCCCTAGCGCCATCTATTAAAGTTCACGATAGGCTATTACATAACATCTTTCTCTTCCAATATTTTACAAATACATTTAAAATCTTTTACTGAATCTTTAAAATTAAAGCCATTGTGTAACATCTTTCTCTGTCAATATTTTGCAAATACATTTTAAAATCTCTAACTTATTCCATCATTAATATTTTAACAATATACCATACACTAGTCTATTTTACAATTAATATTTCAATATTTCATGTTTACAATTTCTTCTATATTATTTAAAACGTAGCGGCGGCTGAGTTATCCGTCCGCTTCTTGTCCTTGTAATGGTGTCGCCTGCGTTGTTTAATGCTAAATGTGGTGTGAACGCAGGTTGTTTAGGAGGTCCTTTGCATGCCATTGGGGACATCAAATTGGCTGTCGATAGTGGTGCGAGTCGTTGTGAGTTTCCTGGCACTGTTGGATAGGTCTTCCTTAGGTTTGGTTCGTGTGATGGTGGTAATGATATTTGTTGTGGACTTTGTGGTTTGTCCTGTGTCTGTAATCCGTTTGTTGGCTGAACTTCTTCATTTGTCTGCGATATCTGTCCTGTTTCCCTGCCATTAGGATTTTCTATTTGGAGAGTGGTCCGCTGGAATCGTTTCGATGGCACTATTGTCTGTGCCATACTTATATTGCTTGTTTGTTCAGTATATATTGGTTGTCTCGTTTTACTGATAGGCCGGTCAATTGTCGGGGCTGTGGTTGGTCTCAGATGTATCCGATTTCGGCGCAGCTGTTTACCATCGTTTGTTAGGATGATGTAAGATTGAGGTTCGGGCCCTTTTTCGATAATCCTAGCTGGAAGCCAGTTTCTATGGTTAGCCTGATAGTGTATAAGCTGTCCTTGATGTAACGGTGGTAGATTTTTTGTTGCTTTTGCGTTGTACTGGGATATCATATCGTCTTGTTGCTTTCGAAGTTGGTGCCGTGTGTCTCGGAGCGTATAGTGCGGCTCCAGGGCATAGTTTGTTGTTGTCATTGGAGTTCTTAGACGGCGTCCCATACTAAGTTCGGCTGGGGAAGGTAGGTTGGTTTTTGGCGTTGTACGATATTCGAGAAGAACCTGCTGTAGGCCTTTGCCTTCCTGTTGTGCCTTAATACGGGAGTTTTTTATTGTCTGAATGGCCCGTTCAGCCATACCATTAGATCGAGGGTAATGTGGCGAAGATGTTACATGGTCCACTCCCCATTGTAGCATAAACTGTTTTAGTATGGCGGAGTTAAAAGGAGGACCATTGTCCGAAATAATGCGTTGAGGGGGGCCGTAACGAGCGAATTGAGCGTCCAGAAAGACCATGACCGCTTGTGTAGTTGTCAGAGACATTTCTTGTACTTCTATGTATTTAGAAAAGTAGTCCACCAGTAATATGTACTTCTGAGAGTTCACTTGAAACAAATCCATGCCGGCAAGTTCCCATGGTAGGGTCGGTATCGGATGAGGTGTTAACGGAAGTTTTTGGTTTGCGCTCGCTCTGTTGTTGCATATATCACATGCTTGTATGAACTCTGTTAAATCCCGAGTAAGAGATGGCCAGAAAACATTGATCTTTGCTTTTGCGATACAGGAGTTGATACCTTGGTGTGTATTATGTATTTTCTTCATGATTTGCGTCCGCATAGCTTTAGGGATTACCAAGGTAGCTCCTCGAAACAGCAGGTCGTCCTGCGTGTAAAGTTCTTCTTGGTGTGGCCAGTAAGGCCGCATTTCAGGGGCGAGCATTTTCACAGTGCGGGGCCAGCCTTTCTGTGATAATTCTATTACCTTTACTAAGGTCTCATCTTGATTTGTGGCCATTTTGTATTGCGCTAGTTCGTTTGTTGGTATTGCAGTGATGACATGAACTGCTGTGTGTGGTCCTTCTAGATTAGTCGTATCAATGAGTTGATGTTGTTGCGGGGCTCTTGATAGCATGTCCGCTATGTGCAATTGTGGTCCAGGGACATATACTAGTTTAATTTGATAACGAAAAAGTCTCATTAGTAACCTTTGTAAGCGTGGAGATATTAAATGGAGCGGTTTTTTCGAAAGTCCAATAAGGGGATTATGATCTGTATGGACGGTGATAGGAGTGCCGGCCACATAGTAGTGAAAATGTTCACATGCGAATACGATGGCTAAGAGTTCCTTTTCGATTTGGGCATATCTTGATTGGGTGAGATTGAAAGAAGTCGACGCGTATTCGACTGGGTGCGAGTCTTGCATTAAGACAGCTCCTGCGCCTATCTGGCTTGCGTCAACGGAGAGAATAATTGGAGCTTGAGGATTAAAAAATGCTAGGACCGGTGTTGTAGAGGCGAATTTTTTAAGTTGGTCATAATGTTGTTGGTGGTCTGGCTCCCACGTGAAGACCGCTTCTTTCTTCAATAGTGTTCTCAAGGGTGCCGTGTGCTGATTGGCTTCAGGGATGAATTTAGCAATGTAATTTATCATCCCTAGGAAACTCTGTAAGGCAGCTTTGTCACGTGGAGGTGGAAGGAAGCAAATGGCGGTGGTTTTCTTAGGATCAGCCTCAATTCCCACGGCACTTATGATATGACCCAAATAGTTTATTTTAGGAACGGCCAATTGCATTTTTGTGGAATTAAACTTCAATCCCGTCGTGATAGCGCGATCAAATACTTTTATGAGAGTATCCGTATGGCGTGTGATGTCAGCATCGGCAATTAGGAAGTCGTCTGTAGAAATGTAGACGTTAGGGAAGTCTCTCATAGGATATAGTGAGCGCATTGCATGTTGACAAATTTCAGTACCCGTGACGATACCATAAGGTAAACGGGTAAACCGGAAACGTCCATAAGGTGTGGCAAATGTGCAGAGTTTAGAACTTTCATCAGTGAGTTTAATTTGCCAAAAGGCACTCTGAGCGTCCAGTACGGTGAAGATATTAGCTCCCCGCAGTTGTGAAAATATCTCCTGTGTGGTCGGAAGAGGATATGGTTGTCGTTTTATGGAAGTGTTAAGTTTCCTGGGGTCCAGGCATATACGGACTTTGATTTGGTTTGAATCGGGACTTGGTTTAGGTACTACCACCATTGGGTGGACCCAGTCTGTCGGTTCCGTAACGGGGATAATTATACCTTCCTGTTGCATACGTTGAAGTTCAGTGTGTACTGCGTTCCGATATGCAAAAGGTATTTGATGGGCCGCTGAAATGGATGGTACTGCATTAGGTTTGAGTTCTATGGAATATTCACCTGGGAGTTGTCCTATGGCGTCAAAACATTCGTGATATTGCTGTATGACGGCTTGAGGTTGAATCAGAAGTGAGTCAACGTTGGCGGTAATCATATCCTTGTGGGGCAATGGGAGTATTTGTCCATTTGGCGGCTTTCTGAAAATCAGCCCTAATCCCATTGAAGCCTTGGCGCCAAGGATGGGAGTGCGGGATTCTCTTGAAATATAGAACGGAAATGTAGCCTTGGCGTTAAGTGTAGAACAGGGTATCATGGTGACTCCTATCATTGGGACCATATGACCCGAGTAGGCTGTGATTGTATGCAAGGGAGGCGAGATGGGTGGTCGTTCCGGAAGGGAGTTGTACATCTGTTCCGTTATGATATTTACTTGCGATCCCGTATCCACTTTGAAAATGGTGGGGGAGTCATACAGATAGACCTGGTCATATATCTCATCTTTATCCTGAGCCAAGGTATGTAGTGTGAGGCAGGACGGAATAGGAAGATTCCCTGCCGAAAGCGGCTGTAATGTGAGGCTGTATGTGACGTAATCGTCGGTGTATTCCTGGTTCTGTCCCCAAAAGGGCTCCATGGGCACGTTGGGATCGTAGTGTTCTTCGGTGTCATTGGAATCTTCTGTATCATAATCTGTATAGTATATATCAGGCGGTGGATCATGTAGAGTACCTAATTCACAGTTTTGGGCCTTGGTCCGCACGTCAATAAGGAATTCATCAAATGTCTGTGCTTGAGTTTGTGTTGTCGATAACAGCATGTATCGCAAGTAGGTTACATTCTTATAGGGTGCGTAATACGCGTCGAGTGCGGCAAAAATCACAGGTAGGGTTAGTGCATCTCCAGTTTCAGGTATCGTTAACGTGTTATATATGCGTCGGCCAGCCGGGCCTAATATATGCAGAAACGTGGCTCTTTGTCGAGATACAGTCTCTATGCCTAAATTCGCAGCAGTCGCATAGATTTCAAAACTTTCTTTATACTCACGCCAGGCCGAGGCTGGATCCGCGCCTGGCACAAATTGCGTTGGGCCTTTGAAACTTGTCATTATTATTAGGGGTCCAGGGATCGTTTTTCGTCGCTAATCTATTGAGCGGAGGGGTACAGTACGTTTGTAATTTCTATCCCACCTCTATCACCATGTTGTGATTAATAAGGTAACACTTTATAAAGTCTAATTTAGTTTATTGTTAACAGGTCAGTAGCACATTGTATATCGATAAGATAATCCTAGCTCTTTCCGACTCGGGCTCACTCGCCCGTACCACGTGATCATCCCTAGCGCCATCTATTAAAGTTCACGATAGGCTATTACATAACAATACTAGCCACTTTAACTGATTTATAACCCACCGATGGCGCTAAAAACGGATTTTAAGGCGTTACCGAGGACGAAGGCGGTAACGGTTTTCGAAAGAAGTATGACTTCATGGTACCAGGGGACAATGTTACCATTCCACGTTCTTATGGTATCCTGAATTCGTTCTTGGTAGTGTCACACTTAAGGAACGTATCTTATAAACTTTTGCTTATATCTAGGCAACATAAACAGGGCCGGAAATAAGCACAGGACACTGGACAATGTCCAATAAAATTTTAAAATGTCCCATAACTTTTTAAAATCTAAGGGGGTCACTGGACATTTTGACCAATAAATTTTTCGAAGTTTTGATAGCTTGACTATGAAGATGCGACAGTATTTTACACACTCCAGTGGACAATGTCCTATAAATTTTCCACTCAAATGGGGGGTCAATGGACACATGTCCTATAACAAATTTTTCTTATTTCCGGCCCTGAACATAAACGCTCACACTCTCATGACATAATAACTGATTTTGATCCCTTCCACCAAGTAAGGATTAAAATTTCTGCATAAAATAACAAACCTTGTGAAAGAAAAATTGCCAAAGACGAAAATGCATTTTTGTAGTATGTTTGTTCGAAGAATTCATTTGTCTTTTGTGGTGCTTTCAGTCTTGAAAACGCTACGTTTAAATAAGCTCTTATGACTGGAAATAGGAGTAGGGTGATTCCAATTGCGGTCCATGTCTGAAAGCAACAAAACAATGCATTTTTATAAGAATTATTGCAATTTACGTCTAACAAAATAGTGAACGCTAAGGAATATGAACGATCGTTATGAATCCTCACCAAAAAGAAAATGATGCTTATCAAGCAGGGCCGGATTAAGCAATTTTGCACCCGGGGGCCAAGATAATGTGCGCCCCCGTAAGTTGGAAAAAAAAGGAAAAGCAAATGTTGCTAAGGGGGAATAGTTTGTCAATGCGCCCCCAACAAACCTTGCACCAGGAGAAATTTAGAGTATGCAAGTTGGCCGATTCGCTATAAGAAATAGCGCAATTGCGTGAATCTTTGGTGGAAGCCCTGCCATTGGGAGGCTAGACGTTTTGCTCCCTGGTACAACTTAACCGTAACGATGATAAACTGATGACGCAGAAATGTCTGACATTGTAATACCTCTCCGTGACGTCATCGTCACTAGGAGAGGTAAAATTGTAGGCCTGTCGTCCTTAATCTCTCACCATTTTGTCAAATATGGTGAACAAAGCAAAAGCCTTTGACTCGAATTCCACGGCCATCTTTGAGCTAACAATAATCCATTCGTCTTCAGCCACAACATTTGTAAAATCGATGTAATTATAGTTTAAGTGTGTGGGTTCTTTTAATATAAAACCAATATCAGCTTCCTAAATAACGAAAAAATTCAATTATTCTATTTTAAAACCCATTTCGTCTTGAAACTGAACCAAAAACCATTTTGAATTCAAAAGCGTAGCTAGAATGTTTTATTGTATATTTGTAAGAGTTTAAGTTCTGAAGACACTGTTTTTGATTAATGCTTCCAATTTAAATTATTTTAATGCGGCCTTTACATGCTCAATACGTTTCACAAATTTAATGGGGGACATCTTTAAAGTTCATCATCTATTCCCAAAACTTTTCACTAATTGTGCAAATTTAAATCAAACATGATTTTGAATGCCCAATATTTAGGAAAAAAAAGGTGGAATTCATAAACGTCGGACGCAACGCAATTTAGTACAGGCAAAGGCAGGGCGTCGTGCGCAAAAGACAGGACTTCATTGGACAAATATATTGATTAAACACAACTTGATATTGAATATATTTTGGTCACAATAAAAATGTTGATGATGAGTCCATATACCGGGTACGCTTTTATTGGCCAAACATTACACAAACTTTAATGTTATTCGAATGAGAAACATTGTTCAATTGTCTGAATAACATTATGAGCAATAAAAAGACTCATTCAATATACATTTTCAGTTTATTAATGGTAATGAGAAGCTTCGTTTGAAAAACCTCTGATTCAAAAATATCAAGTTTTTAATTCTCCGATTTCTGGTTATTTGGCAATATGCATTTGAAAATGCTTCATATCACTGCCAAAAAAGGCAGTGTTCATATGAAATTATTTTATATCCACTTTTTATGAAAGTCTAAAACGTTTCCCGTAGGCTGACGTCACAGATATATTTTTCACGTGAGATGGTGCCACTCTCCGCTATCAGACCCAGAGTTTAGACTGGCGAGAAGCTCGAGACGCGTGTAGGATTTTCCTCACGTCATAGTGATGTCATCAAACGGGCGAACAAGCTCGACCAGACAAAATTATTGATATATCGAGACTGAGTTTTCGTGATTTTTCAATGCATTTTTAAAAATAGAATCTTTGGTTCAATTATATTAAAAACTTGATATTTTGAAAGTAGAGACTTGAAGTGTAACATAATACCACTTTCGTGGTAAAATATGATATGAAATTTTAAATTCGCATTCCCTTTAAGCAAATATTGTCCAAAATTTACCTTGAAAACCACTTTCAATAAAAAACCATAGAATATTAAAATGTAAATCTGAAAGCAATTTTTATGGTTTCTGTAAACGCTTACTCCTCGGGCAAGTATACCAAGTACTCCTGTTGCATTTCCTGGCCCATAAATATCTCCATAATCAAAATCATCAGCTGTTAAGATTCCAGTATAACTGTGAATACAATAGTGAACATTAAGAAATTGTGAAATACCACGAAATAATTTTTGAAATATTTTTTGGAAGATTATAAAATATAATTAATGCAATTTAAAATATTCTTTTTTATACGTTCTTTCGAATCAATAAAGAATAAGAAAATTAAAGGAAAAGCTCATGTAACAACATTTTTCTAGATGTAAAACGAAAAATATTAATGAAACATAAGATTTCTCATTACAAAATAATTTACATTCAATTAGTCTTAAAAACTAGGACTACTGCTCCGCCATTGCTTTAGTGGTGTCTGCTAAATTAGCTGTGAAATAGGGGCTAGCCACCACCCCTCTATGAAATGTAAAGGGACCCACCTGTAAACAAGCCACAGCTAGCTTAGTGTGGAAATACCATCATAGACAAAGCCTCGATTATTATAAATCGAACCACTTACTTATTACCTTTAACGCTCTAAAAGCCTGTGAGAATTCAACCAATCCCCGTAGGGTTAAGAGGTTCGATTTAGTAGACGCCACTAAACTAGTGTTGTGCGGGTACTCGACTCGATAAGAGATTTTCTTAGTCTCGAAAAAAGTTTCGAGTATCAAACCAAGGCTCGATAAATACTCGAACCTACTTTTGCAAGGCCTTTATTTCTGAAAATGAGATGCAGTAGTTCTGACAAAATCTATTAGAAAGTCACTCTTATCTCTTAACAGACGCGTGTTAGTGCTGATTGGGTAGTTTAAATCATAATGCCAGTATAATATAATACTAGTTCGATAGCGGAAGCTCAGATGACGTGGAAGTAAAAGTAATAAAATACAGTTAAAGGCGCGTTTACTATTATGTTTATTTATTTTTTTTCGAAGTTCAGCTTAGTAATTTTTGTTTGGGACTTTGCGCGAAGTATAACAATGGCTAGGCCTAGCAGTGACTTTGGTGAGGAACGAGATTTCGAAGAAGATATTCATGAGGAATTAGTTCTAAAGGACCAAGACTAATCGGCTTCTGCTAATACCGCCTGGGAATTGTTTGAAATAGTTGTCGATGATCAAAATTACACTAAATGTCTATATGAGAGCGATGAACTAACAGGAAGTGGGGAAATTGTAGAAAAGAAATTTCCAATTACTCGATAAATACTCGAAACAAAAATTCAAGGCTTGCACAGACCTACAACAATGGCGGCGCAGTGGTCCTCGTTTTGAAGAATGATTAAATGCTTATTAATTTCTCATAGCAGATCATTTATTTTTTAATATTTTTCCTTTCATATTTAGAAAAAGAGCGTTCTTTTAAGAACTATAATGTTACGTTATCTGAACTTGAAGCATTGTAATTAGCAACGTATTTACTTCAGATTAATTTTCTTGATTACAGTTTCAACTGCTAATTTTAGGAAGCCATCTACTTCCACGGGTGACATTTTATCATACAATCCCATTACTATAATCTAGACATAAATTAAAGTTATTTTTTATTTGCAGTAACTTTTAAATGAGTCGTACATTTGTGGAGCAGTAGGTTAGAAAAGTCCCCGAGTTGATCATGTTGCTTCTACGTGAACGTTGTAAGAGCGACTAAGACTTGAAAATACAATTGTTTTTCGATCGCTTTTGGGTGCTATCATATATTGGTTCAATTGTTAAAGTGACGCCGCCCAAGGCATTTTACGTTTATTTTGAAAAGTTGAAATAGTCGAAATCGAAACAAGCTGTTTATTACGCTTCTGTAACGCTGATTTCAGTGTTGTTAAAAGTATTTATATAACCAATTTCACTTTGGAATGCTTCACCAACATCTTGAAAAAAGAAACAGATAAAAAGGTTTTACGAAAATGGTTTTGTACAATAGCAGTCTGAATATAAAGCAACTTTGGAAGCTTAAGTGTTCTGGCCAGTAAAAATTAAACAACAAAGGCACTTCCCAAATGAATAGAAATTAAAATCACATTGAACCGAAAAGAAAAACTAGCACCAACCCAATGCTTTAAAAAAGGTTTATTGTGTCCAAAAGAGTCTCACATTGAGCGGTCGAGCGCAAATGATCTAAGTCCCATTATTAATAGGGCCAATATTTTGGAAAGGTGCATTAGGGACAATTTGTTGGAAAGGTGGCAGTTTTAAACATAAGTTATGGTTAGTTGAATTATTACGTAATTATCATGATTGAGTTGAATCTTACTGGTTGAGTAAAAGAGTCGAAAGTCACGATCTGCTTGAAGGACTATCACAGATGAGAGCGTTCATCCGATCGACGACAGAGCTGAAGTCATTTTGAATAAAAGAATCAAGTGTTGTTTATATCAAAGTTCTTGTTTATCACATTTGAGACTCTGGGAAACCATATAAAAGTCGTTAACACAAACCTTAATGCTCACATTCGATTATTAGATGGATTTCAAAAAAGCAATCTCACATAATATACAACACCATTATTCCGAAATTGAGAAAGTTTCAATGTTTGTGTAATTACGTTGCGTATAAACAAACCGCAGCAATCGAAAGAATCAAAGGTGGGTCATTATTTCGTTTCAATATACAGTCATTTCCAAAAGGTGGTGAGATAAAACGAAATACAATGGATTTTATGGGCGATCTGTTATAGTGTCAAAATAAGAGCCACCGTTAAGAAGTTATGATTAGAGTGTTTTTGGAATTAGATTAGCATTGTCTTTCAGTTTCTTTCATTTATGGTAGAGACGAGTCGGGTCGACTTTCTTTTCGACCCGACCCGGCCCAAGTCCAACTTTAAAATTATAAACTTAACCCGACCCGGCCCGAGTCCAACTTTAAAATTATAAACTTAGCCCGACCCGACCCGACCCGAAAAAAAAATTAAAATAAAAACCCGACCCGACCCGGAAAATTTTGAAATTAATTTTGCCCGACCCGACCCGAACCCGTTTCGGGTCGGGTCTGGTCGAAAAGCCCGATTAAATTGGGGGCCCGACTCGTCTCTAGTTAGGTGTAGCGACGAGTCGGGTCGACTTTCTTTTCGACCCGACCCGGCCCGAGTCCAACTTTAAAATTATAAACTTAACCCGACCCGACCCGACCCGAAAAAAAAATTAAAATAAAAACCCGACCCGACCCGACCCGGAAAAAAAAATTAAAATAAAAATCCGACCCGACCCGACCCGGAAAATTTTGAAATTAATTTTGCCCGACCCGACCCGAATCGGGTTCGGGTCGGGTCGGGTCGAAAAAGCCCGACTAAATCGGGGCCCGACTCGTCTCTAATTTATGGGGTAAACCCTAAAACATTAAATCCGTAACGGTTTCCCTGAGGGAAAAATGTCGTCGGACATTTTCGACTCAAAATCGCCCATAGAATTAACCCACTGCACTTTGGTCTTATCACCTTTTTTGAACGCCCTATATTATGGTTTCTTCCATCAGGTCCGTGAAAATTGCCAAACTTGGAGAGCAATACTCTCATATATTACATTTAGGATTACAATCTGATAATGCATTATAAATCTAAAATTAATGAGTTTCCGCGGTAGCCCATCAACACCGTATTAGAAGTTCAAACCTAGTGGAAGACCGTGAACGTGTTAAACGGTCAAAAGCGTTAATCCCTTTGTTTTTATTAATGATTGTAATTAAAGGTAAGGAAAGTAGCTCAGATATCGGTTACTTGATTGTTCAGATGTACTGGTAACTGACCAGTCTTTTATTCTTTATTTCAATTAGACACATTACTTTAAGCTCAACATAGGTGCATTTAATTATGAAAAAACATAATTATTCATACAATACCAAGAGCCCGTGAAAGAACTGAGATCCGACAAAGATACAAGTCACGAAAATTCTTTCGTATTAGCTAGGTGTGGTTAGAGTGGCCTATTTGTATCGTTTTATTAACTATTATTTGCTAACGTAGTATTAGAGGTTTCATAAATCATTAAGGTTATATGTGAGATGGCCCACCGATATACCTTAAGTTCTTAGTAGTACGTGATTACAATCAGATGTCCATACCCCCTCTCAGTATTTTCAATGAATATTTAAAAACGAACAAATTTTAGACGTCGCTAATGAAACTAATTAAACGGGAAAACAAACGCACCGGTTCATCGTTTCCGACAATAATAGTACAGGAAAAATAGGTTTTAACCCGCAACAAATTGAAACAAAGCTGAAAATTTCAGATCTTATAGCTTTTTGGGCGCTCTTTAACGTGATGTGGTCTCCCACACTCTCCCATTGGAGGAATTTCCGCCATATTGGAAAATGGCGGACAAAATCGAGATAACGTTTGATAACTCCGGTTCTACTTAACCGATTAACACGTAATTAGGCTTCAATTGTAGATCGCCTTCAAACACATAATTCACCTTTCAAGATATTTTGTCCTATCACTAACCGGAAGTTCACAATCTGACCCTGAAGATTAGCCTCATATAAAAAATGGGGATTTAAAGCATTTATGGTTTCTATTTTCAGAATACGTTTCCAAAATTAAACATATAGTTCCTATTACTGACAAATTTTGTTACTTTTCTGACAAGAGCTATAATGTATAGTACGGAAGAGGGTAAAACAGCCTTTTAACCATCATAAAACTTAATGTTTTAATATATACCATTGTTCGCCCACATTTGTCAATAGAGAGTTTAAGCATCCCCTATACGCGTACGTGTAGCCACCTTTGACAATGCATTGGTCTAATGCACTGTGGAAGGTAGCTACACGTACGCGTTTAGGGGATGCTTAAACTCTCTATTACGGCTAAAGTTGAGTTAAAGCGTGTGAAACAAAGTTGACATAACCAAGAGTATACTTTAAATGAAGATTATGGAATTTAGCTTTTGAATTAGCTTCTCTTCCACCAACAAGTGCGGCAGCAAAGCAACATTCAAATAGAGATTATCACCAAGTTCAAACATGGCTTGGAAGCAGTCTAAATGCTAGAGAATGGGGTTGGAGACAGGTAGGATCTGAACTCAAACCAATCGTTACCACTCTACAACCTGCTCCGGCTGAGCTTCTGCAGATGATCCCTCGTAAATGCAATTAAGTCTGTGATTTGAAATGTGAATGCGGTAAAACTGGTCCAGTCGGTTCTTCAATTTGTAGACAATGCAAGGGAGTATCTTGTTCAAATGAACATAGAGATTTTGAGGCTCAACCTCAAGTAGAGGACTATGATTAAACTTAAGCTTAACCAATGTTGATAAATATACTAATATACAAGTTGGGAAACCAAAATAAACCTCTCCGATACGGGACGCAATTAATAATATTAAGAAAATAATTAAGAAAATATAATTGATATTAATTACTTTAGTCGTCAGTAGTTTAACGTAATTCTACTGAAGTCGTTTTAAGAAACTTAATTCCTAAAATAATTTTAAACATAACTATTGTTGACGTTTGAATTCTAGCGTATGCCTCTTTAACAATTTTTGGAAATTTAGGGTATATAAGGCGATTCATTCACAATAAATGATTAGAAATCCGCAATTGCATGAACCTTTGGTTGAAGCCCTGCAATTGGAAGGCTAGACGTTTCTCGTAACCCTAGCCGATCGCCACGCACTTCTTTATCCTAACGTTGGGAGTAGAAGCAAAACGTTTGCTCCGATTTGCCAACTGCGGACGCGGTGACCGACACACAGACAGACAGACACCCCCCCCCAGTATAATACCTCTCCGTGACGTCATCGTCACTTAAAGAGGTAAAAATATAGTGGGAATAATATATTTTAGGTTTAAAACCCTCTTTGCATTTATTTCGCTTGAAAGCGTTTCGAAATACTCAAAAATTAGATTTGCCTTACCTTCCGGGCTGGATTGTGAACTTCCGGTTAGTTGTAGGACAACATATCTGTTGTATGAATTATGTGTTTGAAAGTAATCTACAATTGAAGCCTAATAACTTGTTAATCGGGTTAGTAGAATCAGAGTTATTAAACTTTTTCTCGATTTTGGAAATGTATTCTGAATATAGAAACCATGAAATGCTTTAAATTCCCATTTTTAAATGAGGCTAATCTTCAGAGTCAGATTGTGAACTTCCGGTTAGTTGTAGGACAAAATATCGTAAAAGGTGAATTATGTGTTTGAAGACGATCTACAATTGAAGCCTAATTACGTGTTAATCGGTTAATTAGAACGGGGCAGAGAAAGATGCGCGCACTCCGCGCAGGAACTCTGTTCACACTAATAAAATTTCCAACCGTATTAGAAGTTTGACAGGCATAATTCGCCGTAACTGAAACTTCAGCTCCATACCCCTTATTAAAACGCTCTACAATTCATTGGTCCTTCCTCTCATTGACTGTTGTTCACCAATTTGGTTCCCTCACTTATTAACCGATATCCAATTATTACAAAAGGCCCGAAATGCTTACTCCAAGCTCCCGCATAAAATTAGTTAACTACCCAGCCGCTCAACGTCTCTCCACACTCAACATTGACCCTATCATACGACACAAAATCAACAACCTGTGCTTAGTGTTTGATAATGTCCATCGCATTTTTTCTTTTCTCCTTGACCATGTTATCTATATACGCTGCCCACTTACACGTCACATTGTTGACTTCTTGGGCTATTATTCATTTCAATAAATAAATAAGGTTACAGGTGTGCTTCCTACTACCCACACTTAGAGCGTATAGCCGTGAGGCTTTGTGCTCCAGGAAGAATTGATTGAGTGTGAGACCCTACGCGGCCCAACACTGACGGGGGCCGTTAGGTCGTATGTGTGAAAACAGGGAAAGAAATGAGGTTGACTTGGGAGGTGACGAAAGGTGGAATTGGGGTAAGTCACCTCCGGCGGACACGGGACAGTCGGCACCTAGAGGGTAGGATCGCCGACATGTGTCGTATTCCCTCAAACTTTGCCGCCCAGAAGCTTGGCTTACAGGAGTGCGCCACACTCCCGGCTACAGGTGTGCTTTTACACCGCAGAACGAACCTCGAATTAAAATGTTTAGTCCACAAAATAAAATATATCATTGCGCAACGTCAGCATGCCCCAAAAATTGTACAATTACATTTTTTATATTACAACTTTGGGAATTTTCTCGGCCCGTAGAAGTTACAAATTATCTATAGCTTACTGCGTATTGTTTCCCCAAATAAGTCAATATTTCTCGTTGACTTTCAGGAATTCCAGCCTGAGCATCGAAATTTCGTACTCTATACGACCGTAGGTTCATAGGATAATATGTTCCATAAGTGTGTCGCTTCTTACTGAGAGCTTCTCATGAAGTAACGTAGGTGAATCGTCAGATTCTCGTAAAGCGACGCCTGGTGAGGCGTTGTATGGGGTTTAGAACAGACTAAGTAAGAAGGAAGACTGCAAAACCGAATTCTCGCATAGTTCTCGAACAAGCTCTAAGTAAGTCTCTAACTTTACGAAGTATGGGTTGTGTCATACTTATGGAAAATATCGTATAAACTTATGATACTGCTTAAAAACTTTTCCTGGAAAGAAGAGCATTAAGAAATTGTTTAAAATCTGAAATGATTTTAACACGTTTATGATGACCATGATACAGAAAAAATTAAGGCATGTATTTAATTTAAAATAAATTTAAAACAATTTATTTCTAAGCCAAGAAAACTAATACTTAAATCAATAAGGGTCATTTAATGTTTACAACATACCATAAAGGTAAATTACCTTAAAATCAGGTAATAATGTCAAATTTATACAGTCATAATCGTGTGTTTTATATGTAATTTTGAGTTTTGTAAATGCATTAGAGTTGCTCACCGACATCATTTAAGTCAATCAATAAAATATAAAATCACGTAGCGTTTGTATCGAATAGAGACTTAAATCTCTACAGGAGTTAGTTTTACTATGTACAGTGGAATATGACGTTAGGTAGGAGCTTCGAATCCCATTCCAAACCAAATTCTTGAGGGATTTACTTGACTTATTTTAAAATTTCCCTGAAATTTATCTTAGAAATTAACAGAACATCGCAAATCAACCATTGACCGACTTTTCTGGGTTCCGTTCGGATGCATTCCGCGCGAAGACCTTGGTGGTAACTTGAAAGTCACCTCCCTTACCATGGGTTCCAGTTCCTCCGAGACATTTCTGGAAGTTTGGCGTTGCCCTACTTGTATTTGTGGCGTCTTGGGTTGATACATTTTTAAATTACCTTCCGTAATTTTGGGTCGACGAAGAGGTATTTCTGACTTATCAATCACATTGGTGCGCACTCGTGGTCTGCAGTTCCATGCCTCGTCAACGTACTGGACCCCGGCTTGAAAGGGCGGAAGTTTCGGCAGTTGACTCTTTAAGGGCTCAGTGAGAATGCTTTCACAACAGGAATCTGTGTACAGAGATGTCAGTGATTTCGAACGGTCAGTCATAGTTGGGAAGCCATAAGGTTTCGAATATCTCAAACGATCAACGATAACTGGTTTCGAATACTCGCATCTCGACATTGTGTTTAGTTTTGAATTGGAGACACCAGAACGCATTTGATAACGTCGCTTAAACTGTCTAGCAACCGATGGTTCGAGTTCGGGCTTAAATTTGCAATCGTGAATGACCCTGTATTGATCTTTGGAAAGCTGAAGTCTTTGTAATTTAGAGAAATCTGGGATTGACGAAGATTTATCCACTGAGTGACTAATAGCGTAAGGTTCGCGAACTACGTACTGACCGGCAACTCGTTCAACGAACGGTTCAGATGGTGCTTTGTCTAACTGTTGAAGTAAAATGGTGCTTTTCTGTTGAGGAAAAACGATTCCAAGCGGTGAAAATTGACACACTGGTGGTTTTGCTTCGGAGTAAGATGGTTGATTTAAAGAAGGCAGAGGCCCAAGTTGCGCCGAAGTTTTAGTAGTAAATTTCTGATGTGGAATAGGAAGTAGTTGAGGCGCCCCGGAAGGTTTGTTTGTGATTTTCCGAGTTACTTGAGAGGGTTTATAAAGGAATTCTTGAGAATTTGAAATTTTAGCCACCGCTGAAGCTTCATTGGTGCATTTTTCAGGTACCAGAGAGACTTGCTCAGCCAGTTTTCGTTGTATTTCGGTGTGTAACACTATGGGAGGTTCATGACGAAATTGAGGTACCAGTGAAGACATCCTGGTATATTGTTGAGGTCGTTCAATGCAGATATTCCGCAAATTCGAAGGAGACTCGTGGGCTGCTAGCTGTGACGTAGGTCTTTTAAGAGTATTTCCAGTGCATTGTTTGGCATAGTTGATCCCAGACTGTCCTTTCTTTTTATTCAGGAAATGCGGTCGTCTCAATTCTTTGTCGAGATCCAAGTCATCCTTATGCGGGGGCAGTGACAATTTCCGTGCTTTAACCTTTGTGGTAATCACTTTTTCTATACAATTTTCCTTGTTATCAGAAATGTTCGTTAAAGGTTGTCCCCGTAAACCAACTGTAAGAATTATCGGATCATGCGGTTGTATATCCAAATCGAGTGCGTCGGCGCTACTGGATGTCGACACAACAGGCTGGTCTCTTTGGCGACGTAAAATTCGACTGTTCATCGTAAAAGATCGAAAATTAGTATAGATTTTCGTCTGTTTAAATAAATACTAATGTGTATGAATTTGTTTATGTAGAAACAAAACCCTCTTTGGGACCACTCGTATGAAATACCTGCATGATGATGATTTTTTTTTTGTTTTAAGAAGCCAATAGTTTTACAACTATCACTTTAAAAGCGAGGTTTAATAATTAAGCTTAAATGTTAAGGCAGGGTTTTTGATTTAAAAAAAAAAAAAATCAAATTATTTTTTTTTTATTTAAATCGGATTTTTTTTTATTTTTATTTTTTTAATTTATATTTTAATTTTTATTGAACTACTAGTTAGTAAATTACCAACCTGAAATCTTTTGAGTCAAAATTAACCATAAACAAAATAATAGTGTCATTTAAGTAGCTATTAGTTATTTTCTACAGAGTTATTCTTATTGTTACATTCAAATGCTTGTACAAAAAAACTAGACCAGTAATATATTTCCTAGCCTGTTTCCAGTTAAAATTGACCACATGAGTGACAAGACAAACTTGGAGTTCTGGGAAAAACTTAAACTGAAATATGCCAAAACCATGATCGTTTTTAATTAGAGGCCTTTTCTAGTCAGATTTCTTAAACTTTTTCTTAGAATCTAAGAAAACATTGTTTTTTAAATAAATAAATATTTGATTTTAATCAAATGATTTTTTTTAAAAAAAAAATCGCTTGATTTAAATCAAACTACCCGACTCTAAAAAGAAAGTTCTTAACAGGCTTAATGGCAAGGAATCAGTCAACCACCCCATTTTGGGAAACTCAACCCAACCGCTTCTAGAACCATTCCCTACTGTCACTGACATGCGGTTTATCTTGGGTCAAGTTCAGTAACGAATTGTGACTGCGCATTAAAACCTTACGAACAAACAATGGTAATCTCTTCCTCAAATTTATATATCATATCAAGTTTTACTTACGAAAAAATTGAGCCATGATGAATATATTTGGTATTTTTCTTGGGTGGTGACATTTTCAAATTGAGAGAACGACGTGTGGAATGAAACTATCCTCTAGGAAAATTACGACTAAAATGTAGCTTTGGAACGAAAATCAATTTTCAACAGACATAAAAAAGTATCTCTTGCTTTTAAAAGTAACTTTTTAAACCTAGCGATTTTAGCCATAATATTTTTTAAAATAATTTTACGCGAGTACTGTAGAAATAATATGGCTCGGTGCAATCAGAAAAAATGGAGGAAAATTTAAGGAGCTTTAGCTGCAATGTAATGCATTTTTAAGGAAACTATATGTTCATCTGTAAAACTACTCCAATCCATGGAAAACCACATCAAGGAGGGTTTGTTGGAGGTGACGTATTTACATGACACTCGCCTATCCCAATATGAAATTTTAAAAAACTACTACCATTATTAAAAGAGAAAAAACCGGGTGATTACGTCATAACATTTCACCTTATGGTGGGATTGATTTGAGACTGACATTTGCTAAAATAAGTGTGCTCGCAATTGTGACAACACTGAGATGGCATAAAAGACCGTTTTACCAAGATGTTGCTAAAATTATTTTAGCCTTCAATATTTTACCGTTTGTAAATTACCGGTAATTTACCAAATACCGTGTAAATTACCGATTTATAGCTTACCGTAATATTAAAATGGTAATTTACCGGTAAATTACTGCTGTAATAAGCCCGTGAAAATATAAAATACCATAAAAGACGGTAATTTTTGTTATTCCAAATTTTTAATCGGTAATTTCACCGGTAAATTACCATATTTAAAAATTACCGTAATTTCACATCTCTACCTATGTGGGATCAAGCATGATGGGGGCGGGGGAGGATACTTAATCTGAGATATATCGGTCCGTCAACTGTGGAACGACTCAGGTCCGGTGGGACGCTAGAAATGGGAGAGAGAGATACACGGAAAAATGGCGGTCGCTCTTCCTGATTCGTCTGACGTAGACTGCGCGCCATTTTTTCCGAATATTCCTCCCCCATTTCTAACGTTCCACTGGACCTGAGTCGTTCCAGTGACTATTGCAAAACCTTTATCGAAACCATCAATTGATCATTCGAGGAGTTTCACACTGAAGAATTGAATATAATTATAATGAAGAACAGATCTGGACTCGTCAAAGTCGAGAGTCGAGAGTCGAAGCGTCTATCTACGTTTTGACTGATGATGACGGACTAATATTGAAGATAATACACAAACAAAGGAATCTGAAAGAGTCAAGAGTGTCGACATTCTCATGAAACTGTTAAGGAAATCGTGCGGCTTTGGGAAGTAGTTCAATAGATATGACGTTTACGTTGGCATGGAGTTAGCCATATCTAGGTAAATAAATTTGTAAGTAGTCCTCTTGGCTCGGAGAGGTAATATTTTGGTTTTCCAAACTTGTTAGAAACTAACCTTTTATACAACTTGAAATTCGATAAAACGATGCTTAATTATAAGTTAACGAATTGCGACTGCACATGAATTACAATTATCCAAACAAAGAACTTTCTGAGTTAGATTTAGAATTTAAAATATCTTTATTTGACATTTAATTGTTAACTTAATTCCATGACAAATATCATATAAAAACTGAAATAAAATTCAAATATTAATCAATTTGTTCAGGTACTTGAGTTACAGCGGTATTGAATGGAGGTTTAAGATTTCCGTGACCAATTCCAAAATTATTGAATTACAACTTTAAATCGATTTAGTTTCCAAAATATTGATTTAAGCATAATTACAAAAGTATATAATAAAGCAATTGTATTTGTCTCTGTACTGGCCAGTAATAACGGCCTGACAAGTTCTCCGAAGCGTAATAGTAGTACGTCATGCCCAGGAAAACAAGGAGAATTTGACGCACAAATCGCAAGCCGTGACGATAGCAGGAACCATTAAAAATAAATTGAACGCGTGTACCACTGCCAATTGATATTGATATTGGTACGATGGATCGTGCAAGGAAAAATACAATCCAGCCACGGACAAGAAGAATCCAATGGCGGGAATCAAACTCAGTAACCATCGCAAAACTCTCACACGACAAGGCTTAGCGGCCAACAAAATGAACGGATAGCTGAAAGCGCTCAAGACGCTAAAAGAGCCCACGCATTGGTTGAATATCGCTCGTTTTGGAGCCACATTAGGTTTATAAATCGACAAAAACAGCAAGGAGCACGCGATGGTTATGTGGAACGAGAAAAAGCACATAATCAGAGAGTAGACTATTTCTTTGCGCAATTCAGGCATATCTAACACTATCGCACTTAATCAAAATCGTATGAGTGGACTAGCTCAAATCGCGATTGACCTTTCTTCATTCGGTGATCTAAGTACTGTAAGCGCGTACGTCATGTCATATTTTTTAGTCATGCATCTACAGTAGAATAAAAAATGCGTAATTTATTGTAGAGATTTTTTAAAGCAGGCGAGGAAAAAGTCTCGTAAAATAACAGGACCATTCGCAGTACTAAAAAAAGGTTGATGTTAAGAAGTGGTTGCGCAATTAGTTAGGCGACATTGTAGAAATACTATGCACATCTATGTAAGGCAAAGTTCTGACTGACTGACTAAAGTTTAGTAGACTGCAGTTTCCTTGAAAGTCGCCTTGTAGGAGATCCACTGGACCCGCGCTTTGCTTTAAGGCTCTGGCATTCGATTTGCCGCCATATTTTAAAATGGAAGGCCAATAAATATTCAGACTCCGTTCAGACGCGCAACGGCGGGTGCCTTGCCTTTGCTGCTAGCATTATTTTTAAAATATTGAAGTAAATAATTTATCCTTTTAAAAATTATTTTATTACAAAAACTCCGTTATTTCATAACGTGCCAACTCAGATGCTGTCTTACAGCTAGGCCGATCCATTCACCGTCCATAGTGGGCCACAATGCAGTCTTATAATCACTTTGCTCCTAAAGCAACATGCCTTGCCCAAAAAGTTCCTGGGCTCGGAAAAAAACAAGTTTTAAATGTCCTACCTATCACTCGCATATCAACGGAATAATCGTGACTGTGAGGACTTTGGCGTTAATTCTTTGTTGTGTTGCTTTGCGCGTGCGATCTTCGTAGGGGGGTGGATGCCGTGTGACTTGAATTTTCTCGACAAAAAGCGCCATTTGACTTTTAACCCTCAATTACTTTCCTGATTTTCGGAAAGCTCTTTTGACGAAATTCGAATATCACATGCTGCGTAAAACCCAATAAGATAGAAAATATGTATTAAACCTAGGGTCATAACGTGGGAACGGTGGGATCTCGAGATCGACGTTTCGCGATACACTTTCGTCGAGCATGAATCTTTATGAAATACGGGTGGCGCCACCTATTAATCACTTGAAGAACGTTTTTATTACAGTCTGCTGCTATAATCTGTGTAACAAGCTGTCAAGATAGTTTTTTAAACGTGTTAAATAAAACACGCGAGTTAAATAATATAAAAACTCTAGTCCTTTTTAATCTAATAAATAGATGAAATAAAAATCATAACGATGTTTCTGATTGCAAATAAACAAGTAAAAGTTGTAATTAGTTCCGCTAGAGGCTCACAGATGGCGCTGTCATGTTTTGATAAACGTGCTTGATAAAAGCAATGTGTTTCGCGGTAAATATTCTATCTCATTGGTAAAACCTCAAATCTGGGAAAACAAATTATCTGCTTAAATCACATAAGACATAACCAGATAATTAAAAGTGCTAAGATTTTTCTAACGTGCGTACTAAACAAATAAAACAGTTCAAAATTTTCTTTTTATTAATAAAATGTTTACAGTTTCAAATGATACAAACGCAACTTGCATTTACCTTTTAAAGAACGCTACCAGAGGCTTGCGGGAGGTTTATGAATACACGCACAGAGGACTTGCTTACGCTTCTTTAAAAACTAGTGCACCCACAAGCCTCCGGTGCCACCCTTTAAATAAAATAACCACATAATATTGGGTCACCTGATACATTTTGCTGTAAAATAAAATTTTTCTTACACATGACTCTTTCAACGCGATACAAGGTTCTGTGTTACTGAACTGAAATTCACTGGGCGTGCATAGTACGTCACGCAAAATGAGCGCAATAAATGGCTTTAATTATAGTAAACAAGTCAATTTTTAAAAATTTTAAGGTTATTACAAATGAAAAAAAGTTAACACGAAAGCATGCTTAATTTAGACGGAACCTCTAATCCTGCTTATTAATCTCATATCGTTTGGCATCAGAGTGACACGTTTGGCGTGCTGAGCCACAAGGTAAGATTGCTCAAAAACAGTAATCAAGTAGGCTTCCGCACCTTCTTGCAAAGCCATCAGTGCTGTGCCAGCCCAAAAAAGGTTTGGCCGTTCCATTTTTTGACATATTTCCCTTACAACGCGGGAAAACGGCGCTTTCTTCATCAAAAGATCCTGTTAAAAAAGATAAAAACATTCGAGTCTTGAAGGTTTCTAGCTTTAGGGTGCAAAAACATTGCGATAGATGTCGCCAATGTAGGGTATATAAATTGCGCTAGATGGCGGTAGTTTAAACATGGAACAAACTTTATTCTTAGCAGAAAAATTGGCTCACGGAGATTTAATTCATTACGGTGTTATTTATTTTAGGAAGGCCCGTGCCTCGCGCTACTTTTACAGGGTTGCCACGGAATTTTCAGAACCAAATTCCCTGACATTTTTCTCAGATTTTCCCCGACCTTTTTCTGAGATTTTCCCTGACCTTTTTCTGAGATTTTCCCTGACCTTTTTCTGAGATTTTCCCTGACCTTTTTCTGAGATTTTCCCTGACCTTTTTCTTAGATTTTCCCTGACCTTTTTCTTAGATTTTCCCTGACCTTTTTCTTAGATTTTCCCTGACCTTTTTCTGAGATTTTCCCTGACCTTTTTCTGAGATTTCCCCTGACCTTTTTCTGAGATTTTCCCTGACCTTTTTCTGAGATTTTCCCTGACCTTTTTCTGAGATTTTCCCTGACCTTTTTCTGAGATTTTCCCTGACCTTTTTCTGAGATTTTCCCTGACCTTTTTCTGAGATTTTCCCTGACCTTTTTCTGAGATTTTCCCTGACCTTTTTCTGAGATTTTCCCTGACCTTTTTCTGAGATTTTCCCTGACCTTTCTCTGAGATTTTCCCTGACCTTTCTCTGAGATTTTCCCTGACCTTTCTCTGAGATTTTCCCTGACCTTTCTCTGAGATTTTCCCTGACCTTTCTCTGAGATTTTCCCTGACCTTTCTCTGAGATTTTCCCTGACCTTTTTCTGAGATTTTCCCTGACCTTTTTCTGAGATTTTCCCTGACCTTTCTCTGAGATTTTCCCTGACCTTTCTCTGAGATTTTCCCTGACCTTTCTCTGAGATTTTCCCTGACCTTTCTCTGAGATTTTCCCTGACCTTTCTCTGAGATTTTCCCTGACCTTTCTCTGAGATTTTCCCTGACCTTTCTCTGAGATTTTCCCTGACCTTTCTCTGAGATTTTCCCTGACCTTTCTCTGAGATTTTCCCTGACCTTTCTCTGAGATTTTCCCTGACCTTTCTCTGAGATTTTCCCTGACCTTTCTCTGAGATTTTCCCTGACCTTTCTCTGAGATTTTCCCTGACCTTTCTCTGAGATTTTCCCCGACCTTTTTCTGAGATTTTCCCCGACCTTTTTCTGAGATTTTCCCCGACCTTTCTCTGAGATTTTCCCCGACCTTTTTCTGAGATTTTCCCCGACCTTTTTCTGAGATTTTCCCCGACCTTTTTCTTAGTTTTCCCTGACCTTTTTCTTACATTTTCCCCGACCTTTTTAGGCCGAAAATGTAAATGTTTACGGCACGTTTTAAGTACTTATAATTAAATAAATTCTCTACATTAAATTTTCCAATGTATTTGTTACACCAAAATGACTAAGAATCATTTTAACTATAAATAAAATTCTAAGAGATTTTTTAAAGGCATTTACTTTATAAAAACAATTCTAGACATTTTTAAGGATTGCTCTAGAGTTTTCTGTGTTAAAAGAGGATGAGGAGAAACTTTCATTACTCTTACAATAAAAACTTATCCACAGAAATTTTACCCACTAAAATCAAATTCCCTGACTTTTCCAGGTTTTCCCTGACCCGTGGCAGCCCTGTTTTAGGGAGGGCTTTAGTTCAAATAGGATTTCCCTTTCGTTATACCTAAATTTCGCTGTATCTCCGTCATTTCATTCAAATTTGCTAAAGAATAAAACTTCACGTGACGTCATTTCGCTAGAATTCGAGTATAAAAAGGTCTGAGAAATGGCGCCTCTAACGGGAAACAGTGGCGAACTAAAATATCACTTTTGACAAAGGAAAATAATACATGCACAGGCATTGATAGATGAAGGAGGTAGTGATTGACATAACTATAATTCTGGCGGTAGAGGGCATTTTATGCTTACACTAAAATATATAAAATAATTTAAATGTTTATCTTTCTGTGGGCTGTTTGTACCTTAGTAATGAAATATTACTCTATTCACAATAAACACGTATTGTGGTTGAAAACTGCAAAATAGACTAGTAAAAGCTTGAAGGAGAGTTATAAGGCTGTGTGGCATGTGTGCGCCTTGAAAATATCCCAGAATACCTCACGGCGTTGTGGAGTTTTACCAATTTTATTTTTCTTATTTTATTTGCGTGAGAACTAGGTTATTTTGAATATACCGGGAGCGGTTCAATCGTACAACCCTATCGAAATGCTGAGAATGGTAAGAGGACGATGTTGCCGTTGATAAGCATACAGAGGCTATATTATATCAAAAACGGCTTTATGTAAGAATAATGTTGGATTTCTACCCATCCTCGACTACTGTGTAGGTATATAAGGGAGACGTGGCTCGTAATTTCAAAACTCGCTAACGCCACCTATTGGCCTTCAAAGATGAATAAGGAAGAATCTGAGACCATTAAAACGAAGATGGACTGCAATGATAAGGTAAAACCCCTGTTATCTAATCATAATGGCATCGCCCCTATCGTTTAGACTCATAGATCATGTTATAGCTATCGTTTGAGTCGAAAAAGTTTCAATATTGGTCGCGGCGTGGCGCTAGAGAGGCGCTGCCCTAAAAGAAACACGCGACACCCGTATCTCCTTTCAAGTCCATATGTGTTTAATGGTCTTTGGTAGGATGCAAGGTTAGTACTAAGCGAAAAAGACTATACATTTAAAGCAACATCAGTTATCCTATTCAGCGCCACTGGCGGAGAGTCTACAAACGACTCCCATAGAGAGTGGTAACTTGATTACGAATGTTTACAGAATCACCGTCAGGTGGCGAACTGGCGGTGATTCCGCAAACCTTCGTAAGTTACCCACTCTCTGTAAGAGTCGTTCCAGAGCCAACGCCAGTGGCGCTGCGTAACGTAAAAGCCAAATATATATAACCAGAACTAGGATGAGACTAGAAGTAAAGAGCTCTAGCATTGATAGTAGATCCTGGCACTAGTGAACAAATTTGAGGATTTTATGCCGCTTCCATCGCGCATACACTAGAGAGAAAAAAATTGGTCGAGTTCCAAAAACATTTCCTACCCCCTTCCCCTCAACCTAAAGCTGCGGAACACCGACGCGGCTTCTTGAATCTAGTTTGGCCATCTACCGCCACGAGCGTCTCACGTTTTGGAGGGGAAATTCTGAAACCGCTACTAGAGGGCCAACCGTTCTTGTGTTATCAAGAACATTCACTTTCGCCAAGTGAAGAATTTGGTTAGCTCAGTACTTCTAGTCCCTTATCCTACTTCTGATATAACGAAACTTTAATGAAATCGTCAGTTACAAAATTCATTCAAATAAAGCGAAAGTTACATTCCATTGTTATCCGCTTTTGATTTTCTACCGCTGCAGGCATTTTCGATATAATTAATTTAACCTCGAAAATAGAGATATGAATTGCATTTTAAAACGCAAGAAGTCGCGTTATACAAAGTTTGTGGGTGGAGCCAAAATATAAGCGGATAAATTTTCTCATTGAAGTATGTGAGGATGGTACCAGAGGCTAGAGCTATTCTGCAACATTTATCCTACATTAATCAGTATTTGCAAAAACGGATTTATGTACTAAGAACGTCGGATCATAGCTTTAGCCTCTAGTACTGTACCTTCCTCGCATACTTTATTGAGAAAATTCGTCTGCTTATGTTTTAACTCCACCCACAAATTTTGTATGTGGCGACATCTAGTGGTCGAAAATGTCGTTCTTATCTCTATTTTCGTGGTTGAATATTTTTTATTTATTTACTTCGAAATTGCGCCAGTGGTAAAAAAGCAAAATGGACAACAATGCGATATAACTCCCGATTTAGTGGAATTAAGTTTTAAAGTTAAGAATATAAATAATTGATGTTTCTTTAAATATTTTCTCTTTCTTCAAATATTTACTTTTAAGTATCTGGATTTTCTTTCTGTAGAAAGATATTTTCACTAAATGTTTTATTAATCTCTAAATATGTTTAAAATCTAATTTGCATGTATTTTTATTTTCAATGTATCGAAATTTTGTAAACGTTTTTTTTTACTCTTTATATTTGCATTTCTTTATTCTGTACACTTTAAAGTGAGTCACCGGTTTTCGTGGGGTTTACCCCTTTAGGAGAGAGGGCTCTAGCTCCTCGGTGGCCAGGAATGCGAGACTCTCAGTCAAGCGCTAGGTACACCTCGCCTTTCGCTTTCTTCAAAAAAAATATCTCCTTATATGGAGTTTTGAAACTTTTAGCTGGGCATTTCTGGCCAATAGGGATGAGCCCAAAATTCACCCACGAAGAACCCTGACTTTCACTTTTAAGTCTCTCTACTATACCTTGACTCGAGACGGAGCCTCCGAAATGAACTAGGCCCATGCGTGTCGCGAAGCGAGAATATTTTCTTTAACCAATTTAGTTCGCCGTGGTTTACGCTTGGGGGCGCTTATATTACCGTAAAATAAAGAAAGTTCAACCCCGTGACCCTGTCGACTGCTTAAGTATTTGGGCCAAGGTCGCGGATTGTAAGTATACGTTTTTATTACTCTTACTGAATTATTTTAATTGAAATAATTCATTTTGTTTTCATCAATACCATCTAACCGAAAGATTCAATAAAAAGTGAATAGCCCCAAAAACATTTACGTTAATTTTAGGATGAAACTTTTCTCTTTTCTCTATCACAAAAATTTTATGACTGACCCCTAAAATATCAACGATAATTTAAGGAAGACCCCTGTCACAACGGCAATATAAGCGCCATCTCGTACACACATATGGTGAAAATATTATCCTTAACAAAATGGCCATTTCCCCACATAAAATTTGACATGCATGGGCCTAGTTCATTTCGGAGGCTCCGCTCGAGAGGTCCAAATAACCTCTCTGTCCCGCCTGTGGGAAACTTTCGTTACGAACAATGTAAATCGTAAATCGAATAAGTATTTTTTTTACCTTAATAATTAAAGTTAATTTGTTTTATTTCATCTCGTCTCTGCGTACATTCTTGCGCAAATAAGCACC
Source organism: Phalangium opilio (assembly GCA_019434445.1). NCBI lineage: Eukaryota > Metazoa > Arthropoda > Arachnida > Opiliones > Phalangiidae > Phalangium > Phalangium opilio. The sequence continues at coordinate 1,162,928 of JAEQBA010003339.1, forward strand.
TAGTCCGAACCACATTTGATTTAATTAATTGCCCAAAATTAATTAAAGGCTTTTAGACTTTTTCAGTCGGGTTTAAAAGTCCTACCTCTCCGTTCTCCCGCTTAAGCACCCTGCTTAACATTTCGCCACAACACTTTCTTTGTACTAAAATTATTATTGTAGTACATTTATAAGTTATTATTATAATTTACTTGCCTTATGTATCTATATTTAAAGCCCAAAATATACGAGAATAAGGCCGATAGATGGCGAGCGCGAGTTTTGAAATTATAAGCCACTCCCATCAACGTTCTTCCTACATAAATCCGTTTTTTTGGTATTTGATCATAAATTGATATGTTCAATATGTTTGTCACTGGCTAATAAAGGAATGCCATAAAATGACGTGGGTGAAACGTCACAGATTCTCGCGAGGCCTCACTAGGCGTCACTTTACGAGAATATAAATAGGAGATTGACTGCAAAATGGAGTGTAGTTAATTCTCATGTCGTTATGGAACTAGCTCTTATTAAGTCTCTACCACTTTAGTACAAGTAGTGTTATACTTATGTAACACATCTTATAAACTTATGATTGTATGCATAGAGATTTCCTCTCCATCCAACTCTATTCTCAAAGGTGAAAATACCTTAATATGCCACGTGTTTTCACACAAGACACTCTGAAACTTTTTAGAACAGCCTTAATATGGTCGTAATGTATAAATTGCTGCTAACTGTACTACTGTAGCAAATCTTTCATGAGAAAAAACTATAATTATTTTGTACAATATATTTGACATTCGCAAAAAACTATTCAGACTGGTTTCAAAGTCTCTTGCATGAAAACCTTCTGTGGGTGGAGCACGCTTTCGTTTAAAACAGGGTTGCCACGGAATTTTCAGAACCAAATTCCCTGACTTTTCCAGGTTTTCCCTGAACTTTTTCTGAGATTTTCCCTGAACCTTTTCTGAGATTTTCCCTGAACCTTTTCTGAGATTTTCCCTGAACCTTTTCTGAGATTTTCCCTGAACCTTTTCTGAGATTTTCCCTGAACCTTTTCTGAGATTTTCCCTGAACCTTTTCTGAGATTTTCCCTGAACCTTTTCTGAGATTTTCCCTGAACCTTTTCTGAGATTTTCCCTGAACTTTTTCTGAGATTTTCCCTGAACTTTTTCTGAGATTTTCCCTGAACTTTTTCTCAGATTTTCCCTGAACTTTTTCTGAGATTTTCCCTGAACTTTTTCTGAGATTTTCCCTGAACTTTTTCTGAGATTTTCCCTGAACTTTTACTGAGATTTTCCCTGAACTTTTTAGGCCGAAAGTGCAAATGTTTACAGCACGTTTTAAGTGCTTATAATTAAATAAACTCTCTTCATTAAGTTTTTCAATGTATTTGTTGCACCAAAATGATTAAGAAACATTTTAACTATAAACAATTCTAGACAGCATTTTTTAGGATTGCTCTAGAGTTTTCTGTGTTAAGAGAGGATGACAAGAAACTTCCAATCTTGTTTCAATAAAGACTTATCCCCAGAAATTTTACCCACTAAAATCAAATTTCCTGACTTTGCTGAAATTTTTAAAATTCCCTGATATTTTCGGCCCATTTTAGAATTCTCTGACTTTTCCACGATTTCCCTGACCCGTGGCAACCCTGCGTTATTAGAGGTCGGCATTATCTATCCATTATCCACTTCATTTTATATTTATCCACGCACACTCGAAAATTATCCACAGAAATTGCGTGTTAAATCGTATTATATCCACAACTTTTATCGGTTATCCACTAATTCGTGGATAATAGATAAAAAATGCCGAGCTCTATTTGTTATACATCATTATAGACGTAAACATGACAAAAGCGTTGTGGTCTCACTAAATTAACTTATAGAGTATTCCATTTACTAATCTGGGGAGTTTTCAGAAGTGTTAAGCCTGGTTTTCACTGGCCCAAAACGCCAGAGGTAACTTGCCGCAAAATTTTGCAGAAAGGAAAGCGGTGGTTAATAGAAATCGACGAATGCGTGACGTCATAGGCTTGGGTTTGGTCGGCTCTGGAGGTTTTTTTTTTCGACGCCATTTTTTTTTAATTGAAGGCGTTTGTGTGATCGAGTTAAATTTATAAAAATGTATAGTTAACGATTTGTTAAAGACGTTTGGCTTAAAGGGAGGGTGAAGTAGAAAATCAAGTGATTTTTTATCGATTCTTCTACTAATTATAAGACCATTCTGCATAGTGAAACATTCAGGAAATAACACCGAATGATTTTAAAATTCAAATTAGGTTCAGATTTTAAGGAAAATTTTAAAGAAGGTCTTCCGACCAATCGCGTAACGCCCTGCCTTTTTATTAACAAAATTCTCGTGGCACGTTCCATGTCTCGCGCCACGATTATCACGTCGCGCGCGAATTTTATCAAATCTCGCGCTAAATTTCATTCGACACGGAACATGCCACGAGAATTTTATTAATAAAAAGGCAGGGCGTTACGCGATTGGTCAGAGGTCCTTATTAAAAATTATCCTTAAAATCTGAACTTAATTTGAATTTAAAAATCATTCGGAAGTATTTCCTGAATGTTTCACTATGCAGACTGGTCTTATAATTAGTTGAAGAATCGATAAAAAATCACTTGATTTTCTACTTCACCCTCCCTTTAATCGTTATTTATGTGATAACAATTAACGTTTTTAAAAAGACAATAAATTCTAAGAAAATCGATAGGTGCATTTTCAATATTACTAGTAAGCCTTGGTCTCTACGAGCTCGCACTCCTTCATATTACAAGTTTGAGCGAAAACGTTATTCCGCCGTTTTTTTAAGGAATTTTCCGCAAAATTTTGCAGATTTTTTTTACTGTTCCGTGAAATTTTCGGCAGTGAAAACCAGGCTTTAGTGTTCGAATTTCTTTTTTCCAATTTACCGAGGCCTCGCAACTGATATGCATGTATAAAAAGACAGATCAGTACAGATTGTTTGCTAAATCTGTGGAGACGTTAAAGAAGATCCAGAAGTGAGGCGTATTATATTTCTAAAGCAATCTGTATACTATCTTGTCTGATACCAAGATCTCATTCACGTAAAGAGAGAACGTTCGAGTTTACCTTCATCTTCGCTACCATCAAGTACTACCTAAGCCCCTCCCTAAAAAAAAAATCCCGCCATTTTATCGATACACTAACACCGCCTGGTGGACTATCCATTCATTAGTTATCGAAATTGTCGTTCTCGATCTCGATGTGAGGGAGGCTGAACAGAATTAGTAGAAATGTTTATTAGAGCAACAGTTGATAGTGCTGGTTATGTCGATATAAATATAGACTGAATAGTAAATAGTGAAATAGACAATAGATAGTTTTCACACCATACCATTTACACCAGGAGGCCGGGCTATCTGGCGAACAAAAACACGTCTGCTTTTGTCCTCCAGATAGCCCGGCTTCCTTGGTGTAAATGGTATGAATCCTCCATGTGTAAAACTATCTCGATTATTATAACAAGGAAAGGCCACTATTATGTTCCTTAAGTGTCAGACCAACCAAAGCTTACGTTTGAAACTTCAGGTAAATAACCATATTTTAATATAAAATCCACGTTATTTTTATCTGTCCCTACCCTGATTGTTAATAAATATATTTTTAAGTAGGCCAATCCCATGTTATTAATCTGGATCTTATACTAATACTAATACTTAACATTGTTGTCTTCGTTCGACTTCTTGCCTGGGCCGACTCTCTCGACTCTCGAGTCGCTACTGGTCGCTAGGTGGCGCGCTAAACCGACTTAAACTAGGCCCCCTCCCAGAAAACAAAGATAACTCTGACCATGGATTAACTAACGCTAGGGATAGTTCGTTCCCCCAAAAAGATAATGCATGGATGTTCCAAACGCCCCCTAGCAGCAGCTACTATCCCTAACAGGAAGTTATAAGAAAATTGGACCAAACATCGTGTTCTATGACGTCAAAATTGAAATCCTGCCTAAATTGGGCAAAAACGATTTATTTTGGCGAGAGATGACGCCATATCTACATCCGTTTTGGTCCAATAAATTGGGGGGAATGAAGAGGGGAATCAAGAAATAATTCGGAACATGTAGTTGGCGATAGCATTACATGGGAAACACGGTTAGTGAACAATCCCTAGCGTTAGTTAATCCATGCTCTGACTTCATGGAAGTGGATTAGACTGACTCGAATGTTCTCTCTTTATTTGAATGAGATCTTGCTGATACTAGCAGAGGCTAGTGAATGATTTTTAAATTCGAATTTTGACGTGATCAGAAGTTCATTAAATTAGCCTAGGAAGTAACCAAAAGCGGGGTTTGGGACTCCCCTCTCTTTTGTAGTAATACTGAAGAAGTGCGACACATTCGCCACCTCGCGATAATTTTTCTCAGATCTCCGGTTTAGGTGCGACTCTTACGGCAAAATTTGCCCTATCGAGAGAGAAAAAACTATTGGCTGAAAATGAACGCTGGATCTCTAAAGGGACCGGAAACGCCCCCTTCCACAGTAAAACCGAGCCCTCTTTAGCATAGAATCAGGAGAGGGGATGGGGGGGTGTGAATTTTGGAACAGTCAAAATCATTCAGTTTATTATGACTCTTCATAAACCTAATGAAAAATCTATTTAACAACCATGGCCGTTCCTTTTTTTATAAAGCAAACAATCTACCCTTTAAAGATCCAGCGTTCATGGTCTGAAGAAGTCACGCCCCGCTCACGTCAAGAAAGACTTCCTAGAGGGGAGCTCGAGATTTCTAACAGTGTTAGGAAAGGGGAAAAATTTAACCCCCATCCATGGAGCTAGAAGGAGTTCTTACCAAAGCAGAGACGTACGCTATACCAGCTATTGTAATTGTTTACTTCCCAGGCTAATTTAATGTACTTCTGACGTGATATATTTATGGTGTTATCAAAAATTTTTAAAAAATGTTCTCTCTAATGTCATCCATCACCTCTCGACTTTTCAACCCCATATGTTCTAAAAAAGAGTTTTGGAAAAGCATTAATTGTTCTTAGTAACTAACTACCATATAATTAACTCCTGGTGTGGGTAAATGGAATACGCCATTCTTTATCCATCCTTTTACCACTGCCAACTCTAATACTAGGCCTTGAAATGTACGACAGAAGCATTTTTTATGTGACATTTTGAATTTGCGCTTAGTAACCGTTAGATGGCTCTTTTCTGAGGTGAATTTTCGCGATGACGAAAGTAAATTCGTACTGCGCAGTCTCGCATGACGTCACGTCTTTCGCTTATGGCGGACCAAGAAGGGAAATAAGGATTTTTTTAAACTACTAAATAACCTGGTCCAGCGCAGACCGTCTGCTAAACTAGAGAAGTGGGTAATTAAAATATTGGAGTTTATAATGTCTGTGTCCGAATTCAGCTGCCAAAGAAATCTCCTCCTACCTCTCCCAAGCTCGCTCATTGGGCAATCCAAATCAAACTTAAGGCATTTCATTGGCAGTGGCAGTTTTCGGGAAAAACTTAAGGGCTGTGATAGGTTGAAATTTCCATGCAGACGCCATTGACACGTGTCAAAACGTAAACCAAATTCAAACTAGTATTTTTTGAACTCGGAAACCGTTCAGCATCATGAACCGGTTAATTGACCGGCTTTTTGCTTTCTTTTTCGAGCCGAACTTAGCAGATTACACTTCGTCGTTGCTAACAATTTCCCATAGTTTTGAATTTGCCGCCAGTTTAAAACCTCAGAAAAGCGACATCTAGCGCCATTTGTGAAATCCTAACTGCCAACCCCCCCTTTTATTCCTATCGCAAGGCCTAGTATTAGAGAAGGCAGTGCTTTTACAGTGGAGGCGAGAAGAAATGGAGGTTGTGTCACGTTTGTATAAAGAATTGTTTTGAACTTACTGTCGATCTTTGAAGTTGTCTTATTTCTTTCAAAACTCCAGATCCTGGTTTGGCTTTATTCAGTTTTTTTGGCACATTTGATTTTCTCCTGCTCTTACCCGTCTTCCCTGGCAACACTAAAGGTTCATCAGCGACAACAACATTTTCAACTTCACCGTTTTCTGGGGGTAATAATAAGGTATTTGCACCGGAGTACAACTTTCGTTTTTGGGATACTGATTTCTCACTTCCAGAATCCAAAATCAAATTGCTAACATAACCGCTAGAACCTGGATCCGCGACCACCGAAATTCTTTTAGCACCACCAACCGTGTTGTCTTTCCGAATGTTTTTCATAACTGGCTGGGCACTGTTTTCACCTTGACGTACAAAATTATCTTCAACACCTTTCCAACTGGCTGAATATCCTCTAACCATGGCCGACTTAGATTACCGGTGGTAGAAGGCCTGCCAGCTTCACCCGACCCCCATGTTAAAAAACGACTAGCAAAAGCGCCCCTAGTTCCGACTTTCGCCGTTAGGTGCGCTACCAACCCAGATTTCATCATAATGCTTTTTATATGGGAAAAAAAAATTCGGAAGTGGACTCGGTTTTAGAGCATTTTTAAAGTGTTAGTGCCATAATTTTCGTCATCCACAAACTTAAAATGCGAAAAAAATCCTTGCAAAATCTAGTTTATTATGATATGTTTACTTCTATATTTGGTTTCGTAGAAATTTATAAAATTGCAATCAAAGTTTTGTGTTTAGAAAAGGTCTAGTTAAAATTTTGTTTCGCTTGATGACGTAGTAAGGAGAAATTTTCTCTCTAGATGTCGCTCACGTGACGCCTGTTAGTGTCTCAGCGCCGCGTTAAGCCTATTTTATTCAGATTCGCACGGCATTGGTATACTCGGGAGTCTCGGGCGCTCGCGCTTGGCTTTTTTCGCGAGATGCCGTGAGTGACGTAGCAAGGAGAAAAACCCGCCAAAAATCTTTTTGCTTTTGGCCCCAAATTTCAAGTTTTCGAAGTGTTTTTTCTGTGTTTTCCCTCATATTTAAATATTTATCAAGCATATTTTTGGAATCAGAAGAGTTTAAACTCTCAAAAAAGTAAGGTTTTCTTTAGATTTGAGATAATTTTTAAATCAGGTCGCTATTCCTTTAATATATTTACCGATTTTTTTCGAGGCCGAATTTTAAATGAGAAGTCAAGTCAGTTCTAATCTATATTTTGAGACCAATTTCATAGTTTTCCGTCCGTTATTTGACGAATAATCAACACTCAAAGTTGGAGTAATGTTTTTAAGGCGGAGAAATTAAATTTCTCGGAAAACCTAAGCCTTGGTTCAACGGCGCCACTAAATTTTAATGTAAACTTCCTTCAAGACCAAGGCTTAATTCGGAACGGCGCATTTCTCCGCCTTAAAAAGAACTCCAACTTTGAATGTTGATTATTCGTCAAATAACGGACGGAAAATTATGAAATTGGTCTCAAAATATAGATTAGAACTTACTTGACTTCTCATTTAAAATTCGGCCACGAAAATAATCGGTAAATATATTAAAAATGCTCTTAAACCGAGTCCACTTTCGAATAATTTTTTATCCATAGAAAAAGCATTATGAGGAAAACTGGGTCGGTAGCGCACCTAACGGCGAAAGTCGGAACTAGGGGCGCTTTTGCTAGTCGTTTTTTAACATGGGGGTCAGGTGAAGCTGGCAGGCCTTCTACCACTGGTAATCTAAGTTGGCCATGATCAAACTTACCTTTATCACTTGCTGATTTCTTACTCGTCACTTTCTTCGCGAGTGATGGACCATCTTCATTTTGATCTTCCAAATCTTCTTGGTAATTCCGTTCCTCAACCCCTCTTTGGCTCGATCTAGCTGTAGATGGCTTTGCTTTTTTCCTGGGCGATGGATTATTATCTTCTTCATTTGCCAAATCATCGGCGTAATTCGGTTCAACACTTTTAGCGCTAACTCTAGCTGAAGTTCGTTTCGGGATTTGAGAATTCAAATTACGTTGAGTTTCAGTTCGATTCTAGAAATATTTAATAAAGAGTAAAAATTATTTGAAACTGGTAGATTCTCCTACGCAACGATAGCGCATAATTCACAATTAAATAATACATTTGATTACTATTTGATTTAAAGATTTAAATTACTTTTGTAATAACTAGTGATGGGCCCCACCGATCTTAGGTTAATCGGTGACAAACATCCTAACTATCTATAACTGATTCAAAGTTAATTTACCGATAAATCGGTTAATAATCGGTTGATCTTGGTTTCATTGGGCGAAAACGACCACTTAGCCCTCTGAACTTAAGTTAAATAATTGAGTAACATCAATATCGGTCTGTATAGGTTAATTTACAATATTAGCCATCATTTCTTTTCTTAAGACGGAACATCCGATATGTGGACCGAACAACGTCAGCTATGGCTATAAACAACGGAACTTGATGGACTGGTATCTTTGAGCCATCTATAACGTCTTTGGGTCTTATCAAGCAGACAATACTGAGGCCCTACTTTTGAAAAGGGTCTATTTTTAACAGGGTTCGTACGAAATTTTTACATTGAAAATCCCTGACTTTTCCAGGTTATCCCTGACCAAATTTTCGCAATATCCCTGACCACTTTAAGGTATTTACCAGTGCCCATTTTTCACACCTGCAGGGCTCCCACCAAAATCTTAAAAAAAAGTAGGGAAATAGGGGATTTTTTAGGCTAGAAATAGGGTGAAATAGGCACCGAATTTTTTAAACTAGCGACCAAATAGGAACCAAAATGAACTTATTTTTTCACCAATCTATCCCTGTTTTCACAAAATGACAAAGTCAGATATTTCTAAAAATATTTTATCATAAAACTGACTTAGTTTTTGTTTATTACATTACTACGTTTTATCTATCACAATTCTATCACACTTAACAATCACTCTTTTTTCGTTTTTCAATGAAATTAGAAATATAAATGTGTAAATTAGACTTTGGGTTGAATATTATAAGCTGATGGCACATTAAACTAGGAACATGGTGATTTAGGGACCAAATCACAATTCTATGGTGGTTTAGGGACCTCAAAAAAAATAGGGGGTTTTAGGTATTTTAGGGACATGGTGGGAGCCCTGCACCTGGCTCATATTTAGCATTGCTCGAAGCATGGTTTGACATACCAAACAAAATCCCTGACATATCCCTGACTTTTTAGGAAAAATTTTAAATCCCTGACTTATTCCCCTATTTTCCATATCCCTGACTTATTCAGGTTCCGTACGAACCCTGTTTAAGGGTAACTTTTACCTAAGACCATTAAACCTTGAAGGAGAGAGGGATGGAGAAGAAAACCCCATACCTATAGCGCTGCCTCTTCACCCACACCTACGGCACCGTAGTCCTCCCAGCATTCTCAGTGGCTAGGCAGGGTAGTACCGGACGGAATTGTAAAGTACGCTCCCTCTCTCTTAAAAATAGAAGCTAGTTCTCTTACAAATACAGTGGCGCTAAGCACAATCGCCTACGCGCGAGGTACAATCTGAGAGTTGCGATGCCGCAGGTCGCCCATCATCATTACCAATCCATCTCACCTCACACAGATGGACTGGAATGATAAGTAGGGATGTCAAAAACCGCTCGGTTTAACCGAAAACCGGTTTTTTCAATTCCGGAGCACCGGTTTTTTAATTCTTCGGTTTTAATCGGTTTTTTAAAATAAAAACCGAAAACCGAATCGGTTTTTTTTAACTCACAAAATTAAAAGTTTTCCCTTTTCGTCACTTAATATTACTTAGCTTCGGTTGGCTGCTAACAATCTACTACCATGGAGCAATATCAAAGGAGACATAGATGCGTATAATGCAATTTTAAAGGAAGTTTCGTTCTCACTCCAAGAAAATTACTCCATCTATCGAGTAATTTTTCATTGGCCTATTCTAGAATGCCAATGGAAAACGGCATTACTTAACATCTATTGGTACTAACTACTCGGTACTAGTATTTGGTCTTTGAGTTTACGTTGCAGTAACGCATTTTTCAACACTTATCATAAACGACTGGTTAAAAACAGGTTTTTTTGATCAGTTTTTTGAATCGGTTAAACCGGCCATTTAAATATACCGGTTAACCGAAAACCGGTTTTTTCTGGGAAGTTGACATCCCTAATGATAAGGCAAAACCCCTGATCTTCTAATGACATCGCCCATAGCGGGAGAGTCCTGAAACTTTTCGATCATGTTATGGCTATGGCTTGAGTCGAAAAAGCTTCAATATTGATCGCGGCGTGGCGCTAGAGGCGCTGCCCTAAAAGAACAACGCGCTGTACCTCCATTCTATTACATCTGTATTTAAAGGTCTTAGCTTTTACCCAAGGCCGACGTTATCATTTTCAACTTAGACTTATGAGCACAAATGCTCTCTCCTTACAAAAACCTGAATATAGAGCCACCTGGAGGGGACCAAGTTCTTCGGGTATTTCCCTTACATTTCTCTAGTTACCATAACCTTTAACTATAGATTAGTATTTTAGGGATTTTGAAAAATCCGAGTTATGAAATTCTATTTGTGTAGGATCTAATATGGAACTATTTTTGGTCATTGAGAACATTGTGCTGTTTACTACAATATTTTAAAGCAAGCTTAGGCTCCTGTGTGGCCCCTAACACTCTGGCTAATATTCTACCGACAAATTTTACCTTGCTAAAAGCTGGAACCAGCCAGAAATCGCCCACGAGGGCGGAGCTAAAAGAAGCCTTTGCTAAGTTTAGCAGGTCAGTCAATTCCACCCTTCGACTATGGGGGCGTCTGGAGGGTTTTTTGTCCAGTTTTTAGGATAGGTTAAACCGGCCATTAAAATTAATCAGCTAACCGAAAACCGGTTTTATTCAGGGAAGTTGACATCCCTAATCGAAACAATTTTGATTAGATATATGAAATTGGCACTAACTTCAGCTTTGGACCTCTTGGTTTTTGGAGGTTCCTTGTCTTTAACTTTATCCGTCACTCTGGGGTCTCCATCATTTTTTGAAGCCTTGGTTTTCAAGGTTGACTTTTGCGAAGATTTATCCGGGATTTTGCTTTTTACCACTACAGGTCTACTAGGGAGTGCCGAAGTGCTTGGTTTTGAGATAGTTTTACGAGCAGGCTGCTCTTGATTCGCAATGCCATCAGCATCCGCTTCCTTCAAGTTATCTAAAGCTTGTTGGGCACTGCGTTTAGGAAATGCGGTTGTTTCTCTAGCTGGAGGCTGATCATTTACGCTAGGTGTTGGTTTAGCGGCACCTGCAGCGGCTCTGGCTTCAGCTCTAGCTCGTAGAGACAGCTCCATTAGCTTTTGTCGAGGCCTGAAATTAAATTTAACCTTATTTTTCCATATCCCCTAGAGTTTAATTTAAACTAGCGTTTTAAATCCTATTCTTAGTTGTAATCTAGCTAATAATAATGTTTAATTGCCGTCTTAATGTAATTTCTAAGACTGCCACCAAGTATAGAATCAGGATATAAAGGTTCTGAAGATGAAAAACACCAGCTTTAAGGGTACAGCTGGGTTCATACAACTTTTGGAAAACAAATTTCCTTGAGATTTCCAGGTTTTTTCCCATATACCCCCTGAAATTTCCAGGTTTTTCCCCATATACCTCCCTGAAATTTCCAGGTTTTTCCCCATATACCTCCCTGAAATTTCCAGGTTTTTCCCCATATACCTCCCTGAAATTTCCAGGTTTTTCCCCATATACTTCCCTGAGATTTCCAGTGAGTATCCCATGGAGCAAATGTTAATGAAGGAGGGGGCAAATAGTACTATTACATAATCAAAGGACATCCCCGTATCTCTAATATAACCAGAGTTTTGAGCCTCCAAAGTATAGTGTTATGTTAATCCTATGGAGGGTATGTTCACGAACATTTTTCTTAATTACTTGGCCCCTGTTTGACAGAAATTTCCCTGAATTTTACTAAAAATTCGAAATTTCCCCGAGGTTTTTGTCAATTATTTATTTCCTTGATTTTTCCAGGTTTGTATGAACCCTGTACAGAACCCTACTTCATACAGAAATACTGCAGTAGGGAATGGGCAAAGGGGTGAAAATCTCCCCTACAAAGCGTCAGACCCTCACTTAGCCAATCAAGAGCCTTCCCCCACATGCCTTTTACTCTGTCTAGTTTGCCGCCATTTTAGTAGAAAGAGGAGGAGCCATCTTAAGCAACACCTCTCTGGCAGGTCCCTATTACTAAGAGACTGAATGTTATTGGATTACTTTTGAAACTTGGTTCATACAACTTTTGGAAAACAAATTTCCCTGAGATTTCCAGGTTTTTTCCCATATACTTCCCTGAGTTTTCTCCGTATATGGAGTATCCTATGGAGCAAATGTTAACGAAGGAGGAGGGGTAAATAGGACTATAACATACTCAAAGGACATCCCCGTATCTCTAATAGAACCAGAGTTATGAGCCTACATGGAGGGAATGTTTATGAACATTTTCCTTAATTATTCGGCCCCTGTTTGACGAAAATTTCCCTGATCTCCCTGAATTTCACTAAAAATTCTAAATTTCCCTGAGGTTTTTGTCAACTACTAGATAGTAGTACGTCACACCCTCCCAAGTGTTACTGCTGTTCTGGTAGCCATATTGGGTGGTCTCAGCTTCATCCCTGCTTTAAACCCACCAATACATAGTTTACAGGCATGGAGGATTCATACCATTTGCACAAGGAGACCTGGCAACTTAGAGTGTAAAATAGCAGACGATTTTACACTCTAAGTCGCTTGGTCTCCTGGTGTTAATGGTAGGAATCCTCCATGCCTGTAAACTATGTATTATGTCAAGAGACTCGGCTCCTCCTCCAACTGAAAGCTCTCTATGAACCTTGTCCCTATACCGCTATAGCGAGGCAGGAGTTACATCATATAAGTCAATAATGGTAGTTTATATTCATGGGAAAGGTTGATCACTGCAAATATGGTCCCCTGATCCAAGGTAAGAGGCGTGACCAAGAACTGTCACGGTATCTCTTTATCAATGACAACTATTTTATTTTTAACATTTCATAGTGTTACCGATGGCTATTTGTTTAATCATGAGTGGATAAATGTGCACCTGTGTTTGTTATTACCAAGTTTTATACATAATCTTGCGTGAGAAAAACGTATCAGGAGCAGAATTTAAAAACCCCATCTTGGTGTATAACCATACGTGTACCTTGGTGGTGAAGCAATTGGGGAGAGAAGCGGTGATTTGTTCTTTTTCCTAGTTAGTTTCAATGGAACGGGTGTACTGCTGCTAAATTCTTTCCTGTTCCGATCCTTTAATACTTTAGGTTGGAGATCAAAATCCTCAGCATTTTCATCCAAGAGGCTCAAAAACCTAGATGCATTTAATGATCTTCGAGATATATTGGCTTCCACCATGTACTCCATAATGCATATATTTTTAGCCTAAAAATTAGAGTTTAAATTACTACTGTTAGTTACGTTTGGTTAGGGGGGTTTCCACTTTAAGTTTGGTGGAAAAGGGGGGTTGGAGTTATGCATTATAAAAGGGGATATTAATAGAAGTAAATGTCAAATTTGTCATAGAGACCTTACATAATGCTTACCTTTTATGGAATAAAATAGAGTTACTATCACTTCAAAGTTTTACGTAGTTGTTTTGATGGTTGATTCTTATTTTCAACTTCTTTTGAGTCTTAATACAAAACAATTTAAGTTGTCAACAATCGAATACCACGAGAATGAGATCCATCTCACGTGAATCATTGAATGGCGGACTTGGGCCGTTTTAAATGCGCGGGAAACTTCGAAGCTCGTGGCTACTGGCTTGTATTTTTTTTTCTTTTTTTTTGGATTGATTAGCACACTCGATCACGCATTTCAGCTATTAAAAGCCTCTTCTTTTTTTTTGCTCCTGTGGGGGAATGTCGAGCTAGGGTGTATGAGAAAACCTTACAGCTCCGAAGAACATAGAGGCACATGATACGGGGCATTATAATTTGAGGTACTGATTCAGTGCTAACTTAAATTGGGCAATAGATTTTAATGATACAATCTCTGGAGGAAGTGTCCTGTTTTATTTAATTAAACAGCTTGGCTACTGACCACATTAAGTTTAAAGCAAAGCTTTTCTTCTCAGGCATTGGCCACTAAAATTGTTAACATTTAGAACGCTTTTAATAATTAAGTGGCCACAAGTCCAGTAGACCACAAAGCATTTATAATCTTTAAACTGGCCCAGCAAATTTTTAAAGCATTTTTACAGTGCCCCCCCCCCCCCGGTGTTATTTTTCGAGGTGGTTTTGGCTATCTTATTTCCAGCCCTGGTGAGCACTGAGCAGTCAGGGACAGGCTGGGAAATAGCACACTTCCTCTGGTCCAAAACCAGTTTATTAATTGTTTGGACTAGTTTTTTAATTCAAGAAGTAGGGGTTACTGGTCCTCGGGACCAGTTTATTAATTGCCAATCTATTGGAGAGCAAAGGCTGGGACCAGTCCGGAGACCAGTAAATTATTTCAGACACTAGGGGGTCACTGGTCCAAAGGACTAGTTTAAAAAATATCCTTATTTCCCTGACTCAGGGAAATAAAACACTTCCATGTCCAAAACCAGTTTATGTTTATTAATTTTTGGCCTAGTTATTACGGACATTAGGAGCAGCGTGGGAAATAAGGCGGTGGCACAGGGCAAATGACCAGTTTATATATTGCCTGGACCAGCTTATAAATTAAATCGGAGGGGGGTCAGTGGTCCACTGGACCACTAATAAAATTCAGGGTAACCAGAGTCCAGACATTATCTCAACTATTTTAATTACCCACTTCATAAGTTGAGCAGACGACGCACCCTGGTCAATGGTCATGGACCAGTTTATTTATTCCAGACCAGAGGGGTTGCTGGCCCAATGTCCAGTTTTAAAAAAATCCTTATTTCCCACCCTGATTAGGAGTCACTGGTCCCAAGGACTAGTTGAAGTCGCTGAATGTCTGCTAGGTCACATTTTGATTTACCCTCCTGTACTCTTTCCTCCTAGGTATAATGATTGACCTTTTGTTATTCTTAGGTTGCCATGGCAACTTTGTTGATAATATTTGAAACTTCGAACAGGCCATGTGGAAGGCTGGGTGATACGTATTGGTAAAATGAACGTCATAATTTTGTTACAGAATTGTGTTCCTTTGAAAATCGTTTCATGTCCTGAATAATTATAATAAGCAATGCGTTTGAAACATTTAAAAACAGTTGTTACTGCTCAGGTAATTTTATTTAAAATTTTCCAAAATAACAAGGTGCCCAGAGGGAATCACATCAAAGTTTAATGGGGTTTGCGTAATTATAATTAAGAATTATTTGATAGGATGGGGCTGCTAAAGTGTCCGCGCTTTCGTGGTCGCCGAGTGGGACCAAGTTAGCTGTTTGCACTTCAGATCGTGTTGTGTTGCTTTTTGATGAGCATGGAGAAAGAAAAGATAAATTTTCCACAAAACCAATAGATTCCAAAGTAATACGAATACATTTTGGAACAAGTGCAGTTTACCAGGCACTTCTTAAATGCAAAATTAAGTTGATATTCGTGTGTCAGCACCTTCCAAATAGCTAGAAACAACTGAAAACTTTAGTTGGTACCAAATTATTTTTATAAACCAAATAAAAAATAGAGTATTTTTTCAAATAGTACCAGGGCAATTAAGCAATTTTGCACCCGGGGGCCGAGATAGTGTGCGCCCCCTTAAGTCGGATAAAACGGAACAGCAAATGTCCCTAAGGGGGAATAGTTAAACTCAATGCGCCCCCAACAAGCCTTGCGCTTGGGGGCCAGTGCCCCCTGCCCCCCTGAATAGTACCATCTTAACCTAATCCAACCTAAAACTAACCAGAACCATAAGTTCATAAGATAAGTTCCATAAGTTTGTCACTTGTTACTGAGAGCTATTTGACTCATGAAGTGACAAAGGTGAACGTCATAGATTCGAGGTAAAGCGACGCCTGGTGAGGCGCTTTCAAAGGCTTAGTAATGCAGACTAAATGGACCGAGTGTAGTCAGTTCTCGCGTTGTTCTTGAACTAGCTCGAGCTGTAAGTCTCTAGCATCACGAAGTATAGGGAGAGGGCATTTGTCAGGGAGGGAAAGAACATGCGACGTCATTTTATACCTCTACATAGGGGAGCGTTTGTAGGCACGAGACTGAAATTCCCCCGTTAGGGGGATGGAATTGAGGTAAGAGATATAAGCCTATGACGTGGCAAGAATGGGTTTCACACTTATGGAACATATCTTAATAGGGAGCTAACAGTTCTAACCCTGAAACGTCACACCCTTCTATCTCTTACTGGAGTTTCATCCCCCCTAACGGTTGGAAACAGTATTCCACGCGCAAAAATGCCAACCAGAGAGGGGCTGCGTGACGTCAGACTATCTCTTCCCCCCTAGCCAGTTGTTAGCTCCCTATTCATAAAGTTCTAATAGTTAATCCAAAATATTTTACAAAACAAACCAGTTTCATTTTTTTCTAATTTGAGGGTGCTGTACACGAATATCGACTTTATTTTCAATTTATAAAAGTGCCTGGTATAAAGAGCTTTCAGATGGGATAGGTAGTACGTCACACCCTCCCAAGTCTTACGGCTGTTCTGGTAGCCATATTGGTTGGGTGGTCTCAGCTTCATTCCTGCTTTAAACCCACCAATATGGCAGCGTAAATTATGTTATGTCACGAGACTCAGCTCCGCCTCCAACTGAAAGCTCTCTATACTGCACTTACACGTCTAATTTTTTTAACTCTTTTTAAGTAACGATAATCATTTGGATTACATTTTAGTATGGCAAGAAGAGTTACGCAGTTAAAGCCATAGCATTTTCATCTGATTCTAGTAAAATTGCTGTGGGACAGACTGATAATATAATTTATGTCTATAAAATTGGCGAAGAATGGTACGAATTGATAAACTATACGCGTCGAGGGAGCCGCCGCGTTCGCCATCTAGCGGAATTTAGAAGAACAAATTGGTGGGAAAATGACCGCGTCTTTAAATGAAGCCATAGGGTTGTTGTGTAGTAAGTTGTAGGAATTATTACTGAAATTCCCCAGCAGAAGGGGTTAAATTTTACCCGTTTTTGAAGTTCTAGAATTCATTGTACCCTATTAAAAGAAATGAATGAATTAACGCGCTTAAGGAGGAAAAGTAAGATTAAAGCCTGGTTCTCACTTGGCGAAAAAATGCATTTTTCGCCACGCGACTTGATACGCGCGACTAAAATGAGCGAATTTTCTTCTAGTCGCCGTCAAAATCGCCCCAAAGAGTCCCAAAGCGACTGTTCTATTTTTTTTCGCTAAACGCTCGGCGAAAAAAGACTTCAGCCAATCAGGTTCAGGTAGTGGGAAGGGGAAGGGGGAGTGTGAGTGTGCTATGTCGCCAATTTTAAGCCTTGGTTACTTGATGAATGAAAATAACCATTGAGTTCTAATATATATGTTCTGATCTCTATGAAAATAACAGAGGTAAGTTTAGGCAAGTACGCTTCTAATTTAATTTTTTAAGAGTGAAATACGTACGCTAGCTAAAATGTTTCTATTAGATAAATATGGATATGTCAAAAAATTCCATTAAGGGAGGCAAGAAAATAACTTGGTTCATTATTAAATAGAATACAAGTTTGAATTTTTAGGCTTAAGATGCGTAAAATAGCGCTGAAGCGTTTTTTAAATTTCGCGCCCAATGAGAACCACACCCCCAGCGACTAAAATATCGCCGGATTTTTTCGCCACGCGAAAAATAAATTCGCCGCGTTTACTTGCCAAGTGAGAACTAGCCTTTAGACTTCCCGCGAAGAGTTTTCAATTCAGTCCGCTAGAGGCGCTGCGTGTTAGTTAACCTCTCAATCCTCGGCGCGTTTACGATTATAAATTTATGTTTATAAAAAAATTGTTCTAGGGGTGAGAAAAAAGTAATTTGCAACAAGTTTGTACAGCAAAGTGCCGTTACTTGCATGATTTGGCCTCTGGAGGGCCCGATTGTTGCTGGTCTTGCGGATGGAAAGGTAATTCATTGCGCCATTTATACAATGTGACCATTATCATAACAAAACAAAAAAAAAAAGAATTAATTTTCTTAGGTTCGGATTGCTAATGCAAAATCTAACAAGTCATCTACTCTCTATGCAACGGAATCTTACGTGGTGTCAGTTGTTTCAAAGTGAGATTAAATTCAAGATGATATTTCAATCCTAAATTGTGTACTTGAAATATATTGCTACGATTTAGATTTAAGTGGAAAAACATTGGGTTAAGGGTGAAAATTTAGGGATGTAAAATATTATTAGGGAGCTGCCAGAGAGGTGTGGCTTAGGATGGCTCCTCCCCGTTCCACCAAAACGGCGACAAACTTCACAGAGTGAAAGCCCATTGGGTGAAGACTCCTGATTGGCTAAGTGAGAGTCTGATGCTTGGTAGGGGAGATTTTTACCCCTTTGGGCTACGTCTAAAATGCCCAGCCAATATTTTTAGATACTTTGAATAAATATTAATTATTTGGAAACTGTGCTTCCATCTAGCGCGTATTTATTTAGACAGTCAGACTTTATATTTAGGCAACCCGAGGATTGACAGTGATCTCTAACGACAATACTATCATTTCGTTTTCAAAGTTTTTTCACTTTATCAAAAGACACAGTTCAATTTTTAAAACATAGTCTGTGGTTTAGTTTAAATAAATGCCACTAGATGGTCCCATAATCGAGGGGAGGAGTTGACTGCCCCTCTAAGCTTAGCAAAGGCTAATTTTGGCTCCGCCCTTGTGGACAACTTAAAATCGGGACTTGGCAGTACTACGTCATGGAACGTCACGCTACCTTCCACTAGTGCTAAAGAACATACCAGGAGGAGGGGCTTATATAGCTTTCATTCTTTAAAAAAACATACCATAATGGCGCTGGGGGCGGAGTTAAGGCCAAATTGCCAAATCTCTATTGGTGGGTTGGAGATTGGCCTACATGTTGGGGACGTCAAAGGAGCCCACATTTGCTTTTAAGTACTCTGGGAAAGGTAATGGTGTTGGCACTTTTTGCACTCACTTGAATGTGATTTTGGAATAATGTATCACACAACAATTAAGTGAACATATTTTTAAAACTAAAATGTTCTGATCACGAAGCCTCCAAAGTCCAAACCATTCTAGCGCTACTTTAAAGCAAAGCTCGGCTCGCCTTAAATATTGCTTTCATGCTGTACAGCGTGGTAAACCTGTAAACAAGCCTCAATTAAGATTAGTGTGAATATCCCTTTGTTGAAAAGGCTTAGATTATTGTTATAGACCATTCCATTAAATACTTGCCGAGAAACCAACGCACACGGAAAGGGTCGCCATATTACGAGAGTTACCTAGCGCCAAGAGGCAACGCCAGATGGAGCTCGCGTTCGCTACACGCCAGAGGCTAGTCGACTTACACTGCCGCTTGCGGTGCTTCTTAGCGCGAGAGAAATGGCCTAATATGGTGGCCCGGCCATTGTGCTGTTTACATTTCCTATGGCATAACTGGAATGGTCTATTATTATAAACTTACCAAATCCTGCTCTTAGCTCCGCCATCGTGAATGGTTTCTGATTGGTTACTGATTTAGCAAGGTAAAATTGGTTTGTAGAAGATTAGGCTGCATAGGCTGCATGTTAGGGGCGCCATAGGATCCAAAATTTGATTTAAAGGCGA
The DNA here is from genome assembly GCA_019434445.1 of Phalangium opilio. NCBI lineage: Eukaryota > Metazoa > Arthropoda > Arachnida > Opiliones > Phalangiidae > Phalangium > Phalangium opilio. The sequence continues at coordinate 1,182,480 of JAEQBA010003339.1, forward strand.
CCACTGTTTCAAAGATTTGCCATGGTTACATCTAAAGAGAAAATGTTGGCTCCTGTGGCGCCCCTTACACGCAGGCTAAGCTCCTCCACGCCAATTTTACATTGCCATATCAGGAACCAATCAGAAATCGCCCACGATTGCAGAGCTAAACATTGCCTTTGCTAAGTTTAGCGCACCAGTCAACTCCACCACTCAACTCAATGACAAAAAATATATGTATTAAACCTAGAGTCACAACGTGAGATCTCGAGATCGACGATTCGCGATACACTTTTTGTCGAGCATGAATCTTTATCAAATACGGGTGGCGCCACCTATTAATCACTCGAAGAACTTTTTTATTACCGTCTGCTGTCAAAATAGTTTTTTAAACGTGTTAAATAAAATACGCGAGTTAAATAATAAAAACTTTAGTCCTTTTTAATCTAATTAATAGATGAAATAAAAATCATAACGATGTTTCTGATTGCAAATAAACAAGTAAAAGTTGTAATTAGTTCCGCTAGAGACTCGCAGATGGCGCTGTCATGTTTTGATAAACGTGCTTGATAAAAACAATGTGTTTCGCGGTAAGCCGATTTGAATTGGAACTCTAGGTTTAATACATATATTCTATCTCATTGCCTCAACTATGGGGCCATCTAGTGGCATTAGTTTAAACTAAACCTCATCTGAGACTTGTTTTAAACAAATTAAAGCCATTTAATTCAATTATGACTACTAAGCAGAAGTATTTAGTACTTCTATTCGAGAGAAGTGTATCACAATGCGGGGTATGTGTAACGTCATTCTTCCCAACATCAGAATCAATTAACATTTGGAGCAAGGTTACTAAACCGAATCACATACGCGATAAATAGTTCCCTCATCATTACTCTATTAGCGCTTGTGGATTTAGTACCAAACAGTTATAGAATTCACCCTAGCACAGTGCGATGCCCATCTTAAAGGAAAGCGCGGCTCCATGATCACCCCTAGCATTCTGGCTAATCTTCTGGACACGAATTTTACCTTGCCAAGGGCAGGAACCAATCAGACCTAATGCACTAGGTCCCTTTGGTTCCTTCCTTTGGCTTAAGTAGCCTTCAGCAAGCTTAACCACTGTGTAGCAGAAAAGCCATCTATAAGGAGCATCAACGGAGCCGTGCTTTCCTTTAAGTTTGTTGAGCGTGAGAACAAGCAAAAAGGTGCATGAGCCTGGGAAGACTGACGTTACATAATTAAACTATTAAGTGTATACAGAGTGTCATCCTTCTTTTATCCCCTTCTGCTACTAGTTAATACTGGTAATTTAATATGGTATAGCCTCTCCGGAAAAGGCATTTTATCAGGCCACGCTGACGGATCTATCATTCGATATTTTTTTGATGATGAAGGCTCTGGAGACAGTCAGGTAATATAAACTCCCAAAGGTCCAGCATAGTTTTAGCAGAAGTGAGATGACACTAGAAGTGAAGGGCTCTAGCATTGATAGTAGATCCTGGCACTAGTGAACAAATTTGAGGATTTTATGCCGCTTCAATCGCGCCTACACTAGAGAGGAAAAAAATTGGTCGAGTTCCAAAAACATTTCCTACCCCCTTCCCCTCAACCTAAAGCGGCCGAACACGTACGCGGGTGCTTGAACCTAGTTCGGCCGTCTACCACCGCGAGCGTCTCACGTTTTGGAGGGGAAATTCAGAAACCGCTACCAGAGGGCCAACCGTTGGTGTCTTATCAAGAATATTCACTTTCGCCGAGTCAAGAATTTGGTTAGCTCAGTACTTCTGGTCTCATCTCACTTCTGCTTTTAGCAATTAAAGTCCATGTGTCATTGAAAGGAGAATGACATCATATTGGCATCATTTATACTTTCTTTAGGGTAAAATTATAAATCATTCCTGCCCTCCTTACGCAATGGCCTGGCCTTCAACTAGCATGGGTGGTCTCTCGGGCAGCTTTATCGTCGCCGGTGGATGTGATAAGAGAATAATTTTTTACAACCGAGATGGGAAGCAAATGCAAAATTTTGATTACAGCAGAGATGTAACCGAACACGAATTCACTGTGGCAGCTTGTAGTCCTGGTGGACAATGTGTCGTGTTTGGAAGCTATGATCGGTGAGTTCATTTTAGGGCTATGGTAGCGAGGACAGTTGAGGGAAGTCCTTCTGCCTGTCATGTGTTTCATCAGGAATACATAAATTTCTTCTACTTGTGCCTTTCTGCTTGAATTAAAGGGGCGTGGCGTAGAAACCGTCACCCATGACGTCATGATTAATACATTTTAACTTAAAATCCATGAGATGTTGACGTATCTAGCGACATGTGCCGAGACTTCCGCGACCTATGAGTGTCGAATCTGAATTTAAACAAGTTCTCTTTGCGTACGGTTATAAACGAATAAACCTAGGGTTAACGATTGTGTTATACATGTGATTGTCCAATGAAGCGCTACAAAGGAGGAGCGGGCGGTTTAACGAAGTTTTAAAGCAAAGCGCGGGTTCAATGGATCCCCTACAAGTTGACTTTCCTTACGAACTCCAGTATGGGCTTGGTGAAGGCAGGAGACATTTGTGGGCGGGATTTATAAGTGCACTTATAAACCCCGCCCACTAGCCTTCGCCAAGCCAAACCCGGAGTTCAGGAGGAAAGGCAACTTGTAGGGGATCCATTGAACCCGCGCTTTGCTTTAAGCCCTTCCCCTTACCTTCAACCAGATATTACCATGGGGTCTATGGCCTCTTAAAGCAAAGCGCGGGTCCAGTGTGCCCCCCTACAAGATGACTTTCCTCCTGAACTCCGGGTTTAGCTTGGCGAAGGCTAGTGGGCGGGGTTTATAAGTGCACATATAAATCCCGCCCACCAATGCCTTCCTGCCTTCGCCAAGCCCGAACTGGAGTTCGTAAAGAAAGTCACCTTGTAAGTAGAAGACATTTATGTATTCCTGGTTTCATAAGTAGCGACATCTTGAGGCATTTTGTGGTCTTTTAATTGTGACTATATTTGTTATACTTATTCATTTCAATTAACCAGTTTTCGAATCTTCAACTGGTCACAAGGAAAACATCAATGGGAGGAAGGACCAGCGAAGGTTATTCAGAATCTCTACACAATTTCAGCTCTTTCCTGGAAAAAAGATGGCTCTAGACTTGTCGCCGTAAGTTTTAAAACAAATCTTGGCTGTGGTTTAGCCTAAACAAATGCCACTAGATGCTCCCATAGTCGAGGGGTGGGGTTGACTGATCCACCAAGCCAAAGAAGGTATAAAGTGTTCTCGCATTGAAGGTTTTCCTCTAAGCTTCGGTAGTCAAGTTTTCGGGGAAGTGCTAGTCGTATCTAATCCAAGGAGCATCTAGTGGAATTCGGTTAAACCATGGAGAAAGGGGGAGGAGTCGAAATCTTGAGTCGAATTCTGCCTTGACCCGCGATATAAGTTCCCACAAAAACGGGAGGACGGGGTGGGTTGAAATAGTGGGGGTCGCATCATCCACATCGTGGTAAACACACACGTGACCTAGTTAGCTGGCGCCGTCTGTGGCACCATGGTGGCGAGTTTAATTTAATTGCCTTCTGCTACTTCGTGGCGCGTAGATTTCAACGGAGGAACGGAGGCAAGCTTTTTGTGAATTAGGTAATATTTCACGTATTAATTATTTGAATATGGGCATAAACTGCGTGTATAAAAGCCAAAGTTATTATCTAAAACGATGGAATCCTGGAACCATGCTGCCACTATATTTTTAATTTGCTAAGTCGAGACATGCTCGGTCGAGAGAGGGCGTGATAAATGTAGCCAAAGGAGCATCATGGTGGTTTTACCACAGTGTGCAAGAATCTTTCCCCATTCCATCCCCCACAGTTTTCTCCCACTTGGGGGTGAAGCTTACTACGCATAGTGACGGAGAAGGGCTACTCAATTCGACTCCTCCCCCCTTTCTCCATGGTTAAACTAAACCATAGCCGAGACTTACTTTAATGTATTTTATCACTTCTGCCAGGGAACTTTGTGTGGTGGTGTCGAGATGTTTGAATGTAGCTTGAAAAAATCAGTATACAACAATAAATTTGATGTTACCTATGTGGGTCCCAGTCAGGTATTGAATGATGCTTTTTTTTTTTTTTTTTTACATACGAAGTCATTCGTGATATACGGAATTGAAATCTTTAGGTATTAATTGAAGAATCAGGTGGAACTGGTCAGAAAGGTGTACTTACCTCTCATTATGGTTATGAAATTACCGATATAAAAATCCTGGGTAGAGACCGGTACGTTATTGCTAGGACTCAAGCCACGCTACTCGTAACTGACTTGTTCAAGAATAGGAATAGTGAAGTATGTAATACTTGCGAGTATATTTTTATCATTAAATTTGCGCAGAAACATTACTTAAAAGTTTAGTAAATTAGGCCTAAATAGACCAACCCGAAGAATCCAGCTGTTTGAAATACGTCATAGGCACGTGACCAATGAGAAAGCAACTCAGATAGTTTTATTTCAAAACTAACACTTCATGGAATTGATCGTGCAATCTCGCGAAAACAAGGACTAGATGTTCAATCCCACCCATTCCATTTGCAGTCTTCGGATCTTGGCGTCACGTGGTGCTTGTGACGTATTTAAAACAGCCATTTTCGATAAATATTAGTGTTTTTAAGTAACAAAACTAACTAACTTATTTGGCTCAATTTTCACATTTTCCATGTATTTAAAGGGACTGCAAAGAAGGCATGGGCGGGTGGCTAAAAATTATTTGAATTACGTCACAGTCATCACGTGATGCCAAGATACAAAGGCTCCTCATGGAGTGGAATTGGACATCTAGTCCTTGTTTTTCGCGAGATTGCAGCGCCAATTCCATGAAGTGGTTGTTTTGGAAATAAAACGAACTAAGCTTCTTTGAACCACGCCTCTCCTCGGTCACGTGCCTCTGACGTAATTAAAATAATTTTACCCACCCGCCCATGCCTTCTTTGCAGTCCCTTTAAAATTATCAAAACCCTTACGTGGGTAGAAATTAAACACTAATATATTTTAAGGGTTTATATGTTGCCTTTTACATTGAAGGTTCCTTGGAACTCTGCTAGTGGCAATGAGAAATTTTATTTTGACCATGAAGATGTAAGTGTAACGCGTAATATTATAAGTTATTATGATATGTTCCATAAGTTTGTCACTGGTTATTGTCGAGAGCTTGTCATGAAGTGAAACAAGTGAAACCAAAAGTGGATGAGAGGAAAAGTATGAAAATGACCAAAAGTCGCGAGTCATCAGAGTTTCGCCGTAGTTGACCGTTTTAGTGGCGTAGCTATACTGGGACTGTTCACTCCCTTGAAATAGGTCTTGTGCTAATTCGCGGTTACGCGGTTACCGTCGTCTGCTATTGTATAATCTCTGTAATTTAGCTATAGCGCGAGCAGCTTGCGTCGTGATGCGCGTGATCGAGTGGACTATGGTTAAACCAAGGAGCATAAATGTCTGAACTACTTTCAGTCGCGAGTTTGCAAGTCCATCAGTCACTAGTAAACTAAATAGTTATTGGCGAAACTTTGATGTCCGCGTTTTTTAACACAGGCTCTATGGTCATTGTCATACTTTCCCTCTCATCCACATTTGGTGAAACGTTATATATTCTGGTAAAGCGCTGTCACAGGGTTCATACAAACCTGGAAAACCGGGAAAAATTAGGGAAATAAATAGTTGACAAAAACCTCAGGGAAATTTCGAATTTTTAGTAAAATTCAGGGAAATCAGGGAAATTTGCGTCGATCAGGGCCCGAGTAATTAAGAAAATTGTTCATGAACATACCCTCCATAGGATTAACATTACACTGTACTTTGGAGGCTCATATTTCTGGTTATATTAGAGATACAGGGATGTCCTTTGAGTATGTTATAGTCCTATTTGCGCCCCCCCCCCCCTCCTTCGTTAACATTTGCACCATAAAATACTCCATATACGGGAAAAACCTGGAAAATTCAGGGAAGTATATAGGGGAAAAACCTGGAAATCTCAGCGAAATTTGTTTTACAAAAGTTGTATGAACTCTGTGTCAAAGGCTAAATAGGAAGATTAACCGAGTGTAGGACTTCAATTCTCGCTTCCGTCGTTCTTGAACTAGTTATCTCGAGCTGTAAGTCTCTAGCATTACCAAGTGTCGTACTTATGGAACATAAACCTATGATACCTATTGACGGTATTTTCTTATGGGAAAATATAGGTCTGTCTAGTTTTCAATGTGGGGGAATTATCTTTAATTGAATATGGAAGTAATGAAGTTTTGGGCTCTGTTAGGACTGAGTTTGTTAATCCTCATCTTATCAGGTAAGTCAGTGTTAACTGTTGACGCGAGTTTGGAAATCCATATGCGTTTTTGTTCTGTTTTTTTAATAGTGTAAGACTAAATGAAAGAAAGCGTAAGAATGCTCCAGATAACAAGAAGCTCTCTTATCTTATAGATCTGAAGACTGTCTGTGTTGGTAAGAAGCTTAATTCAATACCTCATTTATGATATCATAATTTTATAAGTGATATGTTCCATAATAAGTAACCCTAGTTCGAGAAAGACAAGCGAGAATAGCCCTTTTCGCCAATTTATGCGCGCATGCGCTTGTCGTACGTCGTGGATTAAATAGCAGACGACGCCATCGGCAAAGGCTTAGGAATCATGAAAAAATAATTGAACAATGCTACAAAATTGAACTAACTAAAAAAACCACAGGCTTAAATGAATTTTATTGCACTTTCTCCAAATTTCTAACAAAATAAATCGAAAATGATCAGATTTAATGGCAAAGTTGATGCCTCTAAAATAATGAGGAAATACGCGGAGGCTAAGAACGTAGTCTGCTATTTTATCCACGTTGTTACTAACACGCATGCGCCTCGCATTTTCCCCCACTTTTCCCCTCCGACATGCGAAATGGGCTATAGAGTAGTGGCACTCCATGTTAACTACCCATAGAGCTTAATACAGTCAAAGGCAAGTAGGAGCCATTACTCTATAGAGCTATTTCAGAGGGGGTAATGGTTACGTCACCAATGCTATTTGCCCATAGAGAAAACCCTCATAAAATGGTCGCCCTACACTCAAAGGCAGGCCCAATTTTCGTAGCAGACGAAATTTTTCCCCCACTGAAATAGCTCTATTGACTACACGCGGTTTTGTAGTCCATCTTCCTATTCAGTCTGTACAGACTGTACTAAGCCTTTGACAGCGCCTCACCAGGCGACGCTTTACGAGGATCAATGTAATACTTCACTTCATGACAAGCTCCAGTTTGTAACCAGTGACGAACTTATGGAACATATCTTATGAACTTAATGGTAGTGGTCTATATAGCATCGGAATTGTCTATGCGAGATAGAATTAGAATTAAACTGACTGCTATGCCATCTTCGTTCAACCTTACACCTATATTTATTTTTCATTTTTAGTTGATTTGGTGAGTGGTATTCTTTTGGTGCAAGTCAGCCATGATTCTAAAATAGATTGGTTGGAATTGAATGAAACTTCGAAGAAGCTTCTTTTCAGGGATAAGCAACAAAGGGTAACTAAGCGAAACTTTTCTGGACCTTAAACCGACTCGGTGGGCGGTGAAAATTACTTGAAGTACGTCACAGGCACCACGTGACGCCAAGATACAAAAACTCCGCGTTAAAGGACTGTTCACTTTAACTTGTTTTCGCGAGATTGTAGCGCCAATACCCGAAGTGCTTGTTTTCGAAATAAGACGAAATAAGCTTCTTTCAACCACGCCTTTCCGTAGTCACGTGACTATGACGTATTTCAAATAATTTTTACGTACCCGCAGCTGCATTCTTTGGGAGTCCCTTTAAATCAATAGACGCCAAGCACGCAGTAAAGCCTGAGTTCAGGCTAGCTTTGATCATTGATTTCTTTGGACCGGGGTACTAAGCTAGAACATCATAGCTTTGGCATAAATTAATAAGATATGTTCCATTAGTATGACCATAAGTACCATAATTACCCCTGATAAGTAAAACACGCCCGTTGGACTAATGTAACCAGCATTTTCATCTGCGTCCTATACAAGTTATTAGGTATATGCGACGCCGTGCGGCCTTTTTTGTCCCAACTTTTTTAGCCAATGGGAGACGTTTCTAAGGGTGCCTCTAGCTTCTCATAAGTCTGACTTAGAATCTCGGTAAATGGATAGAATTCTTAGATTCTCAGTCAGAATTCTGAGTAAGTAAACATTAATGTTTCGTCTGCTACACTAATGGGCACAGGCCACAGAAGCTTAAGCTACAAATATCGTAAGTGTTAATGATTATTGTTATTTAACCTACATAAATTGCTGAATTAGTACCGTTATCCATCATTGCTTAACATATCTCGCAGCAAAAATAATGTTTTAAGTTACAACCCTAAACCATCCTCCAATCGCGCGCTTGAAGGCCGCCATTACACCAAGACTGGTCCGTGGCCTACAAGATATTTGTAGGGAAGGTCTGAATATGAGCCTCCGGGGACGATTTACATTTTCAAATGACTACAAGAGGCCGCCTCCTTCGTTTTTTGGGTGAAAATGCCGGTTACATTAGTCCAACGGCCGTGTTTTACTTATCAGGGGTAACATAAGTTTATAAGATATGTTCCATAAGTATGTCACTACCCATACTTCGTAATGTTAGAGGCTTAATGAGAGCTAGTTCAAGAACGACAAGTGAGAATTGACTACACTCGGTTTTGCAGTCCATCCTCCTCTTTAGTCTGTACTAAGCCTTTGACAGGGACTCACTAGGCGTCGCTTTACGAGAATCTATGACGTTTCAACTACGTCACTTCATGACAAGCTCTCATTAACGAGTGACACACTTATGGAACATATCTTATAAACTTATGGGGGTAATTATGGTACACTACCTATGCTTCGTAATGCTAGGGACTTACTGAGAGCTAGCTCGAGAACGACAAGCGAGAATAGACTAAACTTGGTTTTGCAGTCCATCTTCCTAATTAGTCTGTACTAAGCCTTTGACAGCGCCTCACCAGGGGTCGCTTTACCAGAATATATGACGTTTCACCTGCGTCACTTCACGGCAAGCTCTCAGTAACCAGTGACAAAATTACGGAAGATATCTTATGAACTTATGCTTTGGTTGAAAAAACTTGGACGCGCAATGGTTTGCATTTCAGACTAAATCTCCCATCCAAGATCATTCTAGAGAAAAAAAATCTGAAATTCCTTTTTCAGTAAAGAAATATCTTTTTACAGCTTACTATGCTCGATGTTGAAACTCAGGAGCAGGTTGCCCTGCTAAATCATTGTTCATTTGTTCAGGTATGTGTTCAGTCCGACAATATATCACATTTTACCATCCCATTGGTGTTAGAAACGGATTTTAAAGCAAATGTCGGCTCCGGTGGCGCCCCAAACATGCTGGCTAATTTATTACACACACCAATTTTACCTTGCCATGGCAAGAACCAATCAGAACTCGTCCACGAGGCCTTTCATTAGGCCTAGCGCGCCAGTTAACTCCACCCCTCGAGTAGGGGAGCATTTGATTAAACTAAACCAAAACCAATAGTTGCTTTAAGGCGATATTTTAAGGGAGTGGTAGCTCCCATTTGGTGAGGCCTTATGACGGCTTTAAAGCAAAGCGCGGGTCCAGTGGCTCCCCTACAAGGTGACTTTCATTACGAACTCCAGTTTTGGCTTGGCGAAGGCTGGAGACATTTGTGGGTGGGATTTTTGAATCCAGGTGAAAAAAGCCACAGTAAAAAAAGCTAAGGTTAAAAAAGCCAAGGTAAAAAAAGAGAAAAATACGGAAATAAAAGCCATTTCATTTTATATGTAAGGTTGTCCAAATCTTATATTGTGGCTAACCCGAGGGGTCCGACGCTCCTACAAATCTCGTACAGTAGAAGATTTTAAATCTGGAAATCTTAAAAATCTTCAAATCTTTCAAATCCCACAAAATCTAATAAATTCTTGATAAATCTTTCAAATCCCAGAAAATCTTTCAAATCCCAGAAATTCTTTCAAATCCCAGAAATTCTTTCAAATCCCAGAAAATCTCTCAAATCCCATCTTATAAATCCTTGATAAATCTTTAAAAATTCACAAATCTTTCTAATCCTTGATAAATATTTCCAATCTCACAACTTCCATAAATTTTAAAAGTCCAAAAAAAGTAAATAAATCGAAACATTCCCAATCTTTAAATCTTAAACCCATATACTCCCATGTTCTTTCAATCTTGAAATTATATAATATAATAAAATATAATTCTAACGTTTGTGGTTTTTTAATCTTGACTTTCTTTCTATTGGCTTTTATTACCGCGTTTGTGAATTTTTTTACCTTGGCTTTTTTTGTATTCGTAAATTTGTCTTTTATTACCTTGGCTTTTTTTCCATTGGCTTTTTTTTCCATTGGGTTTTTTTACCGACAACCGGATTTTTAAGTGTACTTATAAATCCCGCCCACTAGCCTTCGATAAACTAAACCCGGAGTTCGTAAGGAAAGTCAACTTGTAGGGGAACCACGTGACCCGCGCTTTGTTTTAAGCAATAAAGTAGTACCATATTACGATTGTGTTTTAGGTAACTTCTTAGACGCGACAGGAATAAGATGAAAAATTACGCTTTAACTTGCCTGTAATGGTTTTTAAAATTTTCTATATACAGTGGGTACCAGATAGTGATGTAATAGTTGCGCAAAATCGAGGCAATATCTGTGTATGGTACAACATGGAAGCTCCTACAAGAGTGACAAATATTCCAATAAAGGTAACTATTCATTGACTTTTTTTCGCGTAATACAAGTCCATGCAGAGACAGAGAGCAAGAAAGTGATCTTATATGGGAAAGATTTGTTTTTAAAGGGAATGAGAAGCTTCGTTTGAAAAACCTCTGATTTATGTAACAAAAGATAGAATTAATTTCTGTGAATTCAAAAATATCAAGCTTTTAATTCTCCCATTTCTGGTTATTTGGCCGCAATATGCATTTGAAAATGATTCGTATGAAATTATTTCAAATCCACTTTTTATGAAAGGCTAAAACGTTTCCGCGTTGGGTGACGTCACAGATATATTTTTAACGTGAGATGGGGCCACTCTCTCCGCTATCAGACCCAGAGTTTAGACTGGCGAGAAGCTCGAGACGCGTGTAGGATTCCCGCGCTTTTTTTCCCCCTCACGTCATAGTGATGTCATCAAACGGGCGAACAAGCTCGACAAGACTAAATTATTGATATATCGAAACTGCATAAGTGATTTTTCAATGGATTTTAAAAATAGAAACTTTGGTTCAATTATATTAAAAACTTGATATTTTGAAAGTAGAGACTTGAAAGTGTAACATGATACCACTTTCGTGGTAAAATATGATATGAAATTGTAAATTCGCAAATCTTAAGGTCCTTACTTATTCAGGGTGAAGTGGTAGATTTGGATAGATCAGACGGAAAAACGGAGGTGCTAGTCAATGAAGGAGTCAATACTCTTTGCTATCCTCTTGATGAAAAACTGATTGAATTTGGAACTGCTGTTGAAGATGGAGATTTTGGAAGGTAAGTGTGTCGTTCGTGTTTTGTGGATTGTTCGTGGTGGGGACCAAATTTGTCTAGTACCAGAGTTGCAGCATTTTCTTCCGATCTACTCAAAGCGGAGCCTCCGAGCAGGGCCGGATTAAAGGGGGGGGGGCTGAGGGGGCACTGGCCCCCGGGCGCAAGGTTTGTTGGGGGCGCATTGAGTTAAACTATTCCCCCTTAGCGACATTTGCTGTTCCGTTTTTCCGGCTTAAGAGGGCGCACACTATCTCCGCCCCCGGGTGCAAAATTGCCTCTGAGATGATCTAGACCCATGCCTATCGCGAAGCGAGAATATTTTTTAACTAATTTAGTTTGCCTTGTTTTCTCGCTTGGTGGCGCTTTTAGTACCGTAAAATAAAAATTAGTTCAGCCTCGTGACCCCGTCGATTGCTACAATATTAGGGCAAGGCATAGACGTTAGAGCGCGGATAGTATGAAAATGGTTTAGAAAATTTCCGAAAACCTTTATTAAACAATCATGCCAAAGAATTGAAAGAATAAAAAACTTAAGGTTAAAAAATTAAAGGTTATGAAGGGGTAAAAAATTTCCTCTTATGGCACCAAACCTAACCTAAAATGTATGATTTAAGGCAATTTTAACAAAATTCGTTCCGTGTAAATTATTTTATTTTTACATAATTTACACGTTATTTTAGGTAAGGTTAGGTTTGGTTTGGTTTAGTGCGGTTTGTATTTTGAAAAATGCGATTCTTTGATCACTGAAACTTCGAATGTTTGAAGCTATATTTATATATTTTTTTGTAACGGACGCCATGTGCCGCTGCGTATTATGGTGTGCAATGAATAGAGGAAGGCGTAAGCTTTCTTTTGGTATATGATTTATTAAATTTGGAAGAGCAGGTGCTATTCTTCAATTTAGCCATTTGGCTAATTGGCCCCTAAAATATCAACGACAATTTATGGAAGACCCCCTTCGCAAAGGTAATAAAAGCGCCACCTAGTACACATATAGGGTAAAAATATTTCCCCTCATAAAAATCGACACACACGGGCCTAGATCATCTCGGAGGCTCCGCTCAAAGTAAATATATTTTTCATTATAATAATTCTTCTATTTTGATGGGAAATGAAACAGTAGCTGTGAGAACTCATATATAGCCTGAGAACATATGAATAACTGTTTTAGTTTTTCATAAGCTCTTACTTCTTGCATAAGCTTACCAAAATGGTGGTGATGAGAAGAAACAGGCAACAGCCCCATTCAAGCAAGTCCCCAGGGTTGTGATTTAGTTTGATTAAATGCTCCCATAGTAGGGTGTTGTAGTTGACAGGCCCGCAATTTTTAGCAAAGGCAAGTTTAAAGGGACTGGCTGGAGCTGTTGGGGCGAAGGGCGGGTCAAACTGTTGGTTAAAGGGACTGTAAAGAAGGCATCGGCGGGTGGGTAAAAATTATTTGAAATACGTCAGAGGCACGTGACCGAGGAGAGGCGTGGTCCAAAGAAGCTTAGTTCGTTTTATTTCGAAAACTACCACTTCATGGAATTGGCGCTGCAATCTCGCGAAAAACAAGGACTAGATGTCCAGTTCCACTCCATGAGGAGCCTTTGTATCTTGGCATCACGTGATGTCTGTGACGTATTTCAAATAATTTTTACCCACCCTCCGATGCCTTCTTTGCAGTCCCTTTAACATATTGCTACCACTGTAACGGTGGCACCATTCCTTATGGCCAAAGAGCTGGCTGTTTTTTCCCCAGAACTAAGGGCGGACTCCACCCCAACAGCGCCGATGAGCCCCTTTAAACTCCGCTATTGTGGACGAATTCTGGGGCCAAGCCGACATTCTCAGGTCTTATTTGGGTTCTTGGTTTGCTGCGACACCAGCTGTCTTTTCTTCCCGCTGCATAAGTTAATAAACTATGTTAGTAAGTTTGTCACTGGTTACAAACTGGAGCTTGTCATGAAGTGGCGTAGGTCATAGATTCTCGTAAAGCGACGCCTGGCGAGGCGCTGTCAAAGGCTTAGTATAGACTAAATAGGAAGATGGACTGCTAAACCGAGTTTAGTCAGTTCTCGCTTGTCGTTCTCAAACTAGCTCGAGCTGTAAGTCTCTAGCATTACAAAATATAGGTAGTGTCATACTCATGCAACATATCCTATAAACATATGCTACCAGTCATAAAATAAAAAAGGGCCCATTCTTGGGGGGACTGTAAAGAAGGCATCAGCGGGTGGGTAAAAAATATTTGAAATACGTCAGAGCCACATGACCGAAGAGAGGCGTGGTTCAAAGAAGCTTAGTTTGTTTTATTTTGAAAACTACCATTTCATGGAATTGGCGCTGAAATCTCTCGAAACACAAGGACTAGATGTCCAGTTCCACTCCACGAGGAGCCTTTGTATCTTGGCATCACGTGATGTCCGTGACGTATTCCAAATAATTTTTACCCACCCGCCGATGCCTTCTTTGCTGTCCCTTTAAGAGAAATAATTTTCTTTTGATATCAATATTGCGCCTAGTAAATAAAGCAAATTTATATTAGAGCGGTGGCTTTCTTGGAATCTATTTCGGGTACATCCGGGTATTTGAATGAAGAAACCGCGGCAATGTGGCAAACTCTAGGAACAATGGCGTTGGCAATGGATCTATTACCTGTTGCTGAAAGGTGCTACGCTGCTCTTGGAGATGTTGCAAAGGCGAGATTCTTGAGAGAAACCTATTCTATCGCTGAAGCATCCGCGGCCACTATGGTAATAACATGGATAAAGAATGCGCGTGCGGAAATTTGTTTTCACGCTATAGGATAGGCAACTCCCTATCTCGAACGACAGCTTATTCTGTATATACTCTGTTACAACATCGGTTGTCAGCACGCGCAAATATATTTCTCTATGCAACCTAGCTTTGTGCGTGCTGACAAGAGACGAAAAACTTCAGGATCTTCAGGATTTAAAATATCCGCGAGTTTTTTTAGCTCGAGTGCACGGACCTCTAGGACTTCATTTCAAATACGTGTAGAAGGCTGTAGGCAATTTCACACGTATTTGAAACTAAGGCCTAGAGGTCCGTGCACTCGAGCTAAAAAAACTCACGGGTATTTTAAATCCTGAAGATACTCAAGTTTTTCATCTCTTGACAGCACGCGCAAGGCTACGTTACATAGAGACCTAGCTTTGCGCGTGCTGACAACCGATGTTGTAACAGAGTATATATAGAATATTCTGTCGTCCGAGATAGGGAGTTGCCTATTCTATAGCGTGATAACAATTTCCTCTCGCGCATTCTTTATCCATGGTAATAATCCCCAAGTATTTCTGTGATACGCTTCACGAGGAAATGTTTTTCATTTCCGTGTTTTTCAGGGCGGTGACGGAATGGATCACTATAAAGTGAGATGCAGGAAAGCCATTTTAGCCAAACAACCTAAACTTGCAGAAGGGATATTATTAGAACTGAATAAGGTGGAAGAAGCCATAGAACTATACCAAGGACTTCATAAATGGGAAGATGCTGTAGCCTTAGCCGAATCTAGAGCTCACCCGGACTTAGATACTCTAAAAAAGAACTACTTGCAGTGGCTTTTAACTACGGGACAGCAGGGCAAAGCTGCGGAGGTAGGTTTAAAACAAGTCTCGGCTGTGCGTTAATTTAAATGCCACTGCATGCTCCCATAGTGAGGGGTGTAGGCTAGTTTTGGCTCCGCCCTCATGGACGAGTTCTGCCTTTGGTAAGGTAAAGTTTACATGCAGAGGATTAGCTAGTATGTTTAGGGGCCCCACACGAGCCGGCATTTACTTTAATAGAGTAATATCGGTTACGGGGAGGGTGATATTAAACTCCGCCCATTCGCCCTTTTGGAGGCAGAATTTAACATGAGCTCTATAGCCACCAGAAGGTGACTCCATCTGTTGGCTTGTTAATTTCATTGGCTGAAAAACCAATGACGTCTCACCCCCTTCAGCAAATATAACTCTATTATTTATACCACTACCAACGAGATACACAGGCCCATGCGGGCGCCAATTTTTTTATTTTTTCTCTGACCTTTTAAATCGCCACGATTCTCCGCTAGAGGCGCGTTTAAGTCTAAAAGTATTACCTAAACCTCACGTGGCCATCTGTGGCGGCGGGATTTCATGTGCGTTAAGCCTAATTAGTATGTGTATTAATGAGACTAAGAAGCGCCATCTGTCAACCACACAAGTCAAATATATATGGGTGAGGGACCCCCCCCCCCTTCGAAGTGAGCGTGCATGGGCCTTGTACATGTCGTTGGTAGTGTTTATACACGAGAATAATCCTAGTTCATAAGATATGCTCCATAAGTTAGTCAATGGTTACTGAGAGCTTGTCATGACTGATGAAGTGACGAAGTGAAACGTCATAGATTCGAGGTAAAGCGACGCCTGGTGAGGGGCTGTCCAAGGCTTAGTAATGCAGGCTAAATAGGGCTTAGATGGACTGCAAAATTAACCGAGTGTAGTCAATAGAGAGCTTTCAGATGGGATAATAGTACGTCACACCATGGATGAAGGATGCGCGTGAAAAACATTCAACGCTCTACAGGATGTGCAACTCCCTATACTAAAAAGTAGACAAATCGATACTAGCGCCGCCTGGTTACCAGCGCTGGAAACCCTCGCGTGAAAAATAAAAAATACTCGACATAAGAAAAAAACACGCGCTACGGTCGATTTTTTTCCTTAGCGTCGTCTGCTAGAAGCAAAACAGTGGGGTTTTTTCTTATGTCCAGTATTTTTTATTTTTCCCGCGAGGGTTTCCAGCGCTGGTAGCCAGGCGGCGCTAGTATCGACTTGTCTACTTTTTAGTATAGGGAGTTGCACATCCTGTAGAGCGTTGAATGTTTTTCACGCGCATCCTTCATCCATGGTCACACCCTCCCAAGTCTTACCGCTGTTGTGGTAGCCATATTGGGTGGTCTCAGCTTCATTCCTGCTTTAAACCCACCAATATGGCAGCGTAACTTATGTCACGAGACTCAGCTCCTCCTCCAACTGAAAGCTCTCTTGTCGTTCTCGAACTAGCTCTCTCAGTAAGTCTCTAGCATTTCGAAGCATAGGAAGTGTACGTCATACTTATGGAACATATCTTATAAACTTATGAAAGAATGTTTTGGAAATTTTTTCACACTATTTGTTTTTTAGCTTAAAGAAAAGGAAGGCGACTACGAAGATGCTGTCAGTATGTACTTAAAGGCTGGTCTTCCAGTCAAAGCCGCGCAATTAGTTGGAACAGTCCACACTCTCTCTAGCAATGACGCTCTTGTTCAAAGAGTAGCTAATAGTTTGTTAAAAGGGGAATTCTACGAAGCAGCCGGTGATCTTTTTCAGCAAGTTGATGACAACCATAAAGCTTTGGATTGTTATAAAAAAGGGAATGCCTTCCCAAGAGGTAAATTGCAATCTTAAATTTTCCGCTACGTCAATAATAGGGCGCCTTACCGCGAGCGATATACAGGGTTGCCACAGTACCTGGAAAACCTTGAAAAAGGGTGTAAAAGTTCAGGGAAAAGTCAGGGAATTTGAAAAAGGGTGTAAAAAGTTAGGGAAAAGTCAGGGAATTTGGAAAAGGGTGTAAAAAGTCAGGGAATTTGAAAAAGGGTGTAAAAGTTCAGGGAAAAGTCAGGGAATTTTGAAATAAAAAATTTGTGGCAACCCTGCAGCTGATATGGCTCTTCCGCTAACAAACGTGATTAAGAAAGGGAATTAATTTCTTGTTTAGCTGTTGAACTAGCGAGATTGACTTTTCCAAATGAAGTGGTGAAACTCGAGGAAGAATGGGGAGATCATTTAGCTAGTCTGAAACAACTAGATGCCGCTATCAACCATTATATTGAAGCAGGGTCTGTTTTTTAAATATTTAATTTAAATTAAATCTATACCTGATATAGTAAATTAAAAACTATTGGAGTTTAATTTTAAAATAAATTTTTATGTAGTAAAACTGTGAAAGCTCTAGACGCTTCGATCGCGTCTCATCAATGGAAAAAAGCAGTGCAAATCATCGAAGTTATTGAAGATTCATCCGCAATCACTCCCTATTATCAAAAGCTAGCTCAACATTACGCAGCTGTTGGAGAATATGAGGTGTGTGTTCAAAAAAGGGTGGTAGGATTTCAGTACAGTGGGTTTTATGGGCGATTTTCAGTCGAACAGGCTGAGGGTTCGTACATGACCTGGAAAACCTGGATAAGTCAGGGAAATTTAAATTGGGCTTAAAAGGTCAGGGAGAAATCAGGGAAATTGAAAATGGACCTAAAAAGTTAGGGAAATTGAAAATGGACCTAAAAAGTTAGGGAAATTGAAAATGGACCTAAAAAGTTAGGGAAATTGAAAATGGACCTAAAAAGTTAGGGAAATTGAAATTGGACCTAAAACTTAGGGAAATTGAAAATGAACCTAAAAAGTCAGGGAAATTGAAAACGGACCTAAAAAGTCAGGGAAATTGAAAATGCACCTTAAAAGTCAGGGAAATTGAAAATGAACCTAAAAAGTCAGGGAAATTGAAAATGAACCTAAAAAGTCAGGGAAATTGAAAATGCACCTTAAAAGTCAGGGAGATTGAAAATGGGCCTAAAAAGTCAGGGAAATGTCAGGGAAAAGTATATTGGAGGGAAATTTAAAGTCTGGATTACAGTATAAGGGTGACCAGAAAATGTGTTGCCTGAGATTTGTGATTTACCTAGATAAAGTTAAATTTAAACGAAATAGTTATTTTTATAACAATAACTCGTGCAAAAATGATTCAAGTGAATTTAGATTGGTTTTCATATATGTTATTGCGAGTGGTCAGGTAAATTTGTGGAAATTAGTCAGGGAAAACCTGGAAAAGTCAGGGAAATTCATTCCAAAAATTTTGTACAAACCCTGTCGAAAATCTTCTTCTTCAATTTGCCCTCAGGGCCACCTTTCACAAGTATTTCAATCATATCTTGTAATTACTGACCTGGACAGCAATTGATATCATAGTTTTTACATTTTCGACTTCAAATCGCCCATAGAAGCCAATGTACTTCGATGCTGTATAATCAAGAAGTGATATCTAGTTTATTAGGGAGAAGGTATAAGATGCCAAAGTATTCGCGCGCCATAGTCCCAGTCCCCCTTTCAAAATACAAGGGGGGGGGGCGTAAAAGAAGGCCGGGCTATTTCGCCTCTCCTCAGAGTGGGAAAATATGACTGTGATTTTCATCATTCGCGTCGCCGCGCTGACGTGAGTTTTAAGAACCAATGAGATATACGCTGGTTGTAATTTGGAGGCGGGGATTAACTCCGGACCTATTATACGTTTGGACTGGAGATAAAGCTGGGAATGTGGCGAATTTACACCTTCTCCCTAATAAACTAGATATCACTTCTTGGTATAACCCTTACGAAAATAAATCGGTCTAAACATGGTCTATTCTTGCACTTTAAACACTAAAAGAAGTCTGATTTTGTTCTTGATTAGTCTAAGTTAAAAATAGGGATGATCGAAGGTTTATTTTAGGCTATTATAAGACCAATATTTAGCTTTAGTTTTAAGATGGTCTAACTTAAGATCAATTTTAGGCTTATGATACGTCTTTGCACGGTCTTAGCCAAGAGCAATTCTGGATTCCCTAAATTACAGACCAACATAAAGGTCCTACTTTTTCCTATTTCCAAGAGGTTCTTCAGTCCGGTCTAACATTAAGATGTTTAGACGTCTTAAAGACGCCTATGTTCAGGGTTAAAGATGACATCTAAAAACGGTTGCCCTTGTAGACCAACTTAGAGGTCCTACTTTTTCCTCTTTCCAAGATGTTCTTCAGTCCGGTCTAACATTAAGATGTTTAGACGTCTTAAAGACGCCTATGTTCAGTGTTAAAGATGACATCTAAAATCGGTTGCCCTTGTAGACCAACTTAGAGGTCCTACTTTTTCCTCTTTCGAAGAGGTTCTTCAGTCCGGTCTAAGATAAGATGTTTAAAGAAGTCTTAAAGACGCCTATTTTCATGGTTAAGGATGACATCTAAATTCTGTTGCTCTTGTAGACCAACATAGAGGTCCTACTTTTTTCCTCTCTTGAAGAGTTTCTTCAGTCCAGTCTAAGATAAGATGTTTAAGACGTCTTAAGGACGCCTATTTTCATGGTTAAGGATGACATCTAAATTCTGTTGCTCTTGTAGACCACTTTGAGACTTTCATTCTTCCTCTTTCCAAGAGGTTCTTCAGTCCGGTCTAACATTAAGATATTTAAGACGTCTTAAAGACGCCTATGTTCAGGGTTAAAGAAGACACCTAAAATCTGTTTCCCTTGTAGACCAACTTAGAGGTTTTAATTCTACCTCTTTCCAAGAGGTACGTTTTTCAGTCCGGTCTAATATTAAGATGTTTAAGCAGTCTTATAGACGCTTATGCTCAGGGTTAAGGATAACTGTTGTAACGGCTCATGGGGAGAGAGAGAACGCAAGAGGTAACAACCAAAACAACTTTATTAAGATAAGGCCGCCATCGGACCGAATGCCCTTTTTCATTGTTAAACTTTAGTATATATGTACAACTTAAAAAACATGCGACAAGTTAAAAACGATAACATATTAGTAGGTTATTTTTTCCATTATTGGAGGAGTTCCAACACCTCCCCTTTTAAGTAAAATCGTAGGACTTCTGGCGGGGATCCATACTGATGCGCTCGGGTATCTTCTTTACTCGTCCGGACCGCCGTACTCCCTCATCCTCGGAGTCTGCGTCTGGTATGTTGAACCGTACATGGCGTTCGGGAGCGGGCACTGTGGTCCCAGCAGGAACTCGATCGGGATTTACTCTTCGGTCAGGGATGGGTAGATCGAATGTGTCCATGAATACGGAGTAGGGATCGTTGTTCAGACGGTGGTAAAGTTGGTTGGCATGGAACTTCTTGTTAGTGGCATCATCCATAAGAACATCATAAACTACGCCTTTGACCGTTTGAATTCTTCCTGGATACCACGTCTTTGACTGGTGTTGCCGAGCATAGACTAGGTCTCCGACTTTGAAGGTGCGTCGTCGAGCCCCATGATGACGGTTGAATTGTCGCTCCATGGTTGGATTGCGCTCGGATGACGAAGAGGCCGGAGGATGTAGAAGGTCTAGCTCGGTACGAAGTGTTCGGCCCAAGAAGAGTTCTGCAGGGCTTTTCTGGTCTATACTGTAGTTAGGGGTTGAGCGATAAGACAGCAGGAAGACGTCTAGCATATAAGGGACATCTCCTTCGCCCTTGAGTTTTTCTAATGCCCTCTTGAAGGTGTCCACGAAACGTTCCGCCTGCCCATTGGATTGTGGATGGTACGGCGGGGAGAAGATATGCTGGATCCCTTTTCGGGAACAGAACGAGGCGAAGTCGTGTGAAGCAAACTGGGTTCCGTTATCGCTCACCAGTACTTCCGGATAACCATAGCGTGCGAAAAGGTTATTCAGGACGGATATGGTGGCGGATGACGTGGTGGTTTTCATGTCGAAAATCTCGGGATACTTGCTATAGGCATCGACGACTATAAGATACTGGTGGCCGTTATGGGGACCGGCGTAGTCGATGTGAAAATCAGAACTTTGCTGCAGAGCGACATTTGGAACATTTCTTCACGTAGTCTTCAATCTGAGCGTCCAGAAAAGGCCAGTAGGCGTGAGCGCGAGCCAAAGATTTCATCCTACTGGTTCCAGGATGTCCTCGGTGAAGTAGTTTCAGGACGGTTGCTCGTAATGGGTAAGGTATTACCACTCTATTCTGTAGAAGCACGCAACCCTGCTCGATAGTAAGCAGGTCCTTCCTTCTGTGGAATTGTTCGAGGGCGGTTGCCTCTGGTGTCGCTCGGAGATTCTTTAATGTCGGCCAACCATTCCGAATATACCCGACGACCTTCTGTAAGACTGGATCCGCCTGAGCAGAGGATTGAATGTCTTGGAAAGTGACTGGAAGCTGTCGGACTATGGCCTTCACATCGTCTGTGACTTGGAGACTTGCGAGTACGATGTCGTCGTCCGGAGAGGAATGTGACGAGATAAGTCTGGACAGGGCGTCGGCCTGCCCGAAAGAGGTAGTCTTGCGGTATTCTATCTTGAAGTCATAGGCGATAAGAATGAGTGCCCAGCGTTGAAGACGGTTAGCAGTATGTACCGGTACGCCTTTCTTGCTTCCAAAGATTGCTAACAGCGGTTTATGGTCCGTGAGCAGAGTAAAGCGGCGCCCATAGAGCATTTTGTGGAACTTCTTGACCGCGAAGGTAAGCGCGAGACCTTCCTTCTCAATTTGGCTATAGTTCTTTTCCGCAGGGGTCAATGCCCGTGATACATGAGCTACAGCTTGAATTGACCCATCTGGCATGCGATGTTGGAAGACCGCCCCAAGTCCATAATCGGAGGCATCAGCAGCGACAATGATGTCCAGTGTAGGATCATAATGTGTTAAAAGGAGATCTGATTGAAGCGTCATCTTCAGTTCCTCGAAGGCATGCTGACATTTAGGTGTCCAAGACCAAGTCCGTTTGGATTCCAATAGTTCGTCCAGTGGTTGTCTCATGAAACGCATATTATTAACGAAGACCTGGTAATAGTTTACCATTCCCAAAAATGAACGTAACGTTGGCAGGTCAACTGGTGCTGGCATGTGGACAATAGCCTTGATTTTCTCAGGGTCGGGTCGTCGACCAGCGCTATCGATAATGAATCCCAGATATTTTATTTGTGTCATGAATAGTTTACATTTCTCGAGGCGAAGGCGGAATCCATAGTCTTTAATGCGGGAGAGTACTTCTTTGAGGTGTTGCTGGTGATCTTCGAAGTTACGGCTGACAATGATTATATCATCGAGGTAAGCTGTTGCGAATTCAAGTCCAGCAAGCATTTGGTCCATTATGGTTTGGAAAATCCCCGGAGCGGATTTCACCCCAAACGGAAGTCTCTGATATTGGAAGTTTCCCAGATGAGTGGAAATGGTACAAAGCGGTTTAGAATCGTCGTCCAGTTCTACTTGTAAGTATGCTTCAGATAGATCCAATTGGGAGAAAAGTTTTCCCCCGTTGAGCGTCGCAAATATGTCTTCCGGCAGCGGTAATGGGTGTTGATTGAGTTCTATGGTCTCATTCAGGCCGGTGGAAAAATCTGCGCAAAGACGGGTAGTGCCGTTAGGTTTTCTTACGCTTACGATCGGTGCTGCCCAATCAGTGTGCTCGACGGCTTTCAGGACATTTGACTCTTCCAGGCGTTTGATCTCCATTTCGATAGTTTTGCGAGCAGCGAACGGAACTTGCCTAGCTCTACGGTATACTGGAGTACTTCCGGGTTTGAGAGTAAGGCGAGCTTTCGCTTTAGTACACAGCCCCAAACCGTCCTCGAAGACATCCGGAAACTCGTTCTTCAGCGTCGCAAGGCATTCGGCGACAGGTGAGGCAGTACAGAGGTTAATGGCTTGAGTACCGAGTCGGGAGCATTGTCGTAAGCTATCCAGAAGACCGAAGAAATCCAGGGTTTCCACTCCCAGAAGGTTTAGGGATCCGTCTTTTGCCAAGTAGAAGCTGTGTTGAATTTCTGCTGGTCCCAGCTTAAATTTCGCCGTTGCTTTCCCAAGGAATGTAGTGCTTGATCCATCGAATAGCACTCCTTGCTCGCTGCAGGGGGTTAACTTCGGCTTACCAATTCGTTCGTAAGTCGCCTCATTGATAATGTTGCCTTCCGCTCCACTGTCCAAGTAGAAAACTACGGGAACGTCGTTAACCAAGAATTCCCCCGTTATGAGTTTCGAAGGTCGCATGGAATTCAGACTGACTGTATTTATCTGGCTTCTGTCAGGTTTCCGGTGTCCGGATACTCGTTTCTGATTTTCGCATTGACTAGCGACGTGACCTGTTCGCGAGCATTTATGGCATTCAGTCTTAGCGTGCGGGCATTCCCTGACCCAGTGCATCTCTCCGCATCGAAAACAGGCGTATGGCGGCGGTTTCGAAGATCTTTGAGATGACTTGGCTCTCCGCTTCTCGGGAGATCTGGAAGGATGCCGTACAGAAGTCTTCCGACGACGGAAGCTGTTGATCGGCGTGGCCTTTGCTTGGAAAACCGTCTGTTCAGTCTTCGTAGCGACGATGGTCAGGACTTCGTCAATTACATTCTTGAGTTCAATGTTGGCCTCGGTATTTAACCGTTGCAGGATTCTGGTTCGTATGGATTCGTCTTCTGGTCGGGATAATCCACATAGGGAAACCAGAATTCCGAATTGATCTTCGGTCAAATCGGAAAAATTGAAACGCTTTAGAAGAAGTTTAACGCGATTAAAATACGGGCCATAATCTTCATCCAAGTGCCGCTGGATCCGCATTAGGTTGAATCTTTCTATGAAGAGTGTCTGTTTCTTCCCGAAAAGTTTCTTAATGGGTGGAGGCTCTCTACTGTCGTTGCATACGGGTAGTCCGTTGGCTCTTTGGGCATACAGGACCGATAATACTCGCTGAAGGCTTCGTTAGACAGCTTCGAGACCAGATACTTGACTTTGGCAACGTCGGGCAGATTTGGGACACTAATATCCACGAGATAGTCAAATCTCTTCAGCCATTGTTCCAATTTGTCGCCATCATGTTCATCAGGCTCGAAGATTGGAATGTCAAGGCAAGCTATTGTGGATGTGGGTGCTGGAGTCGAGGTTGACGGACCGGCGGGACCGGCGGTTCCTGTTGTCTGGAGTAGAAGGTCGATGATCCTTTGGTTCTGTTTCTGGGACGCTATTTGCTGCTGCATAAACGCGTTCAACACGTCTCCCAGAGCGGACGAGGAGGAGGCCTCGGAGGATCCGCTTTCCTGCTTCGGCATGTTCCCGGAATCGGTATCGCGACTTTACCCGAAAAACCGTAACGCGACTATTCCCGAAGACCGGAAAACGACACCCCACTTCTGACACCACTGTTGTAACGGCTCATGGGGAGAGAGAGAACGCAAGAGGTAACAACCAAAACAACTTTATTAAGATAAGACCGCCATCGGACCGAATGCCCTTTTTCATTGTTAAACTTTAGTATATATGTACAACTTAAAAAACATGTGACAAGTTAAAAAACGATAACATATTAGTAGGTTATTTTTTCCATTATTGGAGGAGTTCCAACAATAACGTCGTAAGCTGCAAGTCGTTATAGACGGAGAAAATCATGATCTACATTTTCAGACGTCTATGTTTATTCATGATCTTGTCATATTCCAACACGTTAACAATGTCATTTAGAAAAATATCATCCCCAACCCAAACAGAAGTCTGATGCGAATTAATATTATTGACAGAAATTATTTCTGTGCCATCATTGCTAGTGTAAACAACCATTTTTATGGGATGTCGATTTAAGAAGGCTAGGTCTCTTGTAAAGCAATCATCAACTATCAGTTTCTTAACAATAGCAAAATATTCTGGGGTTCGGTTGAAGGGGGGGGGGGGTTCGTGTTTAAGAAAGAAATAATTTATCCTTAATCTAAGCCACCGTCGCTATTTTGGTATGTAATGAAACAGTTATGTCTTTTCATTCTTAGCAGCGTTAAACTCGTATAAGTTTTCCGTTCGAACAGTTTAAAAGGTCTAAAATAAGTACCTTTAAAAGGGCAGACTGTAGGTCTAGAAATTAAAGCTCGAGACTTTTTGCTTAAGTTCCAAAAATAAGAGGTTTTTAGCCTAGAAACAGCCAGGTTGTGTAAGAAAAAGGCGGGAAATGAACATGCAGACTGTAGAAGGTCAAAGGAAAAAACATAAAAGCGTGAGGTCTAAAAATAAGAGGTTTCTAGCCTAGAAACAGCCTGACGCATGCGTGGAAGTATAATAAAAAGGCGGGAAATGAACATGCAGACTGTAGAAGTTTAAAGGAAAAAACATGAAAGCGTGAGAAGGTCTAAAAATTAGAGGTTTCTAGCCTAGAAACAGCCTGACGCATGCGTGGAAGTATAATAAAAAGGCGGGAAATGAATGTTCGAGCATCGAGCCACAGTCGGGTGAGAGCCTGCCGGTTATGTACATAACGGTTTTTTCGCGCTTCCATATTCCCGTTTTTTAAAGATCTGTCAGGTATCATCAGATTAATTTTCATACTAAACCTGCATCGTTGGACTAAATTGTACCAAGTAAATATTGTATGCTGTTTTAAGTATACTTAATATTCTATTTGTGGCATGTAAATATTTATAGATTTTACCAACGACGCCTGAAATATCTGAAATGGCCAACTTAATTGAGACTATAAACAACGAAAAATGGTAAATCTAAAAAAAAAGATTTATTCTTCTATGGTGTTCTAAGTTTTAAATGATAGTGAAATAATTCCGATTATTGTAGCCATGCAGCAGAGCAGATGATTCAAATGAAGAATCTATTGGGAAAGGCAAGTCCGTCGCCGATGAGCAACAAAGTGGGAGTTACATTGAAGACATTATCATTTAAATAAAAATACCTAAAATGCTTAAACTTATTGTGATGATTGAAAAAATATTATATACGTTTATTGCGTGACTCAGCCCGAATTTCTCCTAAACATAGGACGACATGAATTTATCCTCTAATCAGACGTCTCGAGAGCATCTTCCATTCAGAATTCTGCAGAGCATCTTCCAATCAGGCTTCTCGAGAGCATCTTCCATTCAGGCTTCTCGAGAGCATCTTCCATTCAGGCTTCTCGAGAGCATCTTCCATTCAGGCTTCTCGAGAGCATCTTCCATTCAGGCTTCTCGAGAGCATCTTCCATTCAGGCTTCTCGAGAGCATCTTCCATTCAGGCTTCTCGAGAGCATCTTCCATTCAGGCTTCTCGAGAACATCTTCCATTCAGGCTTCTCGAGAGCATCTTCCATTCAGGCTTCTCGAGAGCATCTTCCATTCAGGCTTCTCGAGAGCATCTTCCATTCAGGCTTCTCGAGAGCATCTTCCATTCAGGCTTCTCGAGAGCATCTTCCATTCAGGCTTCTCGAGAGCATCTTCCATTCAGGCTTCTCGAGAGCATCTTCCATTCAGGCTTCTCGAGAGCATCTTCCATTCAGGCTTCTCGAGAGCATCTTCCATTCAGGCTTCTCGAGATCATTTTCCATTCAGGCTTCTCGAGAGCATCTTCCATTCAGGCTTCTCGAGAGCATCTTCCATTCAGGCTTCTCGAGAGCATCTTCCATTCAGGCTTCTCGAGAGCATCTTCCATTCAGACTTCTACAGAGCATCTTCCATCCAAACTTCTACAGAGCATCTTCCATTCAGACTTCTACAGAGCATCTTCCATTCAGACTTCAACAGAGCATCTTCCATTCAGACTTCTGCAGAGCATCGTCTATTCAGACTTCTACAGAGCATCTTCTATTCAGACTTCTACAGAGCATCTAATATTCAGTCTTCTACAGAGCATCTAATATTCAGTCTTCTACAGAGCATCTTCCAATCAGACCGCTCAGGGGCATCTTCTAACCATACTTTTAACAGACGTTGAATAGGGCTATTCTATACAGAGGTTTGTAGACCATCTTAAAATCAGACATGTACGGTTTCGCGCAGGTGCAAATTATTAAGAGGTTTAAGAACTCTTCTAGACGTCTAGAATACTTCTAAAAGACCTCAAATAGCAGTATTCTAGATGTCTAGAAGAGGTCTTAAACCTCTTAACAGTGGGAAAAAAGCAATTGGTCGAAACTGCTCCTAAATGAAGACCCATTATTTTCGTAAGGGAATTAAATCAGATTTGTTAGTTAACTTATTGATCTACTAAACTATTTTGTAGCTTGCCGAACATTTCTACATGGAAGGTGGTATGACTACAGAGGCAATTAACATGTATAACTTGGCTGGCCAATGGGATAGGGCTCATAAAGTACGTTCGTGCAAATTTGTTGTTTCTATAGTTTTGTAAATTGGACTACATTTCTTTTTTTTTTTCATTAAAGGGAGGGTGAAGTGGAAAATCAAGTGATTTTTTTATCGATTCTTTTGCCAATTATATGAGCAGTCTGCATAGTGAAATATTCAGGAAATACGGTCTCCGAATGATTTTAAAATTCAAATTAGGTTCAGATTTTATGGATAATTTGAAATAAGGACCTCTGACCAATCGCAAAGCGCCCTGCCTGTTAACAAAATTGCAGTTGCACGCTCTACATCTCGCACCACGATTATCATATCGCCCGCGAATTTTATCAAATCTCGTGATAAATTTCATTCGGTATGGAGCGTGCCACCAGAATTTTGTTAACAAGAAGGCAGGGCGTTACGCGATTGGTCGTAGGTACTTATTTCAAATTATCCATAAAATCGGAACTTAATTTGAATTTTAAAATTATTCGGAAACCGTATTTCCTGGATGTGTCACTAAGCAGACTGGTCGTATAATATGTTGAAGAATCGATAAAAAATCACTTGATTTTCCTCTTCACCCTCCCTTTAACATATCAGAAACAGTTTCTTAGTCAAGTGCTGGTGAATGTATCGAAATCCTTATTTTGCTTATTGCAGATCGCCAGTCAACACCTTCAGCCTGAAGATGTAACTAGAATGTACGTTTCACAAGCTCAGCTCTTGGAGCAACAGGGAAAATACAGGGAAGCTGAAAAGTATGTAAAATATTGTGGGCGACTTAAAACGAGCCCCTTACTCTCAAAAATGTTAACAAAACGTGCCAAATCATTTGCGTACGTGCAATCATGAATCAGTTTTTGAACTTTTTCTGATTTTCTTTTGGGGTGGGGGCTTCCCAAGAACTTGGCCTCAGCCCCCCCCTTTTAGCAAACCTCAAAATTCAATAAAACCCTAGGGTTTTTTGGATTCAAACCCGCATACTATTTTTGATCATTTAGGCTAGATCGTGGCTATCGTTAGCTGCAGAAGTGAGATGAGACTAGAAGTGAAGGGCTCTAGCATTCGTATTAGATCCTGGCATTAGTGAACTAATTTGAGCATTTTACGCCGCTTCCCACGCGCCTACACTACTGAGAAAACAATTGGTCGAGTTCCTAAAACATTTCCTACCCCCTTCCCCTCAACCTAAAGCCGCGGAACACGGACGCGGGTACTTGAATCTAGTTCGGCCGTCTACCACCGCGAGCGTCTCACGTTTTGGAGGGGAAATTCTGAAACCGCCACTTGAGGGCCAACCGTTGGTGTCTTATCAAGAATATTCACTTTCGCCAAGTGAAGAATTTGGTTACCTCAATACTTCTAGTCTCATCTCACTTCTGTTATCTGTAAAAATCAACTCATATTTTGCGTTGTTGAGCCTGTTTCATCATTCTATAGCGAATAAAATCAACTGGTCGAAAGATCAAAAACTTCTGTTATGTATCTAACCAGCGTATTGTCCTTGCAGGTTGTACGTTTCAGTAAATGAGCCCGATTTGGCGATAACCATGTATAAGAAACTAAGACAATATGATCACATGGTGCGACTGGTCAAAATTTATCATCCTGATCTGTTGGTAGACACGCATTTGCATTTAGCCAAGGAATTGGAAGGTGAAGCCAACTATCAACAAGCGGAACAGCATTATCTTTCTGCTAGAGATTGGAAAGCCGCTGTTAATATGTATCGCACCATTGAAATGTGGGAGGATGCTTACAAAGTAATTATTTATAATTCTTTTTTACGCAGAGCTAATTTAATTGTTAATAAATTAAATGTTTGTGAACTTCGTAGGTTGCTAAGAACCACGGTGGGCCGGTAGCTACTAAACAAGTGGCTTATTTATGGGCCAAAGGTCTTGGAGGAGATTCTGCTGTCAAATTACTTAACAAATTTGGTTTGCTTGAAAGCGCAATTGAATACGCAGCTGAAAATTGGTTAGTTCTTTTTAATGCGCATGGGTTAACTATTCGCGAATATTGCGATTAATTATTCGCGAATATTGGGGTTAATTATTCTCGAATATTGGGATCAATTATTCGCGAATATTGGGATTAATTATCCGCGAATATTGGGATTAATTATTCTCGAATATTGGGATCAATTATTCGCGAATATAGGGATTAATTATCCGCGAATATTGGGATTAATTATCCGCGAATATTGGGATTGATTATTCGCGAATATTGGGGTTGATTATTCGCGAATATTGGGGTTGATTATTCGCGAATATTGGGGTTGATTATTCGCGAATATTGGGGTTGATTATTCGCGAATATTGGGGTTGATTATTCGCGAATATTGGGGTTGATTATTCGCGAATATTGGGGTTGATTATTCGCGAATTATTAGGGTTGACTATTCGCGAATTATTAGGGTTGACTATTCGCGAATTATTAGGGTTGACTATTCGCGAATTATATTGGGGTTGACTATTCGCGAATTATATTGGGGTTGACTATTCGCGAATTATTAGGGTTGACTATTCGCGAATTATTAGGGTTGACTATTCGCGAATATTGGGGTTGACTATTCGCGAATATTGGGGTTGACTATTCGCGAATTATTAGGGTTGACTATTCGCGAATTATTAGGGTTGACTATTCGCGAATTATTAGGGTTGACTATTCGCGAATTATTAGGGTTGACTATTCGCGAATATTGGGGTTGACTATTCGCGAATATTGGGGTTGACTATTCGCGAATATTGGGGTTGACTATTCGCGAATATTGGGGTTGACTATTCGCGAATATTGGGGTTGACTATTCGCGAATATTGGGGTTGATTATTCGCGAATATTGGGGTTGATTATTCGCGAATATTGGGGTTGATTATTCGCGAATATTGGGGTTGATTATTCGCGAATATTGGGGTTGATTATTCGCGAATATTGGGGTTGATTATTCGCGAATATTGGGGTTGATTATTCGCGAATATTGGGGTTGATTATTCGCGAATATTGGGGTTGATTATTCGCGAATATTGGGGTTGATTATTCGCGAATATTGGGGTTGATTATTCGCGAATATTGGGGTTGATTATTCGCGAATATTGGGGTTGATTATTCGCGAATATTGGGGTTGATTATTCGCGAATATTGGGGTTGATTATTCGCGAATATTGGGGTTGATTATTCGCGAATATTGGGGTTGATTATTCGCGAATATTGGGGTTGATTATTCGCGAATATTGGGGTTGATTATTCGCGAATATTGGGGTTGATTATTCGCGAATATTGGGGTTGATTATTCGCGAATATTGGGGTTGATTATTCGCGAATATTGGGGTTGATTATTCGCGAATATTGGGGTTGATTATTCGCGAATATTGGGGTTGATTATTCGCGAATATTGGGGTTGATTATTCGCGAATATTGGGGTTGATTATTCGCGAATATTGGGGTTGATTATTCGCGAATATTGGGGTTGATTATTCGCGAATATTGGGGTTGATTATTCGCGAATATTGGGGTTGATTATTCGCGAATATTGGGGTTGATTATTCGCGAATATTGGGGTTGATTATTCGCGAATATTGGGGTTGATTATTCGCGAATATTGGGGTTGATTATTCGCGAATATTGGGGTTGATTATTCGCGAATATTGGGGTTGATTATTCGCGAATATTGGGGTTGATTATTCGCGAATATTGGGGTTGATTATTCGCGAATATTGGGGTTGATTATTCGCGAATATTGGGGTTGATTATTCGCGAATATTGGGGTTGATTATTCGCGAATATTGGGGTTGATTATTCGCGAATATTGGGGTTGATTATTCGCGAATATTGGGGTTGATTATTCGCGAATATTGGGG
Organism: Phalangium opilio; assembly: GCA_019434445.1. Lineage (NCBI taxonomy): Eukaryota > Metazoa > Arthropoda > Arachnida > Opiliones > Phalangiidae > Phalangium > Phalangium opilio. The sequence goes on from JAEQBA010003339.1 coordinate 1,213,653, forward strand.
TTGATTATTCGCGAATATTGGGGTTGATTATTCGCGAATATTGGGGTTGATTATTCGCGAATATTGGGGTTGATTATTCGCGAATATTGGGGTTGATTATTCGCGAATATTGGGGTTGATTATTCGCGAATATTGGGGTTGATTATTCGCGAATATTGGGGTTGATTATTCGCGAATATTGGGGTTGATTATTCGCGAATATTGGGGTTGATTATTCGCGAATATTGGGGTTGATTATTCGCGAATATTGGGGTTGATTATTCGCGAATATTGGGGTTGATTATTCGCGAATATTGGGGTTGATTATTCGCGAATATTGGTGTTGATTATTCGCGAATATTGGTGTTGATTATTCGCGAATATTGGTGTTGATTATTCGCGAATATTGGGGTTGATTATTCGCGAATATTGGGGTTGATTATTCGCGAATATTGGGGTTGATTATTCGCGAATATTGGGGTTGATTATTCGCGAATATTGGGGTTGATTATTCGCGAATTATTAGGTTTGATTATTCGCGAATTATTAGGGTTGATTATTCGCGAATTATTAGGGTTGATTATTCGCGAATTATTAGGGTTGATTATTCGCGAATATTGGGGTTGATTATTCGCGAATTATTAGGGTTGACTATTCGCGAATTATTAGGGTTGACTATTCGCGAATTATTAGGGTTGACTATTCGCGAATATTGGGGTTGACTATTCGCGAATATTGGGGTTGATTATTCGCGAATATTGGGGTTGACTATTCGCGAATATTGGGGTTGACTATTCGCGAATATTGGGGTTGACTATTCGCGAATATTGGGGTTGACTATTCGCGAATTATTAGGGTTGACTATTCGCGAATTATTAGGGTTGACTATTCGCGAATTATTAGGGTTGACTATTCGCGAATATTGGGGTTGACTATTCGCGAATATTGGGGTTGACTATTCGCGAATATTGGGGTTGACTATTCGCGAATATTGGGGTTGACTATTCGCGAATATTGGGGTTGACTATTCGCGAATATTGGGGTTGACTATTCGCGAATATTGGGGTTGACTATTCGCGAATATTGGGGTTGATTATTCGCGAATATTGGGGTTGATTATTCGCGAATATTGGGGTTGATTATTCGCGAATATTGGGGTTGATTATTCGCGAATATTGGGGTTGATTATTCGCGAATATTGGGGTTGATTATTCGCGAATATTGGGGTTGATTATTCGCGAATATTGGGGTTGATTATTCGCGAATATTGGGGTTGACTATTCGCGAATATTGGGGTTGATTATTCGCGAATATTGGGGTTGATTATTCGCGAATATTGGGGTTGATTATTCGCGAATATTGGGGTTGATTATTCGCGAATATTGGGTTGATTATTCGCGAATATTGGGTTGATTATTCGCGAATATTGGGGTTGATTATTCGCGAATATTGGGGTTGATTATTCGCGAATATTGGGGTTGATTATTCGCGAATATTGGGGTTGATAATTCGCGAATATTGGGGTTGATTATTCGCGAATATTGGGGTTGATTATTCGCGAATATTGGGGTTGATTATTCGCGAATATTGGGGTTGATTATTCGCGAATATTGGGGTTGATTATTCGCGAATATTGGGGTTGATTATTCGCGAATATTGGGGTTGATTATTCGCGAATATTGGGGTTGATTATTCGCGAATATTGGGGTTGATTATTCGCGAATATTGGGGTTGATTATTCGCGAATATTGGGGTTGATTATTCGCGAATATTGGGGTTGATTATTCGCGAATATTGGGGTTGATTATTCGCGAATATTGGGTTGATTATTCGCGAATATTGGGTTGATTATTCGCGAATATTGGGGTTGATTATTCGCGAATATTGGGGTTGATTATTCGCGAATATTGGGGTTGATTATTCGCGAATATTGGGGTTGATTATTCGCGAATATTGGGGTTGATTATTCGCGAATATTGGGGTTGATTATTCGCGAATATTGGGGTTGATTATTCGCGAATATTGGGGTTGATTATTCGCGAATATTGGGGTTGATTATTCGCGAATATTGGGGTTGATTATTCGCGAATATTGGGGTTGATTATTCGCGAATATTGGGGTTGATTATTCGCGAATATTGGGGTTGATTATTCGCGAATATTGGGGTTGATTATTCGCGAATATTGGGGTTGATTATTCGCGAATATTGGGGTTGATTATTCGCGAATATTGGGGTTGATTATTCGCGAATATTGGGGTTGATTATTCGCGAATATTGGGGTTGATTATTCGCGAATATTGGGGGTTGATTATTCGCGAATATTGGGGTTGATTATTCGCGAATATTGGGGTTGATTATTCGCGAATATTGGGGTTGATTATTCGCGAATATTGGGGTTGATTATTCGCGAATATTGGGGTTGATTATTCGCGAATATTGGGGTTGATTATTCGCGAATATTGGGGTTGATTATTCGCGAATATTGGGGTTGATTATTCGCGAATATTGGGGTTGATTATTCGCGAATATTGGGGTTGATTATTCGCGAATTATTAGGGTTGATTATTCGCGAATTATTAGGGTTGATTATTCGCGAATATTGGGGTTGATTATTCGCGAATATTGGGGTTGACTATTCGCGAATTATTAGGGTTGACTATTCGCGAATTATTAGGGTTGACTATTCGCGAATTATTAGGGTTGACTATTCGCGAATTATTAGGGTTGACTATTCGCGAATTATTAGGGTTGACTATTCGCGAATATTGGGGTTGACTATTCGCGAATATTGGGGTTGATTATTCGCGAATATTGGGGTTGACTATTCGCGAATATTGGGGTTGACTATTCGCGAATATTGGGGTTGACTATTCGCGAATATTGGGGTTGACTATTCGCGAATATTGGGGTTGACTATTCGCGAATATTGGGGTTGACTATTCGCGAATATTGGGGTTGACTATTCGCGAATATTGGGGTTGACTATTCGCGAATATTGGGGTTGACTATTCGCGAATTATTAGGGTTGACTATTCGCGAATTATTAGGGTTGACTATTCGCGAATTATTAGGGTTGACTATTCGCGAATATTGGGGTTGACTATTCGCGAATATCGGGGTTAACTATTCGCGATTAATCGGGTAGTAATAAATTTACAAAGGCCTAACTATTAGATATTCGATAAGGAAAACTTTATTATTCCTTAAGGTTCGATACCCAAAAAGGTGTATTCGCACACCTCTTAGTAAAAATATTCTTCATCAAGATATAAAACTAACAAAAGATTTATCCCTACAAACCCTTGTTGGGAGTCACGTGGAACCTTTTTTTCATTCACGCTGTTTTTCTCTTAAAATAATTCTAAATATTGGTCCAAGTACATTTTATTTATTTCTAGCGCTTTTGAGTTTGCTTTTGATCTGGCTCAAACTTCAATGAAGCATAAGCTACCAGACATCCACTTGAAGTACGCCATGTTCTTGGAAGACGAAGGGAAGTTTAAAGAAGCGGAATTAGAGTTTATTAAGGCTAACAAACCAAAAGAAGCAGTTTTGATGTAATATATCTTACAAAGTTCTAAATTACTAGGCTCAAGCATGGCCAAATTGGATTACCGGTGGTAGAAGGCCAGCTGCCAGATTCACCCGAGCCCCATGGTTAAAAACGACTACCAAAATCGCCCCTAGTTCCGACTTTCACCGTTAGGTGCGCTACCAACCCAGTTTTCCTCATAATGCTTTTCTATGGGAAGAAAAATTTGGAAGTGGACTCGGTTTAAGAGCATTTTTAATATATTTACCGATTTTTTTCGTGGTCTAATTTAAATGAAAATTCAAATCAGTTCTAATCTATATTTTGAGACCAATTTCATAATTTTCCGTCCGTTATTTGACGAATAATCAAAAGTTGGAGTATTTTTAACATGGATGAAGGATGCGCGTGAAAAACATTCGACGCTCTACAGGATGTGCAACTCCCAATACTAAAAAGTAGACAAGACGATACTAGCGCCGCCTGGCTACCAACGCTGGAAACCCTCGCGTGAAAAATAAAAAATACTGGACATAAGAAAAAAAACACTGTTTTGCTTCTAGCAGACGACGCTAAGGAAAAAAAATCGACGGTAGCGCGTGTTTTTTCTTATGTCCAGTATTTTTTATTTTTCCCGCGAGGGTTTCCAGCGCTGGTAGCCAGGCGGCGCTAGTATCGACTTGTCTACTTTTTAGTATAGGGAGTTGCACACATCCTGTTGAGCGTCGAAAGTTTTGCACGCGCATCCTTCATCCATGCTTTTTAAGGCGGAGAAATGCGCCGTTCCGAATTAAGCCTTGGTCTGAAGGAAGTTTACATTAAAATTTAGTGGCGCCGTTGAACCAAGGCTTAGGTTTTCCGAGAAATTGACGTTCTACGCCTTAAAAACAACCCCAACTTTGAATGTTGATTATTCGTCGAATAACGGACGGAAAATTATGAAATTGGTCTCAAAATATAGATTAGAAGTTACTTACTTGACTTCTCATTTAAAACTCGGCCACGAAACAAATTGGTAAATATATTAAAAATACTCTAAAACCGAGTCCACTTCCGAATTTTTTTGTTTCCCATAGAAAAAGCATTATGAGGAAAACTGGGTTGGTAGCGCACCTAACGGCGAAAGTCGGAACTAGGGGGCGCTTTTGCTAGTCGTTTTTAACATTGGGGCTCGAGTAAAGCTGGCAGGCCTTCTACCACCGGTAATCTAAGTTGGCCATGGCTCAAGTGTACCCACGATCTTTTCTAAATACATTCAAATTTGAAGGTACGTTCATAACCAAGACTGGGAGAGTGCTCAAAGAGTGGCCGAGTCTTACGATAGAGACTCTGTCAGTGATGTCTTAATTGGGCAAGCGAGATACGCTTTTGAAAATGGGGAACATGCCAAAGCGGAATCACTCTTACTTCGAGCCCAACGTGCCGAATTGGCTGTACTAAATTTTATAAGGTCAGTTTCGTAAATTATATTTGAAGCCAAGCTCGGCGGCTCTTTTGTTGCCCCTTAAAGGTTGGTTTTGCTCTAACCCCGCCCTCGTTTACAAGTTATTGGTTCCTGCCTTAGGCAAGGTAAAATTGGTGTGTTGAGGATTAGCCAGCATGCTAGGGGTAGCAATGAAGCCGTATACTATACATATTATAAACAGAAGTAGGATAAGGGACTAGAAGTACTGAGTTAACCTAATTCTTCACTTGGCGTGAGTGAATATTCTTGATAACACACCAACGGTTGGCCCTCTGGTAGCGGTTTATGAATTTTCCTTCCAAAACGTGAGACGCTCGTGGCGGTAGACGGACGAACTAGATTCAAGCACCCGCGTCCGTGTTCCGCGGCTTTAGGTAGAGGGGAAGGGGGTAAGAAATTTTTTGGAACTCGACCAATTTTTCTCTCTCTAGTGTAGGCGCGATAGAAGCGGCATAAAATCCTCAAATTTGTTCACTAGTGCCAGGATCTACTACCAATGCTAGAGCTCTTTACTTCTAGTCTCATCCTACTTCTGATATAAACAAGAACGGATTCATGGTCATGAGAACATAGGGCACGAGATATTCTGTCCCCGTCCTAGCATACTTGGTGTAGGTTCGCGTCACTTCATTCCGCCATCTCTGACGGTCTGAAGCAACTATATAGATTATAGAAATGTATGCTTTTAGCATGGACGAAATAATACTGAAGGACGGATGGCAGAGGGAGAAAGTTGAAAAATACTTGTTAATTCGCCTTCTAGCGTCAGATAGTAGCAAACCGGATAGTGGGGGGCATATGGGGGAGTCAACGTTCTAAAGAGGAGAGCAGCAAACGTCTTAGTTTGTCTAGATGGCGCTAGCTTTTTCCGGGATTTGACTCAGTATTTTTTATAATCCCCCCCCCGGTCCATTCTGGGGCTGAAAAGGGGGAAGTAAGCTTTACATTGGTTGTTTAGTCGCTTAGTATGGGGCTCTATGGGCTGCCATCGGTCCTTCAGTATTCCTTAGTTCATGCTTTTAGACACTTGACATAAATATTAGCAGACGAATCTTTTCAGGATGGTACCAGAGGATAATGCTATTGCCCTATGTTGTTATCAGCATGAATCCGTTCTTGATATAAACTGTATTAAATGTATTAGTAATAAATTAATTTTTTATGTCAGGAAGCAAATATGTGGCCGGAAGCTTTACGCGTTTGCAAGGAATATATTCCTTCAAAACTTCCTATGCTGCACGAAGAATATGAAAGAGAAATGTCCTCAAGAGGTTCTGGGTAAGATAATCATGGGTTTTTAAAGTATGGTCCTAGCGTCGGCTACTTAATTTTCTCTTTCCTTTAGCAAATTAAGAGAGCGTTTCTCTTTAAGTTTACAGAAACATCTATATTTAGAAATTGATTGTTAGGGTTCAGTGGCAGTAGCGTTGCTAGGTTTTGAAATTTGGGGGGGGGGGGCTTAATCTGGGCAAATTATTTTACAATTGTTATATAAGAAATTAATATCAAAATTTTGCATAATTGGTTCATTATAACGCGTGAAGGCCTTTATAACTATCCGATAATTTGTGTCAACATGAAATTATTCGTATTTTAAAGACATACAAACTTTTATTGATGAAAATACAGAACCGTGTTATCAGAAGTATATAATACTTCTGTTCGAGAGAAGTGTACCACAAAGCGGGGTAAGTGTAACGTCACTCTTCCCAACATCGGATCATTTAGAGCAAGGTTACAAAACCGAATCACATACGCGATAAATAGTTCCCTCATCATTACTCTATTAGCGTTTAAATATTTGGCAAGACGCGCTTGTGCATTTTTGTCCCACGTCAAGACGAGGTTTGTGGGATGATTGCTGGGGATTTAGTGTCAAAGAGTTATAGAATTCACCTCACGGTGCCATGCCCATCTTAAGTTTGATGAGCAGAAGAGCAAACTAAAAGGGTGAGCCTGGGAAGAATGACGTTACGTAACTAAAGTATTAAGAGGATACAGAGTGTCATCCTTCTTCTATTATCCCCTTCTGATAACAGTGCATTTTCTTACAAATGTTTTTTTAGAAACATGGAAGCTGTACTGAGCCAAGCTCAAGAATGGGAAGAGTCTGGGCAGCATGCTAAAGCTGTGGAATGTTACTTAAAACTTACTGCGGCCAATACATCGAATCATGACGTCATTGAAAAAGCTTACTTTAAAGTAATTAAAAATGGTTTATAAAGAATCATAATCGCCTAAAGTATACTAGTATTTTCTTTAAATCAGGCCGTTCAAATTTCTTTGAAATTTCTCGATCCAACCAGAGCCGTGGCTGTGGTGCAGGAAGTTGGACCGCGGTTAATCGCGATCAACAAGCACGCGTCTGTGAGTGTTTAACCATGGATAAAGAATGCGCGTGAGGAAATTTGTTTTCACTCTATAGGATCGGCAACTCCCTATCTCGGACGACAGCTTATCCCGTATATACTCTGTTACAACGTCGGTTGTCAGCACGCGCAAAGCTAGGTCTCTATGTAACCTAGCTTTGTACGTGTTGTCAACAGACGAAAAACTTCAGGATCTTCAGAATTTAAAATATCCGAGAGTATTTTGGCTCGAGTGCACGGACCTCTAAGCCTTAGTTTCAAATACGTGTGAAATTGCCTACAGCCTACTACACGTATTTGAAACTAAGGCCTAGAGGTCAGTGCACTCGAGCTAAAAAACTCGCGGATATTTTAAATCCTGAATATTGTGATGGTTTTTCGTCTCTTGACAGCACGTACAAAGCTACGTTACATAGAGAATGAGCTTTGCGCGTGCTGACAACCGATTTTGTTACAGAGTATATACAGAATAAGTTGTCGTCCGAGATAGGGAGTTGCCTATCCTGTAGAGTGAAAACAATTTCCTCACGCGCATTCTTTATCCATGGTTTAACCATTAATTATTTATAATGCAATTTATAATTAAGAATATTTTAATCAATATTTAAGGCAGCGCAACATTATCTAAGCGTTGATTCAGTCAAAGACGCGATTGATGCATTTTTGGAAGGACAGGATTGGAGTAGAGCTAAAAAAGTAGCTCGAGAACTAGCGCCAGCGTAAGGATACACCTATGATTTTAAATTAAGGATATATTCTAGCTGTTGTATTAATTTTTTTAATCAGATTGGAAGAGTATGTTGATGAAAGGTACAAAACGTTCCTGCGTTCGCAAGGGAAAACCGAGCAACTTGCAAGCGTTGACGTCATTGCAGCGTTGAATAGCTACGCGGAACAGAGACAGTGGAAAAAATGTTTAGAGATGGCTGAAAAACAGGTGAATATTTGGTATTATCATAAGGACATCATCTCTCTAAGGGCCCAAGCGCATCTATTATTAAAAACATCTAGTTCTGCTAGATGTGACGTCGATTTTGTATAGGGGCTCCTTCCGAATTTTTCGTGAAATTCGCGGGAGAGAAAAATAATTTTCAAAATCAGCCACGACCGATATCCTAAGCCGGTCGTGGTCAAGGTTCTTATAGAAACTTCGTATTATAACGCTCCCAAGCGGTTGGGAATCAAACTAAAACAGGCGGGGAGGCGAGTGGCGAGACGCGAGAGAGGAAGGACTGAGGGGAAAAAATAAGTAAGAGAATTTCCAGAACCCCCCCCCCCAGCTCTCTCAGACACAAGAGGTAAATTCGCGCTTAGTAAAAATCACGAAGAGCTGTCGTGAGAAATCTTTGAAGGAGGGAAAAATGTTCAATGCCGGGTTACTCTGCAACGAATGCGCTCGGCCTCTGTTTAGGCTATACAATTATAATACCACTTGAGATGAGACGGATGGCTGACCAAATCGGACATACATACATTTCATCCGTAACATAGAATCTTGGGCCCTTAGAGAGATGATGTCCTTATGGTATTATAATTAGGGTTGGCTTAAAATTATATCAATCTTTACACACTATGGTACTTCAATCGAATCATCAGCGCCATCTAGAGAGACATATTTAAAGGGTATGAGAAGCTTCGTTTGAAAAACCTCTGATTTATATAACAAAAGATAGAATTAATTTCTGTGAATTCAAAAATATCAAGCTTTTAATTTTCCGATTTCTGGTTATTTGGCCGCAATATGCATTTGAAAATGCTTCATATGAAATTATTTGAAATCCACTTTTTAAGGAAGGCTAAAACGTTTACCTGTTGAGTGACGTCACAGATATATTTTTTCACGTGAGATGGTGCCACTCTTTCCGCTGTCAGACCCAGAGTTTAGACAGGGGAGAAGCATGGACAAAGCTCGAGACGCGTATAGGATTCCCGCGCTTTTTTCCTCACGTCAAAGTGATGTCATGAAACGGGCGAACAAGCTCGACAAGACAAAATTGTTGATATATCGAAACTGAGTTTTCGTGATTTTCCAATGCATTTTAAAAATAGAAACTTTGGTTCAATTATATTAAATACTTGATATTTTGAAAGTAGAGACTTGAAAGTGTAATATAATACCACTTTCGTGCTAAAATATGATATGAAATTGTAAATTCCCATTCCCTTTAAAATAATTTAAATATATTTTGAATATACTTAAATTTGAAGGGATACTTTATGATAAATGCTATTACGTTCTATTTTCCAATGACAATGACCGATAAAACAATTCGTGCATTATTTAATAACTCCAAATTTCTATTAAAACTTTAAATATTAAACGGAATGCGAATTTACAATTTCATATCATATTTTAGCACGAAAGTGGTATCATGATACGCTTTCAAGCCTCTACTTTAGAAATATCAATTTTTTAATAAAATTGAACCAAAGTTTCTATTTTTAAAATCCATTGAAAAAAATCACCAAAACTCAGTTTCGATATATCAATAATTTTGCCTTGTCGAGCTTGTTCGCCCGTTTGATGACATCATTATGACGTGAGGGAAAATAAAGCGCGGGAATCCTATACGCGTCTCGAGCTTCTCGCCAGTCTAAACTCTGGGTCTGATAGCGGAGAGAGGGACACCATCTCACGTGAAAAAATGTATCTGTGACGTCAGCCTACGGGAAACGTCTTAGCCTTTCATAAAAAGTGGATTTCAAATAATTTCATGTGAAGCATTTTCAAATGCATATTGCCAAATAAGCGGAAATGGGAGAATTAAAAGCTTGATATTTTTGAATTCACAGAAATTAATTCTATCTTTTGTTATATAAATCAAACGAAGCTTCTCGTTCCCTTTAATAACGCGTTCTAGCACTACCTTTTTAACTTATTTCTACAGAATTATGCAAGCGCCTTAAACTTTTCCTTTGAAGTATAAGTTACTCCAAGATCTCATTCACGTAAAGAGAGAACGTTCGAGTTTACCTTCATCTTCGCTACCATCAAGTACTACCTAAGCCCCTCCCTAAAAAAAATCCCGCCATTTTATCGATACACTAAGACCGCCTGGTGGACTATCCATTCATTATTTATCGAAATTGTCGTTCTCGATCTCCATGTGAGGGAGACTGACTCCAGAATTAGTAGAAATGTTTATTAAAGCAACAGTTGATAGTGCTGGTTATGTCGATATAAATATAGACCGAATAGTAAATAGTAAAATAGACAATAGTTATTCGATTATTATAACAAGAAAGGCCACTATTATTTTCCTTAAGTGTCAGAACAACCAAGGCTTACGTTTGAAACTTCAGGTAAATAGCCATATTTTAATATAATACTACGTTATTTTTATCTGTCCCTACCCCGATTGATAAAAAATATATTTTTAATAATGCCGATCCGATGTTATTAATCTGAATCGTATACTAATACTTAACATTGTTGCCAATAGTTTCTTTCGACTTCTTGCCTAGACCGACTCTCGAGTCGCTACTGGCCGCGTCCATTTAACATTTTATTCAGTAATTTGAGGTTGGTAGGTGGCGAGCTAAACCATACCCCACTCGATCATGCGCGTCACGACGCAAGCTGCTCTCGCTATAGCTATAGCGCGAGCAGCGCAGCGTCTGGGAGCGCGGATCGAGTGGGCTATGGGTAAGCCTACTTAAACTAGGCCCCTCCCAGAAAAAAAAGATAACTCTGACTTCATGGCAGCGGATTAGACTGACTCGAACGTTCTCTCTTTACGTGAATGAGATCTTGGTTACTCTTACAACGAATAAAATTTAACAGGGCGAAGCGGTTTTACACAAATACGTTGCTCTGTACGCGTCTGAATTAATCAAAGACGGTCGTTCCAAAGAAGCATTGCAGTTGTACGTTCACCATGGTGCCCCTGCCTACACTCAAAATTACAATATTTACAAGCGACTCACCCATGATTTATTTTCAACGCGTGGAAACGATGACGCCAGCGCTTATAAGACTTGGGCTGACCTTAGAGATGTTCTCTTTGAAGTGGTACGTTTCTTTTGGGGTTTTTGAATATTCTCTTTATGAAACGGAGTTCGAGCGTAACTTTATAACAGCAAGCAGTGTGACCAATCCGAGGGGCTGATCACTTGCGAGATAGAGTGTAAAAACGCCCTTGTAATTAGATTTCCAACATCTTGAAATTTTTGAAATCTTGGGTGAAATTTTGAAATCTTTGGAAATATGACTTAAAATCTTCGAGAATTTTAGTTGAAATTCGGAAATTTTATGAAATCTTGGTTGAAATTTCTGGAAATTTTATGAAATCTCGGTTGAAATTTCTGGAAATTTTATGAAATCTCGGTTGAAATTTCTGGAAATTTTATGAAATCTCGGTTGAAATTTCTGGAAATTTTATGAAATCTTGTTTGAAATTTCTGGAAATTTTATGAAATCTTGGTTGAAATTTCTGGAAAGTTTATGAAATCTTGGTTGAAATTTCTGGAAATTTTATGAAATCTTGGTTGAAATTTCTGGAAATTTTTCGAAATAAGTTGAAATCGTAAAATTCCTATGGAAATTTTTAAATCTCTGTTGAAATCATGAAATTTTTCCAACTTTGTTTGAAATTTTGGTGAAATCTTTGGAAATTGTAAAAATTTCTGAAATTTTTCAAATCTTTCGAAATCATTAGGAATTTTTTGAAATATGAAATAGAGTGTACAGATTTTTTGTAATGATCAGCCCCTCGGACCACTCTTGCTATAATCTCGCATAATTCAATATTTTTATGGCGACAAATATTTAGGCCCAAATTTTGGTCCTAAAGTATTAGCTATTTTAGACCAAATTTTGGGCCCAATATGTCTGGTGTACTAATTACGCCCAAAAATTGGGCATAAACCGACTTCAGCTATTTGGGCCTAAAGATTAGGCTTAAATAGCTTACCAAATCATTCACAATATCTAAGCCCAAAATTTGAACCTAAATAATGTATCTGGCTATTTAAGTCCAAAAACTTGGGTCTAAATAGAAATAGGCATATTTTAGAGCTAAATTAAAAAAAATTGTCACATTTTTGCAAAGAAAAATTGTTTAAAAATATTTTGCAAAATTTTTGATATTTGGTAGATTATCGTTATTTAATAACGTGTAATATTACAGACCCAACAAATTGACAAAGAATCGGAAAAAGCAGATTTTGACCAATTACTGACCATCGTGCATTATTACGCAACTCGATCTGCTTGTCTGAGTCAACAAACGTTAGAAAAACAGGCAGCTAAAATCTCGATTTCACTTCTTCGTCATACTGACGTCATACCAGTTGATAAAGCTTTTTACGAAGCAGGACTCGCGGCGAAAGTAAGCCTTACTATTGATCTTTACACTTTAGAATATAACGTGTGCCACAAAAAATTCATAAAACACGAGTCTCGCCAAGTTTTCTGTCCTTTTCTTTATGTACCTATCTTTTCTTGGTTAATTTGAGCTAATTAGTCTTATTCCTGATCAGCGCCACCTACCCATAGCGGCGACTTTGAGAACTACTGTAATCGGCAAGCCAACCAGATGTCGCTAAAATCTGGTGACGTCACTCAGTCACTGAAGGGCACTCCCCCCGAGGGTCTGACCAAAGATTAGCCCGCTTTATTTTATCTAAAGCAGCACGCCAAGGCTTAGCGAGTAGCGTTACTTTAAAAGCTTCAAAAGCGCCATAAAATAAGTTTTTACCTTTAGTAAGTGTTGGATATCGTCGACAAAGAAGTTTGGAGCCCGATTTAGTCCTAGTAATTTAATTCAAACAATGACGCTGAAATTAACTTCAACGAGCTTTAAAGCGGGCTAATTTTTGGTCAGACCCCGAGAGTGTCCGTCAGTGACGTCACCAAATTTTAGCGACATCTGGTTGGCTTGCCGATTGCAGTATTTCTCAAAGTCGCCGCTATGGGTAGGTGGCGCTGATCAGGAATAAGGCTAATTAAGACTCGTGTTACATATGCCTTGATTTGTGGGAGACTTTTTCTCTAAGAGAAATTAGGTATAGTTCTTTAAATCACGTGATTTTCATTTTTAAAATAGAAAGTTGGATGGGATAACACAACATTCGTCTTTTGGAATCATTTTCTTGATTTGTGCGAAGTGAGTGAATTCACACGGTGGTGCGGTTTTCTAGTACAGGGACTTGGCAGTACTACGTCATTCAACGTCAGACTACCTTCTACTAGTGCTAAAAACATACCAGGAGGAGGGGCTTATATAGCTTTCATTCTGCTAAAAAACATACCATAATGGCACTGGGGGCGGAGTTAAGCCCGAATTGCCAAGTCCCTATTAAACAGTGAATTTTAATTTCAATGTTATATTTTATTTAGGCTATAGAAGAAGGGTCGTTGGACACTGTGGACCATTCTGACTTACAAAACACTGATATTCCCTATGAGGTTCCTATTCCAGAGAACTTATACCTAAATGTATGTTAATAATTAGTATATATGTGCTTTTAAAGCGAGTCTCGGTTGGCTCTGGTTTAGTTTAAACGATTGTATACCAAAATCCCCCCAGCCAAAATCCCCCCATTTAACCCAATGCGACAAAATCCCCCCAATGTAGGACAAAATCCCCCCAAATCATTATAACAAGACAAAATCCCCCCAAATCATTATAACAAGACAAAATCCCCCCAAATCATTATGACAAGACAAAATCCCCCTAAATCATTATAACAAGACAAAATCCCCCCAAATCATTATAAGAAGACAAAATCCCCCAACGAAAATCCTCTGAGAAATATATAACCAGACATACTGTGTGGTTTTGCATTAAATATATTTTTAATTAATAGGAAAATCTTTTGGAAAAGGTGGCAGCTAATTAATCGGAGAATATTTTAGAAAAGATGGTAGCTAATTAAAAGGAGAATATTTTGGAAAATGTGGCAGCTAATTAGTAGGAGAATGTTTTGGAAAAGGTTGCAGCTAATTAATAGGAGAATATTTTGGAAAAGGTGGCAGCTAATTAGTAGGAGAATGTTTTGGAAAAGGTTGCAGCTAATTAATAGGAGAATATTTTGGAAAAGGTGGTAGCTAATTAAAAGGAGAATGTTTTGGAAAAGGTTGGAGCTAATTAATAGGAGAATATTTTGGAAAAGGTCGCAGCTAAGTAATAGGAGAATGTTTTGGAAAAGGTGGTAGCTAATTAAAAGGAGAATATTTTGGAAAATGTGGCAGCTAATTAATAGGAGAATATTTTGGAAAAGGTTGCAGCTAATTAATAGGAGAATATTTTGGAAAAGGTGGCAGATAATTAATAGGAGAATGTTTTGGAAAAGGTGGTAGCTAATTATAAGGAGAATATTTTGGAAAAGGTGGTAGCTATTTAAAAGGAGAATATCATGGAAAATGTGGCAGCTAATTAGTAGGAGAATGTTTTGGAAAATGTTGCAGCTAATTAAAAGGAGAATGTTTTGGAAAAGGTGGTAGCTAATTATAAGGAGAATATTTTGGAAAAGGTGGTAGCTATTTAAAAGGAGAATATTTTGGAAAAGGTTGCAGCTAATTAATAGGAGAATGTTTTGGAAAAGGTTGCAGCTAATTAATAGGAGAATATTTTGGAAAAGGTGGCAGCTAATTAATAGGAGAATGTTTTGGAAAAGGTGGTAGCTAATTAAAAGGAGAATATTTTGGAAAAGGTGGTAGCTATTTAAAAGGAGATTATTTTGGAAAATGTGGCAGCTAATTATTAGGAGAATGTTTTGGAAAAGGTGGCAGCTAATTAATAGGAGAATATTTTGGAAAAGGTGGCAGCTAATTAATAGGAAAATCTTTTGGAAAAGGTGGCAGCTAATTAATAGGAGAATATTTTGGAAAAGGTGGCAGCTAATTAATAGGAAAATCTTTTGGAAAAGGTGGCAGCTAATTAATAGGAGAATATTTTGGAAAAGGTGGCAGCTAATTAATAAGAGAATATTTTGGAAAAGGTGGTAGCTAATTAAAAGGAGCATATTTTGGAAAAGGTGTCAACGAATTATTGAAACCAAACCTAACCTAACCTAACCTAACCAAACCTGACCTAATCTAACCAAACCTAACCGTGAAATATAATTTGGAGGGATTTTGTCGATTAAATATGATTTGGGGGGATTTTGTCCATTAAATATGATTTTGGGGGGATTTTGTCCATCAAGTAGGAATTTTGGGGGGATTTTGTCCATCTAGTAGGAGTTTTGGGGGGATTTTGTCCGTTACTTATGATTTGGGGGATTTTGTCCGGGGGGATTATGTCTGGGGGGATTTTGGGTCACACCCAGTTTAAACAAATGGCACTAGATGCTACCATAGTCGAGGGGTGGAGTTGACTGGCAGGCTAAGCTTAGCAAAGGCTAGTATTAGCAAGGTAAAATTTATGTGTAGAAGATTACTTACTAAGTTACTATCCCTGTTGTGTTACTAAACATGGGGTAGAAAAATGTGTAGAAGATTAGCCATTGTAATAGGGGTGTCACAGGAGCCGACACTTGCTTTAAGGTTACCTTTTGTTAAACCAGGGATAGATTTAATTTCAGAAGTAGGAATGGAGAACAGAGTAATCTGGGCGCGCGTCAAAGTCCCGGACCCCCTTCCACAGGACGGAGGGGTATGAAAGAAGAGGGGCGTCATAGCGACAGAGGTAAAAAGGAATTTCGTATTTTTCGCTGTCCCCGCCAGCAACGTCATCAAAACGTAGTTTAAAGGAATAGCGAACTGATTTAAAAATGATCTCAAATCTAAAGAAAACCTTACTTTTTTGAGAGTTTAAACTCTTCTGATTCCAAAAATATGCTTAATAAATAGGCCTATTTAAATATGAGGGAAAACACAGAAAAAAACACTTCGAAAACTTGAAATTTGGGGGCAAAAGCAAATTTGCGGAGAAGATTTTTGGCGGGTTTTTCTCCTTGCTACGTCACTCACGGCATCTCGCGGAAAAGCCGAGCGCGAGCGCCCGAGACTCCTGCCGCGCGAATCTGAATAATATAGGTTTAACGCGGCGCTGAGACACTTAACGGGCGTCACGTGAGCGACATCGAGAGAAAATTTCTCCTTACTACGTCATCAAGCGAAACAAAATTTTAACTAGGCCTTTTCCAAACACAAAACTTTGATTGCAATTTTATAAATTTCTACGAAACCAAATACAAAAGTAAACATATCATAATAAACTAGATTTTTCAAGGATTTTTTCGTATTTTAAGTTTGTGGATGACGAAAATTATGGCACTAACTCTTTAAGTGAGCCAATAAGATAATTTAAAATTTTCGTTACGTGTTGGAGGGAGGGGCTGAGTCGGACTGAAGTAAATACTAACCGTTCACCATTCCTACTTCTAAAATTAAATCTATCCCTGGTAGAAGATTAGCCATCGTAATAGGGACGTCACAGGATCCCACATTTGCTTTAGGGTTACCTTATGTTAAACTTAATCGTTTTGATTGGCATAAGTTAAATGAAAAATGTGCCATCTCGATGAGTTACCCTTGTGTGTCTCATTTCATAAAAGACTTGATTTCTCAGGAAACTGAAAGAGAAGAAATCCGAGAATGGATCCTAGCAGTCTCGATGGATCAAAAAGTGGAACAGAGCCTGTCTGTTGATGAAAGAGGAATATTTGAGGCTTCTCTAATAGGTGGCGGAGGAAGGGGCGGAGCCATTTCAAAAGTTCTGCCTTGCGTTATAACAGGTGAAGGTTTAGCATGGCAAGAGAAGCGTGTTTGCAAAAAGACGCTACAATAGGGGATAAATGTTTTCTATAGAAATAAAATGTCAGATCCTTGCTTGTCCAATCGTGCGACGTAAAATACTTCGTACTTAGTGTCCTATATCTTTAAGATGAAAGTTTGAAGATTAATTTACATGCCATGATGCGTATAAAAGTAACTAGCCATTGCAACCCTCTTCTAACAAGCAAATCAGAGCATGCAGCTCCTTAGTGAAAGTTGCGTTTGTTTCCGCTCAGTGAGTTTAGCTTGTATTGTGTAGCTAAAACCTGCACGTGATATCATTGCTTCCGTGGTTTGCAATGAAATACAGGTGTGTATACTAGGCCTGTGCGGGTAGTGATTTTTGTATTGAAAAACTTTCAATCGGGTATCTGGTCGTTTACGGGTACTCGAATAATTAGGCCTAACAAAACTACCATTATTCGGGTAACAAAAATTCTTCCTTGAATTTCTGTCTGGCTGTATCACTTCGGCTTTGTTCAGTTCCAGTAGAGCTTTTTCAGTTGTAACGTCTGTGCCTAGGTTAAACGTCACAGGCTTAGGTGTGGCAGTGGGCGGCCATGGCTACGTTCAGTAACTGGAAATCGGAAACAGCCGTTATCGCTACCGATGTGTATTTTTCCGAACGCTACGTCAGAGTGACGTCAGACGTCACTGAACGATTTTTTCTCTCTGTTGCGTTTGATCATGGTTTTCATGATGGCGTCTGCAAGAGATCTTGGATTGAATCGAAAACTGTTATTTTTGTTGTTAAATGAAGTATCTATGATGATGAAACGGAATTAACCTTAATTGCAGTTGAATCGAAAAGATCTAAAAAAGAAAAATGTGTTATTGTTTCGCTAGTGGCTTTGGACTGGATTGCTCGCCATGTTAAACTTCAATTAATGACGTCATCAATCCGATTCGCATCGAAAAAACCTGCTCTTCCAGCCGCTGCGATCGGTGTCCCATCGATGCGTAGCGTGACGTAGAAACCGGAAGTGCGAAAAACCGTACAGTAAAAAAATCGGTCTACGATGCGCGCAGCGATGCGTACGCTAGCAGTTACTGAACGTTTGGTACCGCTTTGGTTCTATTGGCAAATAGCATGGGTGACGTCACACTAAGCCTTTGAGATCGCTCTGTTGGAAGAAGAAAGCCAGTGCCAAACCAATACCCGATTATCCTAAGCCTTGTCACGGGTAATGAGCGGAAAAATTGAAATCTTCGAATAATTTCGGGTATTAAGAAATTAAGTTTTCGGGTCGGGTACCCGACCGGGTAATTGTCGGGTACCGGGTACTCGCACAGGCCTAGTGTATACGCTTTTACGACATACTTTCAATTACCGAAACATTAACAGGCATGGGCCAATATATGCGACTTGTTATTCACATGCACTGAATAGAGTAATGTCAGTTCTACGTATGCAAACGTCATACCCTTCTATCTCTTAGCTAAGTGTCATCCCCCCTACTAGGCGCGTACAGTATCCCCTCTTACAAAAGCGCGCCTAGAAGGAGGGATACACAGTCTACTCCCCCCTCTACCGACACTACTCTATATACCGCACATAAACCCGAGTACATCTTTCTATAGTATACTTATTGCACGATGCTCCAAGAAGCTAATGTTAGCTTTAACTATTAATCCTTTTTCAAACATAGGATATCCCGTACTGAGAAATAAACTGGAGTTTAAAAGGGCTGATAAAGCCGCTAATAAGGATGACTGGAACAAATTTCTGATGGCGGCAAAAGTATCACACAGCACAGAATGTCAAGATGTATTGAAATTTATCACCCAGTGGTGTGGAGGTACACCATCCATGACCTATACTTTTCAGTGAAATCAATTAAACTTAATTAATAGCATTCAATACTTGCATAGTTGCTGTTATAATTTTCTTATTCTAGTCTTAAATGTCACTGTATTATAAAATATTATTATTAAAGTTGCGTCATTTTGTTTTTGACTGAAAATTTTACAGCAATTCAAAAGGTAAACTTAAAGGAAAGCGCGGCTCCATGATCACCCCTAGCATTCTGGCTAATCTTCTGCACACGAATTTTACCTTGCCAAAGGCAGGAACCAATCAGACCTAATGCACTAGTTCCCATTGGTTCCTGCCTTTGGCTTAACTAGCCTTTAGCAAGCTTAGCCACTGTGTAGCAGAAAAGCCATCTATAAGGGGCATCAACGGAGCCGCGCTTTCCTGCTACTGAAGACCAACAAATGCAAAAACTGTTAATCACAATTATTTTACGGTAGTTTCCCCATATAGAGCTAAAAACCTCTATAAAAGGTGAAGGAGCTTTTATCATATCCCTTCACTAACGTCACCATGGTCCAAGCGTCGTGAGCTTAAAGCAGGTCCCCTACAAGGCGACTTTCCCCCTGTACTCCAGTTTCGGCTTATAAATCCTAGGGGATCCGCTGGACCCGTGCTTTGCTTTAAGAGTATGCTCCCACATGAAGTTTCAACCGTTATAACAAATATCGGCTCCTGGGGCACCCCTAACATACTGGCTAAGCCTTGCTAAAAGCAGGAACCAATCAGAACTCGTCCACGAGGGTGGAGCTAAAATTAGCTTTTGCTAGTGAAGCAATTATGGAGGCATCTACTGGTAGTTTTTTGAACTAAATCAGTCAAGAGTTGCTTTATGAACAGTCAGTGGAGATGGGAAGAAATTTCTTGGTGACCCTTATACTATTTCCTGCTAATACAGAGTAGAGAAAGCGCGTGCACCACCAGCAAACAGGACGAGTGCGGCTGTATATCAGCAAACAAAAGTAACTGAACTGGAGCCAGACTCTTTGGGCAGAGATTCAGAATACACTTGATTAGGCGCTACACCTAGCGGGGGGCCTTATCAGTGCGCCTTCATTGTTCCCAATGAGACCTGCGGAACCACGGTCAAGGCAGAATGCGTTACACCTTCGGCAGCGAGCCCAGGCCGGGGGAAGTTGGTGACTTTGGCAGCAGAAGGCTCGAGAGGACTGAGGAGTTCTCTCCGAACACAGCTGAGCCATGCGGCCCAGGAATGTAACTGCGACCCCCAGAGGGTTGCCAGTGGCGGGGAAGACCCCAGGGCAACAACCGGGTGAGGGCGAGGCGGTCGAGCATGACTTTCGCTGTCCGGGGCAATGAACCACGGGCGAACCCAAGGAATACCCGAACCGGCACACCGGACTCGGAACCCCCTCCGCCAAGATAAGGCCTTATGCTCTGCTCCACCAATAGTGCGCCAGGGGGTAGTTACCCCTTTATGGTAGGCCTACAGACAAGTCTCCCTCAAACTTTGTCGCCCAGAATAATATGCTTGGCTGACATAACGAAATAACTTACACAGTAAAATCGGAATACATTCAAAATTAACATTTTAATTATTGACAGTCAAATTTGAAAGGATTTTTTTACATCAAAGCTTTTAAAAGACAATTATATAATTTATTTTTTAGAATATAACTATCATACGAAAACTTTCTTCATAAATAAAAAGAAATTCTACGTAATAGACAAATTCTAAAAAATAATTGGTCTCGCTTATATAGATATATTATAGTATTACAGAATTTATACAATTATTCAACTTGGATCTACAGTTAAGTATTGGTGTTTAAGTATAGTCAATAATGTTAATTCATGCCTTAAAATTGGAACAGCTAAAATTAAAGCCACGTACGCTTTTGCGAAGATACATAAATAATAATTAATTGTATAATTGGCACTATCATTTTTATTTTAGGAACTGAGAATTGCGGGGCAAAAGAAATGATTTTAATCGAAAAGGACTGATAAAAATTAATAAAATCATTAGAATTAACAAAGGGCAGTAAAACAGCGCTAGTTAATACGCGATTGGGGCTAGTTAGTCCATTGGGGAAGCTGAATTAGCCTTATTCCTGATCAGCGCCACCTACCCATAGCGGCGACTTTGAGAACTACTGTAATCGGCAAACCAACCAGATTTCGCTAAAATCTGGTGACGTCACTCGGGGTCTGACCAAAAATTAGCCCGCTTTATTTTATCTAAAGCAGCACACCAAGGCTTAGCGAGTAGCATTACTTTAAAAGCTCCAAAAAGTTTTCACTGGTGACGTCACTGACGGGCACTCTCGGGGTCTGACCAAAAATTAGCCCGCTTTAAAGCTCATTATTTGAATTAACATATGAAATAGGCCTAAATCGGGCTCCGAACTTCTTTGTCGACGATATCCAACACATACCTAAAGGTAAAAACTATTTTATTTCGTTTTTGGAGCTTTTAAAGTAGCGCTACTCGCTAAGCCTTGGCGTGCTACTTTAAATAAAGCGGGCTAATTTTTGGTCAGACCCCAAGAGTGCCTGTCAGTGACCGTAACAGATTTTTAGCGACATCTGGTTGGCTTGCCGATTACAGTAGTTCTCAAAGTCGCCGCCGCTATGGATAGGTGGCGCGGAGGGTGGCGCTGATCAGGAATAAGGCTAATTACCGAATTCATTGAAAAGAATTACAATGGGGCATGCACGCTCGCGCGCAAATTGAATTTCGATCACTATCTAATCACAAGCTTACTTGACTAATTGGTGGACTGTACAATCAGAAGTTGTATTACAATTTCAGTGTTTTTTTGGAATCTAACTCTAAAAGAACGCTCAATTCGCCTGTACAATGGGGTCAGCTTTTATTAAAGTGATTCAAATCACCACTTTCAGATTTGATCAGAAAAGATGGCCCGCGCGAATTTCCGCGATTGTGTACGTGCAAGATACCAGGGATTTATATTTTTACAGCCTGTAATTTCGCTGACAGATTTAAGTGCTTAAAGAGCCAGGTTTTGTAATTATAACTTAAATAGATTATTCTTAGCTGAATTTTAATTTTGTCTTAATTGGTTAAAAATATTTTTTCACAGTTTTTAAATCCAAAACATTAAGATTAGATAATAATTAATTGCACGTATTTAAAGGGAAAATGAAATTTTAGGATTGAATTAGTGTATTTAAAGGGAAAATTAACTTTTCAGGATTGAATTAGTGTATTTAAAGGGAAAATGAACTTATCAGGATTGAATTAGTGTCATTACAGGGAAAATGAAAGTTTCAGGATTGAATTGGTGTATTTAAAGGGAAAATGAAATTATCGGGGTTTAATTAGTGTATTTAAAGGGAAAATGAAATTTTCAGGATTGAATTACTGTATTTAAAGGGAAAATGAACTTATGCAGGATTGAATTAGTGTCATTAAAGGGAAATTGAACTTCGTGTGATTGAATTAGTGTCATTAAATGTAAATTGAACTTTACAGGATTGAATTAGTGTACTTAAATGGAAACAGATTTTTTAGGATCAAATTAGTGTATTTAAATGGACTGGCCAGAGCTGTTGGTTAGCATATTGCTACCACCATGACTGTGGCGCCATTCCTTATGGCCAAAGAGCTGGGTGTTTTTTCCCCCGGAACTAAGGGCGGACTTCACCCCAACAGCTCTGACAAGGCCCTTTAAAGGGGAAATAAACTCAGAAAACAAATTATTTTTAACCGGAAAGTTACATTACGCTTATAACTGATTCCACAAATAAGATTCTATAAGGACTTATAATGAAAATTACCACACGACTTTAGTTCAAGTACTGAGAATCCATTTACGGTGTATTTTTTTTTATGAAATTATTCAGATTATATTCTATCCTCTGCTTCCAATTTTCCTACCACAGGGTGGTGATTCTGATTTTGTATTGTTTTAAGGCATTTAGTATCTTATAAGGTATCAACATCGGCAAATTAAAACAACTAAATGCGCTTATGGCAGTTTTGTTTCTACAGTGATCAGACTCAAATTAGTACTAAATGGTAACTAGAGATGCGAGTCGGTAATTTACCGTCCGTAAATTACCGGTAATTTACCAATTTATTATTTATTTATTAAATTACCGATTTATATCTTAGCGTAATTCTAAAATGGCAATTTACCAGTAAATTACGTAAATTACCGCGGTAATAAGCCCGTGAAAGTATAAAATACCATAAATTACGGTAATTTTTGTTATTCCAAAATTTTAATCGATAATTTACCAATTTATTATTTATTTATTTATTTATTAAATTACAGATTTATATCTTACCGTAATTCTGAAATGGTAATTTACCAGTAAATTACGTAAATTACCGCGGTAATAAGCCTGTGAAAGTATAAAAAACCATACATTACGGTAATTTTTGTTATTCCAAAATTTTAATCGGTAATTTAACGGTAATTTTTCGCTAATTTACCCGGTAAATTACCATTTTTAAAAATTACGGTAATTTCACATCTCTAATGGTAACCATAGATTTCCGTAAAAGCTCTGGCTTTTTCGCGAGCCTCTATTATTGAGAGTGTGGCGTAGTAATTTAGAAATAGTTTTCAGAACGCAAAAGTAATTGTAATCAAGATAACTAAATCCGCGCTTGGTCCTTCTTTCCAGAAACGAAGTAAAATCCAATCTTTTGTTCTTTTTCAACTAAAGTGGCTAAATAAGCTCTTTGGAACTTACATTCCCAATAAGTAAATTTCTTTATCGGTGGTATAATATTCAAAATAACTTCTTTATCGCTGCTGAAAGTGTCATAACTTGAATAATATTCTAAGTATTTCTAAGATTTCTTTAGATAACACCAATATTTTATTTTATTTTATTTTTTTTTATATAGATTTACTCGGGCTGCAGTTTATAAAGAACCCTTAAAAATGGTTGTAAAAAAGAAGTAGTTGAATTGATATGTGTATATATAGACAGTTGTATTTAATATATATATATATATGGTATAGTACCGCTCAGTTTTTTGGGAGTGTGTAAGCTCCTGGCGCCATCTCGAGGTTTATTATTTCCAATTCCGCTATCTTATTTCCGGCAAATTCCACAAACACGGCCGAGTTTTGCAAACCCAAACTTCTTTTGAATACTGTGAAAAAATTATAATTAGGCCCATAATTATAATTATAACTATACTAAGCCTAGCTGTACGGGTACTCTAAAAACTCGTTTTTTTTCTAAGACTCGAACGGGTACCCGGGTCCGAGAAACTCGTTTTTTTTCTAAGACTCGAACGGGTACCCGTGTCCGAGAAACTCGTTTTTTTTCTAAGACTCGAACGGGTACCCGTGTCCGAGAAACTCGTTTTTTTTCTAAGACTCGAACGGGTACCCGGGTCCGAGAAACTCGTTTTTTTTCTAAGACTCGAACGGGTACCCGGGTCCGAGAAACTCGTTTTTTTTCTAAGACTCGAACGGGTACCCGGGTCCGAGAAACTCGTTTTTTTTTCTAAGACTCGAACGGGTACCCGGGTCCGAGAAACTCGTTTTTTTCTAAGACTCGAACGGGTACCCGGGTCCGAGAAACTCGTTTTTTTCTAAGACTCGAACGGGTACCCGGGTCCGAGAAACTCGTTTTTTTCTAAGACTCGAACGGGTACCCGTGTCCGAGAAACTCTTTTTTCTAAGACTCGAACGGGTACCCGTGTCCGAGAAACTCGTTTTTTTTCTAAGACTCGAACGGGTACCCGGGTCCGAGAAACTCGTTTTTTTTCTAAGACTCGAACGGGTACCCGGGTCCGAGAAACTCGTTTTTTTTCTAAGACTCGAACGGGTACCCGGGTCCGAGAAACTCGTTTTTTTTCTAAGACTCGAACGGGTACCCGGGTCCGAGAAACTCGTTTTTTTCTAAGACTCGAACGGGTACCCGGGTCCGAGAAACTCGTTTTTTTCTAAGACTCGAACGGGTACCCGTGTCCGAGAAACTCTTTTTTCTAAGACTCGAACGGGTACCCGTGTCCGAGAAACTCGTTTTTTTTCTAAGACTCGAACGGGTACCCGGGTCCGAGAAACTCGTTTTTTTTCTAAGACTCGAACGGGTACCCGGGTCCGAGAAACTCGTTTTTTTTCCTAAGACTCGAACGGGTACCCGGGTCCGAGAAACTCGTTTTTTTCTAAGACTCGAACGGGTACCCGGGTCCGAGAAACTCGTTTTTTCCAAGACTCGAACGGGTACCCGGGTCCGAGAAACTCGTTTTTTAGACTTAAGACTCGAACGGGTACCCGGGTCCGAGAAACTCGTTTTTTAGACTTAAGACTCGAACGGGTACCCGGGTCCTTAGTCAAAGCCTGAAATTACCCGTTTAGGGCTGGAAGAGTCCATTTTTCTCAACGATTCAATTTTTTAACGAGGGGCAATGAAGCTAACTTAAGGCTCTTTCAGACGATCCAACTTTTTGACTCAGCTTGATGGGTCAACTCTAGTTGAATCAAGTACATGGATCGTGTGAATAGACGCCAAAAAAGTTGCCGAGGAAAAATTGGATCAGTGATCCATTTCTCCAGCCAATCAAAATCAATTACAATAAAACCTTTTTCGCGGGTTATTTCGTAAGTGCCAAGGTAGGTGGCGCTTAAAAAGTTCCATTTGGGCTTAGGCGGTAAAAGTTTAGTCGTGTGAAAAGGAAGGATTTATTTAACTTTTCCCTTCAAAATTTGGGCAAGTTGATACAACTTTTTGACCCATCAAGCTGAGTCAAAAAGTTGGATCGTCTGAAAGAGCCTTAACTTAAACAGGCAGGCTAACTGTATAAGCAAGAGATATCCTAGATGGTCTTGAACACGTGACTCTACGTCTATCATTGGGTGCATTGTCACTTGTCAGTACATACGCTATACAACACTACCAAAGGCTAAGCTATATCTTTAGTTGTCATGCGCAATACGAATTGTAGACCACACTTCTTATTTTAACTAAAAGAGGGCGAATTTTTTTTAATAGCCAACTTTATCAGTTAGTGATATAAATAAAATATTTTCAAATTTCAAAAAGGTAAAATTACTATTCATTTTTAGTTTTTGAACAGTTAGAAAAATGAAACCAGTAAATATATTGTAAATTTGGACTAAGAAGAATTTTGGGCTCAAATTAGACCTGATTGAGAATTATGGACTCGAAACCATGTTTTAATGACTCTAGGGGCTCGACGAGTCCTGCAAAATTAGACTCGAGGACTCGACAAGCCCACTTTTCCAGGGGTCGGGCTCGGACTCGGACTCTAACCTAAAAATGAGGACTAGCACAGCTCTAAACCATGGATAAAGAATGCCCGTGAGAAAATTTGTTTTCACGCTATAGGATAGGCAACTCCCTATCTCGGACGACAGCTTATTCTGTATATACTCTGTTACCGCTTCGGTTGTCAGCACGCGCAAAGCTAGGTCTCTATGTAACCTAGCTTTGTGCGTGCTGACAAGAGACGAAAAACTTCAGGATCTTCAGGATTTAAAATATCCACGAGTTTTTTTAGCTCGAGTGCACGGACCTCTAGGCCTTAGTTTCAAATACGTGTAGTAGGCTGTAGGCAATTTCACACGTATTTGAAACAAAGGCCTAGAGGTCCGTGCACTCGAGCTAAAAATTTCGTCTCTTGACAGCACGTACGCGTGCTGACAACCGATATTGTTACAGAGTATATACAGAATATGCTGTCGTCGGAGATAGGGAGTTGCCGATCCTATAGAGTGAAATCAAATTTCCTCACGCGCATTCTTTATCCATGTCTAAATTATACCAAAATACGGGTAAAGTAATAAACAAATCCCCTTATATGCATAGTTTACACGCAAGGAGGATTCATACCATTTGCCCAAGGAGACCAGGCAACTTAGAGCGTAAAATAGCAGACGATTTTACACTCGAAGTCGCTTGGTCTCCTTGTGTTAATGGTAGGAACTCTCCATGCCTGTAAACTACGCGTAGTATTAAGTTCTTACCTGGAGAATGAACTCTTTCCAAGTAGTATGTTGGCATTGTGGCACATTCTTGAGTTATGTAGTATCCTAGGGGAATGAAGTCTGAAACTGCAGGTGTGACCACTCTAGTAGTTTCTCGCACAACGCCAGTGTCAACGTCATAATATCCAGCCTGAAACAAATTAATTGCAAATAGGTAAAGCTACTATTTTTCTTGTTCTAACAACTTCTTTAAGTAAATCAGGCTGTGAATATCGGTGGCGTTATGGTAAGTGCTAGCTGCAGAAATCGCATTCTCCATCGTAATTTAACAAATAGCCAAGATTAATAGGGAAATGAATTAAAATAACATTGATAATGGTCAGAAACCCATATAAGCAGCGCTGCGACCTGGTTAGGACCAGTATAGGGAAAACATCCACACACTCTTAAAGGGAGGGTGAAGAGGAAAATCAAGTGATTTTTTATCGATTCTTCTACTAATTGTAAGACCAATATGCATAGTGAAACGGCCAGGAAGTATTTTTTAAAATTACAATTATTAGTTTGAAATTTCATGGAGAATTTTAAATAAGGACCTCCGACCAATCGCGTAACGCCCTGCCTTTTTATTAATAAAATTCTCGTGGCACGTTCCGTGTCGAATAAAATTTATCACGAGATTTGATAAAATTTGCGCGCGACGTGACAATCGTGGTACGAGACATGGAGTGTGCCACGAGAAACTAAAAGGCAAGGCGTTACGCGATTGGTCGGAGGTCCTTATTTCAAATTATCCTGAAAATCTGAACCAAATTTGATTTTTAAAATCATTCGGAGGTATTTCCTGGGTGTTTGACTATGCAGACTGGTCTTATAATTAGTAGAAGAATCGATAAAAAATCATTTGATTTTCTACTTCACCCTTCCTTTAAAACACGTTTAACAGGATGTTTCCCTGGTTTGTAACCCTCACATGTAATTTACGTAAGTGTGTATCTTATATCTTATGATCGCTATACCCTTATGATATGCTTGCAGACAACACTTTCGGACCATTCCCAAAAAGTATGATTTTAAGAATCAAAATGAACTGAACAGGTTCTTGGTCGCTGAACCTCCATATTAGCAAGCCAATTCCATGAGAATATGCGTTAGCATAAGTTTATAAGATATGTTCCATGAGTATGACACTACCTACACTTTGTAATGCTAGAGGCCTACGGGAATTTAAGAACGACGCGAGAATTTACTACACTCGGTTTTGCAGTCCATCTCCCTATTTAGTCTGTCCTAAGCCTTTGCCAGCGCCTCAACAGGCGTCGCTTTACCAGCATATATGATGTTTCACCTGCGTCACTTCATGACAAGCTCTCAGTAACAAACTTATGGAAAATCTATACCTATATCTATATAAATCCAAGTCCTGACTGACAGACCGGAGCCTCCGAGATATCTAGGCCCATGCATGTCGATTTTTTTCGTGGGGAAATATCCAGTTTCATAGAAGAAATATTTTTACCCTTTGTGTGTACGAGGTGGCGCTTTAATGACCGTTGCGACCGGGGTCTTCCATAAATTATCGATGACATTTTAGGGGCCAATTATAAAACATTTATGAAAGAGAAAGGTTTCACCTTTAAATGAACGTAAATTTTTAAGGGCTATTCACTTTTTATTGAATCTATTGGTTAGATTGTGTGGACAAAAAAGTAATTATGAGATTTTAACATCGTTGTTTTTTTAGTAAAACAAAACTTCTTGAAGTAGCTAATTCACAGTTTTCATATACCATTAGAGGATTTTTTACCCCTTCAAAACCTTTCATTTTATTAACCTTAACATTTTTTCCTTTACTTCTTTGGAATGATTGTTTAATAAAAGTCTTCGGAAATTTTCAAAAACATCTTTTAAATATCCGCGACCTCGGCTTCACCGCTCTACGTCTATACCTTGCCCTAATATTGTAGCAGTCGACGGGGTCATGAGGCTGAACTTGTTTATTTTACGGTGCTGAAAGCGCCACCAAGCGGGAAAACACGGCGAACTAAATTAGTTAAAAAAATATTCTCCCTTCGCTACATGCATGGGACTAGATATCTCGGTGGCTCCGGACGGACTGACTGATAATCAACTCCCAGTCCAAACCACTTGCCCTAGCTAGAAGACTGAAAATTTGCAGGAACGTTACTCATAAGTAGTAGGCGCGTACTAAGAAAGATTTTTCCAATCCACCGCCATCTTAGAAAATGGCGCCCAGAAATGTAAAAAATCTTCTCTATGCAACAAAGTCCGCGCGTTTCAACCCGATTTAGCTAATATTTGGTTACTGTTTTCACACCACATGTTAACATTAAAAATTAAAATTCTAATATAATAAAAAAAGCTTGTTTACTCTCATTTTAACGACCAGATCAAACAAGGAATGAGGAGGTAAGACCATACTGCGATTCAAAGGCATTACAAAACAGCGTCGCTCTTCCAGATCGATGATTCCAGTCATGTTCTGAAAGTTGAAAATACAAAATTAGTTAATTACCGATCCTTTTCTATTTTGATCAAATACCAAGTTTATTAATAGACTTTGATATTAGAATGAATATTAGGCCTTTGCGAGTACGAACTCGGACTCGCAACCTGTTTTGCTAGTAGTTTGCAGGTACTCGCTAGTCCTCAAAAAAGGCTAGTAACAGTACACTACTCGACGAGTCCACTTTTCCACTAAGCCTAGTCTAATTTTTGTCATGCTAGTCCATTTCTGCAGTAACATACGCCACTCGATCATGCGTTTAGTATTAGTTACTAATTTTTAGTAACTAAAACTGGACTCGAGGACTCGCGAGTCCCGTAAAACTGGACTCGAGGACTCGCGAGTCCCGTAAAACTGGACTCGAGGACTCGTGAGTCCAGTTTTCCACTACTCGCAATTGAACTCGCTGACCAAAACAGAGACCTGCCCATTACATGCTAATTATTAACCAAGCCCGCCCCGGCCCGTTATACATAGTTCAGTTGTAATTTTTAAATTTTTTTAACATAAAATCAATGATTTGAATTTATATTTGCTTTAGCGTCGTGTATTTTTCATTTCTTTTGATAATTGTTCGTTACATTTGTTCTTAGAAGTTTAAACTCATTTAAATTATCTTTCATTTAAATTTTGGATTAAATTATAATCAAGTTCGGCCCGGCTCGAATTTTGATCGGGCCGGGCCGAGCTGGGCTTGAGCTCGGCCCGTGCAGGACTCTGGACTAAAAGTTAGGCCTAGCACACCTCTAATGAATAAAATGTCTTACGACAGAAAAATCGTGGATAAAGCGTCCTTTTCGGCCATGAGAAAAATCTGGAACCTCAATTCGTTCGTACTGTTCATACTCTATGTCTATTTCAATTCTTTCGCCCAAGAAGTTTGGGTATTTGGACGCTATATCCGCATTAGACTCTCCCCACTTCTCATTTTGTTTCAAAGCCTCATGCCGATATCCGCCACCGTGATTTCGTGTCAAGTGTAATTGGTTGGCATCGTATCCAGCTGGCATGGGAACCATACACCAAGCCTGGTACTTCCTCAACTAAAGAAAAGTTCCGCGTATAATTACAAATGGTGAAAAAAGCTTTGCAACCTTTACGTACAACGGAAACTCACCCTAACTTGAGCAAACTGCTTATACAAATAAATGCCACCAATAATTCCAGTTGAAAGGACAACGAGCGCAGTGAGAAAGACAATGACAGTGGCTGTTGAGCTGACCCTTCTGGCATGGCTACGAACAGATACCATGATTGGACTGCCTTCCTCGCCATTTTTTACCGCAACCTAAATGAGAGGTATTCATTTTTAACCTTCATTTAAACTAAGGACGCCCATCTGTATTGTTAAATGAAGTACTCTTAACTAGATAAAATATGTATGTATCATATTGCGAAAAATTTTACTTCATGAAAGAGCCATTACCTCATCGGTACTATTATAGTTTGTGGGTAATCAGCCATAACTGACGTAAATCGCCGAGTATCAAGTGGAAACTATTTTTGCAGTATATATCAGACTTTGGGTAACAACGTTTTTGAATGAACAGAATGCCAAAACCTAACCCAACCTAATGTGAAACAATATTTTTGGAAAAGGCGTAATATTATTTGGGAAACTAAATAAATGTAAGCATCAACATTTTGGAAAAGGCGTAATATTATTTGGTAAACTAAATAAATGTAAGCATCAACATTTTGGAAAAGGCATAGTATTATTTGGAAAGTAAATGAAGATAAACAACAATATTTTGGAAAAGGCGTAACATTATTTGGGTAGTAAATGAAGATAAACAATATTTTGGAAGTAAATGAAGATAAACAATATTTTGGAAGTAAATGAAGATAAACAATATTTTGGAAGCAAATGGAGATAAACAATATTTTGGAAGCAAATGGAGATAAACAATATTTTGGAAGCAAATGGAGATAAATAATATTTTGGAAGTAAAGGGAGATAAATAATATTTTGGAAGTAAATGAAGATAAACAATATTTTGGAAGCAAATGGAGATAAATAATATTTTGGAAGTAAAGGGAGATAAATAATATTTTGGAAGTAAAGGGAGATAAATAATATTTTGGAAGTAAAGGGAGATAAATAATATTTTGGAAGTAAATGAAGATAAACAACAATATTTTGAAAAAGGCGTAATATTACTTGGGAAGTAAATGAAGATAAACAACAATATTTTGGGAAAAGGTGTGAAATTATTGGAAAACTAAATAAATGTATATAATTTTTTGGAAAAGGCATAATATTGTTTGGGAAGTAAATGAAGTATTTTTCTTAAATATTTTTCCAAAATAAAATTACGCGTTTTCCAAAATGTTGTTGTTTACTTCCCAAATAATATTACGCCATTTCCAAAATTTTGTTGTTTATCTTTATGTACCTTCCAAAATAATATTACGCCGGGTGTTTATAGTCGGCTATTTGAGAAGTTGGTACGCTATTAAATGAAAACAAAAAGTGAAGCTGTGTAAAAAATGAACTAAAGCAATGTATAAAAGTAGAATTAATAAAAAATATTTACAATAAGAGATAAAATTGAAATGGCTACAAAAAGAGGTACAATGGAAATATTAAAATGATAGAGTTAGTTAGCCACTGGACTGGCGACTATAGACACCTGCTGTAAAGGCCAAGATGTGGGGAAGAGGCTTTTGTGACATAATTTATCTTTATTTTGAGCGCATTCAGAGTCCAAAATGGATTTTATTTGGGAAATATTGTAGAGATAATTAGGATAAACGCGGTTCTGGTGCTCGAAAACCTCTTAGTGAAAAACGATTATTAAATTAAACAACGTCTGTATCTACTGCTTCAATGTTGCGGCAACCGATTTAATACCCCATACATTTATACCAAAAACGGATTTATGTACTAAGAACGTCCTCTAGTACTGTACCTTCCTCGCATACTTTATTGAGAAACTTCGTCTGCTTATATTTTGACCCCACCCACAAATTTTGTATGTGGCGACTTCTAGTGGTCGAAAATGTCATTCTTATCTCTATTTTCGTGGATAAATAATTTTTTATTTATTTTTTTTTCCAAATTGCGCCAGTGAAATAAAAAGCAAAGTGCGATATAACTCCCGATTTAGTGGAATTAAGTTTTAAAGTTAAGAATATACATAATTGACGTTTCTTCAAATATTTACTTTAAGTATCTGGTTTTTCTTTCTTTGTACTAAAATTATTATTGTAGTCCCTTTCTAAGTTATTATTATTATTTACTTGCCTTATGCATTATCTATATTCAAAGCCCAAAATATACGAGAATAAGGCCGATAGATGGCGAGCACGAGTTTTGAAATTATAAGCCACTCCCATCAAAACATACGAAGTGGTCGAGAATGGATAGGGTATTTGATACGTTCAACGTTCTTCTTACATAAATCCATTTTTGTTTAAACAAATTAAAAACTTTCTGCCTTTTCCAGAAGTTTGACTGACTTTATATGCAGTTTCACACTGCATGCGAGAACTACCCTTGCTTAAATGGGTATAGTTCAGAATGCAGAAACTGCCCTCGCTACAGGGGATTTTGTTCCCACAAGGCGGAACCTTGATATGAAAAATAATAATCAAAAATAATGTGAACAGTAAAACCTGACGGCGAAACTGTGATTAGTCAAAATGTAGCTAGCTATCCATAGGATTTTTTCCGTCATCGGTTTAGCTTTTTGGTCTAGGAAAAATACTACTATTTTTACTACTATCTTACTAAAAAATATTTCCACTATCGAAGTCGGCCTCGTAAATAGGAATGATACAAATCCAGTACTTAACACCCAATCTTAGTACTACACCTAAACTTAAAGCAACTGTTTGGGAAACTTAGGGCTACTTAGAAACTATCATAGTCCTCATGCAGCATGGCTGAAAAGGGAGAAATGTTCGGTGGACCCGTTTATGATTGGTGTTCAAAGGTCCATGCATATGGATAAATACTACCTATTAATAATACCCTTGCTGTGCCAGACCTGAGACCTATCCTTCAATCTCATGAAAACTAGGGGTGGGGGAATTGTATTCCCTCTTTATGGACGTTACAAGTTGCCGATATGGCTAGGCTGTTGTCAACCAGATTCACATAATTTCCAATATTATAATATTACAAAACTAAATCTTCTTTACTACATCGTACATCCTCCTCTTTCAAAAACCAAGTCCCATGTCGATCAATGTAAACAACTAGTACTTATCAGTCACTCACCGGTTCCTCCGCCTGGACCAGAGGTTCTTGTTGCTTGGAATACTTCTTGTCAGATAAAAGCTGAGTTACGATGGTCATGACGAAATTTTAAATGTATTTCGTCAAATTTTACTAAATCCACCTAAAACTATTTATTTTATGCGCTTCTACGTCGGATAAATATCATACGTTTCTCAATCACTCCGCAAGGGGCCACAATCAGGCTAGGAAATAAGACCGGATTACAGGTCAAAAACCAGTTTATTAATAGCTTGGACCACTTTTTTTATTCAAAAGGTGAGGGTCACTGGTCCCAATGACTAGTTTATTAATTCCTACTTTTATTAAAAATTGATATGGGGACCTCTTTAATTATTTTCATTTTAATATAAATTTCGACTCCCGGAGTCCAGTTGTGTATACAACCCTAAAGGCCCGTTCAGACGACACTCTTTTTCTCGCTACGCTCGCTGTGCTGAGCTCATCAGATATTCTGGCTTCACCGGCCTCTAGAAAATGCACTGTTCACACGACCAAAATTTTCTCATTCTTGATCTCGGCAAAGCGAGAAAAAAAGTTGAAAAAATTCAACTTTTTTTCTCTCTTTGCTCGGCACAGCCAATAGAATGCTTCCGAAATGACGTCATTCTTTGTTGTGTAGTCTGCTTCTATGTGGAAAGGTGTTTTCTTCGGTTTCGCTGGTTCGAACCCCTTGAAATTTTAATGAGATATATATCGAAGGGTTATAAATTATCGTGCAAAGTTTTAAAACGAATAGTTCTTTTCTTAAAAAAAAGGTTTTAATTATGCATAAATAAAACTTTAATGAATTTTTTGGAAAACTAATCGTTTTAAAACTTTGCACGATAATTTAAAATCATTCAATATACTTATCAGTAAAATTTCAAGAGATTCGGACTAATGAAACCGAAGAAAACACATTTCTACAGAGTAGCAGACTACACAACAAAGAATGACGTCATTTCGGAAGCATTCTATTGGCTGTGCCGAGCAAAGAGAGAAAAAAAGTTGAATTTATTCAACTTTTTTTCTCGCTTTGCCGAGATCAAGAATGAGAAAATTTTGGTCGTGTGAACAGTGCATTTTCTAGAGGCTGGTGAAGCCAGAAAATCTGATGAGCTCAGCACAGCGAGCGTAGCGAGAAAAAGAGTGTCGTCTGAACGGGCCTTAAGCCGAGAGAGATTTTTTTATAAAGGAGAACGACCACAAGTCCTAGGACCAGTAGAAAAATAAATAGGGGAAGGGTCACTGGTCCCGGGACCAGTTTCATATTTAAGACATCAGGATTCACTGGTCCGGAGGACTAGTTCAGAAATAAACCTTATTTCCAAGCCTGGCCACAATCATCGACAATTGAAAACGGCGGAGGGAGAACAAAACAAAGAATTAAACTTATTAAAGGCGAGATTCCGAAATCAGGCTAGGAAATAAGACAGGTTTACAGGTCAAAAACCAGTTTATTAATAGCTTGGACCACTTTTTTTATTCAAAACGTGAGGGTCACTGGTCCCAATGACTAGTTTATTAATTCCTACTTTTATTAAAAATTGATATGGGGACCTCTTTAATTATTTTCATTTTAACGTAAATTTCGACTCCAGGAGTCCAGTTGTGTATACAACCCTAAGCCGAGAGAGATTTTTTAGAAGAGAGAACGACCACAAGTCCTGGGACCAGTAGAAAAATAAATAGGGGAAGGGTCACTGGTCCCGGGACCAGTTTCATATTTAAGACATCAGGGGTCACTGGTCCCGGGACCAGTTTCATATTTAAGACATCAGGGGTCACTGGTCCGGAGGACTAGTTCAGAAATAAACCTTATTTCCAAGCCTGTCCAAAATAGGGCCGTGCAGTGCTGCCGTGCAGACTCCGCAGAGCAGACTATTCGACTATTCGTAACCAGGGTTGGAAATAAGACAGGTTTACAAGTCCAAAACCAGTTTATTAATTGCTCGGACCAGTTTATTTATTCCAAAACTTGGGGTCAGTGGTCCCAGGGACCACTTTATTAATTATGGTTTTTGGAAAAAATAGACGGTGGGACCAGTTTATTAATTCGGGGTTCCTTAAAAGAATTTTTCTAGCTCAACACATTTTCTACCAATTCTACTCATAGGTAGTTAGTACTCCTTGGCTACAACTTCCCTACAAAAGTTTTGTAATCTATTGACTATTGATCTTGTCTAGCGTCCAGAGTTGGGCACTCCTCCTTAGATAGATTTTTTTCCTATCAAACTATCATAGATGGCGAAACTATCAATTCTTTTGGCTATATTTTAGAGTGGAACTCCTTCTTAGATAGATTTTTTTCCTCTCAAACTATCATAGATGGCGGAACTATCAACTCTTCTGACTATATTTTAGACTGACATTGCTGGTTAGATAGATATTTTTCCTCTCAAACTATCATAGATAGCGAAACTATCAACTCTTCTGACTATATTTTAGACTGACACTGCTGGTTAGATAGATATTTTTCCTCTCAAACTATCATATTTGGCGAAACTATCAATTCTTCTAGCTATATTTTAGACTGGCATTATTTGTTAGATAGATTTTTTGCCTATCAAATCAAATCGAAATCTTTAGGAATGACTAAATTAATCGATTATTTAATTTCCGGACTTTAAATTTGATTGTTTTCGATCAAACTGATTTGGGCTCTACCTAATTTTACTCTGTTTAATCGATTCCTGATATTTCCTGATTTTGTAGAATTTCTAATATTTTCATATATTCATATAATTTCCATAATCTCATTTCTCAAGTTTGACTTTTAACTGTCTATAGTTCAAAAGCTACTATCCAAACTTTTTCAAATTATTCGCCCTTGATTTAATCTAAACCATCTACTATAAACGGTTAACTAATAATAATTAAAGGCAAAAATTGCAATTAAAAACTGTGGGTAATAAAAATCAGAAAATCTACACTTTAATTTATCTACTTCTACGTTTGGATGATTTCGTGGAATCGCTCTTCCTCCTCGAGTAGTCGTTCACATCAGTGACAGCACGGAGCTTCTATATACAAGAAGCTCCGCCTTCACAGTTTGAACTGTTGAACCATCGTTTATTTTATTTTTATTTATTTGTTTGAGAGGGTTATAACGACCACCAAGTACAGAATCTTCTTATAGAATAAACCTACACTTGCTAACGTTCAAATATATTAAAAACTTCGATATCATTCAAAGAACGACTTATCTTTCCAGAAATTTTCATAACTATCAAAATTGCCTATCAAAGATTAGCACATAATTTTTTAAAATGAAATCAGAAAACAGATGTCGCCAAATAAAATCACTCAAAGAATCAATATATTTCTCAAGGAATAATGCCTATCATTTTTTATGATTTCTAAAAGATGGGGTTAGTAGCCAGATCACGTTGAGAATCGATATTTTTCTCTAGAAGATTTCAACGAATCAATGAATCATATCAACTTCGAGTGCACTTTCTAAGCTATCAAACTCAATCGATCATTATAATTCAAATTTTTCTCGAAAATAACTATCAAAATTGATACTTTGATAGGGGCAGATATAGTTTTCTATCGTATCAAGTGGTAAAACTATCAAATGATATGATAGTGCCCATCTATGCTAGCGTCTATACTCTAGAATGAGTCTCTTGTAGTCGACAGTCTAGACCATAGCCAGTACTAGTTGTCAGTAGTCGTATTAGGCAGTAGTGT
Source organism: Phalangium opilio (assembly GCA_019434445.1). Lineage (NCBI taxonomy): Eukaryota > Metazoa > Arthropoda > Arachnida > Opiliones > Phalangiidae > Phalangium > Phalangium opilio. The sequence goes on from JAEQBA010003339.1 coordinate 1,250,888, forward strand.
ATAGTCCTGGTCCATGTTGAAGTAAACGTATTCACTCCCTTTCAGGGCTAATTCGTCGTAATTTTAATAATCGTTCTCAAAAATTCATCAAAATTCTTTACAACGCCCTAGCTTTACCAATTATTGACTACGCCTCCCCCATATGGACACCGTCGTCCTCTTCCAGCATTACCACCCTGCAAAAGGCTCAAAATAAATTCACTAAATTAACCAACAAACTTGAGAAACTCCCAGCCCCTACAAGATTATCGAAACTCCAAATCGACCCAGTCCACACGCGTCATTTAATTAATAATCTCTGTCTTTTACACGATTTCTTTAACAATAAGCTCGCGCTGGATATCGATACATTCTTCCAACCGGCACCCTTATCCTCTACTAGGGGTCACTCCCTTAAAATACTAAAACCCAGAGTGTTGACCTCAGTCCGTCAACATCACTTTACAAGCTCGGTCATCTCTGATTGGAACGCACTCCCAGAATCAATAATCTCTATCCCTATAAGGTCTAAATTCCGCGCTGCACTTTCTCAACATTTTCACTTGTAATCCAATGCACTAGTCACTCCCCCCACTCGTCCTGGAAATTCCTTCATTAATTAATTACCTACAACCCCATGGTAGTTAAATCTTAAATTAGTATATGCTCTCATGACCAATTCTTCTATTCCTATATTTTAATTAAATCCCCTCAAGCGCTTGGTCACCTTAAATTCTCAATATTTGTTTACTATTCTCAAGTCAATTTATTAACTAATTACCTATAAGCACTTTGTTCACTTAGATCTTAATTATTGTTTACTGTCTCATTTTATAATCGTTACCAAACTCATGTTTAAAACCTTTAATTAATCTTAAAATCTGTTTGCTATCCTCCTGTTTAAAATCTTTATTTAATTATACATATGCACTGTTCATTTAATTTCTAATATTTGTCTACTATTCTCAATTTCTCATGTCAAAATTCAAATCATTCCGTCCGTACCACAAAAGCCTAAGGCTTGCATGTACGTTGCTAGTCCAAATAAATAAATAAATAAATAAATAAATAAACGCCGCCGATACGGCGGTCGCTCATTTTCGGCGGCGAAACCTAGCGCCATTTTCGGAGGTGCAATGCTGCCAGACACATTTCCCTAGCATTTTTTGGACTGATTGTTGTCGGCTGCTATTCATTCCGTATTTGGACACAGAACATCCCTATTTCCCTAAAGGTTGATTTTTGTTCACGGAAACTTTAATTCGCCTTATTTCAATACTATTTAAATAAATTGGAAACCTCAATTTCTAAACGTGGAACAAAATATAGTAAAAAATTAAAGAATAAGGCTAGGACGCTGCCATTTTATAATTGTGCCCTGCAGTTCTCTCAATTAAGAACCACGGCCCACCCGCTCACGGACGTGATCGAGTTAGCTATGCGAAAAAAATCCCTCTCTCCGTAAATTAGGGCCGTGCAGACTATTCGTTACTATTTGGTCGGACCAAATAATTTGGTCAAAATTGACGTTTACTATTCGCACCGACGAATCGAATAATGATTTTCAAAATTCTAGAATACCAAATAATGAGCTTCGAAAAACCGACTATTCTATAGCGGATAAAACCACGAGAAAATGAATGTTTTTAACAGTCTATTGACCAAATTATTTGGTATTCGCAACCAGTTTTTGAATTTTTCTGTTGATTTTGTGAATTTGAGGGCGCTGTCATAGAGATAGAAACATAAATGTGATGCTCCTATCCCTATGGGCGCTGTCATAGTGTCCGCTGGACCGTGGCCCCATAGATGACGCGACTCGGCAGACACAGCCTTAAAATTCTGACGTGCCTACTGTTATTAAAAGTATTACCCGCGTTCACCGAGTCGCGTGATCTAGGAGGCTATAGCTGGAATCAGCCACTCAGTCTTTAAAAGTTCAGAGACAAGAATTCTCTCTGACAAGAATAAATCATTAAAGGTTTTAACTTAAAGGGTACTGGTTATTATCAACTTCTCGCTGCGGAGCTAACTATTGAACTTCCTAATAATATGTCACTATAGTATACCTATTAAAAAATATAGTATGATGGAAGAGGTCATACATTGCAAAGCGAATAGGGATATTGACAACTAACCTAATTATGATTAAAATAAAACCTTTGATTCGTTCAAAAATAAGTTTTCAGCTGTTCAAAAGTACCTTTCCGTGTCCCATTATTTATAAATTTGAAATTTGGTAGAATAGTTTTATAGAAATTTAAATTTGGTCGAATTTTTGAACTTCACACTATTTGGTCAAATTATTTGGTCATTTTCCTATTCCGAGCCGAGAGATGGCTCCCAAAAACACTGCTATTTGGTATTCGACGAATACCTTAAAAAGTACTATTCGCACAGCCCTACCGTAAATGGCGACCGATCACGTGATTTTATTTTTTCCCGCGGAAAACGCCGCGAGATTCTTGAGAACTATGCGGCGCTCAAATGGAGCAATACTAATTAGTCCTGGTAGGGCTGTGCGAATAGTACTTTTTAAGATATTCGTCGAATACCAAATAGCAGTGTTTTTGGGAGCCATCTCTCGGCTCGGAATAGGAAAATGACCAAATAATTTGACCAAATAGTGTGAAGTTCAAAAATTCGACCAAATTTAAATTTCTATAAAACTATTCTACCAAATTTCAAATTTATAAATAATGGGACACGGAAAGGTACTTTTGAACAGCTGAAAACTTATTTTTGAACGAATCAAAGGTTTTATTTTAATCAAAATTAGGTTAGTTGTCAATATATCCCTACTCGCTTTGCAATGTATAACCTGTTCCATGTAAATGATACTATTTTTTTTAATAGGTATACTATAGTGATATATTATTAGGAAGTTCAATATAGTTAGCTCCGCAGCGAGAAGTTGATAATAACCAGTACCCTTTAAGTTAAAACCTTTAATGATTTATCCTTGTCTATGAACTTCTAAAGACTGAATGGCTGATTCCAGCTATAGCCTCCTAGATCACGCGACTCGGTGAACGCGGGTAATACTTAACAGTAGCCACGTCAGAATTTTAAGGGTGTGTCTGCCCAGTCGCGTCATCTAGCCACGGTCCAGCGGACATTATCACAGCGCCCATAGGGATAGGAGCATAACATTTATGTTTCTATCTCTATGACAGCGCCCTCAAATTCACAAAATCAACAGAAAAATTCAAAAACTGGTTGCGAATACCAAATAATTTGGTCAATAGACTGTTAAAAACATTCACTTTCAAATTGTTTTATCCGCTATAGAATAGTCGGTTTTTCGAAGCTCATTATTTGGTATTCTAGAATTTTGAAAATCATTATTCGATTCGTCGGTGCGAATAGTAAACGTCAGTTTTGACCAAATTATTTGGTCCGACCAAATAGTAACGAATAGTCTGCACGGCCCTAAGTCCTGGTCCATGTTGAAGTAACGCCGCCGATACGGCGGTCGCTCATTTTCGGCGGCGAAACCTAGCGCCATTTTCGGAGGTGCAATGCTGCCAGACACATTTCCCTAGCATTTTTTGGACTGATTGCTGTCGGCTGCTATTCATTCCGTATTTGGACACAGAACATCCCTATTTCCCTAAAGGTTAATTTTTGTTCACGGAAACTTTAATTCGCCTTATTTCAATACTATTTAAATAAATTGGAAACCTCAATTTCTAAACGTGGAACAAAATATAGTAAACAAGATATGCCTCAAGGCATATTAACGCTTTTTGCAGTGTGATATTGTCTTTTACAAAACCCGAAATAGGGATATTCACACTGGCAACGTCAGTTCCATTCACGCTACCAATAAGGAAAGGCGTGGAAAAGTATAGGAAAAATATCGACAACTAAACAACAATCGTTGTGGCGCAAACGTAGAGTACCCGCATCCCACACCGGCGTCGTCAGTCACTAGTAAGTTCGAGCCCCGCTAGCTCCGAAAGACCGCATTTTCTCGTCGAAAATATGATCGAATTTAGTATAGATGTCGCTAGTGCGGTGCAGAATCAAATTCCGGCGAACTCTGCCGCGTAATTTAAATTTACGAAAATGTACGCGAACGCGAAACAGCCAGCCTGCCTACCTGCCTGCCTGCTTCCAGGGGTCACCGTATAAAGCTTATTGCTATAGGCAAAAAGCTTAAAAATTAAAGAATAAGGCTAGGACGCTGCCATTTTATAATTGTGTCCTGCAGTTCTCTCAATTAAGAACCACGGCCCACCCGCTCTCGGACGTGATCGAGTTAGCTATGCGAAAAAAATCCCTCTCTCCGTAAATGGCGACCGATCACGTGATTTTATTTTTCCCGCGGAAAACGCCGCGAGATTCTTGAGAACTATGCGGCGCTCAAATGGACCAATACTATGGTCACATTACAGGATTTTGATCTGGCTTACTGATAGCGAGAGAAGATATTGCCACCGAATTTATGTAAAATGCAATAAGGAATAAGGATAGTTCAGAAAAGGATTAAGAACTTCAAATATCATTAGACATGTTGATTGATATTTAGTGGCAAATAGTTGAAAAATTGTGATAAGAAATAAAAGTTAACTGTTATTCCTCTCAATCCTGTTTTAAAGGGGTAAAATTAATTGTCTTAAATTAATTAAGCTAACTTTGGAGAATTATGAATTAATTAAGTTTTTAAAACACCAATTATTATTCACAGGGAATGTTTGGAAAATGCACTGAAACCAAAACATGTGTTGTTTAACATTTTATTCACAAGTTTTTTTAAAAAAAACGAACAGCTTAAAAATTTAAACTCTTTACTAAATTTAATATATTTTTTGTAACCATTAAGTGGCATTATCAATAAATTTCGAATATTGAAAAAATAACCATAAATATAAAATGAACACAAAACATTTAATGGAATGATGAAAAGTTAGAACTAAATAAAACAATAAAATTTACATAAAAAGTTAAGACGCGGACTCCTGCCCACGCTCTGGATCAGGCATCCTACATATCTTCATGTTTGGGAGGTTATTATTGATGGGCATATCCAACGGTGTTAAGAAAATAAATTGGTGATCCCAATTTTCCGAGGCGGTCGCTAACATCATGTCCATACTGAGTTTGCGATTAACCATGTCCATGAAGACATCGTATTCGTCCAAAATACGGAAGGGGTTGTCAATGGCGTCCCATAACGCGAGAATGAAACAAACGGTGGAATAAGAGCGTTCCCCTCCTGACAGTGATTTCATGTCGTTGTTCAAGTGTTCGACACTTTCCGTGGGCTGCACTAAAAGGTCCAACGTTCTTTTCTCATGATTGAAGATTATTTTTCCCTTATAGCCTCTGGTTGCCAGACAAGTCATGAAAAGGTACTTTATATTCATCTCGACGGTTTTCCGGAACTTTGTAAAAGCGGTGTCTCTGTGATCCAGTGTTTCCATCAAACGATCTATCAATCTTTTGTATTGATCAATTTGCACATGAACACTGTCATAATGAATTTGGGCATCCCGGTACCTCTTGAGAACATCCTCTTTCTTTCCCCTCTTGGCTTCTTCTCGATCAAGATGCTTTTGTAATTCGGCAATCTCTCTTTCCAATCTCTCTGTACTTTTCTCGGTTTCAATTCTTTCGCCCATCGTTAACGTTCTTTCGGCTAATTCGTTACTTTCGGCTTTGGCTTTAATTAAATCGGTATCGATTGTTTTCAACGCAGCCTTGATTTCCTTCAGCTTTTTTAAGATAGTCGATTTCTTTTGTTGGTGTTGTCCTAAAATTTCGGCTTGTTTGGTGAACCTTGTTTTGATAGGTTCAGATACAATATGGAACTCGTCTATCTTGTCCCGAATTTCTTTAATTTCAGCTTGAACTTCAACCAACTTCTTATCAACTTCTTTTAAAGCCGTGTCCGCTTCTTGCCGTTTTTCATCCAAATTCCGATGCTTCAAAGCTAAACCTTCTAAATCTTCCTCTAATAACGCGAAATTTGGTGGTTCCGGGTCTTCAATGTTCTTCAGTTCGTTAATTCTTAAATTGAAGCTATTTATTTCTTTCCTCAATTTTCCTAGTTTAGCCTCGTACTCTTTGTGATGCCTCGTATCTATATTAATCCTTTCTTTAATTTGATTAATCTTTTCGTGAATTGAAGGTTTCTGGGCATTCAAGTTCTCGATCTCTCTGTTAATTTCATTAATATTTTCCTCAACAGTCGTCGATAGGAATCTGACTTGGTTCTTGGTTGAAGAATAGAAACGAAAGTTTGGAGCGGGATAAATAGTATCTCCGTTTCCGGCAAATGTCATCTTGCAATTTGGTGGAGGATTTCTCAACATTAATTTCCTAGCGGAGGGGCTATCATTTACCAACAGTACGCTCTCAACCTCGCATTGATCTATCAGACAGTTGGCAACGACGGAATTCTTGATTGAGAGTGTATCCAAAACGCTTTTATATTCGTTGCTCCTGACGGAATGGGCTCTGACATCGTATACGTGATCTTCGAACTTGCTAACCATTATGGGAGGTTTAGGGCCATCCCTAATTGTTGTACGAAATATATCTAATAAGACTTTCTCGTCTTGCATATTATCGCAACAAAACGCGGTCATAACTCCACCAATGCAGCATTCAGCGGCCAAAGCAAAGTCCGCGTTTAAAATTTCAACGTGGTTCCCAATGGGTCCAACGGGTTTCTTTATGAACTTTCCACGTTGAGAAGCGGCTTCCACTTTATTAACAACTTCCGGAATATATCTTCCAAACTTCCTCAAGTTATTGGAACGACTAGCTTCGTAATTAGCCAAGGTTTTTTTCAAATTTTCAATCTGTCTATTGATGTTTCTTTCTTCTTGTTGGTAATTAAAGAGTTCATCTTTGTTATGTTTGACTGATCCAGTTACTTGCTCGTAATCGTTTTGAGTGGTTGGTAACTTTGCTTGTAATTCTTCTCTAAGTTGACTCAAATTTTCAATCTCTATCTCTCTTCGTCGTCTCTCTTCGGTGTAATCTTGTGTTCCGGCGGCTTTCAGTTGCTGAATTTTATTTGAGAGGTCTACCTTGTCTTTATTTATGTTTTTCATCTCCAACGTAATCTTTCTGACTGCCAATTCTTTGGTGGATTTATCTTTCTTAAGGTTAGTTTCTTGAGCCTTCAAATCGTTGAAGTGGGGTTTCAGTTGAGTCATTTCATCATCCAACTTCTTAAGATCGTTTTCAATTTCATCCTTTTCTTTTAGAGCGGCGATGATATTCTCTTCTTCCGTTTCAATCTTGGCTTCGAGAGTAGCAACGCCATTCTCGTATTTTTCCTTCTTTTCTTGTAGAGCTTCAACTTCTTTTTCTTTTCCTTTGACTATTGACCAGAGTAATTGTAGCCTCAGATCCGCGACATCTTTACGTTGTTTCTCGAGGCTTTGGTGATTCTGCCACTCTTTTTCTCTCTCTTCCATTTCCTTTTTAAGATTCGGAAGAATTCTTTCTTTCTTAGTCAATCGATCATTAGCCAAGGCATGATTGTTTTTCGCTATTGCGTAGTTGTTTTCAATATCTTCCAATTGGGTAGCTCTGGCGAAGAATTTGTACTTATCACGGCTATCGGTGGAATTTAGAAAGTTTCTACTCGTTTCTTGATTCAAGATTGTTACTGGATTATCAACTTGTATATTGAACTGATCTAAAACTTTCATTAGTTCCTCTTTCTTGTTCGATATAATTTTCCCATTGGCACTTTTTAATTTGTACGTGCTCGTTCCGTCAGAGCTAAGTCTGCGCTCAACTAGGATCTTGTTACCATAATCTTCTTGTCGATAGGGGTTGGTACCTCCATTACGCAAAACAATTTCAATGAAGGCAAAGTTTTTGCCACTTTTGATGAAGTTCTTTACGCTTTGGCCTCGACTGGTTGCGCTGGCTCTACCTCCTAAGCCTAAAACTATCCCAGTTAAAATCGCGCTCTTGCCAGAGCCATTTCTTCCCGTAATAAAGTTCAAGTTAGAACCAAATGTGAAACAAAGTTTCTGGTGGCACATGAAGTTCTCTAGGGCAACGTATTCGATGATTCCAGATTCCGCTTCCTCCGTGAATCTCTGGGATATATGAGGGGTTACAGTCATTGTGTCATCAACTTGCGAATCATTTTTCTTTTTCTTTTTAGCTCCGGGAGTATCAGTGGTCGATCCTCGACGTTTAGGACTCATTTTGATAATACCTGTGTAATTTAATACAAAAATATGGTTAAAATAACAAGAATTAAGGCTAGAAGAGGAGGAAGTCTAGATTATATCCCAATTCGGGTATAAAACGGCAACTAGGTTGCCACAGGCTTTTCATTTCAAAATTCCCTGACTTTTCCAGGTTTTCCTCAACCATCTAAAGCCAATTTCGCTGACCAACTTTCAAACTTACACTAACAGACAAGTAAGAATGCAGCCTTTAAAAATTCCTTAAGCTTTGTACTTACTATTTAGTAATTAAAGAAACTTTATTAGGAAGTGTCAGAAACAGTTAATGTAGGCCTATAGGACGTTATCATTGTCCCTTATTTGAGTCGGTGCACCAAGTTGGCTGTGACTACACATTTTCTCAAGTCAGTATGCACCAGATATTCCCTGACTTTTGACAATTCAATTTCCCTGACTTTTGACAATTCAATTTCCCTGACTTTTGACAATTCAATTTCCCTGACTTTTGACAATTCAATTTCCCTGACTTTTGACAATTCAATTTCCCTGACTTTTGACAATTCAATTTCCCTGACTTTTGACAATTCAATTTCCCTGACTTTTGACAATTCAATTTCCCTGACTTTTGACAATTCAATTTCCCTGACTTTTGACAATTCAATTTCCCTGACTTTTGACAATTCAATTTCCCTGACTTTTTACACCCTTTTTCAAATTCCCGGACTTTTCCAGGTACTGTGGCAACTCTGGGCAATCTGACCAGAATAGTATTACTGGTGATTTGGTTTAGGTAAGGACAGTTAGGTTTGGTAATTTTTAAGTTCAGATTTTATTTATAATAATAATAATATTTATTTTGTAACCCAAAGCTACTGGCAAACACAGAGGCATGAGGTTACCTGGACAAAACAATACATTAAGAATAAATAAGATACACATATCGAAAATTAACTTTGAATAGATGTCCAATTGTCATATATAAATTTTAAAATAGAAGACTGAAATACTCATGTTCATGTTTTGTTCAGTTAGGTTTCAAATAGTATAGGCCTAAAGCCAGTGAAAGAGAGTGGTCAGTCACGTCTTTGGCTATAGAGTAATTTCAAATGAGGAGGGGCCTATTTTGTCGTCTGCTTATAGACTAATGCAAGTACTCAATAAGATACTTGAGGACTAATCACGTGTAAAAATAGTATATAGTCTTTGGCAGCCGCCATTAGGAACGCGGTATGTGATTTTGTTTTGATGTTATGTTTTACTGTTGTTTTAGACTCCAAGCTCGGTTTTTTTTTTGATATTTTTCGATTAGCTTGTAAGAAATGGACATTCCGTCGCAGTCGGCGTATATAGATGGTTTAGAAATTCACGTGAAGAAAAGATATTTGCTTAAAATAGCATGCTTAAATGGGGTCGATCCATACACAATTAAGAATAAAGATTGTTATATGGTGAAGCCTGATCAACAGGACACTTTTAAGTATTTGCCGCCCATAGCCTTTTCGGACATTTATTGTTTTTTAATTGAGGGAATATCTCCTTATACCAAAGAGCAACTAAAGAACTATAAAAGCCTTACTGGATATAATCAATTTGTAAGCGGGTTTGTGAGGGACGTTATGGTCAAGACATTTGATGAATACGTACTAGTCAAAGGCATTGTAAGTATTTAGTTTTGGTAACGCCTATTGTTACATAAAATACTTTCTGACCTAAACATTCCATCCTAGGTAATGCACTCCCAAAGGCTAAACGAACCTCCTCTGAAACCATGGATTGTTGTTCACGCTAGTTCTGCGGCTATTTTAAGTGGGCATTGTAACTGCATGGCGGGACTCGATGAGTCCTGCTCACACGTTGCGGCATTGCTTTTCTACATCGAGTATGCTGTGAGGTTCAGAGAAAGAACCACTGTAACAGGTGTCAAAGCGTACTGGTCTGTGCCCGTTATGAAAGAAGTTGATTATGTTCCAATTGCTGAAATGAACCTTGATTCTGCTGCTGCAAGGAAAAGGACCCTCGATGATCATCTTGAGACAGTTGCCGATGTGAAAAATAACAGCATACAAGGAAATTCGACTAAAAAGCAATCGTGCATTTTAGTTCAAAAAGTAGTGCCTATGATAACAAATGAGGAACACAAAAAGCTAGCTGATAAATTGTTTAGCCGTGGGGTAAAGGGATCTTATTTTAGTATTGATAAAAACTACCAGGCTGATTACATACCAAAATGTATCAATGAAGGGTTCCCTATTTTATTAAGTGAACTTTATGATGAAAAAACAAAGGGGTTACCCTTGGAAGATCTCGTAAAACACTGTCAAAATGTAAAAATTGATTTTACTATTGCGCAAGCTCAGAAGGTTGAACGTGAGAGTAAACTTCAAACTAAGACTAAAACATGGAACCATTTCCGTGCTGGAAGAATTACAGCCTCAAATTTTTATCGAGCATGTCACAGCAATCCTGATAGTCCATCAGCATCTTTAATCTCGGCAATCTGCTACCCAAATGCTGTTAGATTTGAAAATGACGCCACAAGGTGGGGTATAACCAATGAAGAAACAATGAGAATGGAGTATGTAAAAGTGATGAAGGAAAAACACGTTAATTTCAAGTGTGATCTTGCGGGACTTTCCCTGAATCCTCGATATCCGTATCTTGGAGCTTCGCCCGATGGTTTAGTTGGTTGTGATTGTTGCGGTAATGGCCTTCTTGAAATAAAGTGTCCTTACACCTTAAAGAACAAGTCCTACATGGAAGGGTTTACAAACAAAAACTTCTGTCTAACCGAACATTCCAAAATCAATCGGCAGCACCAATATTATTGGCAAGTCCAAGCCCAAATGTTTGTCTCAGAGAGGCAATTTGTAGATTTTTGCGTGTGGACGAATATTGATTTTCATATTGACAGAGTATTCCCTGATGAGAGTTTTTGGGAATTAGAATATAAAAAAGCCGAAATATTTTTTAAACGTGCTATTTTACCACAACTGATTGGAAAGTATTTCACTGATGATCCTGCACAGAAAGAAAATGAACCGAAAAAAAAGCGTGGGAAAAAGAAAGTCGCATCAGTCGAACCTTCAGTCTCTTCAGTTCAGGGAATTTTATCATCTGTTGGCAAAGATATCTTATCTCCAAGCAAAAATTTAAATCAAGTTCATACTTTCCCAAATAATATTGTCGGCAAACCCCAAATCCGAAAATCAAAAATGGTTAATAACCAAGAAAATAACAATGGAAGTCCAGTTAGTAAAGATAAACTCCAGGGAAACAATGGGATTCAAGATAATGAGGTGGCCAAAGATATTTTATCTCCAAGTAAAAAATTCCATCAAAATCTTGTTGCTCAGAAGAAAACTGATGAAAAACCCAAAAATAGAAGAAAAGTGGTAACTAATAACCAAGCAAGGAACAATAACAGACCAATTGATATTGATAAAACGCAGGATATACTTGAAGATAAAGTGGATAAACTCCTTAGTTCCAACAATGAGTCGTGGTGTTACTGTAAAGGACCTGAATCAGGACAAATGATATTCTGCGAGTCTGGAGTTTGTTCTTTTCAGTGGTTTCACGTTAAATGTTTAAAACTCAAGAAAATCCCCAAAGGAAAATGGATTTGTCCTAACTGTAGTGATGTAATCAAGAACAGAAGAAGACTGAATTTTAATGAGTTCCTACTTTTTACCTAATTAATTGATTAGGATATAATACCTATTTAAATGAATGTGATAAACTAGCTTCCAAACGTTCAACATAATGTGATTACGAAACTAGCTCACTAAACCAACTACTTAGTTTTAAACCAGTTAATTAGAAAATGCATTAATTAGAAAAACTGAGATTTAATTTTGTGATAAAGAATAACTGCCTGAAATTTAATTTTGTGATAAAGAATAACTACCTCAAATTTAATTTTGTGATAAAGAATAACTATCTGAAATTTAATTTTGTGATAAAGAATAACTACCTCAAATTTAATTTTGTGATAAAGAATAACTATCTGAAATTTAATTTTGTGATAAAGTATTCAGTTTAAAATAATCAAAGTAGATGGTTGAAAAACTATACTACAAATAGCTTTATTAGTGGATGTTCCTATCAAACAAAAAAATCTTGTTTACATAAGGAGTTTGTTTAATTATTAAAATTTACATTTGGCAAATATAATTCCTATTATTATTATTATAATGAATAATATATTTTTTTAAAATTAACCGGTTCATTATTCGCTAGAAGTAACAAATTAAATTATTAAGTATTATTATTATTCAATGGAAACCACCGATGGAGTCAAATTAGTTAATGCACAACATACTCTAGCAATTTTGTCAATTGTGGCGGCTGATTCCCCAGGAGCTCGTTTAAGAAATTCAACCGGAATTTTGGAATGTAATATTGTATACTTCTGACGAAGTTGTCCTATCACTCTCTCTACGTGTATTCGCACATTGGCTAGCTTCCGAGTAGCTTCAACATCATAAGGGTCTAATTGTTTTTTACCATTTACGAAGGTCGGGTACTTTATGCTCGCACAATAAAGGCCAACAGAGTCATCAATGTCGAAACCTCTATCAGCAAGGATCAAATCGCCCGGTAATAGTTTTTCTAAAAGGCCAGAGCGTTCAGTTAAAAACTTGTCACTAACGCGACCACCCCATCCATGAGAGAGGAAACTTATAGACCCTTGTGGAGTTATTCCAATGAGGAACTTGACAGTATTATGGTGTTTATAGTTTGACCAAGTTTCGGCCCGACTTTTAACACTGGATGGCTTATCGGAAAAAACTTCAAAACAGTCTATGATTACAGAGCATTTTTTGCCAAATTTCTCGCGAAAGCACATTGGCATTGTCGCTTGTAATTCTTCTCTTTCAGGCCACTTTACAAATTTAAATAAGCGATTATACAAAGCGTTAAGTGTATTATAAAAAAATCGTCCTACCGAACTTTCAGAAATTGAAAATCTATATGCTAGTTCTTTGTTAGTAGAAGCTAGCCTTAATTTCATAAAAGTTAAAATTAACTGCTGAAATGAGCTTAGTTTACAATTTTTAAATAAATATGGTTCCATTTCCTCTAAAATATCATTAAGCTGGTCGGAAGATTCAAGGCCAGTGAAAAACAGAACTTTGTCCTTATCACCCTGAAAGAAAGACTGACTCAATTGTAGCTTTTCTATTTTCTCATCTCTCTTTTCTATGTCACAAGTTAGTTTCCTTATTTCCTCATCAGAACTTCTAATCATATCATTAACGTCTTTAAGTTGAGTTGTCAAAGCTTCAACTAATTCTTTATATTCTTTAATTTTAAATTCTAAAGCTTCCGCTTCAAACTTCGGGCAAACCCTTAAAATTGTTTGTCCGCAAAAGTCAGTTGTATTTGGCTCTATCTGACAGCAGATATCAACACCAACGGACTCTGTTTGTCCACAAAAATCAACACCAACGGAATCTGTTTGTCCACAAAAATCAACACCAACGAACTCTGTTTGTTCACAAAAATCAACGCCAACGGACTCTGTTTGTCCACAAAAGTCAATGCCAGTGGCCCCTAATTCAGGTTCACTTAATTCTGTCAGCCCAGAAATATCTGTATCTATTACCTCCATACATTCACAAAAGTCAGTTTCATCTTTGTTAATATTTTGTGAAGTACGCGCAATAATATCTGATTCGGATTTATGGCTATCGTATTTGTTGATAGACGACAAGTTTTCCTCAAAAGCAACTGAACGGGAAAAATTATCCAACGGTGTTGATGTTGCTTCTGGTTGATGGGATACTGTCGAAGTACCCCTCTTTGGTGTTGAAAAATGTAGTCTTGACCTTTTAATTCTTCTTTCGTAACGTGCCACTTTAGCGGGTGTCTGAAACGTGGACGTATCTGATAAATATTGACTATTTGATTGACTATTTATATCGTCAAATGATGGTAACCAGTCTGGATTAGTTTTATCATAAAGTTTGGCTGGTTGTCCTATAATAGGCGTTAAAATTAACATATCTGAATGATTAAATGATAATATTTTGGCATCTTACCTGAATAAAAATGCCTCGAGCAAACTTTTAGCTTAGACTTAGAAGCTAAATCAAAATCGCTAAGCCTTAGCTTGATAATCCACTGTTTTCGTCTTTCAGTAGATAGTTCTTCAGTTTGGGTTCCTTGTCCAGATATTACCCCAGGAATACAATAAAATTTAATTTCCCGAGTGTCTTCGATGCTTCTAAATTTTCGCTTTTCACCTACGCAATCTTTTACACAACAACGCTGATGTTTCCTGCTCATTTTTATCGTTAGCGCGAAACGCGGTTCTAATGGCGGCTCTCTTGTTTACGTTTGAAAATCACATGGCGCCACCACGCGCCACCATCATTTCATCCCCTTCTTCCCCCCTCTACGCAAATGATGACGTTGCAGCCAATGCCCAAAAAATTACTCTATTGACATTGGAGGTGACCACTGACCACCCTCAATGGCTAATGTAAGACGACTCAAGTGGCTATAAGTGCGCCTCTTTTTAGGGAAGAAAGAAGCTAAAATAAGAATATTGTGAAAAAGGTGGCAATAAACAAGCTAATTGGCAATAAACAAGCTAATTGGCAATATTTAGGGGTTAAAACATATCCAATTTAGTAAAATTTTGGAAAAGGGGGAAATTTATTTAGTTGATAAAACTTAATAACAACAAAAACAAGCACACATTTAGGTGGTCATAATCTAAAACCCAATTCCCGCCAAAAGTTTTGAAATTCTTACACTGTTTTGCTTTGCAGCTGGAAACGTTGGGCCTTGGTGCTGTTACTTGTTGAAATTACTGTAGTTTAACCATAGAATGTAAATTAGCGTCACTTGTTTTAAATAAAATTAGAATTGAAGTTTTAACTCATAAATAAACTGGTAAAAACATAAACGAGACTAAGTAAATGACTGACGAGCGACGACTCGCAATGTCGGAGTCGGACTGAAGAGTGAACTTGAAGACTTTAGAAAGTTAGGCCGACCACCGCCTCCTATATTTAATCCAAGCCCGTGCACGGTGAAATTTTTAGGGGGGACTTTATGTTGTATAGGAATGCCATTTTATCCCAATAGGTGGCGGGATTTATCCGAGATTCGAAATAATGGTTGTGTTCGCACAATACATTTTCTTCGACTAGTTGGACAACCTTGACTAAAGTGATATGAGTATTTGATTATATTTCTCATATCATGATGATTAATTTGAAATAAGATTAAATTCAGTACATAGGCCTAGTAGGGGAAAATCTTGAAATTGAATAGGAAAAATTGGAATTTGAGATGCAAATTAGGGGAGGAAATAGGATTTAAATATTAAAATCATATGAATTATAGTAAAGTGATTAAAAAATTTTAGAATTATTGATTAGTGATTATAGGATTATTGATTTTTAAATTATAGGATTATTGATTATTAAATTATAGGATTATTGATTATTAAATTATAGGATTATTGATTATTAAATTATAGGATTATTGATTATTAAATTATTGGATTATTGATTATTAAATTATAGGATTATTGATTATTAAATTATAGGATTATTGATTATTAAATTATAGGATTATTGATTATTAAATTATAGGATTATTGATTAGTAAATTATATCTAAATACAGGATAATCTAGGAAAACAAAGATAAACAATTGAATGTTATTATATACTGCGCTGAACTAATTGTGTACAATTTCACCCTTGAATTTGAAAAATGCAGTTAAACAACGGTGGTTTAACTTAAAGTGAATAAATTCCCGCATTAAGCGAAGAAAATTAAACAAAGTAAACTAAAATTTGAAATGGAAAACTTAATATAGGAACATGTTTAATTCTTTTAGCAGTTTTTATTTATTTATTTCATCTGAAATATCAAAGATCTCCAACCTAGCATAGACATTAATTAACCAATTCAAAAAGAGGAAAATAACGGTCGTTTTCAAAATCTCTTACGTCACGGTAAAATCGCGCCTCTAGCGGTAGAGACTGGCGAATTAAAAATCCACTTCTAGAAACTTTTTTGGGACGGCGAACGGGCTTGGATTTAATATAGGAGGCGGTGACTGAACAGTCTGAACCACTGAAGACTAGAGGACTCAGAGCGTTGCCTACGTTAATCAAGGCCTGTGCGCGGCGCCGATTTTTATTTTTAATTTGGCAATTTAAGTTGCCAAATTCTCTCACCTGAGGCGCTATTAGCTGGACCTGAGGCGCTAATAGCTGGACCTAAAAAATTTGAAATGTTCATTTTCTCGCGCTTGGAATTTGAAATGTTCATTTTCTCGCGCTTAGAATTTTAAATACTCATTTTCGCGCGTGTTTCGGTCCAGCTATCAATGAAATCTCGCGGTAAAATAGGGAGAAAATAAGAAGTCGCGTTTCTTAAAAGTCCCCCCTTCGAAGCCACCGCGCACAGGCCTTGATTAACGTAGGCAACGCTCGGAGACTCTTCTCAGGCCACGGCCAACATTGGCGAGCTTGTCGAGTAGCTAAGTTGGCCGTGCTCAGGCAGACTGGCAGAGCAGAGGCGGGCCGCGCCGGGTGGGCATCAGACTTGTAAATAGTGATAATTTCAACGGGAGCCCTGCGGGCTCCCGACCCCCTCGAAGCCCAATTTTTAGTGGACAAGGGTAAATAAATAAAAAAAAACTTGAATATCATACTGAGGCATACAACAATTTTGGTGTCGAGGAAAAGCCGCGTATTTTTAACTTTTACTTTCACTTTTGACTCTTGAACTCTTGATCTTAGAAACCGCGTCACACTCGAATAAAGAGGGGGGGAGGGAACAGAGGCTAGGGAGTAAGCCGGAGTAAGCCCAAAACAAAATGTGAGGGAGGGATGGATTCCGAGCTTTCTTGCCACAGTTTTGAGAGAAAATATTCGTCATTTAATTTTTTATACTCTTTTAAGAGAGCTGTTTTGGTCTGTCGTTATGGGGGAGAGTTCCATCGCCCTGAATTTTTCAGGGTACCCGGGTGGTACCCGACCCCCCCCCCCTAAAAATATTTTTTCAGGGTGTCCTGCGAGTTTTCTGGGTGTCACAGGCAGGGCCGGAAATAAGCACAGGACACTGGACATTGTCCAATAAAATTTTAAAATGTCCCATAATTTTGTTAAAAACTAAGAGGGTCATTAAACAGTTTGACCAATATATTTTCCGAAGTTTTTATAGCTTGACTATGGAGAAGCGCTACTAATTTTACACACTCCAGTGGACAATGCCCTATAAATTTTCTAATCAAACAGGGGATCACTGGGCAGTGTGGGCACATGTCTATGGGTTTCTCGTGCCTTGCGACTGGAAGATTTAGGTTAGCCCTCTTTAACGTGCCGCTGGGACTTGGTGGACCTACTACTACTTTACAATATTTTTTCAAATCCCTCTCAGACCTATTTTACTGCTAACCCTTCCTCCACGCGCGGCCACTCACGAAAATTGTTTGTTAGGCGCCCTCGTCTCAATGTAGTCAAAAACTCATTTTTTTATCGGGTAGTTCCCCTATGGAACTCCTTGCCCCCGGAAATAGTAGATTCTCCAAACATCAATATTTTTAAAACTAAACTTAAAACTCATTTAATATCCACGTAAATTTAATATCATTTAATTTCTTTTCGATAAACATAACTAAAGGACACTGTCCATCATATTCTCCCCTAAAACAAACGATTTTTAAAATTCCACCCTAACGAACGGAGCTGTAATGGCTTAATAAGCCGTAGTTCCTTGCCAAAAAACGAAAAAGAAAAGAAAAGAAAAGTTTCTTATTTCCGGCCCTGGTCACAGGCTCCCTGCCTGCCTGGTACCCCCTATTTACAAGTCTGGCGACGTCTGCTCTTCGCACGTGCGTTAGCCGTTAGGCTTAGCGTTTGACAGATAAAATTTCGTTAATTATGTCTTCCAACGAAATTAATTTGTGTTCGATTTTGCTAAAAAAATATTACGGAGAAGTTGTAGAAGAAGTTGGTACATATCTCGCTAAATGGGGTGCTAGATCTTTGCGATTTATATCAAGAGATGTAAAATGTTCTATACAAGAAATCAAGAAAGCACTGTGTGTGCTATTGCATCACAACTTGGCCATGTTTATCAACAGAAACAATGCTATTATCGAATACCAATTGAGTATCGAGAGTGTTTTACTGTTAGTACGTTACCCCAAGTACATTTACGCCGCTAAAACACTATATGGAAACATTGCTGAGATTATAGTAGAGGAAATTCTAAGTTCAGGGAGATTGCAAATGAGTGCTACAGTGGAGATGGTAGTTCAAAGACTGTCAGATGTAACCCCGAAGGAGATATACGAGACATTTCAAAGGCTAGTTTCTGTCTATTTTCTACGAAGATGTCCCGCTCCAGTTAAATCTTGGAAAGATGATGAGGAGGAAGATAATTTATGCCCTAATATTGAAGTATCGGAAGATCGAGCTCACGCTCTCGTTGAAATAAACCTAGGTGTAATCAAAACTAATGGCAAAAACGACAATGGTGACGACGAACCACCTGAAGATAAACGTATCAAATTAGACCCAACCCAACCTGATTCAGGCGTTTTTTGGATGTTAGACTTTGAACGTTTCCATCAATTCTTTCGGGATCAAGAAGTTGTTAAGCTAGCCAGTAAACGAATCGATCCTACAGCTGGGGAAATTGTACGCGCGTTATTACGTTGCGCCGAAGTTAATACCCCATCAAAAACTATTCAAACCAACCCAGTATCGCGTTACGAAATAATAGATTGTATGAAAAAAGATGGAAATTTACACGATGTTGAGAAGAAAATGGATTCGTATTTAACGCTTCTAGCCGGAGATGCTTCGGGTTTTTTTAAGAGATTCGACGAACGTACTGGTGGCATGTTTGTAGTTGATTTTGCTCAAGCTTTCAAGGTTTTAACGGAAGCTAATATAGCAGCTGCGGTGCAAGATCGATTTGGTTCAAAATGTGCTAGAATTTTTCGTATGCTTCTAATGGAACCTTACTTAGACCAAAAGAAAATCGAAGACAAGTCACTAATCCCTCCTAAAGACGCGAAGGAATTCACGTATAAAATGATGAAGGAAAATTTCATCATGATTAAAGAAATCCCCCAAACTCCTGATTTTGCCCCATCTAGAACATTTTTCCTATTTTACGTTGATTTGGACCGAGTCTGCCGTAATGTAATCTACATGATACACCAAGCTATATTCAACGCTTTATGTCGCAACCTTCACGAGATTAAGACCAACAAAAGGCTATTAGAGAAAGAAAAAATTATGAAAGCTATTCTGGCCAAGCTAGAAAATGATAACGCTCCTGAAGACCATATTCAAGACGTATAAAATTTAACGCAATTTCCTCATATTCGTCACCAAATAATAAATTAAAGTGTGTTTTCATTTTTCAGGTAAAAGAGACTATTACCCCGCCGGAACGTGAACAGCTGGCGAAATTAAAGAGAATTAACCAAAAACTTACCTCATCTCAGATACAAATGGATGATACGCTGTTTGTGTTAAAAAGTTACTTACAATTAAAGATTTGTAATCAGATTCTTTGTATGATATCATCATTATCATGTATCATTTCCAAATAAAGATTGAATTTGCATATTTTCTTTTCCCTTCAAATAAAATACTGGTATAAATGGAAGGAGATCTCAGAAAGTAAAAACAGCTTGATAGTACAGACAAATCAATAATGCTAATAACATATAAAACTTATACTGATAAAACTTGCCATATACGTTAAACGCTAATTTTATAAATTGGTGGACGGTTTGCCATAAAAGTAAATGTATTGGTTTGCCAGTACTATGCATGACTAACAAAATAGAGCTATATCAGAAGCCTTAGTGTGACGTCACAGATGTTATTTGCGTGTAGAACCAAAGTGATACCAAACATGGCCACCCGCTGGCAAAGCTAAGCCTGTGTCGTTTGAAGGAAAAATGCAGCTAACATAACATTATAGCTTAAAAGAACGGCCTTTTTCTAAATATAAAAGGAAAATTGTTAAAAAAGAATAAATGTTCTCTTATTACAAAATAATTAGCATTAAATTAGTCTTAAAAACGAGGACTGCCGCGCTGCCATTGCTTTAGTTGCGTCTGCTAGCATGAACCCCTTACCCCTACGGGACTGGTTGAATCAATCGCAGACGCCCCTAAAAATGGCGGCACAGTATTCCTCGTTTTTAAGACTAATTAAATGCTAATTACTTTGTCGTAAGAGATCATTTATTTCTTTTAATATCTGTAAAATCATAACTTGTAAACGTGGTGCCTTGTTGCAAAATCGGTCGCAGAAGTTACATTTTCGACTCAAAATTTATTTCCCCATAGAGTCAAGGCCGTCTGTGGGAGGGAGGTACACAGTTTTTTGGCCCTAATTTTGAAAATACTGGTTCAAATCTCTTGAAATTTTAATGAGATGTGCAAATTAAGGTTTTTTTATTTGTGTGCAAAGTTTCAAAAGTTTCTCTTTTATAGATTTCTTGTTGAAAGGTTAAAATGAAAATTAGCCATAATTAAAAGGCTTAGTATTCAAACAGTTTAAATGTGTTTTCTCTTGAAATTTTAGTAAGAGGCATATTGAAGGGTTATAAATTATCGTGCAAAGTTTCAAAACAAATAGTTATTTTCCTAAAAATTCCATAAACTTTTGTTTGTGCTTAATCACAACCCATTTAGTAACTTATGGAATTTTAAGGTAAAGAACTATTCGTTTAAAACTTTGAAACTTTACAATCATAAATTACCACGGTAATCCACTGGTAAAACTACCATTGTAAAATTACTGTAAGATATTATACGAGGCTGAAAACCTCCCATTCCCCTAGCCGAGTACAGTTGTTTCAGCGAATGTTTCGCCTCGTGATTGAGTTTGTTATAATGTTTCTCTATTCTCGTTGGATATCGATTGCGTATCTAAACAAGCTCTACGAGAAAAACTTTCAGAACTATTCTATGTCAAAAAGGCGGTGGTCTTATGTTGAATATATAATATTGTGGTATCACTATTTATAAATCTGCTCAGGGCCATTTTTACCCTCGGATTTTCCGCTGAGGCTTTGTTATTTTGTTGTAGTTCGTAATTAAAAATTTCTAGAATTTTTTAAAGGCCATTATCGGAATGAAACTATTCAGCCAGAAAATATTTTCCTGCTTCTTTCCTTTCAAAGAAAGGCTGAAATGCAAAAGAATTTGAATCTTTTATCGATTATTTTTCTATAAGACCAATCTGTATTGTGAAACACTCTGGAAATCAATATTAATATAGATTTTGTCTATAAATTAAAAGTTGCTTCTCCGCTCAAAAAAAACCTCCGTCGAACGCATAATAAAGCGCAAAATTTACAATCAGGTGTGATGAACATTGAGCGTAGTGTGATAATCATAATGCGCGACATAGAGCGTTTCAGGCTGATAGGGTTGGCGATAGGCGATTGGTTCAAGATGCGATTTTAGCGATTAAATCGGAATCATTCGGAGATATTTCCTCTATATTCGACACTAAGTTTCTTTCTTAAGAACAAGTATCGATATAAAAATAGTTTGTCGATTTTTCTTTTTACCCTCTCTTTCATTAAAATTTCGCCCTGATACCAATTTTTAAATGATTACTTAAATACATAAAACGTTAACCACCTAATTCTTAAGAGTCATTATTGTTGTTGCTTACTGAGCCTTGATATCACACCTCCCATCTAATTCACAATGTTACGAAACTTTTTAAAAATGATGACAAAGCAGATTCTGTTCCATTTGGTCTTGATATTTAATATATAAGCAACGGACTAATTAGATAGATCTTCAAAAGAGAATTTCAAATTCAATAAGAAATATTCGGTTCCAGAGTGTCATACAGACGATGAAACGCATTTCTCAGGTACCGTGAACTCTCTTTTATAAACTTAAAGCCAAATATAACTTATTTTATCTCCTCTTTATTTTTTTAATATAATAAATATATAAATCATTAATCAAATTATGGATGGTTTATGACTTTAGCCCTTGCAAAAAAAATCAATAGAAAACCAACTGGTGTAAATGGGAAAAAATATAATCGGTTTCTTTTGTTTCTTCCATTGGAAACCAACTGGTTTTTGGGTCCAATTGTATACCAATTAACAACAATTTCTTTCCAATTGATGGACCCTGGACACGTCAATTGGAAAGAAATTGTTAATTGGTATACAATTGGACCCAAAAACCAGTTGGTTTCTGAGTCCGATTGGATACCAATCAACACCAATTTGTTTCCAATTGACGCGTGAAGGGTTAATCAATTGGAAACCAATTGATTTCCAATTAACGTGTCCGGGCCCTCCGGGGTCCATCAATTGGAAACCAATTCGTTTCTGGGTGCAGTTGGATACTTGAATATTGGGAAAATTTTCAGAGCACGTGCCAAAACATTCCCAGAAAAGATATACCTAGGTTGAGACTAGGTGATTTCAAGTAAAATTTTGCGCTGTGTTAAATCTCATTGACCCTAAATGCACGCACCGTTATACACTACGAAAAGTAGTAACCACACGTGGAAAATAGATTCGGAAATCTATCAACTTATTGATATATTAAAGGGACTGTAAAATAGTCGACGAACCGTTGAATTTGTTTTGAAAATGTCATCCGACATTGACGTCAGCAGCTGATGTAAAACGCGTCAAAGAGGAATTATTTCGTGTTTGTAAAGCAGTTAGTCACATCCGATTAATCACACTTGTGATTGTTTTTGAGCCTGCCTACCCCCTTGGGGTTTCCCCAGTCCCCACTCCCGTTCTATTAAGGGTGGTTGCCCGTTTCCGCACAGTTTTATTTATCACACCTTAAAAACCTATAGCCCGTTTCCGCACAATTTTTCATAACCCATTTCCGCACAGTTTGCAAAAAAAAAAATTATTTTCTTGTTGATTGCATTTTAAAAACCTTAAACTTATGCTGCTGGTCCATTGGACCGAAAATAGCTACCTTAAACTTAATATCGATAGTGATATTGCAATGGTCAATTCACAAGTTTAATTTCATGCCTCTATTGTAGCATAACCTAACCTAACCACAACCGAACCCTAATTGAACCAAACCTAACCCTAAACGAACCGAACCTAACCTAATCAACAAGAAAATAAAATGTTTTATTTGCAAACTGTGCGGAAATGGGTTATGGTAAAAAATGCTGAACTAAAATTTCAATGTAACTGTGCGCAAATGAGCCATAAAAACGAGCGGAATTGGGCTATGATTCTCGAAAATTTTAGGGTACAATGTTATGTTATCTAACCATTTTCTTCAAATAATCCTAAAAACGGAAGGGCTACAATATTATTTAAACTGTTATTTTGACTAAAATCTCGTAACAGGCATTTGCGCTATTTGTTCTTTTACTGGCTTTAACAACACTGATTGAGGGTAATGGATATGGATACGGTTACGGCTACAACCCTTACTACAACTACGAAAACTACAACAGATACGGTTATGGTGGCTACAACAATTACTATCCGAATTATTACAGCTCAAACATGATGAACTACGGGCGATATTACAATCCGTATCAGTATTACGGATATTATGGGAAATAATAAAATATTATCAACGTTTTTACAGCTATATTTAACTAACATTTTACAATGTACCGTGACAAAGATTAAAATAAACAGAATATAATTATATGAGATAAAAACACTATAATTTATTATTGCCTAGCATACAACCTGTCAACGAAAGGAAACGGACAAAAATGTAAATGGAAGTATCAAATTATCTAATTAATACGTTACTTTTCTTTAATTTTAACGAGTTGCCATCTTGAATTTATATCAATTACTGCTATCAAAACGCAATGTTCTCACCACGGCTAGGATTTTGTTAGGGAAACACTATTTGGAAATACAATTCTCACGAACTCTTTGTAATAATTAATGTTTTATATCAAAGATTTTTACTATTAACTAAAATGAAATCAAGAGAGTAAAAATATTTGTGCTTGATTTCATTCCAATTCTTTATAAAAAAATTCGAAAAAAATACGGTAAAATATTTCGTGCCGTGACCAGG
This sequence comes from Phalangium opilio, assembly GCA_019434445.1. Lineage (NCBI taxonomy): Eukaryota > Metazoa > Arthropoda > Arachnida > Opiliones > Phalangiidae > Phalangium > Phalangium opilio. Next base: position 1,275,100 of record JAEQBA010003339.1, read on the forward strand.
ATTCGAACCTGGGTTATTGCGGCCACAACGCAAGGTACTAACCACTATACGATCACGGCTGCGAACACATGATACCAAAGAAGATCTAGCAAATTCTCAAATTCTATAAAAGCCAAAGAAATCAACCATGACCATAACACTTACAGAATTATTAGAACACGGACGTATAGCTTAACACCAATATATAACTTCAATTTTAGTAACATTTTTCTTTTCCCTCCAATCTCAACCGGTAACACAACAGTGAAAGGAATGAAAATATGGATTACTATCATTACTTTCTTTAGAATCTAACATCATAATCTGCGTTTAGGCTATATGTGTAAACTATGGTATAGCTTAATTAATATGTTAACACTTTTCGAATACTATATCAAAAGATTTTCTTAAAGTATCAAAATGAAACGAAGCACTATAGCTACACAGTTACTAAAGGCCTCAATCTTTCGAAAAATAATTGAAATATTTTACTTCATATTGTTGAAAAAATAAAATATGGTACTTATCCTACTAGCACAAGGTAAAAATGAACAGGGAGTATCAAACAAGGAGTGGAAGTTGTATCGATACTACGAGACATGAAATGCTATTGGTTATTTTTGCAACCATGGGTAAGTATAAATTCCAACGTATTATGGATTCCCAACTTGGCCCAAAAGCTGGCCACCAAGTATGCGCTACACCCACGGAGGTGAGGTGCATATAGAGTGCTGTCAGTTGTGACGTCAGATCCAAGGTTAAACGTCACGAGTCTGCCTTTAGCAATGGGCGGCCATGACAGTTACCGTTTTTTCTTTATGGGAAAACAGCATGGGTGACGTCACACCGGCGCTTCTGACAGCACTCTATATCTTTGACGATTGCAAACTTCTAAAACAACGAACAACAGGCAGATGAACACACCTCTTTATTTCAAAATTTATAATTTATTTTAAAATATTTACAAAAGTATATTCCTTTAATTTTTATCATGGGATGTTGAAAGAAATGCTATAACAATCGATTAACTTCTACCTTTTTAAATAAATAAATAAACAGAAATCTTGAATGATTTTTAGAACTACTTATTTTAAGTTTTGGCTTTTTTAAGAGAGAGAAGAATAAATGAATTTGATTTTACATATTTTCCGCGTCACAATTCAGGTTATACGCAATGTTGCTAATTTTGAGGACACTGGTAAATTTCCAAATTTTTGTTGAAGCACGGAATATGAAAAAAATTGTTATATTACAAATGAAGATAACGATTTTGCAGAACAAATGCACAAGCCTGAAATTTGGAAGTGGGAATAACGAAAACGTTCATTACTAAAACGTTTCCACAGAGTATCGTAAAATATCAAGTTTTTGGTTAGTGTTATCAAAGAGGGTATAAAGAAGGAGACTTGAATCTAGCAGCTTTGGCGAGGCATTTTTTGAGTTCTCACTTTTCTTTTTATATATTTGTTATATTTTCCCCTCTTATATCCGGTTCACCGTATTTCGACCAATAAGAGGGCAGAGAGACATACGTGCGCACGCCGGAAGCTTAGGGTGCGTTCAGTAACGCTCAACGGAGACCAAACGCGTTGAGCTCCGTTGATCAACGTGATGTCATGTGACGTATTATTAGGCTACTGAACGGATTTTTCCAACCTTTGCGTTGTATCGTCTGCTTACAGTTCATGGAAATGGATATGCGAGGACTTGCTAACCAAAATAAGAGCAAACTCTGACCCGTAACTTAGCCAAGGCTTAAGCTTTAAAACCCAATAACTTTTTAAGCTTCATAGATATAATCGAAAAAATTTCATAAAATAATTAACAGACACTATTCATTCGCATTCAGTCGCTGCTACACCAATTTTATAAATAGTTCCGAAATTATCCATCAAATTAACTTTCTCGAAATCGTTCAGGGAGATAAGTTTCCTCCATTGCTGCTACGTCACAAATGCGTTGCTCAACGAAGTAATCGGCTCTTACAGCCTAAGACTTCGATGCCTCTTCGCTTACAATCGTGACGTCAAACCGGAAGTTCCGAAAATCGTTCAGTGGCGAATGCGCATTCAACGGAGCCTCCGTTGAGCGTTACTGAACGCAGCCTTAGAGGAAAACTTTCAATTTGTTTCAAAGCGAGAACAATGCAGCCAAGCCCCTATTTCTACCCTCTTTTTAGGTTCAAGGTGATAAGTGAAGCAGCACCTTTTTCACTCAATTACTTTGTGTTCCGTCGCACTTGATAAATACCAATTTCTTTACTCTTTGCTTTAATAAAGCTGATTAAACTGCACTTATAATACACTAACCAAAAACCATTTTCAAGCAACTAATCAATTCATATGTTTTCTCACCAACTACTTGTTATTTTGGATGGAGTATTTTTCAAGAAGTCAACGGAACGCTTCAGAATTGACCATAACTTTAACACCAGATAATCCAACGAACGAATTATTTCCATCACGAAACAATAGAGTTCGGTCAAATTATAGAATTCAGCGGAGTTTATACCCTAAGAATTTCGTACGTTATTACTAACCAGATTTAAAACAGTTAATTGAATTTAATGATACCTCCATGGTATGAACTACTAAGAGCTGATTCCAAATAAGTTCTCCGCTGTTTCTCGCATATATTGAGTACGATATTATTCTTTCACATAATCTGAACACACCAGTTTTATTTAAAATGAAAATTATAGTGAAGACCATAATCCGGTGTGTGCAAATGAAGATGAAGCAAAGGCACTGTGCACTAAAAAACAATGGAAATTTGAGATAAAAGATTAATACCTTAATATTTTGATATGAAGGTTTTAATATTTATAACAAGTGTTTTTCTTATCAATCTAACGTACCCTAGACTCATATTCTTAAGCGAGAAGCGCCGATAAGATGGTCAAGATTGCGCACTAACGCGATATGGCATGACTGATTTTTGAAATATTAAATTAACAAGTGACTCACTCGCCTGCCCTACCATATTTTTTCTATTTTAATGGGACGCGTGGAAGCTGTGAAGAACGGATAATTTAATGTAAAATATTCTATATATCTTTAATCCATCATAAGTGAATAATTAACTAGGGAGCTAATTAATTATTCACTTATGCTTTAATCCATCTCTGGCATTCAATTATAGAATATATCTTAAGCTTTAACTCGGTAACTAGAGAACAATGTCGTTTCACATCACAAATCTAGATTGAATTAATAAAATCAGAAGGGGATAATAGAAGAAGGATGACACTCTGTACCCTCTTAATCCTTTAGGTATGTAACGTCATTCTTACCATGATCACCCTTTTAGTTTGCTTTCCCGCTCATCAAACTTCAGATGGGCATCGCACCGTAAAGTGATTTCTAAAATCCCCAGCAATCATCCCACAAACCTCGTCTTGGGTCGGGACAAAAAATGCACAAGCGCGTCTTGCCAAATAGTTAAACGCCAATAGAGTAATGATGAGAGAACAATTTATCGCGTATGTGATTCGGTTAAGTAACCTGGCTTCAAAAGTTCCGATGTTGGGAAGTATGACGTTACACTTAGCCCGCTTTGCGGTACACACTTCTCTCGAAGAAAAGTATTATATACTTCCGATAAAATAAATTTTCTCTTATTTACACCCATATTTGCCAACGGAGTTCAACAAATTGGCTTGCAAAATTGAACCCTAAAAATTGATTTGCTGATTGATGGAATATTTTCCCGCGCTCTTGAAATTTATGAACTATTTTTTTTTTAATTGTTTAGCTTCGAAGTGAGCCTCAAGGAAACTAGAATGATTTTAGCATTTTCGTCTATTTTCATACCACCATTTCCCACTATCATAACCACAGCACTTATTATTAGGGAATACTCTAAATTCTAGTGACATACTTTCCCAAAATTGTTAAATCAGAACGTTAATTTAAACTGTGAAACATTTTACCTGGATTTCAGTATAGCTATAGCCGAGTTTGACCACCGCTTGACGAAATGATAAGGCATTACAAAGAAGTTCATCATTGAAAGCCCCTGAATTGATAAAGAGAATTTAGTAAAAGCGGTGAAATCCCTCACATATTAATAATCACCTTAGATAGCAGAATTACTAAAATCTGGCCGATTGTAAAATTTAAGAAGTCACACCCTTTTGATAGTAAAATAATTAAAAACGGAGGAGTGAGGTTTTTGAATATAACTTTCAATGCTCGAACGACAATTAATCTTGCAGCAAGATATCTGAATACACACACACAAAAAAAATTTAGTGAGATATTTCAGTTAGTTTCCCAATTTATGATCAACAAGATGGCCCCGGCCAGATTAGAGCCCCATAGTTTGTAAGGCTCCAGCTATCGAGAAGATTTTGTATAACATTCAACTATCATTTAAATAAGTGTAAGCATTATGGTGTAAGTTAAAAGAATCCGTATTAATTTACAAAACTCAAACCGAACGAATCCTTACGGCGACGATGTAATTTTTTGCCAATAGCAATTATTAGTGAGTAGTCAATCGAGGCGCTACCTTTAACGGTAAAAAGATAATTACCCGTAGCCCCTAAGTAACCCATAATCCCAATGTCATTTAGAATCGCCAAAGAGTTTTCTAGATGATTACTCGTAATCCAGACGCAACCCTAAATCCCCATCCATTTTACATCAGCAATGAATGCCTACCTTTTTAAAAAGCATCAATAAAAATTATCAATGAAAGAAAATTTTCATTAGTGAATATCTCCTCGACGCCCTGCCTTTAACAGTGCTAAAATGAATAACCGAACCCTCTAAATAACCTTTATTTCAAATCCGCTTTAATAATTGAATTAGAGCTTTTTAGTGAGTAGCCCCTCGACGCGCTAACACTAACGGTACTAACCCCTAAGTAACCCTTAATCTAAATCCCTTTTAAAATTGCCAATGAAAATCTCCAATGATCAAAACTGTCATTAGTGATTAGCCCCTCGAGGCGCTGCTTTAAGAGTCGTAAGATTATAACCCGTATTATTTACATCACCTTTAATACTAATGCTGTTTAAAATCGGCAACGAAGTTTTAGTGAGTAGCCCCTCGATGATTGCCCGTAATCGTGACGCAAGACTTATTCCCTATCCGTTTTAAATCATATCATCAGAAGGGAATAAGAGAGAAGGGAAGCACTTTACATCTCCATATTGCTTTACACTCGTAACAACAGTCTTACTAACCTCAAATCAACTACCCTTCACTGATTGGCTATCTAACTTCTGGCTTAGCTGTGACGTCACATAAGAAGGTGACGTCTTGGTTGACTTACATTGAAGGAGATAAAAATGGCCGAATTTCATGTTGATAAACGAAATCCAGCTGTGCAATTAATTTAGATACACGGGAATTGAGAACATACCAAAATCAGATAATTTGATGGTAATAAATACATGAAAACTAATTATTCTGAATTAATATTAAAAAATAAAAATTAGTTTCAATAAAATACATACTTGAGATTATAATTACACAAGAACGAAACATCGACAGCCCTAAGACAAATAGGCCGCCTGATACCGCGGAGAACTTAAAGAACTATATTTGCAGTAAATTGGTTAAAAGCTGTGTACTTGCGCAAAGTTTTCGCGGTTTTCTTGAGGTTGGTCGGACTCTCGTTACCAAAGTAGGATCTAATGTCTCCCTTCTCTCTTATTCCCTTCTGGTATAATGAACCCCGTCCCCTTGAAAAGCATCAATGAAAGAAAACTTTAAACAGTGAATAGCCCCACGACGCGCTGCCTTTAATGATTACGCACACATAACGTTCAATTAATTTGAACGTTATATCTTGTGCCCAGGCATACTTATCGCATCTCATAGATTTCTAACAGAAGAGTTTGAAAAATAATTAATTCGGTAAAACACCCAACTCGAGTTCTTTCCCAGCGTAAATTCCAAAGCTTTTATTGTATAGAAAAATTTTGAGGTTAGTTTAGTTGGCCAAAAGCGTAAGAAATTTTGAAGAGAGAATGAAATTACCCGTTTTATGTATGCCAATATTTCAGATTTGTGTGTTCGTCAAAGCAAAGAGAATATACCAAGAAGAGCAGAAAGTTTAGCCTTTCACAAGGCTTTTGAAAAGCCCGACCACGATTTAAGAGTAACTAGATCCGGTTTTTGTTGATTGGCTAAGCAGTGACATCTTTTACTAGTAAAAGTAGTTCGACTACTTATTTTTGGTGGCGGCAAAGGGTTGTTCTCTGGGTTGACCGTTGACGTACAAAGGTAATTTTTAGGTAGACGACACGATCGTGTGAACAACCGGAACTAGTTTCCCCAAATTCAGAGCCGCTCCCTATTTCCAAAGTTTCCGCTCCTCTTGGTATATTCTCTTTGGTCAAAGACATACAAATACTAGTGTTTTTCACAGTGCATCCGCTTTGTTCTATTATAAATAAATTATAATCCTCTTCCCTTAAAGTCATCCTTTCACTCTAGTGAGTAAAGTAATGGTCATACAAGATAATCTCAATTTGCGGGCGTATATATCATTACTGGTTTGGAATTTAAGTTTGATAATAAACAAACAATCTATATCTATATAAATCAAAGTCCTGACTGACTGACTGACTGATAATTAACGCCCAGCCCAATCCGCTTGCCCTAGAAGACTGAAAATTTGCAGGAACGTTACTCATACGCAGTAGGCGCGTACTAAGAAAGATTTTCCAATCGGCCGCCATCTTAAAAAATAGCGCCCAGAAATGTAAAAAAATCTTCTCTACGCAACCAAGTCCGCGCGTTTCAACCGATTTCACAAATATTTAGTACACTGGCTGCCTTTAACCTCTAGACGGGCTGAATGGTCCTTCGGGCTCGATTTGATGCCATCTTTTTAGATGGCGGCCAAAAACTTAAAAACCCTTCTTTATGGAATAATATCCGCGTGAAAAGTAATAAAAAATGTCCCGACGGGCAACGCCGAGTGCCTTCGCTCCTAGGGTGCTACAAAAATATTAGTCATCAGTAAAATCTACCTGTTCTTTATAACTTTATGATGGAAGTTCTTATAACACGCGAGCGACGCCGCGGGTAACAGCTAGTTCATTAAAGGGACTCTAAAGAGGTCGGCGGACCATTGAATTTCTTTTTTTAAAAAAACTCACCCGACCCATCCTCCCCTCTCTCGTGATTGGCTGTGATCCGCCCCGCTTCGGTGTTTCCCCAGTTCTGACCCGCGAGAGTCCGAGACCCCCGCTGCGTTTGCTAGAAGGAAAGACTTTCGTTTTGCTCACCCCCCGGGATTGTGACGTCAATAACGACGTTTTCAAAAAATATTTCCAACGGTCCGCCGACCTCTTTAGAGACCCTTTAATATGAGCATAGTACATTCGCAAAGCACTGTTATAAAAAATCATTATCCTCTCTCTTTCAATATCACCAATCCCTCTTTTCACTCTCCCTTTCAAAAGACTAACGAGTACATCTTGAGACCAAGTGAAATTAATAGCCCATCATTTAGATGTTTGTCAAACGATGGGGCTAAAAACTGCAAATCATTCCTACCGTGCTTTAAAGATGTGGTATGAGGATATAAAGGCGTTGTTTCCCAATGCACAAGGCTTTAATACTGAGGATTGAAATGGCTCCGTAAAAGTTGTTATTGATTTTAGGTAAAGGTCTTTCAATTCTTTTTGTACCTATGCAAAAAGTCATGTAGGCTAAGTTACAAGAAATAAAAAATTATCAATTAAGAAATTAGAATCATCTATCTTTGCATTCAAACTTGGTCTCTAGCATCTTAGCAAAAGTAAGTCAATCCCAACAGAAACTGTCGATGCCACGTAAAACATAATTTAGAACTTACAGTTTCTGTTTCCATTGTTAATACAGGACATTCCTTCTCGGCGTATAATAACCCAGAATAAGCAGCATTATCGACAAGACACATCATTGATACCAGTATAACTGAAGTACGTAAAATTAGGGGTCATTTTATTTGACGGTGAGAAATGGTTTTAGCGCTTCTCAAACTATGGTCCGTGGACCGGCACCGGTCCGCGGACATGCGGCTGCCGGTCCGCAGGCAAGCGTCGGCAGAATCTGCCTTTCCCTGGTATAAACGGCCGTTTCTCTGTTTCTAGTCCCGCCTTATATTAGTAAAGATAAAAAAGACCAAGGTCGTATTTACCTTCTTGAATTTTCATCTTAACGGATCACATGCGCCGAGTTAGGTGCGCGAGAGTTAGAGATCGGGCTGTTCCATTATAGTTACCTTCCCTCCACCCTGTTTGACCTAACCCCTTTAGTAAAAGTTGAATTGGCCGCGGTTTTTTTGCCCGAGAAATATCTTTATCATAAGATCTCTGCGACTCAACGTTCATTATTTTAGCATATTTAGCTTATTCAATATTTAAAATTTAAGCGTTTTCCGTTATATCTGTACTAATTTTTATACCGTAAGTACCCATTCCGCTAAAAAAATATAGTTTCAAATAAAACTGAACATCTATTTTGTTGTTGGAAAATAGTTCAAATTTTTTTAAGGGATGTTGAAAAGAGGCCCCCTGGCTCACCCTTCCCATTAAGTTGTAATCTCATAATAATGGTTGTCACAAGTATATAAATGAACTACCAATGTGTTTACAATTTTTTCATTCATTAAACTTGGAAAATTGCAATTTATACCAAAAAAAATTACATCTGGTCCGTCATACTAAGTTGAAAAAAAAACCGGTCCGCAAGGTTAAAAAGTTTGAGAAGCGCCGGATATCAATGTTAGTAACAACAAGAAGTGATATCTAGTTTATTAGGGAGAAGGTATATATTCGCCACATTTCTTGCTTTATCTCCAGTCCAAACGTAGGTCCGGAGTTAATCCCCGCCTGTAAATTACAACCAGCATCTCAGTGGTTCCTGAATTCTCACGTCAGCGCGACGCGAATGACGAAAATTACGTATTTTCCGACTGAGGAGAGGCGAAATAGCCCGGCCTCTTTTTACGTCCCCCCTTGTATTTTGAAAGGAGGACTGGGACTATGGCGCGCGAATACTTAAGCATCTTATACCTTCTCCCTATTGAACTAGATATCACTTCTTGGTAACAACTACTGCTAAATGTGCAACGTGTAGAATTTACAACGTTACTGTCTTTTAAACAAATAAAGAAAAATAATTCTGCAAATCAATGTCTGCTAATATTTGTTAATAACTGAAATTCAACCTTCAATAAACGGTCCTAAAAATACGCGTTTAAATAACCTTAAAAATAGATCATTCAGATATTATTTAAGCGGAATTTTCTTTCATAATTAGGCCTACGCTGCAAAATTACCAATATGGGAGACGTATTACGAAAATGGCCTCATCGCAAGATTCATTTGGTTACATGGTTTTTACTACATTACCTTTCATTGTAGATTTCAGTTTCTCGACCGTTTTACCAGGTAGTGATGTAATAATTAACAAGATGATATTTGTTTGGTGCGCAACATAATTTACCAAAGAGAGACGAAAAAGTTCAGTTAAGAAAAGATTTTCGAAGTTAGTACAGGAACGCATTATCACACGTATGGATCAGAATTAATCGACAATTGTATGAATGGAAGAAGTACTACAGAACGTGAAATTAATAAGAGACGGAAACAACACGAGGCTTTTCCTCGATTTCTAATTGTTAACTGAAAGGGAAACTACATACTCAATAGTTGGTGCAAAAAAAAAAAAAACGTTGGGTCCGTTGTTTTAGTTACAAAGTATTAAAAAAACGGTTATGTAGACTAAGATTTGTTCAAAGTTCAAATGCCACATTATTTTTTAGGAAATGGAAAATAATTTGCTTTAAATTTTGGACAATATTTTCCTAAAAAACAGAACAGATATATTAAGTGAGTTTTATTGTTCAAAATGTTATTGAAACAACTGTATAATCTCGCATTCGAATACCATTGAAGTCTGTGTATTTATATGTAATGTTTGAACAATGAAACTGTGCACGGTCTATGGACTCAACATCAATTTTTTTATTGTGCAAAAAATATATTAAATACAGTACAGTATAATTGAAAATATCATGTCGAATATAATCAATGTATTTGTCCAATCATGGACGAAATGATACTGAAGGACGGATGGCAGAAAGTTGAAAAATACTTGTTAATTCTCCTTCTAGCGGGAGATTGTAGCGAACCGGATATTGGGGTGCTTATGGGGGAATCAACGTTCTTAAGAGGGAAGCATCTAACGTCTTATTTTGACTAGATGGCGCTTGCTTTATCCGGGATTTGACTCGGTATTTTCATAACTCCCCTCCATTTTGGGGCTGAAAAGGGGGAAGTAAGCTTAACCTTGGTTCTTTAGTCGCTTAGTATGGGGCTCTATGGGCTGCCATCGGTCCTTCAGTATTGGTTCGTCCATGGCCCAATAAAGTTTTAAGATTTTTCTCTAAATATTGGGCATTCAACATCATGATGGATTTAGATTTGCCCAATTAGTGAAAATTCTTGGGAATAATTTATAAGATGATGAATTTTAATTTGTGCAAACATTGAGCGTGTTATTAAGACCGCATAATAATTGTTGTATAAAACACTACGAAGACAAAAAAGAAAGTGGATAATAGCAGAAGTAAGATGAGACTAGACGTACTGAGCTAACCAAATTCTTATATTAGCTTGGCGAAAATTAATATTCTTGATAACACACCAACGGCTGGCCCTCTGGTAGCGGTTTCTGAATTTTCCCTCCAAAATGTGAGACGCTCGTGGCGGTAGACGGCCGAACTAGATTCAAGCACCCGCGTCCGTGTTCCGCGGCTTTAGGCTGAGGGGAAGGGGGTAGGAAATTTTTTTGGGACTCGACCAATTTTATTCTCGCTTGTGTAGGCGCGATGGAAGCGGCATAAAACCCTCAAATTTGTTCACTAGTGCCAGGATCTACTATCAATGCTAGAGCTCTTTACTTCTAGTCTCATCTTACTTCCGATAATAGTGAAAGTGTTTGGTTATTTTTGTTAACTCGTATTTGCTAGAGTATCTATAGACTGAGTAGCGCCCATTGGTGAAATTCGACGTCACAGATCAAAGTTCCATCATCATTTATTCTCGTTTACGTGAATAGATGGCGTATATAGATAATCAGTTTGAAACTGATGATGTGACTCATATGAATCAACAAGTGGTAAACTGGAAATCCTCGCAAAATTTAAACGAGTTAAACAGTTGTGACATCATTATGGAGATAATTAAAGTTTAATGAGAAAAGAATTTATTTTTTCATTTGTTTCAAAATAAGCCATAGCGGGTGTCAAGTAACGAAATTTTGCTGTATTGGGTTGTAGAAACAGAAGGGCTTCCACCAAAGGTTCACGCAATTGCGCATTTCTTATACCTTTACTGTGAATCAATTGCTTTATATACACGTGATTTACAGAAATTGTGAACAAAAGTGTCGCTAGAAGTCAAACGTTAACAATAGCTATGTTTCAAATGATTTTAGGAATAACGTTTCTTAAAACCACTTAACTAGAATTAAGGTAAATTACTGACGATTAAAATAATTAATAGGAATTATATTTATTTAATTATTTAAGAAAAACCGCTTAATTTGGGTAGATATAGGTAAAATGTTTTACGTGACTTGTTATATCCCAACTTGTTTGCAAGTGCAATTCATAGAATACGGAAAGCTTAATCGTATGAATTGGCTTTGCTAAATCTCAGAAGATAGAAAGTAGTTTTGATCATGCGCGTTCGGCATTATTACAAAAGAATAATACAACTCCACTGGACAAATCATAACCAAAAGAAAACATTTTTTTTCTTACTATAACTGAGGGTATTGTGTGTCAGATTATACGTAAAGTATGATCTCGAGTGTTTATGGAAGTTTGTCAAAATCAAACTAAAATTTTAAAACCAAATCACGAAATCTTTAAGATATTGACAACAAGTGCTTTGAGCAAAGTAATCACGTGAATTGATAGGTCTTCTAGTTTTTAAATCATTATAGATAAAATTATTTTTATTATTTTGTATTAGAATCTTCAGATCAGAAAGCGTTAGATAAAACCTCTTCAAAATTTTTAATATGAAATAGGGTTACTTTTAGTTTAACCAGGCATTTCTCAAAGGGCAAGTCTCACATAAAATGCACTTTTAAACTCCAATTTTATTAGGTAGAGGTATTTTTTCTTTCTCTTTAAAGATTCGTTAAATTCTATTATCATTTGAACTACACAAAATAATTTTTAAATAATTTAAAAAACCGGTTATTGTGATATTGGAATTTCGAATAAACCCAACCAACAAATAAAAAGTTGGCTTAGTCTCGTCTCCATCTAAGGGATAGGGATCACGTGACTAACGAAGTTGACTGTAGTACCATCTGTCGTTGAGTGACGAAAAAAAGTCTCTTATTTTTCTGATTGGATTAGAGTCTGACACGTGGGGTAAAACATGTTCTGCGCATAGCAAAATCAAACCAATCGAGTTATCCCTTTCTCGCCTCAAAACCCGAGAACGAGATTTGAGCCGTTAGAAAAATTCTAAAGATTTCTTGGTTGGGTCTTTGCGGACTACACTCGGTTTAGCAATCTATCTTCCTATTTAGTCTGTACTAAGCCTGAATTCCGTAACAGGTTGGCACTCGCGAGTCGTACTCTTTCTTTCTTTCAGTCTCTTTGGCAACCTTGACTATAGGGACATACAAGGAGGAGAGGGGGTTGATACATTGCCGTTTTTGCCCGCTCTCCTGATATAAAATTACTACAGTGTAGGTGCCAAAAAATGAAATGGAAGGCAAAGTTTCATACAACTTTTGACTCAACTGGATGGGTCAAACGTTGAATCATCAAAGCTTTTTCAGTGATAAATTTTTAGTTTGGTGATTCAACTTGTCCAATTTTTGTTCACACGTACCAACAAGTTTACTTAACTTAAGTTGACTCATCTAAAAGAGTCAAAAAATTGTATCGTCTGCAATGGCCTTCATTTACATCGAATTGGTCTATTTAAAGTTTCAAACTAGGATTAACAATAACATTGTATATAAGACTAGGCCTAAACGTAAGCCTTAGTTCTTGTACACTTTTCACCTTCTACATCACATTCCAGCAGCGTGAAATTTTGAATATTTTATGTTGGACGAAATTTCTTTATGGTATATCTAAGGTTTTAAAAGGTAAAACTTTGCAATTATTGAAAAAATATTTTTATATAGAAATGTTAAATGGCGTCTATGAAATTTTACGATTTAAAAGAGGCTTGTCCTTTAAGAATCGCTTTAATATTTCTTTGCGATAAGACTTAAGACCTTATTATGGTCTAATTGTAACTTACCGAACCATTTGAAATAGATTAGAAAAATAGAAATCCTATAAATATCGTGTTGCACGGTCCAATATTTTGTATACTTGAATTTTCACCTCAACCGTCCATATTACAGCAGAAACAATGTCATACTTCCCAATAGCATTTGCACTCATAGTGGCGGTTAGTAGCGCAAGTACTATTCCGTCAAGTATTCTTAGCACTACCACCCCAAGAAGTCGTACTTTCACTGATGTGGAGGTTCCTGGCATCATACCGGCTTTTGAGAGAATTGAAGTGGCGAGTATGGCGACCTTTCCGGCTACAGGGTACAGCAATGGTAACGCAGGCCAGGTGATGCTCTTGAAGAACGTAGAGTTTGGAGTGATGGGTGCCGGTAAAGTCAGCGTTGGTCTCGATAACCCAGGAAATACCGAAGATAAATTGGAATTCCGCATCGACAGAGAAGATGGAAAATTGATTTCGACGGTACAAGTTTCGAAAGTTGATGATTCAGAAGCCGTACGAGTTATCAACAGTTCTGTCGTTCCTGTTAAAGGTAAAATATTATTAAATAGTGTTTACTGTATTATTTATAATGTATATGTGGGCTGAATAAACAATCGCATCTATCAGAAGAGAAGAATAAGAGATAGTTGGCTTAGGGGCTGTAATATGACTTTCTCCAACCTCAAATTACCTTCCCTTCTCTGATTGGCCAAAGAGCTGTTGTCGTTATTCCGTTTAATGTAGTAAGGAGGTCCGTTGAGAACCATTTAATAGTTGAGCGTGTAATATGCATTCCATAAATAAAATTTTTTGAAATTAGCGGAATCAAGCGATTCACACTGTAGCAGACAAGTCAAGGGGGAAGTTAGAATGGCGTAACCTAGGGACTAGTGTTTGTGTTAGCTGGTTTTAAGCTGTGTCGTTCCGCAAATTTTAATTGGATTTTTGAAGTTGGTCGGAATCACGTTACCGACCTGGATCCAAATGGTTACCTTTATTATTCCTTTCTGCTACTATAGACACTTGCAGAGAAACCACCACCATGGAAATACTACGTATTACGGATTTCCAACTCGTACCTTCCACAAGGCATTTCTCTCTGGAGCGCGTTGCGGAGAGAAAGCAGACAATTTGATTCCCCCCTCTTGGCTCTCTAAATTGGGACGGAAGTTAGTTTTAATTTTCTCACTGCGCATGCGCGAAATGCCCAATTGTCGGCCTCTAAAATGCATACGGTTTGCTACAAACCATTTATGCATACCGTCAGTGGTCCACAACCGTGACCTTAGAATGGTAGTCAGATGCGTCCGTTCATCTGTGTGCCAGAGTGCACGGGAATAGGGCTGTGCGAATAAGAATAGCAATGTTTTTGGTAGAAATAGTAGGATTGCAATATTAAAAATAAAAACACCATAATATATGGATTTGAAAATTTGGAAGAAAATAAATATCCTGAATTTTCACCAATTTATATCGACAAGTTTAATAGTTATAAAAACTTCCACCACTCTACTTTTAGTTTACACTGCTAATTAAAGGTGCATAGCTTCGAAATCTATTAAGTATTATTATAAACAACATGTGCTACTCTCTTGTTTGTAGTCTGTCAAAGTGTCAAAATGATTAGTTTTCCTTTAAATCCCGCTTAATAGTTAGCATTTAGCGTATGGTTTGCTTTAGTGTAGTACTTTGGTTGCTCTCAAACCGTTTGAAATATGGGCAAAGGTATGCGTTTTAGTCATTTGTCCGCAAACCGTCTGAAATTGGTCAACTGTATGCCATAAAAGATTGTACCATTATTACGCATTTTATTATTATCTGTGCAAACCTTGTGAATTTTAGTGGCCGCCCCTAAGGCGCGGACTACGTTTTGGAGCAGACGCCTCATGTCTTCTTTCCCACGTGACCTAAGTTCTCTGGACTCAATTTGGCCTAGCTCCAGCGCGTCACTGTGACGCCGTCACATCCGCCGGTGTCGCACATATTTGGTGGCCGCCTTTTTGGCCAAGTTGGAAATCCATAAATGGTGTATTGAAGGTGTTACCGATGTTTATGTGATTTCGAAAGCAGCTACATCGAGACAAATTCACCTCCCAGTGAGGGAAGACTTTCTATACATGTACATACATGTCTACGAAAACTGGTTCTGAGGTCCTAAACTAGTTGGTCATTGACAATACTCATATAGGTCTATCAAACAATGCGGAATTATTCATTTCCAGGACGTGTTTTTAACACATTCTACTCTTCTACAAACTATTATAAGTTTCACAACTCCTTTTAGAACCCTATCTTTATACTGAACTTCGCGAGTAGTTTTGTTGTTGAGCGCAGCCTAGAAACTAAAGGTATAGCAAAGTCGGTGTAGTTCTCGTAATTGTGTCCAATTTCCGCGATTCGGAGGTAGGAAATTGGGAAATCGGCTTTCGCGAGCTTGATCGAGACTTTTTGTTTTAATATTTATACTTTTTACTATACAAAATGATAGATTTCATACTTTATATAATTATACTAAAGTGTTTTTCACATGTCTTCACAATTTAACTCTTTCATTCTATTCAAAATCATTCTTTAAAAAATTTCAAACATTAAATAGTCAAGTTTTCAAAAACAAAAATGCTAATTACAATTATTTTTTAAAGGTTTTCACGATTTGTACGTTTCGTATTCGGGAAAAAACACAAGTTTATCTTGGTTTCAGTTCGAAGTATCTGGTCCAAATCCCGACGAATTTTACGTTCTGACGTCACGTTTTAACGGACAA
Source organism: Phalangium opilio (assembly GCA_019434445.1). Classification (NCBI taxonomy): domain Eukaryota; kingdom Metazoa; phylum Arthropoda; class Arachnida; order Opiliones; family Phalangiidae; genus Phalangium; species Phalangium opilio. The sequence continues at coordinate 1,291,110 of JAEQBA010003339.1, forward strand.
GCTATGAGTGCTAATACTCCCAATAAGGTTTTGAAAGAACACTGTCGAAGTTACCCATACGGCTACGGAACTCATCAGATGTTCAGTTTCAAGAAAACTGCCTTTGGAAGCTACACCATTAAGATCAGGCATTCTGGTTACTTTATGGAAGTGCGCGATTACAAGTTCGACGAATCTACTCCAATCCATGTCAACTCTCAAAATGCCAGCACGCAAGCCCAAGAATGGTACATTGACCCAGCCGGTGAAGGAAGCGTCAAAATCATATCCAGACTCACGGGAAGGTGCCTATCTATTAATACATCAAACGCACATTTGTACCAACTGGCTTGCCTTAATCAGCTTTACCAGAAATGGTTCTTTATGCCAGTTTGTTAAAATTTCTAAACTTTTAAATATTTACGCATTTATCCTTTTTCCCTACCAGTTGAAATATTTTGTATCACTTATAACAAAAACTGGTTTGAACTTTGATATTAAAGACATTGCATTTCTTAAATTATGACTTATAACTGACGGAGAGGTATTACACCTGACGTGTTTGTCTGTGTGTGTAGGTAACCGTGTCCGTGACCGAGTTCCCAGTTAGAAATTGGGGCAAAGGTATACCCAATTTCTGGATTGAGTTCAGTTTTCACAGATATATGCTAAATCTATGTATATCGCATTACGTCACTTATCTCACCTACACTCTTAAAAAAATTGGGTTGTTTTTGACCCAAAGTGGGTTATTTTTCAACTCATTGCTGGGTCAGTATTTAACCGAGCCATTTTTTTGGTTGTTGTTCCTTGACCCTAGAATAGACCTAAAAATAAAATAAACAAGCTGGCCATATATATACGCCCGTTAAGGGGCAGATTGACAATGAAGCAAGCGCCATCTAGTGAACAGAAATACAAACTCAAAGGTGACAATTTTTCATTGGCTGAAAACATTCTAAGCGAACCAATAAGATCACCCCTCATTCGTGAAAGCCCGGTTTAGAAACTCGTAAGGCCGTTGTAAATTTTGAATGAATTTATTTTTAGGTGGATTGGTTATTTATTTAACCCAATGTTGAGTCAACGTAAACGATAACTCAGATTTGGCTAAATAGTAACCCCATTACTGGTTAAATTGTAAAATCATATTTGGGTAAAAAAACAACCCAAGTAAGGGTTAATTGTAATTTTGACGTACCTCTGGGATAAAAGGTAGCCATAAATTTGTTTAAATTCTTACATAATGTTGGGTTGAAAGAAACCCTAATTTGTGTTGTTTAAAACCTCTCAAAATAGAACCCAAATTGCTGTTTATTACATAGCTAAGCGTTTTTTCCCACCTGACGTTCCTTATTTCAGCTTCCTTGATATTGTAAGACTGCTGCTTAGTTTTACCCGACGTTTGTCACGGAAAATTCTAATTACGTGTTATTACACCCCAAGGGACCGTGTTCACAGTTTGAAAATCGGAGCAAATGTGATCTCAATTTTCGGACCGCATTTACAGTTCCCGGAAATTTGGAAAATTACACTTATTCTGACTATTACGCCATTGTCTGTCTAACACCACGATCCTCTACTCATATGTCCATCACACATGGACATCAGTCTGTAGTTACAGTCTTCTAAACACCTCCTTCATCTGGTCTTTGTCCATCCCGCAAGGACACCAGTCTGTACTTACTGGCTTCTAAACACCACCATCATCGTCTAGTATTTTGTCCATCCCACATGGACACCAGTCTGTACTTACTGGCTTCTAAGCACCATCATAATCTGGCCTTTTGTCCATCCCACATGGACACCAGTCTGTACTTACTGGCTTCTACACCATCATCATCGTTATGGTTAAGATGTACGCGGCGATCGGCTAGGGTTACGAGAAACGCCTATCCTCCGACTGGTGGGGCTTCCACCAAAGGTTCACGCAATTGCGCTGTTCTTATTCATAGCTAAGATTTGAAACCTTTATATACTACCGATTTGAGTAAGACAACAACAGGGGTATGCTTCATTTCAAACGTCAATATTAGTCTAGTCTCTCAAGAATGCTCAATAGTTATTATTTAAAACGATGTAACAAGCAATAAGGTTAATAACTATCGAAAAAACATATGTAATATTAATTATATTTATTTTAATATTTAAGATAATCTTAAACCGTTGATATAGTGCACCGCGTGTGACATACGGACGCGAAAATAGCTTTTGGGAGAGCTGAGTTCATTGAATAGCCGATAGCGTTAGCGGACTGAAACACTAACAACGATTTATGATGTAAATTTTGACTACTCACACGTTGGCACGTTTTTTACTCGCAAATAAGAAGGCGGTTTTTTGTTAAATTAATAAAAAAATCACTTTAATTTTTACTTAAAGTATTGTTACTAGTTTTTGACTCGCACATTGAGTCCTTTTCTACTAAGTTTTAAAAATTCCTTTGTGGCGCACTTTGCCTCTCAAAAAAAACTATTGTTGTTGTTCCCGCGCTTTGGGTTTCACATAAAGGGTTTTTAGTTATTTACTCGCGCTTTGAGTATCTCTTATTTTTCTCCCGCTTGGTGGTCTCTTCATGCACGGATAGACCTTTAACAAAACAGATTTACAAATTTAAATTGAACATTTTACAAAAAATATTACTCGATTAATTAATTAATTGATTATGAATTAAAACAAAAATATTAACACTTGAAAATTAACACTAAAAAATTTGATTTTTAATACCCTCCCCACCTTGAACAGTGTTCAAAATTAAATTTCAAGGGGATAGAGCAACTGTACAGGTCTTCGTAACCTGGTACCGTTCGGTAAGCGAACCATGCACGACCTAACGACTCCATCCCTGCCCATCATTGTTTCCTCTATAACCGCTACTCTCCACATCAAACGCGGGGTCTTGTTTTCTTCTATCAATACTACGTCATTCACTTTTAGAGGTTCACTAGGGGTGCAACTGGGTTTATGATGCGCGGACCGCAGGTCTAATAAGTAATTAGTTTTCCATCTTTTCCAGAAAGAGTCCATAAGAGTCTGTTGATATTTTAACCTTTTCGTCAAGGTTTCTCGCGTTGCGTTCATGACTTCGTCGTTCGCGAATACCCGTGAAGGAAGTGACGTCAACCGTTTTCCTGTCAAAAAATGCGCTGGGGTCAAAGGAGCCGGTTCTCCTGCCCCTTCGTACACGTAACTTATAGGGCGCGAATTTACGGTAGCTTCTATTTCAATTAGAATGGTTTCCAGCTCTTCGTAGGTCAATCTGGCCTTTCCAAGGGTTTTTCGGAGAGAGGATTTTATCGAACGGACCATCCGCTCCCAAAACCCTCCCCACCAAGCCGCTCTGTCCGCTATGTACCTCCATTGTATTCTTAATGATCCAAAGTAATTAGCGACTTCGGGGTGTCTTAAATTCTGGATTAGCTCGTTCAAGTCGATTTCGGCTCTTTTGAATGTTTTGGCATTATCGCTGTATATGATTCTTGTAATTCCGCGGCGCGCAATAAATCTTCGGAACGATAATAAAAACTTCTCGGTGGTCAAGTCCGAAACGACCTCTAAATGAACCGCACGCGTTACCGCACAGGTGTATAACGCGATATAGCACTTTTGTCCATCCTTTTGTAAAAAGTGGACCGGCAAAGTCGATACCACAAACCGAAAAAGGAGGTGATGGGTTTATTCTCGCTTCTGGCAGGGGAGCCGTTTCAGCTATAGTTGCTCTTGCCCGAAATCTTTTGCACCTTGGGCACCCTTGCACTTTGCTCTTAATTGCACGTCTGAGCTTATTAACCCAAAATTTCTCTCTAATTTCCACTAAAATATCATCTACACCAGCATGTTTAAGTTTCACATGACAATCAATAATTATTAATTCAGTTAACAAGTTTTTGTGTGATAATATCCAAGGATGTCTTTCTTCGTAACTAATATTTGCGGCTTCTAGGCGACCGCCTAACCTTAACAGACCATCCTTATCAATAGTAGGGGACAATGACAATATTTTTGAATTTTTGGAAATTCCAACGCCTGCTTTCAAGCTATTTATCTCCTCAGCGAAATGTTCTTCTTGCGCTAATTTTACCCAGTATTTCTCCGCATTATTAATCTCATCGGTTAATAAAGGACCACTAATTTCTGTAGTTTTTCTCTGTTTTCTTTTCAAATTCTCCACAAAACGCAAAACCCAAGCAGTCACCCTAAACACTTTCATTGCTGAACTATACTTTTCTAGTTTAATTATTGGTTGTAACGTGTTTACTGGAATTGCTAAAATTACTTGTTCTTTTCCCCTTTTTTCTACTTTAATTGCTGGGCTTTCTTCGTCAACCTCTACCAAATCTGTCACTTGCTCGTCTTTTGATAGCCAGGTTGGCCCGTGAAGCCAAAGATCCGACTTAACGAATTCTTCCATGTTTCCACCACGCGAGGGCAAGTCAGCTGGGTTTTCCCTTCCCGCTACATGATGCCAACAAGAGGGATCTATCATTACTTGAATTTCCTTAACCCGATTAGAAACAAAGGGTTTCCATCTAGCTGCATTATCCCTAATCCAGTGTAATACTATCGTGGAATCAGTCCACATTCTAATTAACCGTGGGGAATATCCTAGCGTTTGAACTAAACTTTTCATTAACCTTGCACCTAAGAGTCCACCCATTAATTCTAAACGAGGTAATGATAAAGCTTGTATGGGTGCCACTCTCGCTTTTGCTGCCACCATAGAAGTGTGCACTTCACCATTAGCATAAACACCCCTAAGATAGACAACAGCCGTGTAGGCTTTTTGGCTAGCGTCAACGAAACCATGCATTTCTATTTCCGGTTCTTCATTTTCGGGCTCATTCGAGAAATAGTACCGTGGGATTGATATTTTTACTAAATGGGAGAGTTCCGCGCACCATGCGTCAAACTCTTCCGCTATTTCTCCTGTCAATGGGGTATCCCAATCTAGCCCTTTCTTGCACATTTCTTGGGAAATCAGTTTAGCACGTATTGTGAAAGGGGACAACAACCCCAGGGGGTCGAAAACTCTAGCTACCGCCCTCAAAACCCAACGTTTAGTATTTTCTCTTTTCAATAAAAACTTTAGGAGCTCGCTAACGTCATAATGGAAAGTATCCTTGAATTCATTCCATGTCATTCCCAAAACTTGCGTCACCTTTTCTGTTTCTCCCGCACTAATGTCACTTTCCCTTTCAACTTGAGTGACGTCACCCCATTTTTTTCTAATTTCACTAGAATTACTATGGAATTTTCTTAAATTCATTCCCGCTTTTCCCAATATCTCGGATGCTTGTTTGATTGTTTGATTGGCTTCTCTAGTACTACCTTCCCCTGAAACCAAATCGTCTACATATAGGTCCTTAGACAAAACTTCGCTAGCCCTAGGGTGGGATTCCATGAACTTTTTGGCGTGATACTTTATGGTAGCTGCTAACAAAAACGGACTAGCCGTACAACCAAAAGGAACTCTAGTTATTCTATAAGTTACCAGTTCTCTCCTTGCAGCGCCCACCAAACCCTTAACCCAAAAGAACCTTAAAGCATCTCTATCTCTTTCAACTATACTGATTTGGTGAAATGCTTTTTCGATGTCTCCTGTAAAGGCTACTCTATGTTTACGAAATCCAATTAATATTTTGAAAAGTTCTGGGACCAAATTGGGGCCTGCTTCTACGCACTCATTGAGTGAGGGAGAATTTTTCGCATGGGAGGACGCGTCATACACTATCCTTAATTTTGTTGTTTCCCTACTTTCTTTGACAACACCACGGTGAGGGATATAGTAGCACGTGTTCACCTCGTGGTTGTCATTACTGTCATCGACTCTTTCTACTATTCCCGATTTTAGCTGCTCTTCTATTATCTCATTGTACTTTTTCATTTCTTCGGGTTTTGATTCTAATTTGCTAACTAAATTAATTGTTCTTCTCTTGGCTACTTCTAAATTATCCCCCATTAGCTCTTTGTTAGGTTTCCAAGGGAGCGCTACCTGATAGCGTCCTTCTTTAAAGCTTATATTCTCTTCAAAATTGTTCAACATGGTTTCTCTTTCGTTTGACCTATCTTCTGCCTGATCTTGGATTCCCAATGATTCTAAATTCCAAAAAGCGCGTAATTGGTCTGACACTAAGTTCTCCTCTCTTTCGATCGCCACGTGGTTGACCGCTATTGTTTTCACCTCGGTATTAGAATCTTCCCCTTCCGTTCTACCCTGTACTGTCCAGCCTAAAACTGTGTTAATGGCCATTAAATCTGGAGAGAGACGTTCAAATTGCCCATTGGCCACTCTCCAAAAATAATCAGCGCCAACTAGGACCTCTATTGGGGAGCTATTTTTCTCACTTTCCTGTCCCAATAAATCTGACAATTGTAAATTCTTTTCCCTCATTTGTTCTCTTACACTTTTCCCCGGAACTGCAAATACTGCCCCATTAATTGAGGGTGTTTCTAACGCAATAATAGTGACTTCCTCCCCTGTATATACGTTTCTTAACCCAACTTTGACTTTCCTGCGATTTGACCTGATGGGAACTTGACTCTCAAAAGGGAAAAGGCTCATAACTTCATTGCCTACAACTTCCAGATTTAGCTTGCGGGAAACGTCCTCCTTTATAAAGCTCCTGTGACTAGCGCCATCTAGTACGCACCTAACTCTTAAATTTCGCCCAAAACTATCTCTTATATCGGCCCTAGCGGTTTGTAATAGAATCACGCTGGATTCATCTGACCCTGTGTTTAGAGTGACTGAATTATGACCTTCAGAGCGCGCATTGCTCCGTTCATTTTGTACTGGTGGTCTACTAATCGCATTATCACAAATAATTTGGTGATGTTTACGATGACAATTTCTACAATTTTGAATTCTACCTCTACACTTATGAGCTGGGTGCCCAGGTTTAAAACATAAGAAACATAATTTTTTCTGGCTAACTATAGCTCTGCGCTCAGGGATTGAAATTTCCTTACAACAGTTATAATAGGGGTGGTCAGTACTTTCACAAAAAATACACTTTCTTAAATCATTAACATAGTTATTGGTTATACCCGTATTCAAAGCTGCCGCTGAAAACGGCTTAAAGGGGGGTTCACTCTTATTGTTTTGATAATTTTTTAAAACTGGTTTTGCAACTGGTTTTTCAGTATGGTTGCTGTTGGCTTTTAATTGCTGTTGTCTGGACCTATGCACGGCTAATGCTCTTTCTCTGCACTGTATTTCGTCATTTAAGAAACCCAATAAATCTTTAATTTTCCAGAGAGTTTCTTCATCTCTACCCCGAGTGTACTGTTCTAGCAATTCTAATGGTATAAGTCCGCCAACAATATGAGCCAACAGTTCCCCATAGCTATCTGTTAGGTGTCCTAAAGCTGCTAAATTCCTAACTTCAATTACACAAGAATCATGCAATTTTCTTAAACCCGCAATGTCTGTGGATTTAAGTACGGGACTCATTTGCAAAAAATTGCCAAGTCTAGTGCTCACTTGCATCCGTTTATTTCCAAATCTATTTATTAAATCTGCTATGGCGAACTCATAATTGTCCTGAGTAAAAGTTAAACCATCTACGGACGTCCAAGCGTCACCCTCCAAATATGATTTTAAATAATTGAACTTATCTGCGCTGCTCAGATTAGGATTGTTGTGAATGGCTCCTTTAAACTGGGTCCAGAAGGCTTGCCACTTGTCCGGGTTCCCGTCGTACTTCCGGATTTCTAACTTCGGTAGACGTACTGTCGCCGTAGTTTCTCGTCCCATGGCGGATGATCGGTTGGATGCTACGTCTACGTTATCCACGTCCTCGTTGCGGCCGTGTCCGACGCTCGATGCCGGCGAATTTTTTCCCGATAGCCATCTCTTTGCGCGTCCTCTCCAGTGTACTAGGCGCTCGTTGTATTTCTCGATCTCTTCCAGTTCTTTGTCCTGCTCATCGTCTGTTAGAAGAACCAGGATCTTGTTGTTTATCGCCTCTAGCTTTGGTTCCTTTGCATCAAGCTGGTTGATACAGTCACTTAAAGTTTCTTCGGAAATTACCGCGGCTTTTTCTAATTCGTCCTTTATAATGTTACATGCCCGTGTAACACCGGCGCGCAGAGCCGTTCTCTGTTTTTACCTCTCCGAGTGACGATGACGTCACGGAGAGGTATTGCACTGGACGTGTCTGTCTGTGTGTCTGTCTGTCAGACCCCACGTGACCGCGTTCGCAGTTTACAAATCGGAGCAAACAAACACCCTATTTCCGGAACGCGTTCGCGGTTCACGGAAATTTGGCCATTCATCTACCAACACCAGTCTTTACTAACTGGCTTCTAAGGACCAGTCTTTGTCCATCCCACATGGACACTAGCCTGTACTTGCTGGCTTCCAAGCACCACCATCTTCTGTTCTTCGCCATATTGACACCAGCTTCTATGCACGCTGCGATCGGCTAGGGTTACGAGAAACGTCTAGCCTCCCAATGGCAGGGCTTCCACCATCGGTTCACGCGAATGCGTTTTTATCTATTATAGATATACGCGGCGATCGGCTAGGGTTACGAGAAACGTCTAGCCTCCCAATGGCAGGGCTTCCACCATCGGTTCACGCGAGTGCGTTTTTATCTATTATTATAATGGAAACGAATCGTATATATACCCCAAAATTTGAAGAAAGCGGGCAAGAGGGGTACCCTTCACTTTAAACGTCAATATTAGCAAAGTTTCGAAAGATAATAGGAACAACTTTATTTTAAACGATTTAACTATTTTTAAAGTTATTTACTGGCGATTAAAATAATAATATGATTTATATTTAATTAATTATTTGAGATAAACTTATTTCTATGTAAAGACACAAGTGAGAGTTTATATAGAACGAGTAATGAAAATTGCATTCGAATCGAAACACTACACGCACATCAAAGTTAATATAAAGCGAGTAGGATGATAAGATCTCTTACAAAACGATAACATTTCCTTTTTGCAGAATATTAAATGGAAATATTTTAAATATTTTTCGGCATTACGATTTTAAGTAGTTGTGTAGCTATAAAGCTCTGTTTCATCTTAATATTCCAAGAACATCTTTTGATATTAACATTTCAAATTTGGTGTTTACTTTTAATTCAGCTTTACTACATTTATATAAAGTGTAAACGCATTTTTTATAGATAGTTTTCAGACTAGGAGGATTCATACCATTTACGCAAGGAGGCCTGACTTTTGACTCTAGCATGGTGTCAGGCCTCCTTTAGTAACACCTGAAGCCTGGCCTCCTTGTATAAATGGTATGAATCCTCCTAGTCTGAAAACTATGTAATACATTAGATAATATGGATGTTAGTTGTTCATCTATCACAAGTGTTGAAACGATTGACCTTGTTTCGCCTCCTCTTATAGGAGGTGTTAACGGTTCAGAGTGAACCGAAAATTAAATACACCCTTCAGTGATACATTTTAGGTCCTCATTAGAATTATTGAGGATACAAAGGAAATTGTTAAACGCTTAAGCCTTTGCTAAAGACCTTGGCAATATTTCGCTAATTTGAACTATGTATTTCCGGTTTTTCTCATTGGATGGTGGACCTGTGTTTAGAAAGTAAATTCGTCCCGGCTCGGAGAGGTTTATTTTGGTTTCCCAACTTGTTCTAATAACTTTAAATTTACCGCCATTGTTCCGTTTAATTCTTATCTAATTGTCTTATCGCGAGCTAATTCCCGGGTTTCGAGTGCACCAATATAATGTGACATACGGACGCGAAAATAGCTTTTGGGAGAGCTGAGTTCATTGAATAGCCGATAGCGTTAGCGGACTGAAACACTAACAACGATTTATGATGTAAATTTTGACTACTCACACGTTGGCACGTTTTTTACTCGCAAATAAGAAGGCGGTTTTTTGTTAAATTAATAAAAAAATCACTTTAATTTTTACTTAAAGTATTGTTACTAGTTTTTGACTCGCACATTGAGTCCTTTTCTACTAAGTTTTAAAAATTCCTTTGTGGCGCACTTTGCCTCTCAAAAAAAACTATTGTTGTTGTTCCCGCGCTTTGGGTTTCACATAAAGGGTTTTTAGTTATTTACTCGCGCTTTGAGTATCTCTTATTTTTCTCCCGCTTGGTGGTCTCTTCATGCACGGATAGACCTTCTCGCTCAAAAGTTCTAAAGGGAGTCTTTTTTGTGACCTGGTCAAGCCCGGTTTTTATAGAAAATAGCGTGCTTCAAACGCTCAAATTCTGTCCAATGACCTTTCTACTTTTTTAGCCAATGATCATCTGGTTAGCTTTTACGTTCAAAAATACTCTTAACTTTCTTGTTTGCTAGTTTCTTAAAAATACCCAAGCGAGGTCAACAACAGTATGGAAAAAAAAAAACCTAGTGCGTCACTAACCAAACAAATACCCTAACAAAAAAACAGGTGTCGAACTCAAAAATAAGGGGGTTTACATAAAGGTCTATATACACAATAAATTTAACAAAACAGATTTACAAATTTAAATTGAACATTTTACAAAAAATATTACTCGATTAATTAATTAATTGATTATGAATTAAAACAAAAATATTAACACTTGAAAATTAACACTTAAAAATTTGATTTTTAATACCGCGTTAGCAGTTTGCCTAGTCTTCATAATATAAAATGAATATATTGAAATATTTTTCGTAATTTTGATTCCTTTACTCCTTTAGTAGTTTTGTAGCTATGGCGCTCTGTTTGATTTTGATATTCCAAGAATCTTTTTCATATTATTATTTGAAATGGTTGTTTATATATTACTTAAATAACTGGTATTGCAAAGTTTTCTAAACATCCATCTAGTGTACGATACCGCGTATTTGTATGCTTGGTTTGCTTAAAATTGCAAATGACCCAATTTGGGTTGCTGCAATAACCATAGTTTTTGGGTTTGAAACAAACCCATTGTGCGTCAGATTCTCTCAGTTGAACGTCTTATCTCGAGAATTTGTATAATATTTACAGCCCAAAGCCCAGATGTAGAGTAAATGTTGGATAATTTGTTAAAACAAAACCAACAGCTTAAAGCAGAAGAGTAGATTTTATTTAATGTTTAAGCTAAAGTTGAGAGCAACAGTTTTGAAATTAATGATATTGAAGTATTTACGTCATAATTGATAAACATCTACATTGAATGAAATGGACACTTCAGATTAGGATGCGTAAGATAAAACTACTTCAAAATTTCTTTTGTCACGCAGACAACGATTGCGAAAAGGAATGACGTATAGCAGACATTTCTTAAGAAACTTTTAAATATTTCTTCGAGATAAGGCCTTACCTTGGTTAAATTGTATGTTACCGGATCTCGTGATAAAGATTAGAAAAAGGACAATTCGTATAAATACCGTGTTGCACGGTAAGATGATTATTAAACCAGAAATTTTTCCCTAAATATCTCAACAAAAATGTTGTCGTATTTCTCGATATCATTTGCTCTCACCGTTGCGGCTATTAGTGCTAGTACTATTCCATCAAGTATTCCTAGCAGTACCACTCTAAGTACTCGTACTTACACGAAGAATGTCCCATCGAAGACTGCTATTGAGATTCCTGCCATCATACCGGCTTTTGAAAGAATTGAAGTGGCTAGTATGGCGACCTTTCCGGCCACAGGGTACAGCAATGGTAACGCAGGCCACGTGATGCTCATGAAGAACGTAGAGTTTGGAGTGATGGGTGCCGGTAAAGTCAGCGTCGGTCTCAATAACCCAGGAAATACTGAAGATAAATTGGAATTCCGTATCGACAGAGAAGATGGAAAATTGATTTCGACGGTACAAGTTTCAAAAGTTGATGGTTCTGAAGCCGTACGAGTTATCAACAGTTCTGTCATTCCTGTTAAAGGTAAAAATATATTTGGGCGTTTTACTGTAGAATCCATAAATCTATGAAATAACAAGAGGGAATAAAAGGAAATTATGACGCTTTCCCCTGAATAGGCCATTCCATTATTCCTGCAGAAAAGCAAACACGCATGAGGGGTGGATTCCGCCATCTTAAGTTTTTTCCCCCGTGCCAAGAAACACCGCTAGAGGCAATGCTAGTCAGCTAGCCTTCCGCGCGTAGACAACGTGTCCTCTTGGCGTGAGTTGTGTTTGTTTCCCTGCAGGTAATTATTGGAATGGCGTATTGATAAACTGCTTAAAGTTGGGTATCATGGCTTTAGGCAGAAAAGTCATGTACTTTCTGTGTTTTCTTTGAGGGGAAGTGTGGATGTGGTAATGTAAATGTAGTTCAAGAAGCGCTAGAGTTTGCTGTTAATGCTCCTTTTATTCGTACCACGGTAACACAGAGGTATTTTTCAAGATGTCCACTATTGACAGAGTTCTACCTTTAAAAGTACACTTCTACTAGATAAAGGCTCGTTAACGTGCTTAAATTGGAGGCTCTAGAAATTCTCCAAACAAGATGGACAGGCTGATATTTTCACTCCACATGTGTGCCAATTACCCTATTTTAGAGGCCCAGTACCATTGAGACTAAATGTTTTAGACCCATGTTCTTTGACACTTTACACTCAGTCTGGTCTGACCCAAAGAACACACCCTTTAATTTATGATATACTTCTACTGTATATTTGAGAAAGTCGTTAGTTTGTTGTTTAAGCTCGGGCATAATTTGATCAAACTTCAGGGTTGATATCAGTGACCCCAGAGGAAGATTTTAGAAGTGGTGTGGCTGAGCTTTTTGAATTTGGGTCCGGGAACCCCTAGCTATTAAGTGTGTAAAGATCGTCCAATTCGAGTCCCTTCACATTGGAGCTTTATGGTTGATCTCTAAATAAACATCGTTTTATTGAAATTGAAACTTGTAAAAAATTATTTTCTAAAAAAAAATCCTGTGCAAAGAATAGGGGATTGTAAAAAAGAAAGAGGTCACGTGAAAATGTTTTCAGTACTGCCAGATAACTTTAAAAAGAAGGCTGGACATATTTAAAACGTCCTACTACACCCCCTCCCCCGCCCATAATCTTTTTTTTTTGGAGGGACAAGGCCTAACTGAAAACTTTATTTTGTGGATTTGGATTTGGGCGCTGCAGATAATTAAACGTTTTAATTTAAAACTGAACTTACTGAAGTTGAGAACGATATTTTTAATCCAGCCTTGGTTCTTAAAGTTGACCTAAAGGAGCGTCTGCTCAAAGGCTCAAAGCAGCTGCACCACGTGACGAAACACTTTTTAGTGCCTTCCCCCCTATTTGTTTCCCCTCCCAATCTTTTTTACAATCCCCTATTAATAATGGTGAGTCCAAAGATTATTCAGAGTTTAATGTTTAGAAACTATTTCTCAGTATTACACTCTCGTATAAGACCCAAACAGCGACGGGTATCTAAGCTAGTCTTAGTGGCAATAGATGGGGCAAATTTAAAAGGTTTTTGTTAGCATATTTCATTTTGTTCATAGAACCTGATTCACGAGTTGGAGATACTAATAGCGCCATCTAGGACTGTAAGCAATAAAAAACCTGAAAATCGTTTTATTGGATATAAGTTGTAATAAAAGTTTATTAAAACCTACGATGCATATATTTATACTGCCTCTTATAAAATTACATGGATCCCTGATAGTACTATAAAGACTGTTTAGTGTCTTCGTAGCCAGGAATTTCTTCATGGTTTTAAGTCCCTTACTGTTAAACTAGTGCTAAATATTTTTATAAATGTTTTTAAAGGTTTCCACGATTTGTACGTATCGTATTCGGCAAAGGACACAAACGTAACTTGGTTTCAATTCGAAATTTCTGGTCCAAACCCCGAGGAATTTTACGTTCTGACGTCACGTTTTAACGGACAAGCCATGAGTGCTAATACTCCTAATAAGGTATTGAAAGAACACTGTCGAATTTATCCATACGCCTATGGAACTCATCAGATGTTCAGTTTTGAGAAAACCGCCTTCGGAAGTTACACCATTAAGGCAAGACATTCTGGTTACTACATGGAAGTACGCAATTACTTGTTCAACGAATCTACTCCAATCCATGTCAACTCTCAAAATGCCAGCACGCAAGCCCAAGAATGGTACATTGACCCAGCCGGTGAAGGAAGCGTCAAAATCATATCCAGACTCACGGGAAGGTGCCTATCTCTCAATACCGGAAATTCCCACTTGTACCAAGTGGCTTGCCTTAATGAGCCTTATCAGAAATGGTTCTTTATGCCAGTTTGTTAGAACTTGTATTTTTTAAATAAAAATTAATTTATTATTTGTGAAATCACTTGATTTATTTCCTAAACGTTGCTGGTATTTTTCATCATTATTGAAAACTGCTTTGATATGAAAACTCCCCTAAAAAAATAAAATTTCTTAAAATATCATGAATATAAGGAATGTCTTGTGGTCTAAACCAGTGCTAAAATGAAACTCGAAGAAAACTAAGCGGAATATTTCAATAATCTAAACCCTCACAACAAAAAGGTAGTCCACGCATATTGAAAGTGCATAGCAAATACTTATAGTTAAGTAAAGATTTAATTTAATTTTCCGAAAATCAAATTATACCATCCTTCGGGGGGTTATTATGAACTCCTGGTATTACTTAAAAAGTTCAAGAGTTAGAAGCATCTCTTACTTCTCAAAATGTATCCATAAATTTAAGGAGTAACAAGTTAATACTTTTTTAAAACCATTATTTACGATGCTTTTCAAAAACCGTAGCACAACTTACATTGTCAAATAGAGAAAACCTCTAGTTCCAAATTCAAGTAAAATGCACTTTTCAAATGATTTTAAAATATTTATCCTTTATTTCGATCTATAAAATAATCAGATTTCTTAAATTATGAGATGTAGGGCGTGTCTTTTTATACCTCATAATCAACTATTCTAACGTTTTAGCAGAAGTTTACAATTATAAACTTCAGTTTTTAGTTTGTCTCTGGCAGGCAAGGGAGGTTGTGTTCAGTTACATCACACAACAAGGTGGAGGCCAGAGTCGAGATGGCTGAAAAATAAGTCGCCTTAAGAGTTTTTACCTTTCCATAGCCCACTCGATCACGCTCTCAACAACGCTGGCCAAAGAGAATTGCACTAGTTAACTGATTTCATATATGCAAGCGAAAGGTTTCATTAGCCAACTTCATTATCTTAGGTCTGCCGACTAATGGCCATCAGAAATCTAACCTCGTGACCGACTTTTAAATGCCGTTGTAAAATCAGTTCGTCCGGACTTTATTCATAGGTTTGCAGACTAAAAGCGTTTTTTTCCCTAACACTTCTGTTGAAGTGGGTCAAATAGACTGAAAATCAATATATTCGGTATTTTCCTGGTTGCATAAGGTAAGGTTGGGTTAGGATAATTTTTGGGTGTTAAGTCAATACTTAGAATGAAATAGGTAATAAAATGAAGACGATTGTTTAATGAAGATAAGATTTTGAATTCAAATTTAAAATAAAATCATCGCTGTCCTACATTTAGTGTATTTGCTTAGAAATAAATATAATTTATTAATTTTAACAGAAGTAATTTAAGGGACAAGAAGTTAAGTGCTCTAGCATTGGTGATAGATCCTGGCACTAATGAACAAATTTGAGGATTTTATTCAGCTTCCATCGCGCCTACACTAGGGAGAAAAAAAATTGCTCGAGTTCCAAAAACATTTCCTACCCCCCCTCCTCATCCCCTCCACCTTAAGCCGCGAAACACGGACGCGTGTACTTAAATCTAGTTCGGCCGCTCACCGCCGCGAGCGTCTCACGTTTTGGAGGAAAAATTCAGAAACCGTTATTAGAGGGCCAACCGTTCGTGGCTTCGTGCGCTATCAAGAATATTCACTTTCGTCAAGTGATGAATTTGGTAACCTCTATACTTCTAGTCCCTTATACTACTTCTGATTTTAATTATCATCTATATCTATATAAATCAAAGTCCTGACTGACTGACTGACTGATAATCAACGCCCAGCCCAAACCGCTTGCCCTAGAAGGCTGAAAATTTGCAGGAACGTTACTCATGAGTAGTAGGCGCGTACCAAGAACGATTTTTCTAATCCGCCGCCATATTAAAAAATGGCGACCAGAAATGTAAAAAATCTCTTCTATGCAGCAAAGTCCGCGCGTTTCAACAGATTTCACAAATATTTAGTACACTGGTTTCCTTTAACCTATAGACGGGTTGAATGGTCTTTTGGGTTCGATTTGTTGCCATCTTTTTAAATGGCGGCCAAAAACTTAAAAACCCTTCCTTATGGAATAATGATTAATGTCCACGTAAAAGTAATAAAAAATGCCCCGACGGGCTGACGGGCAACGCCGAGTGCCTTCGCTCCTAGGGTGCTACAAAAACATTAGTAATCAGTAAAATCTACCCATTCTTTGTATCATTTTGATGGAAGTTCTTATTACACGTGAGCGACGCCGCGGGTAACAGCTAGTATTAGAATAATTACGAATAAACGGTTTCTACATGCGCTGTATTTTGTATTTCCAGTCAAGTTATAAAAGCCGTTAACGAATCTCTTTGATTTGATTCTATCATCCAGTCCACCGTGATCTTAAATAAATTTCGAGTTAATCTGGGATATTTAAGCAATGCCAAATTATTGTTGAGCGCATGTACTCGTCGGCGAATGGGATTTCAGCACCATTGTAGAGAATATTTACATTTAATACTATTGCGGGCAAAGTAGGACATTTCGACTCGATAAAGTGCGGTGAACCATCACTTCTGGCCAACACGCGCCCAGCAGCAACTAGGCCGTTACGTTTGTGCTACTAGTGAAGGAGTTTTGCACTTAAAATGTTTAGAAATATTTGGACTTTTTGTTCCTTCAATTACAATCATTGGCTAACGACTCCGAGAAGTATGAATTAGTACGTTTTTCCCCTAATTTTATTGCTTTAACGTGAAGCCAAAAAGAAATAAAAATATTCTGCCATAAAATATCCAATTCCCCATGTGTCTTTTGAATACAATAACCATTTCTTTTATCAAAAATCAATAATGTTTGCCACGATATTTGTAACGCCTTTAACACTCAATCAACCAAAAACGAAAACATTTCGTGTCTATACTAAGCCTTTCTATATACCACCTAAAACACTTAAAAACATCACGAAATTTTGCTTTTTGTTATAATATATTGAACTGTGACAACCGCAACCGAAAACGTTATTCAAAGATTTAAGCTGTAGTTGCTCATACAAAAAAGTTATCGAAATATATCATTTTGCAATAAAGTTCAAAAAATTACAAAAACATTCCTACTCCAGAAAATAGTAAAACAACTTCTTCAAAGTATAGTTCTTGACATGTCCCTAAATAAAGGATTGTACATCATTTTAAGAATTTCGTACGTAGAATGATAAAGGGGTTAACATTTACTTCATTGGAGTCCCAATTCAATTTCAAACTCAAATAAAAAATAAAAAAGCTGAGGCGTATCATCGTATGAATCTCATAGGACAGAAAAAGGTTCGTTAGATAGTCTAAACCTGATACAATTTACAAGAAAATTGAGTTGATGACCGTTATAGGCCTACCCGTTTTGAGAACTATTATTAAATTATTCACTCGATGCGTCTCACTTTAGTTTCTTCGCCTGCGTAAGTCACACTCTCGTAATCGTCTTGACTATAAACATATAATAGCGTACAACTTGGTAGTACCAAAAGTGGAAGAGAGGAAAAGTATGAAAATGGCCAAAAGTCGCGAGTTATCAGAGTTTCGCCGTAGTTGACCGTTTTATTGGCGTAGCTATACTGGGCCTGTTCACTCCCATAAAATAGGTCTTGTGTTAATTCGTGGTTACGCGGTTACCGTCGTCTGCTATTGTGTATGCTAGAACTTCCTCGATTTGTGTTTGTAGTCAGGACAGAGTAGCTGGTAATGTTTTGAAAGGTATTTAAAGGTATAATATGGATTTAACTAAGGTTATCGAAGCAATAGAAGAGCACATAAAACTATGTTTAAAACAAATCTCGGTAATTTAGCTATAGCGCGAGCAGCTTGCGTCGTGACGCGCGTGATCGAGTGGGCTATGGTTAAACCAAGGAGCATAAATGACTGAATTACTTTCAGTCGCGAGTTTGCAAGTCCATCAGTCACTAGTAAACTAAATAGTTATTGGCGAAACTTTGATGTCCACGTTTTTTAACACAGGCTCTATGGCCGTTGTCATACTTTCCCTCTCATCCACATTTGGTAGTACCAAATCTCGTGTCGAAATACATTTCTTAACCACTCTAATGCTTTTAACTTATTAAATTTCATTCTCAGTGTAATGAATTCTGTTTCCTTTGTAGTCACAGGGTTTAATCATTTGCAATTGCGGCATGAATAAGAACTCCGTCAATACTTCTTCAATCCCTAGATGAATGCGAAAAACATACTACATTCTAAGAAATAGCAACAAAGATGTTTCACAAAAAGATGCCTTGCGGTACTAACATTTCTGTCGGTGTTTTTCAGGTATGAATATTAAAACAGGTATTAAATTCAAATATGTGATTTTGTGGCAAATTAAGTGTGATGTTTTTTGTGTCATTTTGAGTCGAAAATGTTCTATGACATTTTAGCGTCCGCGCTACGGTTTTCGAGTTATGATTTGAATATTTTAGGGATGACCCCTTCATTAAATTAGCGCTGTTTTCAATTTCTTAATTAAATTTAAGGGGTCATCCGTAAATTACTCCAATCATAACTTGAAAACAGTTGCTCGGACGGTAAAATGCCATTGAACATTTTCGACTCAAAATGGCCCAATAAATACGCTCTTTCATTATTGATGGACTTTTCACAAACACCCTGTATAAGTCCTTAAATAGTTAATAATTATGGTGTTTAATGTTCAGTGACAAATCAAAGGTCTTAAAATACGTGCGGCCTAATTAGGGAGTCAAAAGAGTTCTTAAATAGTATATCAAACCCCCTTTTTTACCTTTACTCTTTTATATTATAAAACCCCCGGTGCTTTCTTCTATTATAAAATTTAAACATAATTGCTTAAATGTGTACTTGACTTTCGGCTCACTCTGAACCGTCAATGTTTCTTCATTAACAGACACGAAAATCAAAACCCCAAAATTTATTTCAACTCGGCCCTCAATTGTTTACTCTCAGGTTCACGTATAATTCTTGATTTAACCGGTAGAGTCTAAGCCTTGGCGTTCTTCTTGTAATCTCTGAAGCAAGGATTATTTTATATACAGATGTAGTGTAGCTTAAGTGATATATAAACAGCCATTTCAAATAATAATGTAAAAAATGTCCTTGAAATATAAAAATGAAACAGAGCTTTAAAGCTCCAAAACTACTAAAGGCATTGAAATTACAAAAAGTATTTCCACATATTCACTTTATATTATGAAAAATCGAAATATTAAGGTTTTGTAGGATTTCTTTACACACGAACACACGCCGAACTGCTAACGCGACACACTAGTGTAACATCATACGTCACTCGGAGAGGTAAAAATTTTAAGGTGTTCTGGAATAATCAATTTTTGATGTATTTTCGACTTAAAAATTTATTTACATATGTAGACTCGAGATTTCAAGCGTCAGTAGTATCTGTACTTAGTATTTCCGTTTGTTGGTTTAGGCCATGCACCTGCACCTAAAACCTAAGCCTCAGGGCGTGAGACGTCTACGTCTCTGCCCCCTCCTTAGAACAATCAAATGGATAGAAAATGTTTCCCCCTCTCTACCATGGGATACAGAAGTTGCCCCAAATTATTTTCCTTTCCGAGATTTTTCACCCCCCTCCGTGACAAGAGAGAAGAGTCCCATGGGGGGGTGCAAACTATTAATGAAACATTTCTGGTCGGTTGGAAAACGGGAAATTTCCCGCGCATTGGCAATACAGGCCAGTTCGGCGGAGAAACAAATATGACTTGTAAACCCCCAACCCTGTGAGTTCTCTCTCTGCCCATGGGCAAATTTCAAACCACCACTCAATATTCTCCCGAGAAATATAATTCCCTTTTCCCATGTGACGATTGTGACCTATCTATTTCCGCCGTAATTCACAGCTCTTTCACATCCGAAGGTGTAATGGATATTTACTTTCCAGTTTTACCGCCCCGAGTGACGATGATGTCACGGAGAGGTAATACACTGGACATGTACGTGTATCTTTCACGGCGTTTGCAGTTCTCAAACCTGAGCAAACGTGTTCGCAGAAAGCAATTTTTGGCTTCTACTCCCATCGTTGGGGTTAAGATTAACTAGGGTTACGAGAAACGTCTAGCCTCGCAATGGCAGTGCTTCCACCAAAGGCTCTTATCATTTATTGTGAATCAATCGCCTTAAATACCTTAAATTTCCAAAAATTGTCAAAGAGGCACACGCTTGAATTGAAACGTCAACATTATCTATGTTTAAAATGATTTTAGGAATAAAGTTTCTTAAAACGATTTAACTAGAATTAAGGTAAATTAGTGACAATTAAAATAATATATATCAATTATATTTATTTAATTAAGAAAAAAAACCTCTTAATTTCGTCTCGACTCGAAGAGGTTTATTTTGGTTTCGCAACTTGTTTTTGGTTATCCATAATACGTTATACATATCCATGGTACGACCGGGTAGTTCAAGCACCGCAACGTTTACTTTTATGAACTTATTCTAAGTAGGCCTATAGTAGTTGAGAAAAACTCATCCAAAAATGGATGCATCCAGAACTGACAGTCTCTGAAAAGTCTGGTAATTGTTTTAGGAATCTGTAACATATTCCCAATCTTTTTGGCAGACCCCTCTCGGTTTACAATTTGAAAAATCATCTGATGGTACCTTAGTCAACTTGAGGGGATACGAGTACCAACTTCTATTAGCCATTTCGGAAATTCTTAACTTCAGGTAAATATTTTCGTAACTACGAAATTAATTAAACATAAAGTAAAACATTCGAAACATATAGCTACACCATTTTTGACCGATCCGAGCTGAGTCAGGGTAATGTCGGGGGTAAAGCTTACGACCTTCTCATTGAAGAACTTGGGGAAAATGTAACTACACTGTGACAAAAATGTTGACAGTTTAAGTAATTTAATTAAGATTTTTTCTTTAGAAAACTGATATTATGTTAGCGTCGTTGTCAGTGACACCAAACAGATTGCAAATTGTGGATTTCACTCCAGCGTACTTTGTGGATAGAGTTTCTTTCTTTTTAAGATCGTACCAAAATACGGAATTTACGAAACTGTCTTTTACGGAGCCATTCTCGATCAAGGTTCAATAAACTTGAACAGTTCAGTTGCCTGATTAAATGTCTCATATGAGGGAAAAAATTTATATTCTAGTTGTGGCAATGTTTGGTTCTTTGCACCATCTTTTACATTTTTTTTTTGGCGACGTTAACGAGAGATCGATCCACAGCTGTCCTAATCGTTTTAAGCGGAGTTTTTATGCAAGGTAATTCAGTTAATTGAAAAATATTACTGAAAATCCTCGTATACTGTGTTTTTAAATTTACCTAAACAATTTAGTGTTTGAGATTTACGAAAATGGCGATGTAAATGTTTGAAACTCTACGTACAAATTAGAGATTAGTCACAATCTACGCAGTCAAAGTTCTGGCCTGATAGATAATTAAAGCAGTCCAAATGTGTGAAAATCATAACAACTCTAAAAGCCCCAACTTGTTTTCCACCGTCTTGACATAGCCCTCCCCTTTACAGTGTAGGAGAACACTACCTACCTTGCCTGCCATAGACAGGCTTAAACACTGGTTTACTTTATAAGCGTTAACGCCTTAGTTCGTAAGTCAAACCATTATGTTACAAATAATATCTTTCATTGAGAATCCTGGGACACTCAGTGGTAACACGAGGTTCATAAACCTTTTAGTTTCAATGATCAGTTTAAATGATTAAAATTGTTCTTTAGGTTATAGCTTCAAATCATCCAACATTCGCCGTTACAAAAAGGCGTATTATATACTTTTCGGCTTTTGGATGTTTTGTGGAATATTTCTATCATATCAGTACGCAAGCGCCTTAACCGCTTCAAGCAGCGTAACTAAATCATTCAGCATAAACACATATGATCAATTAATTTTGGCTTTACAAAGAAAGGACCTGGTATTCGGAGTTCTAGAAGGAACAAGTACCTACGAACTCATGCTAAAATGGGTGAGCACCATCGTATTTTTAAAAGAGAATTTTTGTAACTGGTAAACGAGATCGTAATTACGTTTCCCAATTTAATTTTGTAACGTATAGGGTTCGTCGAATGAACATTTGGATGCATTTAGGCAAGTTTTTCTAGTTTACGAGCCGAATCAATTCATGACGTTATTACAGCAAGGCCGTCTAGTGGCGTTATCGGGAGAAAAAACCTTCATCGCTTTCATGCTCAAAAACAACTTGAAAAATTTTTATATGCTAAAGGAAACCTTATACTATGAAAACGTCGCCATTGCTCTGAGAAAAAATTTCATTTGTGAAAATGATTTTGCTATAGCGTAAGAATTAATTATCGTTGTAGCAACTTAAAGTCAGTTTGGATGATTTCATATCACTATGGCTACCTGTGCACTTTTTTTAAATCAAAATTTGCATGTCAAAATATTAAGCAGACTTCCACCAAAGGTTCAAGCAGATGCGGCTTTTCTTATATTTTACTACGAATTAATCGCATTATATACCCCAAATTTACAAATTTTGTGAAAAAGGTGTTTGCTAGAAGTCAAACGTTTACAATAGCTATGTTTAAAATTATTTCAGTAATAACGTTTTTAAAACGACTTAACTAGAATTAAGGTAAAATACTGGCGATTAAAATAATTAATATAAATTATATTTATATAATTATTTAAGAAAAACCTCTTAACTGGGTTGATAGCCCTCGGAGAGGTTTTATTTGGTTTCCCAACTTGTTCGTTTCTCGTTCTGTACATCGGAATCGGAGAGAATATTTTTTATGTCCCTGCCTTTTCCAACAATGTTTAGGTGTGGTGTTCTCCCTAATAATAGATTACGCAAGGATGACGCGTGTGCTTTGTCTTACCTTTCCACTTTTATTTGTAAGCTCCCCCAATAAAGCCTCCCAGCTTTTAAGATTCTAGTTAATTTTCTCTTTATCGTCTATTGACTTTTTCATTTCAGAATCAATATGCTGCGTGAAACTGGGTGTTTGGATAAATGGGAACGCGATTTGAAATTGGTAAATTCTGATAGTTTTGTCGGAAGTAATGATGTCTTTAGAATAAGCACAGTTCAAGTGATGGCTAGCATATTTGAATATCTGTCAATTGGTTGTATTATGGCATTATGCGCTCTGGTTTTCGAAATCTTTTTAGCAGTGAATTTTAGGCGAAAGAAATCAAAACGTAAAAAAGTTAGAAGACTTTTCTCAAGTTTTACTTAATTATAGTGATAAATTTGATCACTGTATTGATTTGATCCATGAGAAAATAATTAAAGCTAGAAGCTAATTTGAGTATAAATGTACTGGGCTGTTTTCTAGGCTTGGGATCAGTTTTCTGGAATGTTATAATGAGACTGTTCAGATAAAGCGGCATCATAAGAAAATAATATTTAGCTCCGTGATTTTCACCGAATATTTCAAGGAACTGTTAACCTATTGATTTTCTTAGACTTATTGTCTTTGTAAAAACTTTATTATATAAATAAATATTGATTAAGCCAAACTTCTTCAACTATACATTTTTAGAAATTTAACTCGACAACACAAACGCCTTCAATTAAAAAAATGGCATCGAAAAAAACCTAGCGAGCTGACCGAAACCAAGCCTATGATGGCATGCATTCTCGACGCAAGAATTGATTACACTCGGTTTTGCCGTCCATCTTCCTATGTAGTCTGAGAATCAATGACGTTTTACCTACGTCACTTCATGACAAACACTCAGTAACCAGTGACAAACTTATGTATCATATCTTGTGAACTTATGCTCTCACGTATTGAGCAAAATTTCCTTAGAAATTAGGGATGAACCGGTACTGTACCGATACCATATCGGGGTTTCCCGATAGCATCGGATCGGTTGGTTAAATAAGATACTAAACCGATACTCGTTTAATAGCCTACGTGACATGTTTATTTTTTTCAGTAATGTTTTGATGGTGATATTATCAGAAGGGAATAAGAGAGAAGGGAGACATTAGATACTACTTTGGTAACGAGAGTCCGACCAACCTCAAGAAAACCGCGAAAACTTTGCGCAAGTACACAGCTTTTAACCAATTTACTGCAAATATAGTTCTTTAAGTTCTCCGCGGTATCAGGCGGCCTATTTGTCTTAGGGCTGTCGATGTTTCGTTCTTGTGTAATTATAATCTCAAGTATGTATTTTATTGAAACTAATTTTTATTTTTTGATATTAATTCAGAATAATTAGTTTTCATCTATTTATTACCTTCGAATAATCTGATTTTGGTATGTTCTCAATTCCCGTGTATCTAAATTAATTGCACAGCTGGATTTCGTTTATCAACATGAAATTCGGCCATTTTTATCTCTTTCAATGTAAGTCGACCGAGACGTCACCTTCTTATGTGACGTCACAGCTAAGCCAGAAGTTAGATAGCCAATCAGTGAATGGTAGTTGATTTGAGGCTAGTAAGACTGTTGTTACGAGTGTAAAGCTTTATGGAGATATAAAGTGTGTCCCTTCTCTCTTATTCCCTTCTGATAATATCTTATTCCTATGAATTACAATCGTGATGATTGCTCATTCATATAAAAAGTACCTGAATTTAGTTTATTTAAAAACTAATGAGCAAAAATAGCTATAAAACTGTTGATAAAAATAAATATTTTATATGACCATATTTCGATATGACAAAAAAAAACAGGAAGTTTGTTTCGCAAATAATATTTCAAGTCTTGAATTAATTTAATTTTTAGCTTTCAATACTTCAATGATAAATCAACTAACAGTTACTAGATGTTTAAGGATAAAAGGGACTCTCAGCATATACTAGTTGAAAAAGACAAGCCGTGATATTATTTTGGAAATGCCTCTAAACATTGTACTTAGTAGGCCTAGTATAAATAATTAAATTACTCTTTAAACTATTTCTTAGTATTTTTGAAACAAATGTAAATGGCACTGTCCTACCAAAAATATCGGTATCGGTTGAAGTATAGGGTTTTTGGATCATAGTGAGTAAATATCGGTATCGGTTCCGGTTTGCACCGGTATCGGGTTAAGCCGGTATCGGCCATGTTAGGGTGCTTGTTACGATTATAGCTCTAAACCTATGATACTTTAAATTAGTATGGGTCTGCAGTAGGAACTAAGGAAGAAATATCGTATCGACATATATTTTTCCGGTAATTATTGGGTTATAATATTACTCGTATCTCTGATCCTATTAAAGTCTCGGGAAATGGAGGGAAATGTCACATCTTGAAAAGAAAATGCATTTTTGTAAAGGTCATTCTTGCAGCTCCTTCTTTCGGAGCAGTATTTTTTCGTAACATCTTGTAGGAAAGCTATTAAGTGGCACTGTGACGTATTATCACTTGAGAAAGAGTCGAAATCAAGTAAGTCTCGCTAGGATGTAAAGGTAAATAGAGTAAAGATCCATGTTTCCTTTCTAAATGGAGGAAAGGTGATTATATTTAGAGTACACACGCAACTGTGAAATCACAACGCTTGCCTTCCTTAAAGATCATTAACTCGAAATTATCATACTAATGCATTTCCAATTCCTGTCTTATTCTATATTTCTTATTCTATTAAACTTTCATATTGAACTCACCTCATATTAACAGTGTGCAATTAACGGTTCGATTGGGTATTATTATAACGATAGCCATAGGGAGAGAATAGGTTTATAGATAGTAGGTGATCCAAAGCTTAATTTTTGGAACTAGAGCTAGCATTTGCTACTTTACGAGCCTATTCACGGCTTATTCCCTGTGCCACGGTCGAGAAGGTAATCATACGCAGAGGGAGGTCGACACTATTCTGGGATAAAGGTGGCTTCTCATATCACAAGACGCGAGCAAGTTTCAAAGAAGTCTATTTTTTATTTTTATATCTAGATACTTTTGGTTAAACCAGAAGTCCATTAAATTAGCCTAATTTAATGGACTTCTGGTTAAACTAATCAAATTACGATACAATCCAAATAGTCACTTCCTGGCCGAGCCGGGTCTTGTCCTTTTCGCCTTAAAAATTCTGAAAACATTTTCAAATGAAATAGTGCATAAATTACTTTGGTTTAATGTACTTCCGATTGTTTTCGAGTTTAATTTGGTAAAATAGAAGCTAAGTTTCGGCGTTTAGATGGGCCTGAGTGTACAATGAGGCTAGATTTTCTTTTATTTAATGACCGTTCTCAAAGGTTGGAAACATAAATATTGATCCTAGGCTGAAGTCTAAAACGTTTATATTTTTAAAAGGTTTCGCGCAAGTAAGTACTGCGGAACAATGAAAGGAAAATGCAACACTTTCTATGCTCAAGGAGTCTTATTCATTCTAATACTCCTTGTTGTAAATAGGTGAGATTTTTGCATTTAATTCAAATAAATAATCCGATAATGTACTGGAAAAATTTGCAAGTTTGTAATATATCGAAGGGAAAATTCATGAAACCAAAAGTAAATAGATTATAATCTATTTACTTTTGACGAAAGCATGATTTATAATAAATAAGTTACTAAGAAAATAGAATTGATATTTATGCTGTAGTTGATTAACTTAATTCTGTTCTGGTATAATTTCAAGAGGTTTAAATAACCCAGTATTACAATAATAACCTAGTCAGTCAAAGCCAAATAATTTTTAAAAATTTCTCAAAAAGAAGATTTAGCAACGGATTCGATTGGAATCCATACATGCCATCAGAATGCGTTGGAGGCATGAACTTCAGTCTGCCTGGTAATAAATATCCAATGCTAGAGAAAAATAATTTAAACAAATTTACCATCCTATGGCTTTTGAAACCGCCGGTATAACTAAACATGGGTTTAAATTTTCCAACAGAAACGGCTATCGAACTAAACATCAGTCTAGTAATAAACGCAATTTACGAAATATCTGAAGAAAGAATGGTAAGTAGATTTTTAAATGAACCGATCCAGCAATAAA
This sequence comes from Phalangium opilio, assembly GCA_019434445.1. NCBI lineage: Eukaryota > Metazoa > Arthropoda > Arachnida > Opiliones > Phalangiidae > Phalangium > Phalangium opilio. Next base: position 1,318,098 of record JAEQBA010003339.1, read on the forward strand.
AATTCATTTTGTTCGATTATCAACTGTCATTTAGGCCTATTGAAAATGTAATGACTCGCAATGTATAATGTGTCAGAATTAAGGGGTGGGGGTGTTATTTGGGTGATTTCGAGTCAAAAATGTTCTATGACATGTTTTCTATCAATCCAACTGTTTTGAAGATAGGCACCCTCCACAGACCAAGCACAACCATTTAAATGTCACAGCTCAATATTTTCGAGAAATTTTGATTTTTGCTATGAAAGAGGACCGTTCACTTGAAAATAGCGGGTAATGAGTAAATCAATAAAAAATGTACTAATTTTTTTTAGGAATTTGGAGTCCAGTTGGATTTGTACGAGTTTTGGCACGATGCCTATTTACTTTACCAGCGTTCGGAAATGGGCATAAAGCGGGCAGCAGTTTTATTGCCAACTAAAATTATCAATTGCATTTGGAAACCAGACACTATGTTCCATAATACTAAAGCGGAAAAGCTTTACGAGAACACCGGCCCTAACTTGTTCTACAAATTGATCCTTAACAGGGGAGTCAGTTCTGTTATGAGAAAAAGCAGGTAAAAGTAAACCGCAAATGTAATAACAGATGTCTGAGGACAAATTCTGCATCTTTTTCCAAGTTAACCCATAAAGGATTTTTCTAACAGGTACAAACTATCGGTAGCGTGTCCAATGGATTTCGAATACTATCCCATGGACACTCAAAATTGCTCCATTCAAATATCTCTCTGTACGTAATTCAGCTTGCAATGCAAACTTGTATTTATAAATGATTTTTGATTAAATTTAATTAGTTAATTCAAGAAAGAGTGAAGTTTTGTTACAATGGGCTGACCAGTTCTCCAATTTTACTTTGCTCGACACGGACACGCCCTTAAACTATGCCATTAAGAGACTACCTTGGACCAAAAGTGAACTTCAATATCCCGGTAAATCATATCATACATTTCATTCTCTTCGTGCTCGTTTAACCAAAGAAAATATACGCTCCAGGAATGGAAGGTATGTCTGGGGGTTGGGTTGACCAAAGAACTTCCGGTCTATGTAATTTCAATGGTAGCCGGAAATACCTCGGTCAACCGAGCCTGCCTTTGGAGCGTACTAGGAGGGGCCAGACAAAAATTTACACTAGAGGAAGCTACACTTTCCATTCCTGGGGCGTGTATCTTCTTTGGTTTAACGCAAACGTGACCTGTTTAACGTAAACTTTTCCAATGCATACGGCTATTAAGAGTTACTACGATAATTCTTTCAACTTATGGTTTTTCAGGAGTGGCCGTTGTTATCGAGTACTTGCACGCCAATTTTTTATTCGAACGGTCACTGAGCGCCAGTCTCTTCAACATCTACATTCCTTCTTTTCTCGTTGTCTGTATGTCCATGATCTCACTGTACCTTGACGTGAATGCTGTTCCTGGCCGAGTGACATTGGGGGTAACCTCTATCTTGACTTTGTCCACTCAGATAGTCCAGGCGAGAAGCGGACTTCCGGTCTTAGATTACATGACGGCCATCGACGTATGGCTACTGGGTTGTCTAGTCATAGTCTTTATGACCTTGATCGAATTCACAATAGCACACCTCGTAGCTAATGCTGTACGTACATAACACAAACATACGCCATTGATCTCGCCTTTTTGAGACACTCTTTCTTAGGACTGCAGTTACTGGCACATAAAACCAGAAGAATCGTTGTCTACCTGCCACTATTGTATGAAGAAGCAATTTCACACTGTGGTCTGGTACTGTAGTAATCTGGCGACGGGATGGAGTAGGCTGACTAAGCTACAGACTACTCTAGTTGGCCATGATTTTAAGCATAAAGTCAAGATTAGGGGGCCCCAAATCTATAGACTACACAGAAACAAATCCAGGCGGCGCCACTTAAAAATACAAGGTCCTCTTGCGTATATAAGTATCGTAAGAACTTCGTGGACCAGATCCCATTTCTTGAAACCATTCTTGGCCATTAGCCAAGATGTTTTCCAGTTCGCCGGTTTCCTAACGCCCAGTATACTTTAAGGGTTCGGTCACTTGGGTTGATTGGTTTACAAGGCTTACCTTTGATTGTGCTAAAATGATTACGCGTAATATGTAATCGTTGTTCAGGGAATTTGATAGTGATGATAACTTAGCTATACTTTCAGATTAAGACAATGATCTTAATCATCCTTACGTTACGTTTTCTTACGTTTTGTTAACAGAAATCTAATCAAACTGCGGAGAAGCCTACTACAAGTATTAAGGGAACTTTGGCTTGGACTGAATCATCGTGTTTCAAATGTCGATATCATTACAAACCACCAAATTCAAAACCACGCCTTGATCAAGGCAACAAAATAGTCAAGAGACCAACAAAATGCGGAAACTCCGTAGATAAAATTTCTCGAATTTTGTTTCAAATTATTATGCTTCTTTTCACTTGCATTTATTGGATGTATTATTTAAAAAAAGCTTACGCTCAATAAGAAATAAAATACAACAGCATCGATTTTTCTTCAAAATATTTCAATTAATCGAGGGTTAACTAATTACTTTCATTGGAAGTCAAACTCCCTTCGTGAAAAAGTTCCCAACAAGCTTAAAGATTTAAACCGTCTTGTTTTCCGAATTTGAATAAGAAAAGACTCGAGTGCCAACTGTTTAGCAGTGCCATGGCGGTGCTTATAATGGTTGTAGCAAAAAAGGTTGTCTTGAGTTTAGTTCAGTTCTGTTCACGGTTGTTGATTTTTTTAAGATTTTTTCAAAAAAAAAAAAAAATAAATGAATAAATAAAATAAATCCAATGAAGTTGATTTTTAAATCCGATTTTATTTTTATTGATTTATTTTCTTTTTTTGGGCTACTAGTTAGTAAAACAACAATCTGTAAACTTTTGAGTCAAAATGAACCACAAGCAAACTAGCGATCATTCTAGAGGGCCGGTGTTTTATAATCATGTCTTTAAACTGAAAAATCTCAATATCTCGACTTCGGTCATTCAATTTTCTTCTCTTATCGTTTATTTTTTCTAGTCTTTGTCCACTAAGACATTTTTTATTAATAAATTATGTCCTTAAATAGAAATATTGAGGATATACAGGGAAGGTTAAACATAACCATTTCGCATGCGTGTCCCTTCTTATAAGGCTCGCAGCGGATAAAACGTTTACCCTTAATCTACTGGATTTGAGCAGCAGATTTCGAGCAGCTATTTTGAAAGACAAATCTATGGTAACTCATGTTTATTGAAAAAAAAATAATTTCTAAAAACACCTTTTACACAGAGCCTATAAACACCTTTCTGGTGAAATTATACACCTCTATAAGTGATGTTTAACACCTAACAGGAATTAAAAAGCACTAACGTCAATGGAAATTAAAAACACCATTTTGAAAGGGTTTTTAAAGACTTTTTCTGGTATTAATATACACCTCTTTCAAAGTGATTTTAACATCTAACAGGATATAAAAAGCCGTAAAAAGCACCTTCAGTGAAGGTATTATTTCGCACAATTTTCAAAGGTGCGTATTAACATCCTCTGGAAAGGTGCTTTTAAAAACCAATAGGGGTGCTACTGGGGATGCATTAGGAAACAGCTCTAAAGGTGGCAATAAGTTCCATTATTTTTAACAGTGTGCAGTAAACTACTGAAATACAGACTAGTTGAAAGTTCCTTTCAAAGACGCGATATATATATTAAGATGTACACATGTTAACTCTCAACGTGTTCTCATATATTTCGAGAAAGAGAGCGATGAAAGAGGCGGAGAAGCCCAGGATACAGACGCGAAAAATGGCCTTAAAAGCTTGCACGTTGATTACGACGAAAGCATCCGGTTCTTCGACTGTCTGACAAGGATGCGATTCCACTTTGAGAGATGGGTTTAGGTCCTCGTAGCAACCACCCTCAGTCAGTTGGCGCAATCTGACAAATGAGAAATTTAACGTAGAACTTAAAGCATAGCGCGGCTCCAGTGGATCCCCTACAAGTTGACTTTCCTTGCGAATTCCAGTTTTGTCTTGACAAAGCTAGAGGCATTTGTGGGCGGGATTTATACGTGCATGTATAAATCCCGCCCACTACCCTTTGCTAAGCCAAACCCTTAGTTCAGGAGGAAAGTCCCCTTATAGGGATCCACTGGAGCCGCGCTATGCTTTAAGAGGGGGAAACTGACCTTTTGTTGACTGTCTCAATCAAGGTTTGCGAAATGTTTCTGCTGAAATACATCGTCTTGTAGGCACATTCCACAGAACAGTGTCAGACAAGATTATGAACCTCTCGATTTTCGATTTCCGCATGAATATTGGCATTATTTAACAAGTTGCTTATTTTTTGGTAACCCGTATGTGGGTTCGCGTCAGCTCGCTTTATAACTTCAGCAAATGCGGGGCTAGTCAATGCATTTTTCTAAAACCAAAAATTAAAAAGTAAGTAAAAATTCTTTTATCTTTCTTAAAATCCTTGAAGCGCTTTGAAGGAGACGTGTCTTCACAAAAACAATTTTTTTCAACTGTACAACTACCAAACTCCTATTTCCTTGCAATTTCTAGCAGTCAAGCAGTTTACCCTACCACAAGAGTTTAGTTGACAGGTGGCTATGGTGTTTTCGTACCAAACGATCCAAACCATACAAAAATATAGAGTTTAGTTTGATGTTTAGAGAACTGAAAAACAAGTAACCTCTAAGCTGTTCATAAGCCTGATCGTAAATATTGTACATGCTAAAGTTTCTTTCGCAATCGATAATTTACAAGTATCAGCATAAGTTTATATGATATGTTCCATAGGTTTGTCACTGGTCTCTGAGAGCTTGTCATGAAGTGACGTAGGCTTAGTACAGACTAAATAGGAAGATGGACTGCAAAGCCACGTGTAGTCGATTCTCGCGTCGTTCTCAAACTATCTCTCAGTAAGTCTCTGGCATTGCGAAGTGTAGGAAGTGTCATAATTATGGAACATATCTTATAAACTTATGGTATCAGCAGAAGTAAATAGGGGGAAGTACGTTTCTCCAGCTTTAGCTAGTGTAAGGCGTCCCTTTATTGTAAAATCACGCTTTGCGGCCCAAGATTTGAATTCGTCCAATGAGAGTGAGGCAACTTATCCAGAGAAATTTTCTTTCATGCGCCACCACTCGGTCATAAAGTTCACTATTCAGGGAATTTCAGGCTAGTTGTGTTGTTAAGCTTAGGCAGAGGCTTAAGTTCATTTTCATTCTAATCACATCTAAATTAATATAACCAGTAAATATTTAGTTTTATTATTCTATTTTTTTTTATTTAGAAAACATTCAGTTATTATTAAAAATGTACTAAAACAGGATATCAGGCCGAATAAAATTTTAGGCTGTTACCAGAGCCAGGCAGTCGACTCCGTAGTCCCGGTCCCGGTCCGTAGCTTGCCGGCCCTGCCGGGCCGACTACAGAGCGAAGGTACGGAGCCGACTTGACTCTTGAGTTGAATCTGCAGGAGCCGACGAAAAGAAAATAGTTTCGGGGAAATGTATTCATCCGCGAGTTCCCGCCAAAAACGCGGTTGCGGTAAGGCGCGAAAAATACCATAACTCGACGCCTCTCGAAACCCCCTTTGATACGTACTTCCCCCTATTTACTTCTGATATCAGTGAATACAAACACCCATTAATTGTCTAATGAGGAGGATTGTGGAAAGGTGATATTTTTCGTTCTTTCGTTTATTTGATGGAGCGTCCATTTGACTGGGCCACTTCAGTGAAAGGTTCTATCTTCTAGAAGTGCAATGTTCGTAAACCCCGTTGCTTCAAAAAAATACCCGAATAAAACTGTAGATTGCGTCACTTTTCGTTAGAACAGGATCTGCACCCGGAAAGTGAAATATATCGTCAATGTTGTCGAAGGGAAGGGCTTCCGATTTGTTCGAAAACTGCGATGTCACTTCCGAAGATACGAAGACCAATACTATGAAAGATGACAGGCTCCACACGACAGAAAGAAACCGAGTTACTCCTTCGCACTTCACACCTTGAGGACCTTAAGAGAAGACACGGTTAGAACTGTAAAATGGACGAAGAGTTTCTTTTGAAGGTTTTACTCGTTCCCAGAAGACATTGCAAGAAAAACATGGAATCAAGTTCCGAATTCACTATCCCGTATTTGGAGCTTAGTTTCCCTACCATGTAAATCAGCAGAGCCAGACCAAAGAGAACCACAACTATCTACATTAATGAAAATTAATTAGAATTTTCGACGCGTTTTAGTATGGTCACAAATTTCAAAGTAAAATATTAAACTGTCTAATCTACGACAGTTTGCGCCGTTATCAGCTATTACAACTTATTTTACATTTTTAGCCACATCGTATGATGTACTGTACATCTACAATGAGGCTCTTAGTTTCACCTGCCCTGTTGTCATTCTCGTCGTAGTAGTAGTTGTAGTAGTGTCAAGAGAAGCGCCTTTGGCAGTATAAAAGTTTTCGTTCGTCATTGAAGGGAGAGTGAATAGGTGAAAATTGTGATGAGGTGATATTTTTCGTTCGTTTATTTTAAAAATATGGGGATTATAATAGTAAGTTTAAGCATTGCATTTAATGGTACTAGTAAGGTAAAGCATTTTGTATTGTGTTTTAAGTTTGCTCGATATATTGAAAGCGAGAGAGGTATTGACTTAATTTAATTTGGAGGTTTAATAATCTTTTAAAATTTCTGTCACCCGTCGACAATAAGGGTTTCACGCTTTTTATCCCGCTCCCCTATTTCAAATATCAAAGAAATCGAGGGGAATTTTTAAAAGCTAAAGGAAGTATATACCGACGTTATATTTGGAATGGTTTTAAGGTGGTGTTTATTATAAGACGTTGCGTCTATTTCTCCATAAATCGAGAAGAGATATTACAATTACAACGTAGGTAAATTTATTTAAGTAAGGATTAAGTGTTATAATTTTTTTGGTTAGGGCATCTCTGACCTTCAGTACTTATTTTAACGCGTATTTTCCGGTAATCGTTTTACCACTGTTAAAGGATGCGCATCGTGGGATACTCACTCAAATGTTTTCTGTACGCCTGTTAAGTACGGTACGATGTGGCTACTAATACGAGCTCTTGGGTCGTTGTTATTTAGAAATTAGGAATTTTAATTTACCCATTTGTCAACAACAGAGTAAATATCATTTCCGTTTGATTGATTTGTTCCGAATAAAACTTGCGACCTTATAATCAAAAACGGGTGCGAAGTAATGAAGGCATTGAAACGATCCTTGGACAGAATTAATGGGTTTAAAGAAAAGTCTCCTTCCTGTGTTAGGAAAGCGTTCATTATATTATAATAGGAAGAAGATGGTCGCTTATTTCGAATTACACAACGACTGACATTTCTCTGGAGCATGCCGAAAACCCCATTCCACGAGTTACCAACTTTCGCACCCCAAACTTGTTCCGTACTGGGGATGATAGTAACGCTGCCAAAATATTTTGTGGAATGTGGTTATTGGATTGAAAAAAGAACGTGAAAACTGATTTCAAATTTGATTACTTAATACTGTCAAGACGTTTCAGAACATGAAGAAAATTTATAATATAGCCAGCTTTCTCTCCTTGGTCACTCACAATAACATGCGGTGAACTCTGGTAAAAAGACCATGTATCAAATTCTTGCTCAATCGATGTGCATTCAGGCACAGAGAAGATTACAAAAGGAGGCAGTTTAACCAAGAGAGGCCCTTTTATCATTATACCTCTAGTAACTGTTAGTTGATTTATCATTGAAGTATTGAAAGCAAAAAATTTAACTAACTCGAAACTTAAAAAATATTTGCGAAACTTTTAGTTTTTTGTCATTTCAAAATATGGTAATATAAAATATTTATCTTTTTATCCACAGTTTAATTGCTATTTTGGCTTATTAGTTATTAGATAAACTAAATTCAGATACTTTTTAATAAATGAGAAATCAACACGGTTGAGATTCATAGAAATAAGATATTATCACCATCAATACATTACTAAAAGAACTGAAAATGTCATGTAGCACAGCGCTTCTCAAACTTTTTAACCTTGCGGGCCGGTTTTTTTTTTCAACTATGTATGACGGACCATACCAGCCGCATGTCCGCGGACCGGTGCCGGTCCACGGACCACAGTTTGAGAAGCGCTGATGTAGCACCATCTAACTCATTTTAAACAAGTATAGGTTTAGTACCATATTAAACCAACCGATCCGATACTATCGGGAAACTCCGAGTATCAGTGCCGATACCGATATGGTATCGGTACCGGTTCATGCCTAGTTTACACAAAATACTCTAAATAATTTGAACGATAATATTATTGACATACTCAAAAATTAACATTGTTTGGAGAGTGGGAAGAATTTGAAAAAGAAAAAAACATTCTTTAAACTCACTTCACGAAAGACTGCTGTGTAGTATTTTGCTATTTCGGCGGTCATTTTGTCTTCTTTTGATTAATTAAGTATACTCGTGTGGATCTGTTTTAAAATTCTAGGCACGATGACTGCAACCGAATAGAAGTAAATAGCGAATTTCCGAAATGAACTTTATTTAGGTTTATTTTCGAACATTCGTTCGATTTTGCGTTCGTGCGACCAATATATTAATTTCAATAACATGTATTTCTTTTCATGTTTTCACGCATTACCTTAAAAGCTTTAACTTGTACACAATTGTGTTTTCTTTTGTATAAATAACCACTTTGTAACTGGGCGCCGCTCCATGGAGGCCCACCGATACTGCACTTATAAAACTTCCCATTAAATATAAAGTAGAAACTAGTCTTCAGTTAACGATTTAAATCAGAATGTATGTAAAGAACATGTGTCATATTCAAGTCTAACCAAAATCTAGTAAATTATTTGAAAGATTATGAAAAAAACTTGGAATTGACATGAGCGAAAATTGGTATTGTTTGGGGAGTGGCAAGAATTTTAAAACAAAATGCTTGAATCTCACTTCACGAAAGACTGCTGTGCAATATTATTCGACGTACATTAAATAGTACTCGTGTTGATCTGCTTTCACTTAAGCAATGCAATCTTAACCGTATATTAAGAAGTGAAATCTATACACGTAGCTAATTGGGTTCGTTCTCAAGTTGAAGCGTACTAACGATTTGGTAACGGCGCAATGTTTATTTCACATGGGTTGAAGGAATGGATCCTCGCAAACCGACGCAAAAAAAAACTATAGTCGTTTTTGGACATAATTGCCGTATTTTCGCATTAGAGCGTTCATATTTTCTCATTTGTGGCATGAGTGAACATTGTGGCATGAGTGAACATTGTGGCGTGTCACAAGTTGTTTTTTCAAAGTTCTAAAGAAGTTAGACATAAACAATTTATCCATTTTTAAGTATTTTTTTCTAAGGATCCATGTTTTCTTTACGAAGTACAACAAACAAAACAAAGCACGTTATAAAATATAGCAATTTATACGTCCTCCGCGAGTCCATCCAAGCATTTGAGATTTAAAATTTTAGCTGTGGTTGAAATTTCTTTCCCGAACATTTCCAAGGAAAATGTGTCTTTCAAAATGAATTTTCTTTGTATTTCAAATTCTAGTTAAAGCTCTTTTGCGTCAAAATTTCTTGCTTTGTAATTTGATTCCGATTTTGGTGTGTTACCATTTCAATTCGTTCAAGGCTACACGTGCGTGAACTTTAAAAGTTGATATGCGCACTAATGCGTCTAAACTTTCACTATGATGTGCGGGTCAAAATGGAACAATGAAAAGTTGTTTCTATTTTCGGTTACAATATCTATTTGAACGCCATTCTAAGTCTTTTACCAGGTGATTTAGAGATGTTTCTGTTCCTCATATCAGAAGATTCCTTGCAAAATTTGGAGTCGGAAATTCCTGAGCCGTTTTGGTCTAAACCAAACCGTTTCGGAGTTACAAGCCAGTATTGGGACCTAATACTCTCTTCAGTCGATGTGAAAAATCTTGGTTTATAAGAAATAGCTCGTTTAATTTTGTTTTTACTTTCGAAAAAAAAAACGGATTGTAAACCGATTTTAGAATATACATTTCATAGTTAATATAAAGCGAATAATTTAGACGGGTTCAAATATAATACGAGTAAAACATATCTGCCACGAAAAATAAAACAGTCGTGAAATCATTTTAGGATAAATTAAATATGAAGGTTCTCGTGTGAATATCTCATTTATAGTAAAGGCTGTTGGTTTTTTTTTACAAAAAAAGGAAATCAACAACGCCCTACAACGTCACACACTTAAAATTATTCAACGAACTGTTGAGATGCAAAGCATAACCTAAAATATTACGTGTTTCATATTATGCTTACAGCTTCTACTCCTTGGTACATGCCCTTGCCTAGTTTTACCTTGTGCTAGTAAGATAAGTAATCCTAAAAACCTTAATATTTTCTTTTCCCCGCACTGAAAACTCAAGCATTAGAAATATTTTCCGCATTCCTATGCCTTTAATATTTGTGTAGCTATATTTCGATATTCCAAGATAATCTATTGGTAATAATATTTGAAAAGTTGAGTTGAGAAAATTTAGGTATTCCACATTATATATATATATATATATATATATAGTCTAAAAGCAGACCTCGACGTTGCTACTTGCTTGAAGTTGCTTCATTGTATTTCTTCCTGGTCGAACTGAACCAAAAAGAAAAGACACCCTAGGTAAGTGGAATATGATTAAAATGGGCGTTGAGTTACGTATCCTCTATGAAACTCTAAAAAGGTCTTAACGGTTCAGAGTGAGTCGTCATAATTACAGGTCTGATAAGGCAATAACTTCCGTTCTTTAGTGCATATTTTCATTTTGTGCAAACAAAGAGGGGGAGTTAAAGGCTTGGCTGGAGTGTTCTCGTTCTGAGACTGAGAGTTTTCCTCTGATACCGTTTTCCTTTGGGCTAATTTTTTGTTGCCGGCGCTGGCGGCAAAAAACCGAATTTCGCGTAATGCTGTTACAGGATCAAACAAATTATCGACAACTTCAAATGTCAATGGAATATACCCATGACAGTAACATATTTAATCTTGTTTCAGTGGAACACATTATTCGTTCGACTTTGGTAGGAAATAGCTATGTTCGGAAGAAGTCAATTCTTATACTAGTACAAAGTGCGTATTCCATTGGTAGGGTGGAAAATGCCCCTTAAGAACCGATAAATGCAAGTTTGCCACGTAAATCCATTGGTGTTACGATCATGTGATCGTGACGACACAATAAATGTTGTAGTATGCATATTCCATTGGAAAAATTAAAATGTCACATTCCCATCGCCCTAATTGCCGGAACAAAAGCGTGAAAGCCGAATTTTTCTTCCGAAAAGTAGTTCAGTTCAGTTCTACTCAATTTAGAGCTTGCGCAGTGCCATTCTTTGATAATTTTTGATGCACTTTACCACACCCACTTTGCTTTTCGACCTTTGGGATCTTTGCGGGTATCCAACTGGGCCTTGGCTTTACCAACGCCATCTACATTTTTTTCTATGGACATGAATATGCCTGATAGTTACACGATCGCTCCACGTTCATTACATTACTACCGACGTTCGAGCAGACGATAATTATGAAACGATAGCCCATGAAATCGTATTCCAATGGACTTTATAAGCGCCATGTTTCAAATAATTATTGCCGTGTTGGCAAGTCAGTAGTGCTGGCATGGCGCTGGGAGTTCCAGGCTAATTTTACCAATGGAGCATGCACCGCGTCTCATCACTACTGAGCTTAAACCATTGGAATACGTAAAGGTTTTTCGAGCGCCTCCGGCAGTAAAAAATCTGCCCAAAGGAAAACGCCATGAGCTTCCAGTGTGCGCGCGCATCTTGGTCTGCCTTCTTATTGGTTGAAATAAGGTAAACCGGATATTACGAGGAAAATATAAAAACTAAATAAAAAAAAAGCGATAACACCCAAAATGCCTTGCTAAAGCTGCTAGCTTCAACTTCCACTCTTTCTACCCTCTTTGGTGCAACTTGGAGATGGTTCAGCTTTACAATAGACAAAGGTTAGCTATCACTAAGAATATTGCCGAGGCATAACGAGAGGATTGTGTTTTATCACGACAACCGTTCTATAATACTTTCAGTGGCGCCGCCAGGGGGTAGGCTGGGTAGGCTACAGCCTACCCGTAAATTTCAGAGGGGCCCCGAAATGATGTTCCCATAATACTAAAATACCATAATTACAATATGTTGATCTACAATGCAATTTACTTTAGACAAAGTTTCATAAGGATGATGTTCCTTTTAGCATTTGATTTTTACAATATTCTACAAAATGGGGAATGGGTTAACACACTTGTGGTAAAAGTTTTTGACTAGCCTGAAAAGTTATCTCGCTTTTTGATTTTTAGCCACATCGTATGATGAACATCTACGATGTGGGTATTAGTTTGGCCTACCCTGTTGGCGGTATTGTAGGCGATGTTGTAGTGTACAGTAAATGCCTTTGGTAGTATAAACTTTTTTGTTCGTCATTTGAAGGGAGAGTGAATGGGAGAGGAATGTGGTGAAGTGATATTCTTCGTTCGTCATTGAAGTGAGACTGAATAGGAGAGGATTAAGCATTGCATTTAATTGTACTAGTAAGGTTAAGCATTGTGAATTGTGTTTTACGTTTTCTCGATAAATTTAAGGCGAGGGAGAGGATTATGGCATTGCCTTGATTTAAATGGGAGGTTTCCTACTCCCTTTAAAATTTCTGTCAGCCGTCGACAATAAGGATTTCACGCTTTCAATCCCGCTCCCCTATTTCAACATTCAAAGAAATCGAGGGAAATTTTAAAAGCAAAAGGAACTATATACTGAAGTTATTTTTGGAATGGTCTTAAGGTGGTGTTTATTATTGGAAGTTACGTCTGTTTCTCAAGAAATCGAGAAAAAATTTAAAAGCAAAGGAAAATATATACTTGCTTGTGAACCCGTGATAGTACAATTATAACATATCTACATTTATTGAAATAACGCCAATCAATATACCACTGCTTAAAGAATTTTCAAAACAAAATCAAGTATGTTACGCTTTCAAGCGCAACGAGAGGCTAATCACTCATTGGGATAGGAATTTAGCACTGTAATAGATAGCTCATGGAGATGCTAATCACTCAAATTTTCTGCACTTCTATGAAGTCAGAATTACGGGTAATCATTTAATCACAGTTAATGGTAGAGCATCGAGGGGCTATTCACTCAAATTTTCTGTACGCCTGTTTAGTACAGTACGATGTAGCTACTATTACGGCCCTGGTATGTTATCGATTGGGCGTGTTATCAAAACAGCATTGTCCAAAACGGCTTTTCCATAAACGCGTTTGCCATTATAGCCATTTCTCGTTTCAGCGCATTTTGATTACAGCGTTTATATCTTGAGCGTTGTTTCGTATTGTTGAAGATATAAGTATTAGAGCTCGGCATTATCTATCTATTATCCACCTTATTTTATCCATAATCCAGAATTATCAAAAGAAGTTGTATATTAAATCGAATTATGTCCACAACATTTATCTATAAATAATCGATTATTCACTAATTTACGGATAACGGTTGGATAGTGCCGAGCTCTAATTAGTATTGATTTCAGCTTTAGGTTTGAATTTTAATGGTTGTCAAACAAACAGTTTCGTGGTCTAGTGTGTTAATGCGTTTTAATGTTTGGTTGGGAACTTGGGATGGGTTATTTGAACTCCTATAAATTACCTTCCACCTTATCCAAAATATCCTCCTATTAATTAGCTGCCACCTTTTCCAAAATATTCTGATATTGATTAGCTGCCACCTTTTCCAAAATATTCTCCTATTAATTAGCTGCCACCTTTTCCAAAATATTTTCCTATTAATTAGCTGCCACCTTTTCCAAAATATTTTCCTATTAATTAGCTGCCACCTTTTCCAAAATATTTTCCTATTAATTAGCTGCCACCTTTTCCAAAATATACTCTTATTATTTTGCTGACACCTTTTCCAAAATATATTCCGCGAACCAGTCCATAACCTGAGGATCACAAACGGTTATGAAACGCTGTAGTGCTAAATCGCTGGTTGGGAAAATAGCGCTATATTGAGAAACGCGGAAACAGCAACCGCGGTTTTGCAAACCGCTGTTCTGGGCACCGCTTTATTCCAAAACTCTCTTTTGAAAACCGCTCAACTACCCGTGAACCACGAGCCCTTGGGTCGTCTTGTTGGTTTCGCGCTCTTTAACCATTAACCCTCTTCCTCTCCCATTCCTTCTGTTCCCATAAAACGTCTATAGGTCAGACTCCTTTTGGTAAACCGATTTCCCTTTTCCTCACCACATCGACAGTGCACAGTGACCTCATATGGGGATTAACTGAAAATACCCCTCACCTCTCTCTCTCTGGCTTCGTGTTTTTATTATTTTTGGAAACTAAAGTTTATATAATCAGGGATAGATTTAATTTTAGAAGTAGGAATGGAGAGAGAGGTTAGTATTGTCTTCAGTCCGATCCATAGCCCAGTAAAGAGCCCCTCCCTCCAACACGTAACGAAATGTTTAAATCATCTTAATGGCTCACTTAAACTACGTTTTGATGACGTTGCTGACTGGGACGGCGAAAAATACGTAATTCCTTTTTACCTCTGTCGCTATGACCCGCCTCTTCTTTCATACTCACCCCTTCCCGGGAAGGGGGTCTGGGACTTTAAAGCGCGCCCACATTACTCTGTTCTCCATTCCTACTTCTAAAATTTAATCTATCCCTGATATAATACTATGTCTATTGTCTGATAATACTGAACTTTAATACATTAAACTTCACTATATGAATAATTTGATAAAAATGGTTGTTAATTTAATATTATCGACGCTGTGGAACTAAATTTTACTCTTGAAATTTTACAAGGGGCCCCCAAATATTCCTTAGCCTATCTGCAAAAAAATCCTGGCGGCGCCACTGAATACTTTAATCTTTACTCGTGCTTTTCAATAAGGAACAATAGCCCCACATCCAGGTAAATACTCTCAATAATGTTGTTTTTTAAACTTTAATAGCTTTCAAATAGATCGTATCGTACACCCTTTTGGCGAAACGAGCGAAGTGCTTTACCAGAATGGTTCCTTGTTGGGTCCAATTATTAATATCGAATTCGAAGTGCTATAAAATATACTTTATGTTAAGTATATTTGAAATAATCCTCTATATTGGCTCTGAATTTTCCATATTTTCTGAAAAGAAAAATTAAAACTTTTCAATACAATTCAAGGTAATTTTTTGGGCTTAAATCATTGATTACTGCTAAAAGCGCTAAAGTCGATTACTAAAAATTCTCATATTTTCATGGGTAATTAACTATTACCTTATAATTAACAAACTCTGGCAGATTCCATCAATGTGAGGCAAGCAAAGGTTAGCTATCAACAAACAATTTACTTTTAGTCTTGCGTGGTAGGAAATGAATGTATGTTTTTTCTTAATGCAATTCGATTCATGTAGTGGCATATAATAAATTGTGTTTAAGCAAATTGGTTGAATAATATTTCGGTTACGAAGACGGCTACTGCTCCAAACAACAGTATGAAGAGCCAGTAGAAAGGAACGAAGACGCTACTGAGGTCCAATTGCACCGGAATTTTCAACGGTCTTCTCCACTTGACTTGTTCAATGAAATGATTCACCTCAAAATCTATATACTTGAAACTTTGGCTTTCGAAAAACGGTTGAAGGCTGTAAAAATACGTAAAGTCTTTTAATTGTACAACTATAAAATAGGTAAGGACCTTAGTTTTAGGTTTTCCTCCATTTGTGGTGTGCTCCTCAACCAAGAGGTGTTGAAAATAATGTGAAAGTAGTCGAAGTAAAGGTTGCTCTTCGAAAAGTAAAGGCCTCCTTGGTTCACGAAGAATTCTTTACTCTCAGAATCAGAAGTCAGGAATTCTCCCATCATCCAATTCATATAACTGTCCTCTATGATTAGAGCTTTCTCCCCAGAATGAATACGAATGTATCCTTCAAGCCTCATATAATCTATATAAGTAGTGAACAGTTTCTCCTGATCCAGTCCGTGTAGCCATTCTTTAACAATTGGGTCCTCGATTGCCTAAAGATAAACACCAATGACATAAGAAGAAAAAAAGATTTAACAGCAAGAAGTCTAGTCACCAAAACCTTAAGGTATTCGAAAGTTCCGGTTCCTTCTATGAATGTGGGTGGAATTCCCGTTTGTATCAAATCCGAGATGGTGTCAATGCTTTTGTAACTTTCCGTTGTGAACTCCGTACGCAAGAAACAACCCAAGAAAATAAGAATAAAAGTCACTCCGATAAGCCACGACGAAGCTGCCAGACGGCAAGTGATGTGAGGCAAAACGATGGGAATCGCTACGGAACGTAATTATGTCTGATTAGACGCTAGCCATCATTCTTACAACCTCTGTAATTCAAGTTGGGTTAAACTGTCTCGCGGTATGATCTGACTTAATGGAGAATAATTTTGAAATATTAACTTGCACTTCATTGCTTACGTTCGGCGCATAAGAGCGCCGCGTTCTCCCAGACTTTCTCCAGGGTTTCTTGGGCTAGTTTCTTGACAAATTTCTTGGTGGGAATTGATTTGAATTTGTTGGTTACGATGGAGTAAATGACGAGCAATAGTGACAGAAGGACCACGGTGGACACCGTTAAAATTACCACCTAAATGAAGTAAGTGTGGAATTCAATGAACTTGTAGTGAGGAGATAATATACAAATGAGGGAAATTTACTGGATTGTCCGTATTTACGAAGGACATGGAAGTGAGTACGAGTCTTTTCGGGGCTGCAGATACGATAATCGTCTTGGCCGTTTCTAAGACAGGAGACGGACTGAAATTTTCCTGTTGATCATGGAAAAATGAACTTGACACGGTGTGTGCGATTATATTAGCTTTCTGAAACCAGGGTAAAGGTCATTGAAAATTTATACTTCAGTACATCCCTTCTTAAATTTTGGTGTTATTTCTTTTTCACCTACGTTGAAAAACGTTGGCGCCGTATATAGTTTAGAAAGGTCAGAAGAGCTCACTTTTTGACCATCGTAGATTAACCTAAAAATCAGCGACCATTTATTCAGATGTGTTAATAAGTCAGCTGATATTAGTCTTTGGGGGATAATTGACAATATATATAGTACACTCATTTAGTTTAAACTTAAGTATAAACTTCAAATAATTAAGTGTGATTAAAAGTGTATATCAGTAGCCGAAACCTGATTTCATAAATGGACTATTTAACGAATAAACCAATATTCTTCGGTTAAGAGAAAATGTGAAAATGTTTTAGTTGTTTTTAAATTTGAAATTAATCGAGTCGCACTAGGAGACAGATATTCACATTCTCGAATATTCTCACACTTATGTGACCTAAAGAGAGAGGACTATTCACGTTATAATTTCTCCCTGGGCCAATTTATAGGAACCGAACTCTAAGTACTGTGATAAAATACTTTATGTTGAGAGATCGTTTCAAATAATTCTCCAAGATTTTGTAAAATGACGCGCATTTCTTCGACTCCCACGATTCCTGACAAAAAATATTAAAATGTTAATTTCCACGAAGAAAAGGAATTCACCGCTAGTGAATGTTGATCGAGGGGTCGGTCATTCATGAAATCCCGTACGCTAACCGTGAAATCCAATTTAAGAAATCCGAAATCAAGGCTGATTTCGAAATCAAATAAAAATCCGAAATCAGCAACAAAATCACAAAATCAGGAAAGAAATTACAAAATCAACAAATAAATCACGAAATCAAGAAATAAAGCACAAATGCAACAAAGAAATCATAAATCAGAAGCGAAATCACAAAATCAGAAACAAAATCAGTATAGAAATTGCGAAATCCAAAATCAAAAGAAATCAAAAAATCCGACGAAATCACTGGAAAAATCTCAAAATCCGAGGAAATCATGGAGAAAACCTCAAAATCCAACGAAATCATGGAGAAAACCTCAAAATCCAACGAAATCATAGAGAAATATCCCTAAATCCATTGAAATCACGGGAAAAAACGAGAAATCCGACGAAATCATGGGAAAAATCACAAAATCCGTCGAAATCCGTTGGATTTTATGAAATTTTGAAATCCGACGAAATCAAATGAAATCGAACGAAAGCAAATGAAATCCGAAGAAATCAAATTGGATTTCGAAATCCCGTACACTTTTTAAAAACGTCCAACCCCTCGATGTTGATTGTCGAGTAACTCACCGCCAATGTTGAAAAGTTTACTGGAGTTTCTTCGGCGTATCTATAATAATTAATTTTAAAATCAAAGATATCATTTAAGTGTATCTGTATTACCTGTATTTAAAATATCGATCATTTCCCAGATATTCAAATTCTGGTTTCGCCATTTTGGGGGGCACTTAAATGCTAGCGTGTTCAAACGGAAAACTTCAAAGAATATAACGACATGCTGATAAATTTTCGATTCTCCTAATTAATAACTGAAAAACT
Source organism: Phalangium opilio (assembly GCA_019434445.1). Classification (NCBI taxonomy): domain Eukaryota; kingdom Metazoa; phylum Arthropoda; class Arachnida; order Opiliones; family Phalangiidae; genus Phalangium; species Phalangium opilio. The sequence goes on from JAEQBA010003339.1 coordinate 1,336,512, forward strand.
CAACCATGAATAAAAACCATCATTGTTTCGCTTCGCTTTTAATAAATTTTTCCAGTTTGATACGAGAAGTTGTGGTTCACAAATTACCTAACTCAAAAACTGCCTTTTTCTAATACCAAATAAAAAAGTAACGATAGGGAATAAGAAAAAAACATTTCTGGAAACACGGCTTTAAGCTATTGTGCTCTATCGACGCTCCTGATTTGATAGGTGCTAGGGATGAACCGGTACCACAAGTAGAATAATCTTACACCAAGTTCCTATGTAAGATTTTTTGCCGTAGCCTCTGTTTCTGAAAGTTCTGACGTCAAGCTTTTTAAAGTTCCCAACGGAGCTCGCGTGAATGGAGAGATAAAATTTCTAAAATATCGGCCACGACCGAGAACGAGCTTTTGAAGCAGCGCTCCACAGCGGTGGAGAGTGAAGTAAAACAGGCGGGGTTAATTTTTTTATCCGAATAAGTTCAAGAATGGAGGGTTCATCCAAGTGCACGGTGTTTGCGTTTTTTATGGCAACGGTTTATCGTGTGAAGTGCAAACGTTTTTAAAGAAAGCCGACGGAATTATATTTTTCTGGCGCGGAAATACTCTGAGTTTGTTTTGAGAGCCTTTTATCCATTTCTAAATTAATACATTTACACCCGATTCGTTATTCGTAACTTTCTCCGCCATAACGTAAACTCCAATCGTCTTAAAAGATATCCGTTTCTCTAAATTGAAGTTTCGTACGTTTTTTAAGGGGGGTGGAATTTTTTTAGTGAGACCCAGCTTTCCGCGGCTGATGTTAGTTGGCGCCGAGAAAAAATGTTAGTAGAGAAAAACTTTTGGTGTTCAACTACCATTTACTCTACAGTAAATACATTTGGCCTAGCCTTGGGATATCCAGTTTAAGGAACACTCGAGATGAGACGTTCGTTAGAGATAACCTGACACACAATACCCTCATTCCTAGGCTGGAAAGCTATGTCCTTTTAGATCATCTCCTTTTGATGATACTAAAAAAATGCTCGTTTAAAATACGTTACATGGCGCTACATGACATTTATACCTCCCCGTGTGACAATGATGGACGTGTTTTCTGTGTGTGTGTGTCTGTCGGAAATGGGAGCAAATGTGTTCGCAATATCCGGACCGCGTTCGCATGTCACTGAAAGCAATATTTACTTCTACTCCATTAGGGTGGAGATGTACGCAGCGATTGGCTCGGATTACGAGATACGTCTAGCCTCCCAATAGCAAGGCGTCCACCAGTAGTTAACCCAATTGCGCTATTTCTTATAATTCAAAAATTGTTAAATCTGAGGAATACGCTAGAACTCAAAAGTCAACAATAGTTATGTTTAAAATGATTTTAGGAATGAGGTTTCTTTAAACGATTTAACTAGAATAAATATATTTCATATTAATTATTTTAACCGTCATTAATTTACCTTAACTCTAGTTAAATCGTTTTAAGAAACTTTTTCCAAAAATCACTTTAAACATAGCTATTGTTGACGTTTGAATTCAAGTGTATCCCTCTTTAACAATTTTTGGAAGTTTAGGGTATATAAGGCGATTGATTCACAATAATTGGTAATAAAACCCACAATGGCGTGAAAATTTGGTGGAAGCCCTACCATTGGGAGGCTAGACGTTTGTCGTAAACCTTGACGATCGTCGCGTAATTCTTAATTCTAACGATAGTAATGGAGTAGATGAAAATATTGCTTTCTGCGAATACGTGTGTTTCGATTTGCCAACTGCGAACGCGGTGACAGACACACACAGGCAAGTCCATTGTTAGACCTCTCCGTGACGTCATCGTCACTCGGAGAGTTAACAACGGACGGACGTTCATAGACACAGATATACTACTTTATTACTCTTTCTGTTTTAATTTTAAATCGTTTTGAAAAGAACAACTGAAATTTTTGGAGAGAATTGACTAATATTGATGCTTGAAATGAAGCATACGCCTATTGTTTCGCCTTACACAAATCGGTAGTACATAAATTTTTAAAATCACAGATAAAGGTAAGAACAGTACAATTGCGTGAACGTTTGATGGAAGCCCTGCCATTGGGAGGCTAGACGTTTCTCGTAACCCTTGCAGATTGCCGCGTAAATATTAAGCTCAACGATTATAATGTGTAGAAGCCAGTGTCAAAGATTGGTATAATTGTGTGATGGTGGTATTTAGAATCCAGTATGTACTGTACTTACTGAATTCTAAACACCACCATCTTCGGGTCTTTTTTCATCCCACTTGGATATCAGTCTGTACAAAAAGTAGGATGGACAGACACCATAGGATGGTGAGGTTTAGAAACCTGTAAGTACAGACTGGTGTCCAAGTGGGATGGACAAAGACCAGATGATGGTGTAGTTTAGAAGCAGGAGGATGGACAAAGTCCAGATGATGTTGGTGTTTAAAAACCAATAAATACAAACTGGGTTTCAAGTGGGATCGGAAAATACCAAAAGATGGTTGTGTTTAGAAGCCAGTAAGGGCAGACTGGTGTCTATGTGTTACAGGCAAAGACTAGAAGATGATAGTGTTTAAAAGCAAGTACAGACTAATTTCAAGTGGAATGGACAAAGGCAAAAATATGATGGTCTTTAGAAGCCATTAAGGACGGTGGTATCGACAGTGACCATAAAGTGGTGCTGTTGGACAGATTGGTGATGACATTGCGTCATTAGACTTGTGGAATCACAATTTTCCAGATTTCCAAGAACTGTGACACAAAGACAGACACGTCGAGAACCAAACCTCTCTGGGACATATGTCACTCTGAGAGCTAAGAATTCTAGCCTTTGCATGCCGAGTTTTCTCAATGCGTCTTTAACACCATGGCTGCGCTTAATATTAAGCACTTACGGTATGTCCACACTATGGTATTTTTTTCGCTTCGCGAGTTCGTTTGCTTCGCGTGCGAGTTATGTTACTTGTTCCCAAATAAAAATTTCTTTCTCGAGCTTGCAGCGCTGCCCACGCCTGGTCAAAAACCAATGTGAGAGTTTTTGAACATTTTTGCTCCGCTCGCGGCACTGCATCCAATCACGTGATCGAGTCTATATGTTTTACAATGATCACAAACGGAAAATCTTCTCATATATACATTTTTTTATGTAAATTATATATAAATTTCATCTATTTGTATTTTTTTTCGTAGAAATATAAATGGAATTAAAAATAAAATAACCATATGAAGCTTAACTTCTCACAGAAGTATTTTCGTGCCATACTGTTTTTATGTGACGCTTAAATCCTCAAATCAATATTGTTTCTAGTGTTGTGGATAAAAACTGTAATCTTTCGTGACATTTGAAGCAGTAATGTTTAACATTGAAAAGGACGGGTTTCCCACAGAAAATGTTTACCATACTAAGATTGGACTCTAATATTACTTTCCGATTGGATAATAAGTTAACGACTGGCCAGTTAGAATGCGTGGGAATACTTGACATATGGCTGTGGTTTAATCTTAAGTAAGCGTTGTATTGATTTGCAAAATAAAGGTCAGGTTTTATTGAGTACATTTTCCTTTTGGTACAATTTCTACCTCTCCTGTGACGTATGTAACGGAGACATTCGGTTCTTGACGTTTGTGCGTGTGTGTGGCTCAATCCTCGTTGATAACTTTTCCAGTTTGCAATTCGGAGAAAGCGTTCAAAGTTTACAAAAACTTTGATAATTGTATTTAATTCCGTTCTCTATTTTACTTATGATCTATATCGGCCAGTATTCCACCATTATTTCTTTCTCGGCTAGAATTCCAACGTTGTTTCTTTACCAACTAGCAGTCTACCAATTTTTTCATCCACTGTTTATCATCTATGAAACATTGACACCAATCTGTACACATTGACGTCAATTCATTCCGTAACTATCGATAGTGTTAAGATATACTTAGTGATCGGCTCGGGTAGAGATGTGAAATTACCGTAATTTTTAACAATGGTAATTTACCGGGTAAATTACCGAAAAATTACCGATTAAAATTTTGAAATTACAAAAATTACCGTAATTTATGGTATTTTATGTTTTAACAGGCTTATTACCGCGGTAATTTTGTAATTTACCGGTAAATTACCATTCTAAAATTACGGTAAGATATAAATCGGTAAGTTAAGCGGTATTTGGTAAATTACCGGTAATTTACGGACGGTAAATTACCGACTCACATCTCTAGGCTAGGGTTACAAAAAAAGTCTAGCCTCTCAATGGCGGCCGGGACTTTCACCAAAGTTAAGGCAATGCGCTTTTTCTTACCACTTACTGGAAATCGGTCATCTTAAAAAATTTAACTCAAACAAAAACAAAGCTCCCAAGAGGACCATTACAATTTTTGCGCCACATCTCGTATATTTTAGCGGAATCGAAACCTGGCATTTTAAGAAAATATTCCAATAAAAAAATCCTTATTTCCAAGACTGTCTGAGCTTGGTCTGAGACTAGATTTTCGCCAAAAACGGACCTTTTCGCCGCAAAGTGGAAACACTGGCGACATCTCGTATATTTTAGCGAAATCAACACCTGGCATTTTCCAAAATTATATTTCAAATTACTATTTAAAATATTATTTTTTTATATTATTTAAAATAAATAATTTATATAATTTAAAATAATATTTTGTAAATGAATTAAATAGCTTAAAATAAATATAAATTTTTAACCAAAATTTCAAGGTAGGCTCGAATGCGTGAGCCTCGGTTATATCCACGAAGAAAAAGTTGCCGAGCGTATTACCACTGAGCTACGACTAGCTCTGCAATTACCATTCTGTTTGCGTACTGTGTACATATTCTAAAGCTAGAGTTGACTGAGGGCTGAGGGTGAAAATTAAGGTGGGGTTTTCGACGCCGTCCAATAAGCGGTGTGACGAAGACGAAACGAAGCAGAGCAGGAGTTAAAACTCTCCTTATTATTTTTGCGCCATCCCATCTAGCGATGGGCGCAAAAATAAAAAATTAATGGTGGACGTCAAACGGCAATAATAGCTAAGTTAAAAATGATGTTAGGAATTACAATCTTAAAATGATCTAACTAGAATTTATTAAATTATTTAAGAAAAACTTGTTAACTGGAATTTCTCCTATCAAAGTTTACATAAGACGAGTAATGAAGGTTTGCGTATGAAGTCGTCGTCGATTAATCAAAAATGTCTTGATAAGAATCAAGACCTAAAAAGTATCGATAAGACTGAGGTTATCACTTGTCTGAAGGATCAGATATTAATTTTTCTTTTTAATTGAAACTTAAATGCATGCTTAAGAAAAAACAACGTTCCATTACCGTTTCCGTTGAAATAAATTATTTTACTGGTAATCAATTTCAAAAATTTACTTATCTCGGCTTTTCGACCACAATTCCTTTCCCCGAAAACATTTTATCATTACATTAATTACTTTTGGGAGAGTACGTGTATGGTTTTGCGTTTTAAAAGGATCTTAAAGACGTTACATCCCCATTCGTGACCGGCACGCTTCGCAGTGAAACATTTTAATTATTCTAAAACCAATGGCGCCAAATTCAATAGGGACAGTAACATTTTTACTCGCGGTTCTGCAAAATGATGTAATATCAAGTGTACCTTAGTCAACCGTCGTATTGTTCTTTCTCATAGTTCAGGGCATGATCAGTTCTACTGCCCAATTTCCCTCTCTAGTTTCAAACAATAATTAGAGACTATTTGATATGGCACGGCACAACGTTATATACATTTGTAAATTCTAAGTAGCACAAAAGGAAAAGAATCAATTTTTTTATATCTTGGTTTGAAATAAATAAACTCATGATAGTAGTTATAACGAACAGAAAGTCATGGGAATGGCACCGGTAATGAGCAGCAAAAAGAGAGGAAAGTTTGCTTCAAGTTAGCAGACGGACATGGTAGTGAAAATAGTAATCTAGAATTTTGTTCGTTCAAACCTTAATATATCATCAAAAATTCAAGTGAGGAGGCGGCACTACATAGAAGGATTGATTTTGGCAGATAACAGCAAAACATTATGTTCTACACACACTGGGACTATGGGAGAGTTTCAGGGCCGCAGGTCGCACATGATGAAATTTCAACTCCAGTTATATTAATTCTCCCTGGTCGTAGTAGTAGCAGGTTAAGCTATAGTTTGCTCAGGTCCTGTTAGTCTCGAAAGGGTTATATAGTCCTTGTAACTTTTAAAAGGTTGTTGTCATGGCTAAATAGACCGCTATTACAGTTTTTATTGTTTTATAGGATATTTTGACACGTTATCTCCCAAAATTAATTAATGTAATGATAAAATGTTTTCGGGGAATGGAATTGTGGTCGAAAAGCCGAGATAAGTAAATTTTTGAAATTGATTACCAGTATAATAATTTATTTCAACGGAAAACGGTAATGGAACGTTGTTTTTTCTTAAGCATGCATTTAAGTTTCAATTAAAAAGAAAAATTAATATCTGATCCTTCAGACAAGTGATAACCTCAGTCTTATCGATACTTTTTAGGTCTTGATTCTTATCAAGGCATTTTTGATTAATATCTGTTCCTTCAGTCTTCATTTTAATTAAGAATGTTAAGAAACTGTTTTACATTATCAAAATCTGCACTAAGCAGCAACATATATAAAGGGGACCATAACTTTAGCTCAATCAGACGTTTATTTATAATGATACTTCAAAAAAACGTAATTCATTAAAAGTTTGTATTCTTATTGTAATTAACATAATACAATTTTTTACAATCATTTATTGAAATGCGAGGCGCCCCCCTAAAAATTCCAGAAATAGGACCAAATTGACAATTTTACAAAATTTTTAAAAATGCTGATTTATGTCCAAACATTTAGCTCAAAATTTTCATAAGCCCAATATGAAATTCGGACATCCTTAAAACTTCACAAAGACGATCCGAGATTGTCAATTTCAAACTTTTTTGCACCATAAACTAACGTCTGTTTGATATTAAGCTTAAAACCTTAAACAAAATATAGTCAGGGCTACCCTGAAAGTTCACAAAGATGATCCAAGATTGTTAATACGCCTAAAAAGTGCCATCTTCAAAATATGTAGCCGGGGAAAAGAGGGCGTGATCGAGTGGGCTATGCTAGTGGTTGGAAGTCGCGAGGGTTGGGACAGGGATAAGGGAGTTGAGATGGATTGGAAATGATGATGGGCGACCTGCGGCACCGTATCTCTCTCAATTTAAATCGCGTACGCCCCTACCCTTCTGTAGGCGATTACTAAGTGCTGCCACGTAGCGCCATTTTATTTGTATGCGAACTAGCTTCTATTTATTTATAAGTGCCTACAAGCACCCACAAGTACCTACAAGTACCCACAAGTACCTAAAAGCACCCACAAGAACCTACAAGCACCCACAAGAACCTACAAGCACCCACAATAACCTACAAGCACCCACAAGTACCTTCAAGCACCCAGAAGTACCTACAAGCACCCACAAGTACCTACAAGCACCCACAAGTACCTACAAGCACCCACAAGTACCTACAAGCACCCACAAGTACCTACAAGCACCCACAAGTACCTACAAGCACCCACAAGTACCTACAAGCACCCACAAGTACCCACAAGCACCCACAAGTACCTACAAGTACCCACAAGTACCTACAAGCACCCACAAGTACCTACAAGCACCCACAAGTACCTACAAGCACCCACAAGTACCTACAAGCACCCACAAATAACTACAAGCACCCACAAGTACCTACAAGCACCCACAAGTACCTACAAGCACCCACAAGTACCTACAAGCACCCACAAGTACCTACAAGCACCCACAAGTACCTACAAGCACACACAAGTACCTACAAGCACCCACAAGTACACAAGTACCTACAAGCACCCACAAGTACCCACAAGTACCTACAAGTACCCACAACTACCTACAAGTACCCACAACTACCTACAAGTACCCACAAGTACCTACAAGTACCCACAAGTACCTACAAGCACCCACAAGTACCTACAAGCACCCACAAGTACCTACAAGCACCTACAAGTACCTACAAGTACCTACAAGTACCCACAAGTACCTACAAGCACCCACAAGTACCCACAAAAACCTACAAGTACCCACAAGTACCTACAAGCACCTACAAGCACCCACAAGTACCTACAAGCACCCACAAGTACCTACAAGCACCCACAAGTACCTAAAAGTACTCACAAGTACCTACAAGCACCCACAAGTACCTACAAGCACCCACAAGTACCTACAAGCACCCACAAGTACCTACAAGCACCTACAAGCACCCACAAGTACCTACAAGCACCCACAAGTACCCACAAGTACCTACAAGTACCCACAAAAACCTACAAGCACCCACAAGTACCCACAAGCACCCACAAGTACCTACAAGTACCCACAAGTACCTACAAGCACCCACAAGTACCTACAAGCACCCACAAGTACCTACAAGCACCCACAAGTACCTACAAGCACCCAGAAGTACCTACAAGCACCCACAAGTACCTACAAGCACCCAGAAGTACCTACAAGCACCCACAAATACCTACAAGCACCCACAAGTACCTACAAGCACCCACAAGTACCTACAAGCACCCACAAGTACCTACAAGCACCCACAAGTACCTACAAGCACCCACAAGTACCTACAAGCACCCACAAGTACCTACAAGCACCCACAAGTACCCACAAGTACCTACAAGTACCCACAAGTACCTACAAGCACCCACAAGTACCTACAAGCACCCACAAGTACCTACAAGCACCCACAAGTACCTACAAGCACCCACAAGTACCCACAAGTACCCACAAGTACCCAATGGACCATTTCATCATTATTTAACCTTCATTAGACCATTTCATCATAGCTTATTTAACCTTCAATAGACCATTCCATCACAGCTTATTTAACCATCAATAGACCATTTCATCCACAAGGCTTTAAATAGAATCGCTCCAATAGGTATGCTAAAATATATACCACTAAAAAGGCGAGTTTCCAATGTGTTGTCAATTTCAAATAAAACAGTGTATCATTGAAAAATCGCAAATCGAGGTATTTTTGAAAAATTAAAATTAAACATACTTAAACTTAATTTTTCGAAATAAAGAGTAGAAAAGGACCTAAAATAAAGATCATATGTTCATTTAAAACCGTTTTCAGTCCTAAGAAATGTATAGTTTTTGTTATATACGTTCCACAATTTGGCCTTTTTCATAAAAATTCCCATGTTATTTCTATGGGAATTTTCCAGTTTTTTGCCAAAAAGGCTGATTAATTTTATGTAAATGAAAACCACCCTTAGAAACTTTATTTTCTATAAAATAAACTATTAGATGAATCTCTTTGAAATTTTAACTACATATTAAGGACCCGGATTGTAGTTCTGTGGAATTTTTTCAGAACAGTTAACACAGCACAAAAAAAGCTACATCCAATCAAATAACCCTCCTTATACATTAAGAGCAGTATGAAGTCTTATCTATGAGAGCTACCGCTCTCATAGAATACCTCGCTAGGTAAGGGAGAGGCTGAGGCAAAAAGGTCAGAGAAAATGAAAGGAACTTAAAAAATAGTTCACTTTGTGGAATCAGGCTCTATAGTTTCTTGTGTTTTGAGCTTCCTAAGACCTCGCGGGACACGAAGACCACCGCATTTCGCATCTTGGATTGCCTGAGAGAAAATTGGAAAGCAGACGATTCTGATTTGGTAATTTCGGATGATCCAAATACCAAAAAAAGGGGTCAGACTTGACTGATTCACTTGGGGTTTCTTTAATAACTGGGGTCACTAGCAAATTATGCACCTTAAATAGTAATGTAGTTAGAAATATTGTTTTTTTTTTTCAGGATCTGCGCAATAGATAACAACTGTATTTAAACACAGCTTTCACAAAGTTCATTTTGTCTCTTTTCCATTGAATAAAATGAAAATGAGGGAAATATTGTCTCGTCAGTATTTGTACGGATAAAGGCCCGTTCACATTACCCAACTTTAGTCAGCTGACAAATCATAGACTTGTCAGGCCGACTTGTCACCCATTTTAGTCTAGTCAGGTCAATCGTTCACACAACCCAACCAGTCGGGCCGACTACCTTTGAAACAAAAAGGACGTACAAAGCGGTACATAATGATAGTAATGATTTGTTTTGGATTATAATTCTTGAATAAATTCGACTACTTTACGAGCATCAAAGCTATTCCCACATAATTTCTGCAGTTCAGAACATAATAAAGGTCAATAATATCAGAAGTTATATAGGAAACTTCCCTACTAAATTACTTCTGATAATATTCAATGAGGAACAACCATCAAAACGTAATAATTAACCCATGTTAAAAAATGGCCTAGGCCCGAAATTTTCAGGCTTTCATCGACAATAAAATAATGGCCGATACTCTCGGTTCTCTCTCTAGAGCTGAGAGAAAACCAGCACGTGTCCCATGACGCAATAGCCAAGGCTTATTGTGATTGGTTTGCTCCTTCACTGACTTTAGTCGGCCCGACTCCAATCGCCTACCTACCCGATTAAAATCCGAGCTTGAACCTGACAATAGTACGGTTGGGTGAAACGTTCATATTGCCTGACAATCTGGCCTGACTGGTCAGATCGGCTTTGTCAGCTGACTAAAGTTGGGTAATGTGAACGGGCCTTTACTTAACCTCTAAATTTGAGAGTTAATCTATTATCAAACTGTGGTAAATGAATCTATTTAAGATTAAACGAGAAATATTTATGAAATTCTGGAATAATTAATCCTCTGAAATCGAGGTTAATACTAGATATCTTAAGTAAGGAAATTTTTAAAACTTGAAATAATTTTACGATATGAATCACATTATCTAAATTTCAATGAAATTAAAGCCTCATGATTATAGTTTACGTCAGGTTTGGTTTTTACATTGATTAAAAGTTCGTAATATAGCGCTATAATTATCTCGAGAAAGAGGCAAACATAATGGTTTGCGGAAACATTCGAATTGAGTTTGAATATACATATAGCAGACCAAATTTCCATAAGAAAAGCGTTATAGAAACTTCTAACATTAAATCTATGACAAGTTAAGAACTCCAGTCATTAGCGTAGAACAGCACTAGGTAAAAAACAATCGTCTTAATAACTTCATAAAATAGAATATGGAAGTTTCTGTTTATACTTTTAACATCGAGTTTGAATACATCAGCCCTATTTTCAACATGGAAAGGGTTAAACCAACTTCTTTCATTAATACGACTGCAAGTTAAGAGTTTTAATCATTAGCGTAGAGTGGCGTTGGTCCAAGATTATTTAGGACATGCTAAAAAAATTTACGAACTAACTAGCTTTCACTAAGCTTTAGCATAACAAAGTATAGCAAGTGTCATACTTAAAGAAAATATCTTGGGAACTTTGGGACCGTCCATAAACTACGTCACGCAAAAAATGGCATTTTCTGACCCCCGTCCCCCCTGATCACACTTGGTCACGTTTTCTAAGACCCCTCCCCTGAAAACCACGTCACTTTTCTTTAACCCCCCCCCAACGGACTATTATTTTTCTCAATTTACCAATTTAATTTGATTAATTTAAAATGAGATTCTTTCTTCTTTTCTACTTAGAAATTTTTTCCTCGACTTGAAAGTCAAAGTTCATTTCCGTTTTTAGCTTTTATGAATATCGTTTGCCACTAATTGAGCTTTAGAACTATGTGCTTTTTTATAACCATCCAAAATATTTCCAAAAAGCTTAGTTAAAGGGTCATACTTAATAGTTTTCGACATTGTCACTTGAAAACCTTAGGCTAATCGAGCTTGGGATTCAGATTTTGAAAATGTGCGAAAGAAACGAAACCATTTAAATCGGATGGAGGATCCGATTCTTCCTCGCTAATGCTAGTGGCGAATATACAGTGACATTAGAGAGTTTAAGCTGACACTACATTTAGCAGTCCTTATGCGTACGTGTAGCTAGTTCTGCAGAGAACGGGTCTCTTTATTTTAAATGCGCTGTTTAAATTGGCTACACGTACGAGTAAATAGGTGATCATTGCTTACAATTTCTACTATTTAGGCGATGATGGAATAAAAATTTTGTTAAATTATTGTAGAGGTCGTTCTCACAGTGGACATTGAAACGTTGTTTTTTTTTCTTCTATAACAAAAGAGTCAATCGACCTCTTACTGACTTCGTAATAAAATTAATTTCAAATGTGACGACACACATCGAAGGACCCCTCCCTCCCCCCTCGTCATGGACCGTCACAAACTTACAAACCCCCTCCCCCCATAAGAGTGTGACGTAGTTTATGGACGGTCCCTTTATGCCTAGTGAAGCTTAAGGCGAAGATTTTTTTACATTTCTGGGCGCCATTTTTTTAAGATGGCGGCGGATTGGAAAAATCTTTCTTAGTACGCGCCTACTACGTATGAGTAACGTTCCTGCAAATTTTCAGCCTTCTAGGGCAAGCGGTTTGGGCTGGGCGTTGATTATCAGTCAGTCTGTCAGTCAGTCAGGACTTTGATTTATATAGATATAGATGAGATTCCAAGTTTAAAGGAAATTCCCTTCCTTTAAGTTCAAACCTGAAACTTTAAGGTACTCGAGTGGATTTCCGGGTCAATCAACAATAAGACATTGACATTTGCAAACTATTGTATATTAGAAGATTACGCGTGGAGATATTTACAATATATTATAAAATTATACGTTAACCATGGACAATAACAATTTCCGAATTATTCGTCTTGCAAATACATTGATTTTATACAGAGTTTGATCTTAAACTTGAATGGAATGAGAAGCTTCGTTTGAAAAACCTCTGATTTATCTAACAAAAGATAGAATTAATTTCTGTGAATTCAAAAATATCAAGCTTTTAATTCTCCGATTTCTAGTTATTTGGCAATATGCCTTTGAAAGTCCTTCGTATGAAATTATTTGAAATCCTCTTTTTAAGAAAGGCTAAAACGTTTCCCCGTAGGCTGACGTCACAGATATATTTTTTCACGTGAGATGGTGCCACTTTCTCCCCTATCAGACCCAGAGTTTAGACTGGCGAGAAGCTCGAGACGAGTATACCTCGCGCGTATAAGATTCCCGCGATTTTTTCCTCACGTCATAGCATGAGTTAATAATATGTTAGCTCCCTATAAGTTACTCAGGCAATTCATTTTTATACTCGAGCGTTTTCTCCAGCGCCGCCGGCTTCCCAATTACATGCGACGCTCTGCGGCTGCGACGTGAACGAAAATCTTATTTACTCTTCTTTCCGGTTTTCCCCGGAAGCGCGTGTAGTGGAAGCTACCCAATGATATCGGAGCTATTTAAGCAGCCGAATATTTCGCTCAGTAGCCTCGGTTAAGAAAACAGTTAGGAGATCAGTGGATAGGAATTAGCTCGGTTGTATAAATTGCTGGTTTCAATTCACAATAACTCTTATCTTTAGCATTCTTTATCAATATCGGCAAATTGCATTGAGTTCCTGCATTTTTTTTTGTCTCAGTACTGACACAAACGCCATGATTTAATGTTAAATTGTTAAAAAATAAAAATTCACGACTAAAACACTACCTTGGTGAAAAAGCAGCCGACGATTCGAGGTCGAGGAGCCGTACGAGCGGGATTTTTTTTTCGACAAGAGAGAGCGCAACATCATTCAATATTTCTTTTGAATACTTTAGATTTGAAATGTCGCGGCTTTTATATCAAACTTCCTTATCTTATCTTTCAAAGACGATAACAGTCTTTTCATTGAATTCTAGTATATCTGTTCTCAAACCCTCACCCATATCAATCTCCATGGAGATTTAACATGTAAAAATTTGCCGCCTCAATTCCGCCTCAAAAGGGTTCTCAAACCCCCACTTTACCCCTACTTACGTTTTTAGGAGACGACTAGAAATAGAGCTTATCAGCGAAATATCTAAACCCGATCAATCGAGGCTGACTCTGTCAATCAGCCCCGGCTATCCGCGTTTGCTTGTATGAAACTTAAGACCATTAAACACATGGACTGGAATAATAAGCAAAAACCTCGTTCTTCTGTCGACGCCCCTGGCAGGACAGTCCCGAAACCTTTCGATTCATAGATCATGCTATGGCTATATTTTGAATCGAAAACGTTTAAATATTGGTCGCGGCGTGGCGCTCCGTATCTCCATTCCAGTCCATCTCTCTTTACTGGTTTTAGATGAAACCCGCCCAACCTGCCTAAGCTCTTTTGAAAACAGTCATGGAAGAAACCGAAAGCTAACTCCACTTACTGTCTTAGTACAGCCATTTTAGCCCAAAAATAGAGGTAACCCGGAACAATTGAAACAAAGCTGGAAAATTTAGATCTTGTATATTTTTGGGCGGTGTTTATCGTGGTATCGTCTCCCACACCCTCCCATTGGTAAAATCTCCGCCATATTGGAAAATGGCGGACAAAATCGAGGAAACATTTCATAACTCTGGTTCTACTCAACCGATTAACACGTATTTAGGCTTCAGTTGTAGATTTCCTTCAAACACATAATTCACCTCTAAATGTAGGGCAGAATATCTAAAGAGATGAATTATGTGTTTGAAGGTAGTCTACAATTAAAGCCTAATTACGTGTTAATCGGTTAAGTAGAATCAGAGGTATTAAATGTTTTCTCGACTTTGTCCGCCATTTTCCAATATGGCGGAAATTCCACCAACTGGAGAGTGTGGGAGACCAAACCACGTTAAAGAGCGCCCAAAAGTCTATAAGGTCTGAAATTTTCAGCTTTGTTTCAATTTGTTCTGGGTTAAAATCTATTTTTCCTGTACTATCTCAGCAATAGGCTTGAGCTAAAAAAAAACTAAAAAAGCCTTCACGAGTGGGTTTTAAGACTGGTCAATAAATCAATGATAATTTTACATTGTCCTATACACTCACTCTCTGTGAAATCAGTAAATTGCTTCTACTTCAGCAAAGTAAACTCAATGAAATACAGATGCTATAGTCCACATTCGAAAAATTTGTAAGAAAACATAATAGAAATAGCAGAGTACGTTATTTGTGGTAATAAACAGTCTGCGTCATTTCAAAAATGATATCTAGACACAAAATGAAACGGAAAATACAGAGTGTCACTTAAATCATTATTTAATAGTTCTATTATATTGCAAATGTTTTAACTCTTAATTTTGCTCTAATATATTACATATTTTCTCTATCCAAAGTATAGCCGAATTTATCGTTGCCGGTTGGTTCAAAGTACGCTTCTTGGTTTGCGACGATTTTCATACAAACGGTAAATTCCCTACGAAAAATGTGAAATCTTTTCCCCAGACGGTTAGTACCGTATAGGGTTGTAAGTCGGAAAATTTTCCGGAAAATGACCGAGCTATATTTTTCCGGAAATTTTCCGTATTTTTCCGCTACCGGTTAATTTTTTTCTCAATTAAAAAGTAAAAACTTTAAAATTTTTTAATTGCCTTTCTATACAAAACATTCATTATTTTGTTTTCGGTGAATTCGGAGGGGGAAAAATTGTTTGTTAACCCTGTTTAAAGTCACAAATTATGGGAAAATCAACCACTAATATTTGGCGGTACTGTAATAAATCTACTAAAGATGGCAAAATAACTGGAGAATGTATATATTGTAAACAATGTTATGCAAATAGCGCATGGCGGATGAAAAGCCACTTTTCATCTGGTATGTGCAAAAGTGTCCCCCATCTGTATTGAAAAGTTTTAAAATTAACTGCTCGAAAAATGAGTCATCTCATGATATGCAACTACATTTGGTTAGTCAGCGAGGTGTAATTAGTTAAATTCGTAATTCAATTCTATTTTAAAATGTATCTATTATATTAATTTCGAACTCAGGACAACAAAACTGAAGAAGTTATCGAAATATCTTCAAAAATTTGATAAATTGACTCAAAGCTCACTTAATTGCTAGTTTTATATTTTTCCGATTAGCGGAAAATTTTACGCCTTTTATTTTTCCGGAAAATTTACAACCCTAGTACCGCATATTATTAACATAGTTTTTCTGGCTATTGCTATTCTAACTGGACTAAATATACCAGCTCTCACAGCATCGTTATAGACAATCTAGCGATGATTTACATCGAAAATAAAGGTTCCGAGAAGGTGTGTGTTGTAAAAACTCTATACATAGCTTTTTCATTCCTAATCGAACTTGTTTTGACTTTTTTCATATGAAAATGCGTAACAGTATCGAAAGTATGTGGACAGGACTCACAATGAGTTTTGGAAATCACAAGACTTGTAGTAGTTAATAATCACTGAGTCAATTAACGTGACTGATGACAGGAGTTCAAAATAGCTTTCAGTGAATAAGATTAGGGGCGAATTTAAGAGAATATTAGAATTAAATTGACTTTTGCATTTAATGGGAATGGAGTTCAATAGAACAATTCGACTTTATTTAAGAAAAACAGTAAGATATATTTTCAAAATTTCCGACTACATTGCAAAATGGTTTAGATTTGTTTACTAAGATTGACTGAAATCTTTAGATTGGTTTTCATTGAATGACAATATAGCTTCAAATTTGTTTTCTATGAATGATTATATAGTATTGGATTTGTTTTTTTAGAATGGCAAATTAGTTTTAGAAATTTCTCTTTAGAATTAAAAATTAGTTTCAAATTTGTTTTTCACAATTAGAAATTAGTTTCAATTTTTTTTCACAATGAGAAATTATTTTTAGATTTGTTCTTTTAGAATGAGAAATTGGTTTTAGATTTGTTTTCTTAGAATGACAAAATAGTTTTGGAAATTTTAAATAATTAATTAGTTTTGTTAACTCGAATTTGGAAAAAGCTTTTTGATCCTAGAATTAACTTTCAAAATAAAATTCGATTAAAGTTAACTAATTTATTTCACTTTTCCTTAGTTTTTGGTTATAATTCGAATCATTGTCTTTCTTCTGATATTAGTGTTAAATCCGAATTGTTTGTAAACTGCATTAATTTTAGTTTCATCCGTTGAATTATCTGAAGCAAGGGAAGTACGGACAAAGTGCAGATATTGACGACTATAACGGAATTATTACAGATATTATGATTGCCATCAGAAAGCACTTGGAGTAAGTTTGAACACGTATACGTTTTTTATATTAAATTATAACACAACGGCTCTTTATTCAAAGCGTTACATTTAAGACGGTTTATCGGGTAAGTTTTACACCACGCTCATTTACATTAGGCCGATCGTAATTTAGAGATTTAAAGCGGTTAAGTGATCAGACTTTGGTGAGGTTTCCAATTTCCAATGGTAGTAAAGTTTAACGTCATCAGCTCTATTAGAGACATTAACTTTCATGTTTCCATAAAAGTTAATTACGGGGGTTTTACTACACGAAGGGTCAAACAGGGTTAGCCTTTCGAAAGTATCGCTAGCTTGGATGGTCATGTTGTAAGGCAAAATAAATATATCACTCTTTGAACTATTTTACTTGACAATAAATAGAACAACTATCTCTATCTGGAGTGTATAATCACGTACTTTCATTCGATAATTTAGTAAACGCGACGTCTTATAGTAAACAAATTACTATTTTTGAGGTTTATATAAAACATATTAGGAAGAAGACATGTGGGATTTGAAAACGTATCCTCATACCCTTTCGTACAACCGATGGAAAATATATGAGTCGCCAGCAGAACTATATTACACGAAAGTGGTCATGTTTTCGCAACTATCTCACACGCAGCGTGGAAGTTTTCTCTCAGACTTTATCACAATACCTACATGGGTTAGAACTGGACTTGTGCCAACTCCCTTTTCAAGCGAGCTTTAATAGACCATTCCGATGTAAAAGATGGGATAGGCAACCCTCAGTATCGGAGGGGTTAATCCCTTGCTCTGCTCACTCTTACCTAAAGCCTATGGAGCGGGTACCTAAAGCCTATGGAGCGGGTGCCCAAAGCGAGATGGAAGGCTAAATTTTGCCCTCCTGTCTATCTATCTTATCATAAGCTAATGAGAATCATTGAGGACCCATTTTCTCAACGAATCTAGTCGGGCTTTGTGGGTGGAGCTAGGCAAAGCATTATATATGATAAATTTTGCGAAACGCTTCGCTCCTGAAATCGCGTTGCTACCTCACAGTCATATGGACTTTCGATTTAATTCCTTATGCGCTAGGAATATAAGCAGACGACCAACCATTAAAATCACAGTTAGAAATACGTCAGAATTATGAGGCCCACAAAACTCATAGCAATCAACATGGAAGATATGGGGTACATTGATTCCTATTAGCTTATGAACTCCCGGTTACATCGGGTTGGTCTTTTGCAAGCGCTAGTTACGTCTCCGTACAAGAACGGTTTGTAACTCAGAGATCGCTATAACCAAAACCCCTTTCTGATACATTTGCTAAATTATTGAATCGTACAGTTTCTGGGATTATTATTTCTGGGAATTTTAATACTAACCGCTCTGACCAAATGGTTTGAAAGATCAAATAAATTTGGATCCTTTGTGTGGATGTACATTGCTCCCGTGTTTCTACAAAGTATGTTCCCTTACTTCAAATTATATATTTAAGCAATACTTTGTTGAGTTTTTTTAATAAAACAGGTACAACTGAGAAAGTTCGACATCGTATATCAGCGCATTTACTGAATATCTGGTCCGCAACGCTGTTCGTGGGGAATATGGTTTTGTTTTCATACATTTCGGTTGCAGTTCTAATGGGAGAGAAAGTTATTATTAACCATCTGCACGACATGTTAAAAGTTGACAACCTTAGATATCTCGCTTCTATTTCGGATTCACTGATAGACTACTTTCATGTAAGTTTAGTAAATTGGCGGTGTTATAAACGTAACAGAGCAAACATTACATTTCCGTTTATTTGCTGATATATCTTACTCTACAATTGTTTCTCTTGTATGTTTTACGGGTCAATATTTAGGAGCCCATATATAAGTATTTAAATGTTGTAAACCCAATGTTCTTTCCCTCAGTTTGACCCATATAAATTATAGCTGACTTATCAGAAACACACCGTTTAACACTTTGATAATTTATTTTAAGAGTCTACCTGGAAGTGAAGGACAGAAAATTCGGGATAGACAATTTTTTCGTACTGACACGTCCTGGGATCAGTTTTTCACAGACGTAAAGTCGGGGAAAATGCTGTTTATCATGTGGTACGAGGAACTTGATTCAATGGATACGTACTGCAGGAAAACTATGACAGATGACGATTCCCGCCCACTTTTTTACCAGTCACCTTACATCGTGAAAATGGATCCTATAGGATTTCGAATGAAGAGAAATCATTCGGTTGATAAGGACACTTTGGAAGGCATGAATCGAATGTAAGTACTAGATCATCAACACCAGTATAAAGAGACTATATTGTCGTTCTTCACCAAACTGGTAACATTTTTATTACTTTATTAGGCTAATCAAGACGCGACAGTACAGCCAGATCAGATATTTTACTGAAAAATTGTTTTACTTTTCGTCATTTCAGAATTCGATTCGCAGCATCAGCGTGCTTATGCGACAAAGCCAACGAAAAAAAAATATTGGAGGTTGAACACGAAGTGCGTTACGTCTGAAAACCCAACGGACAATGACGAATTCAGCAGAAATGAGAAGGAAGCACGGTTAATCATGACCATTTACGTCATCAGCCTAGTCCCGGCAATTTTGATTTTAATTTACGAACTGATCGCCAATCTTTGCTTTAGTTCAAGTCGAACGAGATCGAGAGGATCAATTATTACATAAAGATACATAGATATAGGAACTTACATTGATACCGGCGCCTCTCAGCTTCAAGTATTATTGAGCACATTCTCGTTTAGTACGCTCAGTGATACATCAATTTTGGTATTGTCTAACGTTAACAGTCATGCTGCCAAACTAAGAATATCGTTGAAATTGAACGAGAGGTTGCCAACCCAGTTGTGAATGTAGCTTTTATCATGAGGGTATACAGTTGAGGAATAGATATTTCAATAAGGGAATATCTCGCTAACTTTTATGCTCTTCATTTTCTGTCTTATCTCATTGGCTGATTGCCTTCTGTTGTTGTAAATTATCATCTGCTTTACTGAGTGTGGCACACTCCTGTAAGTGAAGCTTCTGGGCAACAAAGTTTGAGGGAATACGACACATGTCGGCGATCTTACCCTATAGGTGCTGACTGCCCCGTGTTGATGACCTGATCTCACCACCCCTTACGTCACCTCCAAAGTAAACCTCATTCCTAATTCCTTCTCTGATTAATTAAGTCATGAAACCTGACTAATCGCTTCCTTGCCGAGGATCCTATAAGGGATCCAACTTGCATTGAAAAAGTTAATAAAAACACTTCACTAATTTTAACTTCTGCAACTGCTTATCAATAAAAGCAATAATTGCATATCTGGGTAAATTAATCAAAAATGTTTTGATTAGAATCAAGACCTGAAAAGTATCGATAAGGCTGAGGTTAACACTTGACTGAAGGATCAGATATTAATTTTTCTTTTTAATTGAATCTTAAAGGCATGCTTAAGAAAAAACAACGTTCCATTACCGTTTTCCGTTGAAATAACTTATTTTACTGCTAATCAATTTCAAAATTTTTTATTTATCTTGGCTTTTCGACCACAATTCCATTCCCCGAAAACATTTTATCATTACATTAATTAATTTTGAGAGAGTACGTGTAGGCCGTTTCGTTTTAAAAGGTGCCCGTCACGCATCGCAGTGGAAAATTTTAATTATTCTAAAACCGATGGCGGCAAATTCCATAGGGACAGTAACATTTTTCCTCGTGGTTATTAAAATGATGTAATATCAAGTGTACTTTAGTCAACCGTCGTATTGTTCTTTCTCATAGTTCAGGGCATGATCAGTGTTACTCCCCAATCTCTCTCTCTCTAGTTTCTAACAATGGTTAGAGACTATTTGATATGGCACGTCACAACATTATATACATTCGTAAATTCTATGTATCACAAAAGGAAAAAGAATCTAATTTTTTATATTTTGGTTTGAAATATATAAACTCATGTTCGTAGTTATAACGAACTAAAAGTCAAGGGAGTGACCACGGTAATGAGCAGCAAAATGAGAGGAAAGTTTGCTTCAAGTTAGCAGAGAGAGATGGTAGTGAAAATAGTAACAAAGATTGATTTGGCATGAACGAGTGGTCCGTGAAAATAGCAGATAGCAGTAAAAAAATTCCCTTGTTTCATAGCCCACTCGATCCATGCTCACGGACGAAAGCTGCTCGCGCTATAGCAGCTTGTGTCTTTAAGCGTGCGTGATCGAGTGGGCTACGCCTGGCACCGAAGATGACGATATTTCAACTCCAGTTTACATCAACTCTCCCTGGTCTTACTAGTAGCGGGTTAAGCTCTACACTGTTAAAAAATTATTATTATTATTATTATTATTATTATATTGAACAGAGTGGAGTTCATTGGAGTGTCCCCGTACGAGCACAGCGTTGTGTTCAATACAGAACACAAACAAGTGTTTAAACCTGAACGCTAAATAAGTTTGCAAACCTGAACGCGAAAAAAATGTTCAAAACTGTACGCTAAACAAATGTTCACAACTGAACGAGAAGCAAGTGTTCACAACTGAACGAGAAACAAGTGTTCACAACTGAACGAGAAACAAGTGTTCACAACTGAACGAGAAAAAAGTGTTCAAAACTGAACGCGAAAAAGTGTTCACAACTGAATTAGAAAAAAGTGTTCAAAACTGAACGCGAAACAAGTGTTCAAAACTGAACGCGAAACAAGTGTTCAAAGCTGAACGCTAAACAACTGTTCATAACTGAACGCTAAACAACAACGAGCGTAGTTCGTGGTATCGTGAGGCCAATTTAAGTCATTTCAAACCTACAGTCCATATTCATATAGTATTTATCTAGGGTATCATATTTCACAGACCCAATCGTTTCAACACTTGTGAATAGACGAAGAATTAACGTCCATATTTTCTAATGAATATAAAATATGCGTTTACACTATATATATAAAAGTAGTAAAGCTGAATTAAAAAGTAAACACCAAATTTGAAATGTTAATATCAAAAGATGTTCTTGGAATATTAAGATGAAACAGAGCTTTTTAGCTACACAACTACTTAAAGAATCGTAATGCCGAAAAATATTTAAAATATTTCCATTTAATATTCTGCAAAAAGGAAATGTTATCGTTTTGTAAGAGATCTTATCATCCTACTCGCTTTATATTAACTTTGATATGCGTGTAGTGTTACGATTCGGAAGCAATCTTCATTACTCGTTCTATATAAACTCTAACTTGTGTCATTACATAGAAATAAGTTTATCTTAAATAATTAATTAAATATAAATGATATTTATTATTTTAATCGCCAGTAAATAACTTTAAAAATAGTTAAATGGTTTAAAATAAAGTTGTTCCTATTATCTTTAGAAACTTTGCTAATATTGACGTTTAAAGTGAAGGGTACCCCTCTTGCCCGCTTTCTTCAAATTTTGGGGTATATATACGATTCGTTTCCATTATAATAATAGATAAAAACGCATTCGCGTGAACCGGTGGTGGAAGCCCTGCCATTGGGAGGCTAGACGTTTCTCGTAACCCTAGCCGATCGCCGCGTATATCATAAAATCAAACGATGACGAAGGAAAAGAAGCCAGAATGTACTGACTGGCGTCCATGTGGAATGGACAAAGAACAGATGATGGTGTTGCTTGGAAGCCAGCAAGTACAGACTAGTGTCCATGTGGAGTGGACGAAAATCAAAACTGGTGGTGTGGGAACTCAAGTAGAATAGCCAGCGGAGACAAACACAATTTTCCAAATTTCCGTGAACTGTCAATGCAGTCCGGAAATTGGGAACACGTTTACTCCGATACGCAAACTGCGAACGCGGTCACGTGGGGTGTGACAGACACACCCACACGTCCAGTGTAATACCTCTCCGTGACTACGTCACTCGGAGAGGTAAAAACAAGTAGAACGGAGCCCTGATGCTACTGAGGTCCAAGTCAGAAGAGCTTTTCATCGGTTTCTTCCACGTGACGTATTCACGTAAACGAACTCCAGATAGTTGAAAACTTGCGTTTCGAACATTGGTCCCACACTACAATAAAAAAATCGTCAGTCCTTTTCACTTTACGATAAAATTCATACTGACTTCAGTTGTCCGTACTTATGTACTACTGGATTGCTACTCATCCAAGATGTATTGTGAATGATGTGTAAGTAGTTGAAGCCAATTTCGTGTTTCGAAAAGTAAAGTCCTCCTTGGTCCGCGAAGAGCTGTTTAGTCTCAGCATCAGACGTCAAGACTTCTCCCAAGAGCCAAATCAGGTATCTGTCCGATATGATCAGAGCTTCTTTCCCAGAAATTATCGGAATGTATCCGTCAACCACTATATAATCCACAATACTTTTGAAAAAGTGTTCCATATCGAGTGCGTCTAGCCATTCCTGAACAACTGGATCCTTGGCAGCCTAAATACGAACCAATGACGTTGAGTGAATAGAGGACTTAATATTAACGTGGATACTGATATTCACCAAAACTTGATGATATTCAAAAGTTCCAGTGCCTTCGATCATAACGGGTAGAATTCCCGATTTGATCAAGTCCGAGAGGGTGTCGATGCTATTGTAACTCTCAGTCGTGAACTCGGTTCGCAAGAAACAACCCAAGAAAAACAGAATGAAAGTCACTCCGATAAGCCACGACGAGGCCAGCAGACGACAAGTGATTTGGGGCAGAACGGTGGAAATCGCTAAAGAAAATATTTTCCAATTCTAAAAAAATCGTAGAGCTGAAACCTTTTTGCGAGCCCCCCCACCAGTCTCGTCTCAAAGGTGGGATATCCCCAATCACGATCAGAATTATTTTCACGCCAAACCCGTTACTAACATAAGTACCATAGAATAGAAACAACCTTCTTACGTTCAGCACACAAGAGCGAAGCATTATCCCAGACATTTTCCAGTGTTTCTCGGACCAATTTCTTAACAATTTTCGTTTTGGATAAATGTTTGTATTTGTCCATTACTACCGAATGAATGACAAGTAAAACCGCAAGGACGACCACTGTTACCGCCATTAAAGTTACCACCTAATGAAATCAAGAACGAGTTTATCATTGAATGATGATTTGTAATTGAATGAAATTTACCTGCGTGTCCATATTTAAGAAAGACAGTGAAGTTGACACGACCCTTTTAGGGGCGGCGGACACGATAATAGTTTTGGACGCTCCAAATGGCGAAGACGGACTGAAATAATCCTGTCGGCCATCGAAAAATGATAGCGGTATGGCGGTCATGACACAATGAACTTTCTAAATTGGGGTCAAATTTATGTCGTTAGACTATATTGTTTTGTACTTCATAATTAGCCGAAATTCACTTACGTTTGCTACATTAGGTTCATTAATAATTTTAAGAGATTCTAAAAAGTCCAGCTTATGACTTTCGAATATTGCCCTAGAAGTCAGCAATAAAATTAAGTTACACAAATGTGTATTTTTAAATTAAAATTTCATTCCTAACATATTGTCGAGGCAAAACATTTCTACAAGGGTCACTTCAGAAACACTTAGTATAAACTCATGGTAATATTTATTAGACAAGCCTACTTTATTAAGACTTCATCAAAATAATTAAAATCGTATTTTCATATTCCTTAGCGATTCCTTTTCAAATCGAGTTTTGTGGTATCGTTCCTTTCAACCGAATTCCCAATGGACCGCAATCCCATTCGACCGAATATCCCGCAATGATTTTAGATTTCCAGCCCAATGGCTATATTCCCGATGGACCGAAATCACAATCGTCCGAATATGCCCCTAAAAATACATGAATATAACTTGAAACACTATAGCCGTCAGCGATTCGGTGGTGTAGTGGATACGATGTTGGACTGCGAAGCGATAGGTTGTTGGTTCGAATCTCCGAAAGGTATGTTAATAATATTAAAAGTAAATGTTTCGTGATACTAATTAAAACGCTCACTTTCTTTCCTTTCAAGGCAAGAGATATATAGAATTAATAAACAAATTGTGCTTAAAATGAAGTACAGTCTTAATGGTTGTTCCATCAATGTCTTTAAGTTTTAAATTAAAATTATAATATTTTGGTTTCGGTTAGGTTAGGTTAGGTTAGGTTAGATTAGGAGAGGTTAGGTTAGGTTTGGTTCCAATAATTCGTTGACACCTTTCCAAAATATGCTCATTTTAATTAGCTACCACCTTTTCCAAAATATTCTCCCTTTAAATAGCTACCACCTTTTCCAAAACATTCTCCTATTAATTAGCTGCCACCTTTTCGAAAAGATTTTCCTATTAATTAGCTGACACCTTTTCCGAAATATTCTCCTATTAATTAGCTGAAACCTTTTCCAAAACATTCTCCAATTAATTATCTGACATCTTTTCCAAAATATTTCTATTATTGCTAATAAATTTTTCGTGGTAAGAGGCGGGCTTTTAATGCTCATATAAATAATCTTTTTACCCCCAAACAAGTTTGGGTTGGGTTAGGTTAGGTTAAGTTAGGTTACGTTTGGTTAAGTTAGGTCAAGGCGGGCGTATTCGGTGTTGGGATTTTACGGTTTACCGTTCTAGCTACCTCTCTCGTCTAGCTCTTTTCATTGACGTCATACGTGGGCGCCAAAGAATACGCGAGCTGTCTTATATGAGATATAAAGTTTGTATGTCCGGAAAAAGGAGAACGACGTTAAAGGCCTTTATATACGTGTAAACACGAAGGTCTTTTTGCATTCAAAATTGCTGTATTTAATAATGTTCACCGTTATTTAGGATAATTATAATGTACCCATAATAGACCTAAATTTAAAATGAAAAGACCAAGTATTTTGTAACAAATTTTATTTCAAGTAGTAACTTTTTTCATTTTCATTTTATCATCGTCAGCTTTGGTCTATTTTGAAAGGTGATGGCAATAATTCATTCTTATAATAGTTCGTAGATTTGTAAAACCTTACATTAAATTAAATGTTTATGACGTAAATAATATTTACCTTTCAGAAATAATTAGTCTGAAAGCCACTAAAGGCGAAGCGCAACGCGCAGTTACCGCCTAAGATTTGAATTTATAACGGATAATCGGGAATTCGGTTCAATGGGACCAAAGCAGTTTTGTTGCGGCCAATAACTGAAAATACCTCAAAGTACAAGGAATATTAAGTACTTTATGTTGAAGGACTGTTTTTAGTAATCTGCCGTGCTTGTGTACGCCGACACTATGTTCGCCATCCCCCACGTTTCTTGGTAAGAATTTGAAGTATATTTACCATCATGCTAAAATATTAAGATTTTTACCCGCGAGCCTACCGTAATTGTCGCATAGTTTAAGGGGGTTTCATTGGCGTATCTGTGATAATTGAGGCATTTTTAAAATCAATATTATAGATTTATAATTTGAAATGGTACCTGTATTTAAAATAGCGATCATTGCCAAGATATTCAAATTCATTTTTTGCCATCTCTCAATTTTCAAATCTCCTTGGTGAAATTAACAATAGCCAATCTGTTATGCCAAATCTAGAACACGCTTACTTCTACATTCTAAAGTTAATAAAGAATTTAGCACGACGGTAATAGTTAGTATAGGGCGCTGTAGGTTAGCTGTGGCATAGGGGCTAGCCACCACCCCTCTATGCATTGTAAAGGGACCCGCTTGTAAATAAGTCGAGAGTTGACTTAGTGTGGACATCCCTTCCTAGACCAAGCTTAGATTTAGATTTAGATTTTAGATAACTTATATTACAGTTAGATTATATAAGGATGACACTGTATCCTCTTAATACATTAGTTATGCAATATGATTCTTCCCAGGCTCAACAATTTTGCTTGCTCTCCTGCTCAACAAACTTCAGATGGGCATAGCGCCGTGAGGTGAAGTTTACAACCGATTGGTACTAAATCCATAAGCGCGCCTTGGCAAATAGTTAAGCGCTAATAGAGTAATGATGAGGGAACTATTTATCGCGCATGTGATTCGGTTTAGTAGCCTTGCTCCAAATGATCTGATGTTGGAAAGAATCAAGTTACAATTACCACGTTTTCTGGTACTCTTCTTTAGAAGAGAAGTATAATATACTTCTGCTTATATATAAGATTTCGCATCCATGTTTCTCACGAAACGTAACAAGAGCGCGAAATTGAACTAACAGCGTGTCATTGAATCGAAACTATGGATTACAAATTCGTTTGGTTCGAGAACCTTCTTTGAAAACGGTAGGCTGAAGAATTACCAAACACAAAATCACCCTTTATAGCGTAAGGTTCAACGTAGGAGCTGACCGTAAATTAGTTTTTCCGAAATACGAAACTTTTAATGACTTTCGTTTGTACCGTACGCGGTCGTAGCTCGAGTAGAGTAACGCTTTTTCTAAGATTATACACGCCAAATATACAAAGAGTAAGGAACTCAGCCAACAATCTCTACGCGTGATGGAGTTTTTCATGCGCGTAAAAACACAAACAGCGGCGTGAAAAATAGACAGTAAATAGACCCTTTTGAAAAGTTGGGGGTAATATATAATATGGTGTATGCACATATTGTTTTCATAAGACGAAACATCCGCTTGATGGATCCAAAGACTTTGGATCATGTGGCTTCGAACAAAATAGCTTTGATGGACTCCATCTAGCGTCTTGTAACCCAAATACTGGATGTACCTTCTTAACCCTATGACAAGCAGACGATACTGGGGTCACCCTTTTGAAAAGGGTACATTTTAGATATGGAAACCTTTCAATTATTTTCTTTTTATAACTTATCATAACGCAAAAGAATTTGGCCACTGTTTATAGATCAGACTCACTAGTTTTGAATTACGTGAATTGCTTGTGAAGAAAAGTAATTACGGTACATTGTGGATACGCATTTATTATTCTCAAATTATATACTCAGCTTTAATTGTACTTTTTCTTTAGCTTCAAAACAATTACTTACTTTCTTCATGCTCTAGTAAATATATTTATTAGAAGCAATTTATCGCTAAGCCTAAACTGTTTCTTATACCAGGAAAGCATACAGCTAATAAGAATCATTGCGTACACGTTTTCTCAACGTCTCTTTGCAGATTTTGTGAGATGAGCTTGACTAATCATTATGTATGACGAATTTAACCTCTCGAATATTCTATCTCAATGCACGCGCCTATAGGAACTCGTCACAGTCGTATTCCAAACAAACTAATTAAAAGCTTCAGAGTTATGAGGTGCGATGGACCGTCCGCAAAATCCTCATGAAAATTAACTTGGCAGTTATGGACCACAATGATACCTCAGCTGTATTATATACTTAGAATAGAGTGGCACTGAGAAGGAGCTACGGGGACGTGGCGTCAATATTGGTAGTCTAAAATCGCTAAAATCAAATTTAGGATGAGACTAGAAGTGAAGAGCTCTATCATTTTTAATAGATCCTGCCACTAGTGAACAAATTTGAGGATTTTATGCCGCTTCCATCGCGCTAAAACTAGAGAGAGAAAAATTGGTCGAGTTCCAATAAGTCTCCTATCTCCTTCCCCTCATCCTAAAGCCGCGGAACACGGACAAGGGTGCTTGAATCTCAGACCACCTACCTGGTAGGAGGTCTGAGCTTCAATCTAGTTCGGCCGTTTACCACCGCGAGCGTCTCACGTTTAGGAGGGAAAACTCAGAAATCGCTACCAGAGGGCCAACCGTTGGTGTGATATCAAGAATATTCACTTTCGCCAAGTGAAGAATTTGGTTACCTCAATACTTCTAGTCCCTTATCATACTTTTGCTAAAATGTATGGCCTGAGTTGACGACTTCCAACATGGTCGCCAAAAACCGAGGTAAGAGATAAGAGGGTGTGACGTCACGAGATAGTTCGTAGTTTCAGACTATTTACTAGTGCATATTGATATGGTATATTCTAAATGTTGTTGTTTAATGGCGTCAAGTAGAGTTTCGCCCTAAATTGGTTTCCATCTCGAAAAGTAAACAACACCTCCTGACTCAATGCCGAGAAGTGAAAACCGATTCACTCAACTCATTGTAAAATCATATTAGCGCAATCACTTCACACACGATAGCCATCAAGGATATAAGGTGCCCAATTAAGTAGATGATAAAGATCACAAGTCCTTCATTCAAATGAAAGACGTCTTCTTTTTCCTTAAATGGTTGCCAAATGAAGCGGTTAAATTTTAATTTAGGTTTAATGGACTTCTCATGGAAAAACGATGCGGTTTCAAATATTCGATACAACCTAGGTGTAAAATTCACAGTGTGAGTTATGATTTCAGTAAATATTTTGAAATTTTTAAGGAGAAAACAGTTGAAAACCAACTAAATGGAGATGCACCGTAATTCCAGCAGGAAAACTTATCAAAAGCATGCATCTCTTGAAGCTAGAGCTATCTCTACTAAGAAAATCGAGGGGGAAATAACTCTATGAAAAGGTGTACACCAGATTAAATATTACAAAGTATTAAAAAAAATATTGGGATTATTCAACAAAAAGTGGGATTAATAATGGCGAAGTAATCTCTTGGCGGTTAATTTGATATTAGGCAAGATTAAATGGGATTACACTTTTAATTCGAAGATTCATTAGGATTAATAAGGTTTTGTAAGATTAAATCGGATTAAATTTTCAAGCTGGGATTCACTGGTATTACGCTTTTTGGGAGGGATTCACTGGTATTACGCTTTTTTGGGAGGGATTCAGGGGTTTATTACGTTTTTAAAGAGAGATTCACAGCGATTCACAGGTATTACGTTTTTTGGGAGGGATTCACAGGTATTACGTTTTTTGGGAGGGATTCACCGGTATTACGATTTTTGGGAGGGATTCACTGGTATTAAAATAAGAATCCATCAAATATTTTAAGATTTATTTGGGATTAACGACATTTTTCATGGATTAAGGGGGATTATTCGGATTATAAAAATAGTAAGGATTATCAAAATATTTCTGGGATTCACGAAATATTGTGGTTTTTCTTGGGATTAACGGCAATTTTCAAGTATTAAGGGAGATTAATACGGTATTAACCTAAATTTTTAGTATTAAGGAGATTATTTTGAAATTGCAGATTTTTCTTGAGATTATTAAAATTATCTTGGATTATTGAATTTTATTCGGGATTACTCAACGAGTGTACACCAGATTAAACAAGTAATTACCCCCTCGAAGAAAATATATACAGGCCGTTTCTGATAAGTCACCTGTAAATTATTTATTGTGATTTTGGGGGGGGGGGGTTGTATGAAACGGATAGGAATGTGTCACGAAACATGGGCCTACGACATTTAGTTACTGGGATATGGTATCCCAGACATTGATGTGAACCTTCTTCTATCTAAGCAGAATTGTACTAATAAGCGAGTGGAAGCGTGCCATTAAACGAGTGGAAGCGTCAAAGTCACTTCTGCTAGATAAATGTTCAGTAACGTTCTTAGATTGAAAGATATTGAAATTTTTCTTCTAATCACTGATCTAATCAAACTGGGTAGGCATGTCGCAGATCCCATTTTCTTTTACAATTTCCATTCGATTGAACTCACTCGAGTTGATTTTAAATACATTTTCAAATCTTCAAAAGTGAGCACGTTAAGTCCATCGTTCATTTCCGATATTATTATCCTCTAGCCTATTACAGCGCAAGCCGGTTTCAGAAGATTGCACACTTACCCAGCATTTAATATTTCAGCACAGTTACTTGAAACCCTGTGACTAATTGGGATGGCCATAAACGTTTCAAGCACAGTTGTTTTTCCAAAATACATCTTTTCAGTTTTAGTGAAGAATGGAAATGTCATTTCATCTGGATCGGAGTTGTAATCAATAGGGTCGCAAAACGTTTTGACAAATTTCGAGGATTTAGTGTGAACTCCTTCAATGTCAAAAAGGTACGTATAATTTCCTTTAAGATCGAATGCTCTATCGTGGACCTTTCTTCTGACATCTGATTCTTGGAAACTCTAAAAAAAATTAAAAACATTTTCCAAACTGGTGAATTACCATAATTTTCAACTTTGCAAACGGATCCCCTTTGACGAGGCTTTGTGCTGGTTGCAAGTTAACAACTGTCGTGCGGAATAAACAACAATACTTTAAGATATTCAGTAGTATAATGCCCTTCTCTGATAATGGGTATCAGGTCTTTCTTAGCTACGACATCTTCGAGGCTGTCGATGGTGTCCCATTCCGTAGGAAAGTCCGATTGCATACCGCTCAGAAAAGCCAGTGATACGAAGTAAACGGAGATCAGCCATAAGGCATAAATTAATCTGCTCAGACTTCTTCCCATTCGCAGAGAACTTTCTGAATAATGAATGAAATTATTAGTTAGCCAACGAGAAACTTTTGTAAACTACGTTAACCCTAATTCAACAATATCAACGGGGGATAATCACCCTGGAGAAAAATGTTGGGTAAAAGTTTCCAAAGCATGCTCGAAAATAAATATCTAAAGTTGTGAGAACGCTTTCTTCTTTTAGCTTGATGTGTTAACTTTCTACGTCTTTCATCATGTATCAAATGTATATACTTTTCAATCGCCAAAAGAACTGAGACTATCAGATACAGAAACGCAACAAAAATGCACACCTAATGTAAAACATAAGGCAAAACTGCAATAAGTGTTCGATAAAAGTCGTAAGGGAAAGCCGCGCAGTTGCACATCGTCATGTGACAAATGAACGGAGTATACATGAACCATTCAATTAAACCTTAAATAATCAATGGTTTGCATTCCATTCCTGTCTCGTTCAAGATGTAACTAACCAAATCTGAATATAAACTTACACCTGAATCGATTGAAAAAAGTTTGCCATTTAACGTAGCATCAATTGGTTTTGGATTAGTGCTTAGAAGGGTTAATTTTTCGACGTAGAAAAAGCTTGTAAATCTCGTGTCACGTAGCTTCTCCTCAGTTACAGCGGTACCGTAAACAACCATATCGTAACCCTGCAAATTAAAACCATTCAAAACGTCTTATGAGGAAATAGACTAATCATGGATATGTATTAATACTTCTACGGATACGTTAGTATTTATACATATCCATGGTCTAATCTCTTCAATCCTGTATCGCTTTTGGGGTAAGAGACCCAAAAGTTCAAAGGGCTCTGAAATGACTCTGCTCTATGATCTGATCTTTAACATCATCTGAGTTTTCTAACAAATCTACCTCTTCTCCTAGGTGATTTAACCATTTTCCCCACGATTCACCTGCTTCGGCTTCGTAATGCAATGCTACACTATCGGAAAACAAAAAAGAGAAACACGATATTATGAAAAGTTTTCGTTTAAAATTTTTGTTTTGTAAATTATTATTTCAAGCCTAGGGTCTGTAGTAGTAAAACAAGGGAGCTTTCGGAAAAGTTTCCCCGCCAACACCGGTCACAGAATAAAGCATTGCCCTTGTAACTCCTTCATATTTAACTACTGGTTACAGGCATAAATCATCGGGTTTGTATTATGGAAAAGTCTCGAACAATAATTAAATATTATACTACATAGACACTTTGTGATATTTACCTTGTGTTACAGCGTTTAAATAAATGAAGAATTCTCTCAACCCACAGTCTATACTCCGATATATAATCATAAATATTCTGCAAGTGATTTGAAATGTTATCTCGGAATTCATCATTAAATGGTTTTGTTTTAATCATTATTTATTATTACCGGATTAATCAGTATATTTGTTAATGTTGAATAATTATTAGGAGCCTTCATGATATGTAAAAATCCAAATTTTACAGTGATCTAGAATTTGAAATAATACAGTAAAACATTCCGTTTCTACCAACTAAATTGGACTTATTCACCTATTATTATTCATAAAAGCGGATAAGGCTTGACACGGGATCAGGCTTTTTGATATTACGTACAAACCACGTTTCAGACCAATACGATAACTCAGTAAAACTCAGATAATACAGTAAAACATTTCGTTTCTACCAACTAAATTAATCGAGTTTGGTTGGCGGCCAATAACTGAAAATACCTCAAAGTACAAGGAATATTAAGTACTTTATGTTGAAGGATTGTTTTTAGTAATCTGCCGTGCTTGTGTACGCCGACACTATGTTCGCCATCCCCACGTTTCTTGGTAAGAATTTGATGTATATTTACCATATTTATAAATAAAATTATTTTGACCCGCGAGCTTACCGTAATTGTCGAATAGTTTATGGGAGTTTCATTGGCGTACCTGTGATAATTTTGACATTTTAAATCAACGAGTAAAATTTCATATTTATAAATTCAAATTGTACCTGTATTTGAAATAGCGATCATTGCCAAGAAATTCAAATTCTAGAACACGCTTACTTTTACATTCGAAAGTTAATAAAGAATTTAGCACGACAATAACTTGTATTAGAGTTAGATAATATAAGAAGGATGACACTGTATCCTTTTAATACTTTAGTTATGCAACATGATTCTTTCCAGGCTTACCCTTTTGTTTGCTCTACTGCTGGGAGGTATGGGGCACAATGATACTTTTTAGATGGATTATACTTAGAATAGAGTGGCACTGAGAGGAAGGAGCTACGGGGATGCGACGTCAATATTGGTAGCCTAAAATCGCTAAAATGTATGGCCTGAGTTGACGACTTCCAATAAGGTCGCCAAAAACGAGGTAACAGATAGGAGAGTGTGACGTCACGAGAAAGTTTATAGTAGCAGACTATTTACTAGTGCATATTGATATGGTATAATTTAAATGTTGTTGTTTAAAGGTCCGTCCACACTATGGCTGTTTTTCGCGTCGCAAGCTACGTAACGCTCGCGCGCGCGGTACGTCGCTTCGCTCGGATCGTTTACACTACAGAAATTCGCGCCAAAGCTAAGCTTGCAAGGCTTCAATTCAAACACCAACCTATCCCAAAAGTTTAACTTTCGACTTTGTTTACGCTGTAGCTCTGAAAAATTAGGTCCTCTTTTCAGCTTCGCATTACGGAGTTATATTTGAAACACAGCTAAACCGGTTTACTCAAACAGCAGAGGTCATTACTGAATAGAGCTGAACTATTAACTAGACACGCACATATAGACTTAAAGTTAATAGGATTTTCAGGTTGGTTGATATCGCAATATTATTGGTAAACAATAACGCTACTTAGACAAATTCAAACACAGATGTTTAACTTTGGACTTTGTCCACGCTATAGCGGTGAATATCACTTAAGACCTTAATGGACGAGGGTTTGCATGTTAAATTAATTCTCGTTAAACCTCAATACGTTATAAAAATATAATAAACACGGCTTGAAAGTTTCTAGAGGAAATTTAGAAACACGGAAGATAAGCCGGCCGAAAAATTAACTTACCTGAACAGGCCACGTATAAGTTTTGGATACTGTTTGCCTAAATCATACGATAGGAAACAACTTGAATTTTTACTTTTACGAACATTGGCTATAGAAAACTAAATTTATCGACATGTTTGTTACTCTAGAACTATCGTTCTGAAAACTATGGTATAATGATTAACTTAAACAGCAATGGCTCAAAGTTTGTGAAGAACATTTTTATTCAGTCGCACTTAACATACTCATCCTTCCCTTTTATATCAATACAAGTATTGGGAAAGCCGACTATGCCAGCATCAAAACCCGGGTACCCTTTACATCAGCGTGGGAAATAAGGCGGTGGCACAGGGCAAATGACCAGTTTAAAAATTGTACAGACATTATTTCAGCTATTTTAATTATCCACTTCTTTAGTTTAGCCACGGGCCACAAAACTAAAAGGACATTTCAGCTCTGCTATCGGGCGGCGCTCAAGCTAAACGGTTTATACTAGTGTCGCCTCTAGTTGTAGTTTTTGAAAAGCGGAACTACGTCATTTCGGTAACAAGGCGAGTGAGGCTGGAAAACAGTATTTTTAGACTAAGTAGTATTGAGTAAAGCTTACCATCTGTCTTTTTAAGCCATAGCTGATTTTGAAAAAAATCGTCTTTTAAATGTGTAGAACACAGATACGTATTAGGTCCAATGTCATCTACTGTAAATCCGTTCTTATACTTTGCTAGCCAGTTTACCCATTGAAGGTAATATACTTGTTTAGTTTCATATTTGGGAAAGGGTATAAACCAAAGTCCTTGCATATGAGGCTTAGTGCTGTAGCAACTATCGCTGTTGCAGTTAGGGAATACACAATGCTTTACATCCATTATAAACAATAGAGTTAAATTGAGTTAAATTAAGCAGTAAACGTCAAAACTAAAAAGCGCGACAGACCTAAAGCTATTATAATAGTAGCAGAAGACAGACTGACAGAGTCAAAGTTCATGTAATTAGTCTAGTGTACGGTAGATGGCGTTGCGGTACGTGTTACACATTCCGGTTCGACCCCCTTTTTCCCTCCTAACTCACATAGGTGCCCGTTTCTTTGAAGAGGCAAACCGATCGTATAGGCAAAGCCAGAGCTACAATGTCCTCTTAGTTTAGTGGCCCGTGGTTTAGCAGACTAAAATGGTCATGGACTAGTTTATTTATTCCAGACCAGGGGGGTCGCTGGCCCAATGTCCAGTTTTAAAAAAATCAGGGGTGTGTGGGTACTCGAAAATCTCGGGTACCCGTCTTCGGGTCCGGGTCGACCCGACCCGATACCCGAAACATATTTTTTAGGACCCGAACGGGTACCCGAGTCCCAATTTTAAGCCTTTTCCAATACCCGCCGAGTCTGACAAAATCCCCACGGATCCAGTTCATGACGTTACCAAGAATGTTTCAATACTTCTGCCTTTCACTTCACAATTAAATAATTTAATTAGTAATAAGTTATTAATTAATATTGTTTAGTGAATTACACTATGGGGGATAATGGCTCAGCTTTGAAATCTAGCTTTTAATTGGACTGTAAGGAAAAACTAAGACCCGAAAGCAAATTTTTGGGATTTTGAGGGACCCGAAGACCCGACGGGTAATTGAAAATTGGACCCGATACCTGCGGGTAAAATTTTCCATTACCCGAAGTTTACCCGACACCCAAAAATCTGGACCCGCACAGCCCTGAGAAAAATCCTTATTTCCCACCCTGCTTTACATACGTTCGTCACTGTGAGTCACGACGTGTATCTTCAAGTTCCCGCGTGTTCGGGTACGGTCATCGCAAATATTGCATTTGAATTTTAACTTTAACGAATATTGGCTACGGAATACTAAATTTATCGGAATGTTTGTTACTCTAGAACATATCGTTCTGGTGTAATGATCAACTGAGGCAGCAATGATTCAAAGTTTGTGAAGAACATTTTTATTCTTTAGCACTTTCAATACAAAAGACGAATTTAACCTCTCGAATATTCTATCTCGTTGCACCAGGCACCTTGCACGCGCCTAGAAACTCCTCAAACTCGTGCTCCAATCAACCAATGAAAAGCTTCAGTGTTATGAGGTGCGATGGCCCGTCCGCAAAATCCTCATAAAAATTAACTTGGGAGGTATGGGGCACAATGAGACCTCTTAGCTGGATTATACCTGGGAGTAAGGAACGTTAGAGGGAGCGTTGATCTAATGCTAAAAAAACCGGCATACAGTGGCAAATGGGAAAGAAAGGGGGGGGGTAGGAATTTTTATCTCCGTTCCGCAATTTTAGCTAACGCGCAGGCGCGAGTGACGTCGTTTACTACCGCCAGAATTTAAAAATTCTCTCTGCCGCCAGCGCCAGCTTCCGCTTCCATCGACTGCTGCCCCACTCACTCTGTTCGACTCGCCGTCGAGATAACCGGGAAGCCCGGAAGGCGAATTTGCGGTATTGTTCGGTAGGCGTTATAAAATATTCAACGTTTTAAAGCTCAAGTTTCGAAATTTTTTGAGACATTTACCAAGTCTTCAACTAAATATTATAACATTTTCTTTAAATTTCAACAGAAAAAAAGCTCTGCGAATAAAATTAGACACGAAAAGTCGAAAACTACCCTAAGCCTTGGATAGATATCAGCGGCTGAGGCCGAGCGGTGCATCTCGAGCCGCCGGCGGCCGGGCTTGCCGTAACGGCGAGAACAGAAAAATACTTCGTTAAAAAACAGATGCACGGCGTCTTAAATAGTCGAAGCAAAAGCTACTCAGATTGATAACAACTAAATATTATAAGATTTTCTTTAAATTTCAACATAAATATAGCTCTGCGAATAAAATTAGACACTAAAACTAAGCCTTGGCTATATATCAGCGGCTGAGGCCGAGCGGCCCATTTCGAGCCGCCGGCGGCCGAGCTTGCCGTAACGGCGAGAACAGAAAAATACCTCGTTTAAAAAACAGATGCACGGCGTCTTAAATAGTCCAAGCAAAAGCTACTCAGATTGATAACAACTAAATATTGTAAGATTTTCTTTAAATTTCAACATAAATATAGCTCTGCGAATAAAATTAAACACGAAAACTACACTAAGCCTCGGTTCGATATCATCGGCTGAGGCCGAGCGGCGCATCTCGAGCCGCCGGCGGCCGGGCTTGCCGTAACGGCGAGAACAGAAAAATACCTCGTTAAAAACAGATGCACGACGGTTTTTAAATTTGACGCATGCGCGCGGACACCGCGATGAGTTCCCGAGTCAGCGCCGGAGACAGACGATTTTAGCCACGAAGCGAAAGAACGCGCTTATTCACTTTAATACTCCCCTAACGTTCCTTACTCCCAGATTATACTTAGAATAGAGTGGCACTGAGAGTTAGGAGCTGCGGGGACGTGGCGTCAATATTGGTAGTCTAAAATCACTAAAATGTATGGCCTGAGTTGACGACTTCCAATATGGTCGCCAAAGGGTGTGACGTCACGAGAAAGTTCGTTGTAGCAGACAATTTGCTAGTGCATGTTGATATGGTATATTTTAAATGTTGTTTTTTAATATTGTTAAGTGGAGCTTCGCTGTAAATGGGTTTCCATCTCGCAAAGTGAACAACACCTCCTGACGCAATGCCAAGAACTGCAACCCGATTCACTCAATTCATTTTAAAATCACATTTGCGCAATCACTTCACACAGGATGAAAATTATGGATATCAAGTTCCCAATTAAGTAGATGACAAAGATTACAAGAGCTTCATTCAAATAAAAGACGACTTCCTTTTCCTTAAATGGTTGCCATATGAAACGGTTCCATTTTAATTTAGGTTTAATGGATTGCTCGTGGAAAAACGATGCAGTTTCAAATATTCGATACAATCTAGATGTAGAATTCTCAGTGTGAGTTATTATTTCAATCAATTGTTTAAAATTTAAGGAGAAAACAGTTGAAAACCAACTAAATGGAGATGCACCTAAATTTCAGCATGGAAACTTATCAAAAACATTCATCTCTTGGAGCTATAGCTACTCTCTATTCCGAAAATCAGTGAAAGTGTACTATTAAATGAGTGAAAGTGTACCATTAAATGAGTGAAAGTGTACCATTAAATGAGTGAAAATGTACCATTAAATGAGTGAAAGTGTACCATTAAATGAGTGAAAGTGTACCATTAAATGAGTGAAAATGTACCATTAAATGAGTGAAAGTGTACCATTAAATGAGTGAAAGTGTACCATTAAATGAGTGAAAGTGTACCATTAAATGAGTGAAAGTGTACCATTAAATGAGTGAAAGTGTACCATTAAATGAGTGAAAGTGTACCATTAAGTGAGTGAAAGTGTACCATTAAATGAGTGAAAGTGTACCATTAAATGAGTGAAAGTTTACCAATAAATGAGTGAAAGTGTACCATTAAATGAGTGAAAGTGTACCCAGGGCCGGATTAACAATTTTTCGGGCCCTAGGCATGGCCTTAGTTCCGGGCCCCCCAACAGACCACAGTTTAAGAGAATCTCAGAGACATGCTATTTTTATATTTTTAATTGACTTAACAGAATATTTAATTTCTTTTTTAACTCAATAGTTAAATTTCTTTCCAACTAAAGAAACCTATGAAAAACATTAACATGTACAAAAATGGGCCAAGCCTCGCCTCGTGCCCTTTCCGCCGTAAAACGTTCTGAGATCCCATGTAGAGCCAAGTCTGCCTTTTGTTCTCATTCAATCGCCCATTGAACAATTATGTTATAAATTAAGTCCTTTTCCTAATTAATATCCAATATTCTTTGACTCTATCATAATTATACATCTTTGTCCGTATCAAAA
Source organism: Phalangium opilio (assembly GCA_019434445.1). Classification (NCBI taxonomy): domain Eukaryota; kingdom Metazoa; phylum Arthropoda; class Arachnida; order Opiliones; family Phalangiidae; genus Phalangium; species Phalangium opilio. The sequence goes on from JAEQBA010003339.1 coordinate 1,375,553, forward strand.
ATATTGTGACTTGGCAATCGCAGGTAAGTAATATTAAAAGGAAGTCGAGGGGATATTCACTAAATCGATGCTGATTTTAAAATAATCGAAGGGATATTCACTAAATCATTGCCGATTTTAAAATAATCGAAGGGGATGACCTGCGCTTGCCAAGTCACGATATTTTTGATACGGACAAAGATGTATAATTATGATAGAGTCAAAGAATATTGGTTATTAATTAGGAAAAGGACTTAATTTATAACATAATTGTTCAATTGGCGATTGAATGAGAACAAAAGGCAGACTTGGCTCTACATGGGATCTCAGAACGTTTTACGGCGGAAAGGGCACGAGGCGAGGCTTGGCCCATTTTTGTACATGTTAATGTTTTTCATAGGATCTCACTTCTTTTTGTAGACCGGTCTACAAAAAGAAGCCCTCTCGATATACTTCGGTAGTTATTAAAACAAGACCCTCTCGTGGTACTTCGTTTGCCAATATAATCGCTAACGTTTGTCCTTATTTACGCTGAGTTACCCCTTTCGACCCGCAGAGAATATGTAATAAAGATTGTACGCGATATCCTAATATAAGAATGTAGCATCAGTTACGACACATTTCTTTTAAACTACTACTCTTATTAGCTTTAATATATATTTAACTTTCGGTTATCTTTGGACCATTACGTCCTTTCATCAAGAACACACACTATTTCTGTTGAAAAGACGGCAGCGCCATCTAGTTTTAAAATAAAGAACTAAAGAACAATTTTATAAAAATTTTGGAATGTTTTAATTTTTCTGTGCTTTATAAAATAAATGAAAACTAAAATCCTAAATTTTAAGTTTCTATCTACCCTAGAAGTACCTTAGAATTTTGATGATCGGTGAGTGAGTGAGTGACAAAATAAGGTAAATTTCACCTTCGATATTTCGAAAAGTATATAGGGTAGGAACTTGAAATTTGAAAACTATAGCTAGGATTGACAGTCCTCACGGCAAGCAAAATTTCAGACTCTTACCTATACCCATCACGAAGTTACAGTGGGCTTAAAAGTGTCGTGAGTTGCTTCGAGAAAAGGGTGTCAGTGCTCGACTTGGCTGGGAGCACTGCCGTGCTCCCAGATTTAACAATTATCTCTTCATAGTCTATGAAGTCGTTTAGTAAATCCTTTTCAATATATATCAAAGATAAAGAACTTAATTTTTCCTGGGCTAATGTGGTTCTTAACTACTTTTTCACTCTTTTTAAAGTTGAAAAGGATATTTCGCCACTTGCATTGCTGATAGGCAAACACAAGTAAATTCTCAAAATAATTTCCAAGTTTGGAAAAGTTGAAATGATATTACTGTTACGAATGAAGGAATGAAAAATTCTGGGTTTTTGCTTGCTTCATTCTTCACGAAATGTTTGAATTTTAGCAGTTCGTTTTCAAGCTCTTCAAAATTTAAATCATTGCAATACATTTCTGCCAATTCTTGGAAAGCTCCAGAGAAAGATTCATCGGGGGCATTAGTGTTTAAAATAGGTTTGAACTTTTCATCAGTGAACTTGTTAGCTTCAGATAGTTTTTTAATATTTGTCATTAGATTGTCACATAAGACGTAAAACACTTCTATTTTGAAAGCGACCCGTTATGTCAGTGTTATCATCGTTTATAGCCACATCGTATGATGTACATCTACGATGAGGATAGTTTGACCGCTTCACTTCCATTGCGCCGAATCCCAATCAACCGAACCCGATCCCATTCGACCGAAAAACCCGCACTTTGGCGGATTTATGATTCGGTCCAATGGGACAACCCCATTGCACCGAAAAACCCGCACTTCGGGTTTTCCCGATGGAATTTAAATAAATAAAATCCCGGGAATGCAAAGATTCTATCTTTGCTAGCAAAAATTAAATTAACTTAAAACAATTTAAGACCTACGTTAAATGAACACTAGATCCAAGAATTTTCTAAATAATTATTTTAAAACTAAGTATTGTAAGAACAAATTAGTAATAAATCAGCAAAATATGACATACTAAAACGAATTTCTAATATTTATTTATGATTTGACGTTATATTCATCATGAAAATACTTAAAGCCAGCCGTTTTAAAATACTTGAAGTGTATAACCGCTCCAAAGAGGAAGAGACGTCCTCCTAATCTAACCTAACTTAACAGTAATTGTTTCGAAAAGGCATATTATTTGAGAAGTCAATGAAGATAAACATCAATATTTTGGAAAAGGCGTAACATTGTCAAGCGATTTATAAAATATTACTAACCTAACTTAAACAAATAGTGGCGTTTTATGTTACAATCATCCTGAAAATACTTTAAGCCGTTTTAATATAATTGAAGTGTATAACCGCTCCAAAGAGGAAGAGACGTCCTCCTTACCAAACCTAACATAACAGTAATTATTTGGGAAGTCAATGAACCTAAACATCAATATTTTGGAAAAGGCGTACCATAGTTAAATGATTTATAAAATATTACTAACCTAGCTTAACCAAATAGTGGCGTTTGATGTTATATTCATCATGAAAATACTTTAAGCCGTTTTAATATAATTTCAGTGTATAACCGCTCCAAAGAGGAAGAGACGTTCTCCTAAACAAACCAAACCTAACGTAACCTAACCTAACCTAACCTAACAGTAAATATTTGGAAAAGGCATATTATTTGAGACGTCAATGAAGATAAACATCAATATTTTGGAAAAGGCGTAACATTGTTAAATGGTTTATAAGATATTACTTACCTAGCTTAACCAGATAGTGGCGTTTCCAATTCAGTAAAAATGTATTTAAAACGCTTTCATTAAAAAACGACATTAATAGAAATTAAACTACATAGCATTTATGGGGTCGCTATTTTCGACAAATATAGAGTCGTTTGAATTGTAAATACCAAACCCGCCGTTGGGCTAAATTCATTAAAAACATTGGCGGGATTCGGTCTAATGAGAATTCGGTCTAATGGAATTCTGCGCAATAGGAATATACCAGTTTGACCTGCCCTGTTGTACTCCTACTAGTACTAGTACCAGTAGACGTGAAACAGTAGCCCCTTTGGCAGTATAAAATTTTTCGTTCGTCATTGGGTAAATGGGACAGAATTGTGGTGAGGTGATTTTGACGTTCGTGTATTTTAAGAGGATGGGGATTATAATAGTAACTTTAAGCATTGCATTTAATTGTACCAGGAAGGTTAAGCATTTTGAATTGTGTTTTACGATTGCTCGATATATTTAAAGCGAGATAGAGGATTATGGTGTTACCTTAATTAAAATGGAAGGTTTATTATTCCCTTTTAGATTCCTGTCACCCGTCGACAATAAGGGTTTCACGCTTTCAATCCCGCTCCCTATTTCAAAATTAAAAGAAATCGAGGGGAATTTTAAAAAAGCAAAACGAAGTATATTCCGACGTTATATTTAGAATGGTCTATAGGAGATGTTTATTATTAGAAGTTACGTGTATTTCTCCACAAATCGAGAACAATTTTAAAAGAAAGTACTAGCTTGTGGCCCCGAATATTACAATAATAACGGAAGTAAATTTATTGAAGTAAGGATTAAGGGTTATAATTTTTGTTAGGGCATCGAGGGGCTATTCACTCTCATTCTCTGTACTTCTTTTAATGGGCATTTACGGGTATTTCGTTTAACCACTGTTAAAGAATGCTCCTCGTGGGGGTACTCACGTTTTCCGTTCGTGTCATACTATTATAATTATAACAGAAGTAAAAAATTTAAGTAATCATTTTAAAAGAGTTATGGTAGCGCATCGAGGGGCTATTCACTCAAATTTTTTGTACGCCTGTCAAGTACGGTACGATGTGGCTACTATTACGAGCCCAACCCTTGGGTCGCCTTGTTCCTTGAATGCTAAAGCGGGTTAAGTGAAGCTTATTCAAAGTCACTTCTGCTAGATAAAGGGTCAGTAACGTTCTTAGATTGAAAGATATTGAAATTGTTCTTCTAATCAAACTGAGCAGGCATGTCGCAGATCCCATTTTCTTTTTTAATTTCCACTCCATAGGTGTCAATTGAGAACTATTGCAAACGAGGCCCCTTTGACGAGGCTGTGATGGTTGAAAGTTCCCGCGTTAACAACTGTCGTGCGGATCAAACAACAATACTTTAAGATATTCAGTAGAATAATGTCCTTCTCTCAAAATTGGTATCAGGTCTTTTTACCTCTCCGTGTGACGTAGTCCAGGAGAGGTTCTGTAACGGCCGTGTCTGTGTGTGTGTGTGTGTCTGTCTGTCTGTCTGTCCGTTGTTACACCCACGTGACCGCGTTCGCAGTTTGCGTATCGGAGCAAACGTGTTCGCCATTTCTGAACTGCTTTCACAGTCACGGAAATGGCTACTCTACTTGAGTTCTCACACCACCATCTTCTGGTCATTGTCCATCCCACATGGACACCAGTCTGTAGACACTGGCATCTAATCACCACCATCTTCTGGTCATTGTCCATCCCAGATGGACACCAGTCTGTACACACTGGCTTCTAATGACCACCATCTTCTGGTCATTGTCCATCCCACATGGACACCAGTCTGTACACCTGGCTTCTAATCACCACCATCTTCTGGTCATTGTCCATCCCAGATGGACACCAGTCTGTACACACTGGCTTCTAATGACCACCATCTTCTGGTCATTGTCCATCCCACATGGACACCAGTCTGTACACCTGGCTTCTAACACCACCATCTTCTGGTCTTTGATTTTGTCCATCCCACATGGACACCAGTCTGTACACCTGGCTTCTACTCCATCGTCATCGTTTGGTTTAAGACATTCGCGGCGATCAGCTAGGGTTACGAGAAACGTATAGCCGCTCCCTAGGGTAGGATCTCTACCAAAGGTTTTCGCATTTGCGGTTGTTCTTGCTTTTAACTGTAGTTCGACACCCTTATATACTACCTATTTGAGTAAGGCGAAGCAACCGGCGTATGCTTCATTTCAAACGCCAATATTAGTCAAGTCTCTCAAGAATGTTTAATTGTTCTTTTTAAAAACGATGTAACGCTGAATAAGGTGAATAACTAACGAAGAAAATATATTATAATAATTATATTTATTATATTTATTTTAGTATTTAAGGTAGTCTTGTCTCTCAAAACAAAATTAATACGGAAAGGGTAAAACAGCAGTCTATGTGTGTCCGTCCGTTGTTACACTAGTGCTTTGCGTTAGCAGTTCGCCTTGTGTTGATGTGGAAAGAAATTCTACAAAACCTTAATATTTGGTTTTCTCATAATGTAAAATTAATATATGGAAATATTTTTCGTAATTTCTATGCCTTTAGTAGTTTTGTAGCTTTAAAGCCCTGTTTCATTTTGATATCCCAAGAATATTTTTTATAATTATTATTTGAAATGGATGTTTATATATTACTTAAGCTATACTACATCTGTTTATAGGATAATCCTTTCGTTTTCGTTATTGATAACAAGAAGAACGCTACTATGTCGGTCAAGTGAACTTTTATTTGTCAATAGGCCTAGTGAACCCAAAAGTAAACGTTTGGTTTTCTTTTCTGTAATGCAGAGACATTAACGGTTCAGAGTGGGCCGAAAGTTAACTACACTTTTAAATAATCAGGCTTAGATTATATAATTGAATAAAGCATCATGGTGAAAATCTAGGCCGCGTTCAGCAGAGCTCAGCGCTGTTAGCAGTGTCATACAGAAGGGGATTTTGTTTTTGAATTTTGACTCACGGTGCTCAGCGCTGAGCCAACGCGGTCAGCAAAGAAAATAGTCGGGTTTTTGGATAACGTGACGTAAAACGCGTAGTTCTCAGCTTGGTTACTGTTGTATAGAGTAATCATGATAAAAGCTTAAAAAATGTTTTATTCTTAATAAGAAAATAAAACATTTATTTTCTATCAAAAAATATTTTTGGTGCTAAGGTTGCTTTAGAAAAATCCAAACGGTTAGGCATTGGTAAAAAAGACATGTGTAAGCTATTTGCAGAGATGATAATTGTTTTACATGTTTAAAAATAAGACTGAAGCTTCCACTATTGTGTTTATGCTCCTTGTTTGTTTGACTGAAAACCATCTAGGTGTAGATAACAGCCAGACCAAAAATTTCAAAAATATATATTTTAAATCTAATCAGATACGCCCTCCTAGTTGAAAATAGACCTTTTAAATTTGCGGGAGCCATTCTTGAGAATTTTTCATTTATGTACCAGTAAATATTTGTGTTTGGAAGTCGGATATTAAGTCAAATTAAGTGGTTGTAAAGAGCCAGCAGGTTTTTGTCGCTTCTTTTTGTGAGTATTTGATTTTTGTATGTAAAATGGAGGAAGATAATGTTGAGAGTAAGGATGAAATGCGGAAGCGCAAAGCGCGGGAAAGAATGAGGGCAAAAAGGTCGACGTTTTCATTGGATACTTAAGGTTATATAATCTTCTCGACACGGAGAGGTACTATTTGGTTTTCCCAACTTGTTTAGCTACGACATCTTCGAGGCTGTCGATGGTGTCCCATTCCGTAGGAAAGTCCGATTGCATACTGCTCAGGAAAGCCAGTGATACAAAGTAAACGGAGATTAGCCATAAGGCGTAAATGAATCTGCTCAGACTTCTTCCGATTCGCAGAGAAATTTCTGAATAATTAATGAAATGATTATTTAGCCAACGAGAAACTTGTGTAAGCTTAATTCAACAATATCAACTGAGGAAAATCACCTTGGAGAAAAATTTTGGGTAAAATTTTCCATAGCATGCTCAAAATTAAATATCTAAATTTGTTGGAACGCTTTCTTCTTTGAGCTCGATGTGTTAACTTTCTATGTCTTTCATCATGTACCAAATGTATATACTTTTCAATTGCCAAAAGCATCGAGATTCGAGACCATCAGATACAGAAAAGCAACAAAAGTGCACACCTAATGTAAAACATAAGGCAAAACTGCAATAAGTGTTCAATAAAGGGAAAGACGCGCAGTTGCACATCGACATGTGACAACTGAACGGAGTATACATGAACCAGTTAATTAACGTTAAATATTCGGGAAGCCCTCAGATGAGCAGTTCCCTTATGAGCGGATTCCATAATAGCGGTCCTCATATCAGCAGTTCTCCAAATAGCGGTTTCCCGAAATGGCAGTTTACCCGTTACAACAGTTACCGATACAGCGGTTCTCGTAAACACAGCGTACCATTACAGCGGTTCTCGTAAACGCGGCGTACCATTACAGCAGTTCTCTAAAGAGCAGAAAAACAGGAATGCGAAAAACGACTGTTTGTTATGGTGTACGCTGTGTTATATGAACTTAAATAGAACTAGGTCAGATATGGTTAGCTTCAAGTTGATTATTTGAACCCCCAATAGTGTTAGGTTAGGTTAGGTTAGGTTTGGTTTGGTTAGGTTAAAGTTGATTATTTCAATTAAATAGTATTAGGTCAGGTGAGGTTAGGTTGGGTTCGGTTGGGTTTTTAGGTTTTGTTTTGATTGGTTAGACTTAGGTTAGTAATATTTTGTAAATGGTGTAACAATGTTACGCCTTTTCCAAAATATTGCTGTTTATCTTTATTCACTTCTAAAATAATAATATGCCTTTTCCAAAAAATTACTGTTTACAATTATCTACTTCCGAAATAAAATAAGCTTTCTTGAAATATTTTCTATCCTGGTATTAGAATTGTAAACTGATACAGCCTGAAGAATAGTGCAATATTTAAGTGTACTTTAAAAACACGATCCGTTAGTAGGTCACATTACTGACTATATGATCAGAGAAAAAGGTAGCTTTCGAAAACAACGAATATAACTGAATTGTTATGAAATACTCGAAACTGAAGACAAACACTGCTATTTCCCAAAATAGCAGCCGCTATTTCTAAAACAGCGGCCGCTATTTCTAAAACAGCAGTCGCTATTTCTAAAACAGCAGTTTTGAACAACGCCGCTGTTTTTTTGGAATCGCGGCTGCTATTTCGAGAACTGCTCTACCGGGAACTGCTCGTACGAGGTACACCCAAATATTCATTGTTTTTCATTTCATTCTTGTCTCGTTCAAGATTTAACTAACCAAATCTGAATATAAACTTACACCCGAATCGATTGAAAAACGTTTGCCATTGGACGTAGCATCAAGTTGTTTTGGATTAGTGCTTAGAAGGGTAATTTTTTCGACGCAGAAAAAGCTTGTAAATCTTGTGTCACGTAACTTCTCCTCAGTTACAGCGGTACCGTGAACCAACATATCGTAACCCTGCAAATTGGAACCATTTAAAACGTTTTAAGAGAAACTAGACTAATCATGGATATGTGTAAAACTATAAATACTATTACTACGTATACGATAGTATTTATACATATCCATGGTCTAATCTCTTAAATCCCTTTGGTTCAAATGGCTCTGAAATGACACTGCTCTATTATATTTAACATCATCTCAGGAATATACCTCTTCTCGTAGTTGATTTAACCATTTTCTCCACGATTCACCTATGTCGGCTTCGTAATGCAATGCAATACTATCAGAAAACGAAAAAGAGAAACACGATATTATGAACAGTTTTCGTTAAAGATTTTTGTTTTTTAAATAATTTTTTCAAGGGTATCTAGTAGTGGTAGGAATGTATGGAGGGGTTAAACAAGGGAGCTTTCGGAAAACTTTCATCGCCAACACCGGTCACAGAATAAAGCATTGTCCTTGTAACTTATATCCAAAACGAATTTATGTAGGAAGAACGTTGAACGCAGTAGGTCTGATAGCTTTCGGAACGACGACTCTTTGGCCGATCATCAATATTCCGTTCATTGTGGATAGCTCATTGCGTCTCAAGTGGTAAGGTCTCATCTCCATGTCTTTGTGATCAGGATACTTCCAGCCGAATTTGACTTTGGATAAGATCTGCGTGAGGAGTTTGTCTTCCGCCGTAAGTCTTCTTATCTATAACGGTCTGTGTAGTCATATTATTTAGTTCAGCTGCCTCGACAAATTTAGTATAATAATCTACTAATATTATGTAATTTTTTGACTTAATATGAAATATGTCAGTCCAGAGGGTCGTCCAAGGAAGTTTTGGAACCGGGTATGGCGTCATTGGCATGGTTTGATTGTTTGCACTCCTATTAGCACAAATGGGACAGTCTTTAATATATTGTATGATGTGTTCGATCTTATTCAGCCAAAAAAAAATGCAGTTTAGCCTTTGATATACATGAATGTATTATTAAAAGCTAGCTAGCTATTTGGACCAAGTCATCTTGCGACTTATTGCCATTTATCTAACGCCTTTACACTGCATAGAGGGGTGGTGGCTAGCCCCTATGCCACAGCTAACCGACAGCGCCCTATACTAACTATTACCGTTATGTATGCCTTGGTGGGAGCCATGTATAGTTTGAAGAGCTTCCTGTTGTAATGTTTTAGGAACTATTAAGTTAGAGCCCTTGTATAGAAGATCATCCAATAGATGAATTTCGTCTTGGTGTGGCCAATATACCGATAAGGTTTTGCCTAATTGCTTAAGAGTACGTGGCCAACCTGCCGTTACGAGATTCTTCAGTTGTTTTAGATCTTGATCTTGAGCTATGGCGTCTCTGTATTGTTGCTGTTCCCTTACAAAAAATGTCTTGAGAATCCTTAAGAAAAGAAATAAAGGAAAAGATCTCGAAATTCTTAAGAACACATCTTGAGAAACTACGAGAAGTTTGGCGTCTTTTTCTAATCAGGCTTTAACGGGTTTTCTTAAGACTTTAGATTAAGAATTTCTCCACAATTTCTTGCGAGATATTGAGATTTTTTAGAAACCTATTCTAAAGATTTTGGTAAGAAATGATTTCGTGGATTTCTTATCAAATTAGTAAGTAATCCTTGAGGAATTATATGCGTTTTCTAAAGGAAATATTAAGACAACTTTGAGATATTATCGCAAATTCTTTAAGAAAAAATCAAGAAAACTTTTAGACATTACTTAGATTTTCTAAAGAAATTATTAACAAAGCTTTTGAGAAATTATAGCTATTTTATTAAGAAACTATAAAGATGCTTTAGCTATTGTATCGAGAAATTATTAAGAAAACGTTGAGATATTATAGCTATTTAATTGAGAAATTATTAAGAAAACTTTGAGATATTACTGCGAGTTTAGAAAGAAATGATTAAGAAAATTTTGAGATATTTTAGCTATTCTATGAGAAACTTTTAAGAAAACTTTGAGAGGTTACTGTGAGTTTATAAAGAAATTACTAAGAAAACTTATTGATAGTGGAGTGATTTTATTAAGAAACATTTAAATTGTAAAATAATGTATTTCTAATTAGAAAACATCAGTCTTAAATATATATTTAAAACAGAGATTAACTCAGCAAATTTTCAATTATTTCTGCATTGACAATGTCATCTTCTATATTAATAGCGTCTTCTGCAATTAACTTCAGCTGACGGAGGGTTGGGAAAATTATTTGTAGTAGTGGTTTCAGTTTTGTCATGTTTATTAGTGATTTCTTTCAGTTTATCTTGAAAGGTCTTTTTGATTTTACTGGCTGGGACTTGACTATTTTTTTTGGCAATATAACCTAGAAAAGGTTTAAACATTTTAAAATCTTCAATATAGCGGTCGTTGTAGCCATTAAATTTATAATAAAATCTTCAATATAGCGGTCGTTGTACCCTTTAAAGTGATAATGAAATGAGCAAATGAAACATCTTACTTATAATGCTGTTCACTTTGACAGGATCAAGTTGTTTTTGGCTGGTTTATCTGGCTATGCCTTACATACTTAATGAAGTATTGATGAGATCCGCTTCGGAAAAGACGCACAATAATAGATTTCGGGCAAAAAAGCACGCATTTCCATTGGCCGAAAACTCTGCCATTGTTAAATCAGTTTTTTTTAACCATAACCTGGTTTCCCAGATCAACCTTATCAGTAAAAACCAAACTAATTGTAAGTTAATTATGCATTGCCGCAATTATAAGTCTCCCCACTATCACAGTTGAAAATATTTAAAGATTATACCATTTCCCCTTCTTTTTCCATTAAAGGTGTAAAAGAATTTACATGACAACCATGACATTTTTCGTGAACCCTTTTCATTTTTTTTTAACAAACGATCTAAATAAAATTAAATTTTAAGCATAATCTAATTATTTTAGAACAAAATGCATAGGACTTTGCCTCCAAATTTTCTTAGGCGCTCATTCTTCTCCTCAAGTTTTTGATACTGCAGTTCCATCCTGTCAATTTTTCGGTATAGTTTTCGTTTTCTAGGGCTATGCTCCTCACACGAATCTTCCATAATTTCTTTCATTAATTCTTCATTTTTCTACAATAATACCAAGTTATTATACTTTCCTGACTGAAAACTCAAGGCAGACCCGCATTGGGCGATTTAAGCCTTAAAAGGAACTTGATCTCTTCTAGCACTGAAAGTTTTATATCAATGAAGAGAAGACTTCTGGAAGAACAGAAACTAATGGCAAGAGGAGCTTGAAGAGGTATTAGAAGGACATTAGACTTGGGTGTGCCCCCAGTGTCATCGGTTATCGTGTTTTCCCAATTGGCAAACGCTTTCGCTACTTGCTTTCTTAATTGAGGTATAACATTTTGTCTAAATCTACTTTAATTTACTTTACGCAGTTGGCAGCAGTTTCCACAAAACTATTCTTTATTGTTCCAGAGTTACAGACCCTTTAAATTAAAAATGGCATTAACTTACTTGATTTGTAACTTGCGGTCCATCTATTTTCTTTCTATTCTGTGATATTTGTGTCTAATATCATAAAGATATGAATGGTTACTAACCTCTTCAATAAAAGTTTCAGCATTGAACTTCGGCATTCTCTGGGATTTGTACTAGTAACTGACTCGATAATTACGGTACATTGTGGATACGCATTATTATTCTCAAATTATATACTTAGCTTTAATTGTACTTTTTCTTTAGCTTCAAAACAATTACTTACTTTCTTCATGCTCTAGTAAATATATTTAATAGAAGCAATTTATCGCTAAGCCTAAACTGTTTCTTATACCAGGAAAGCATACAGCTAATAAGAATCATTGCGTACACGTTTTCTCAACGTCACTTTGCAGATTTTGTGAGATGAGCTTGACTAATCATTATGTATGACGAATTTAACCTCTCGAATATTCTATCTCGATGCACCAGGCACCTTGCACGCGCCTATAGGAACTCGTCACAGTCGTATTCCAAACAAACTAATTAAAAGCTTCAGAGTTATGAGGTGCGATGGACCGTCCGCAAAATCCTCATAAAAATTAACTTGGGAGTTATGGGCCAAAATGATACCTCACCTGTCTTATACTTAGAATAGAGTGGCACTGAGAGGGAGGAGCTACGGGGACGTGGCGTCAATATTGGTAGTCTAAAATCGCTAAAATCAGAAGTAGGATGAGACTAGAAGTGAAGAGCTCTATCATTGGTAATAGATCCTGGCATTAGTGAACAAATTCGAGGATTTTATGCCGCTTCCATCGCGCTAAAACTAGAGAGAGAAAAATTGGTCGAGTTCCAATAAATCTCCTATCTCCTTCCCCTCATCCTAAAGCCGCGGAACACGGACGAGGGTGCTTGAATCTCAGACCACCTACCTGGTAGGAGGTCTGAGCTTCAATCTAGTTCGGCCGTTTACCACCGCGAGCGTCTCACGTTTAGGAGGGAAAACTCAGAAATCGCTACCAGAGGGCCAACCGTTGGTGTGATATCAAGAATATTCACTTTCGCCAAGTGAAGAATTTGGTTACCTCAATACTTCTAGTCCCTTATCATACTTTTGCTAAAATGTATGGCCTGAGTTGACGACTTCCAACATGGTCGCCAAAACCGAGGTAAGAGATAAGAGGGTGTGACGTCACGAGATAGTTCGTAGTTTCAGACTATTTACTAGTGCATATTGATATGGTATATCCTAAAGGTTACCCCCCATTTCACCCAATTTAAAACACCCAATTCCCGTTTACCCAAAACTCATTTAACCCAATTCCCAGTTCACCTATCCCAATTAACCCAATATTGCATACCCAAAAAGACTCAAATAGAGTAGAATTTGATGGTTTTATTTATTTATTTTTTCATGACATAAGAGATACACTAACTTGAAGTGTATAACCGCTCCAAAGAGGAAGAGACGTCCTCCTAACCAAACATAACAGTAATGTTTTGAAAAAGGCATATTATTTGAGAATTCAATGAAGCTAAACATCAATATTTTGGAAAAGGCGTACCATAGTTAAATGTTTTATAAAATATTACTAACCTAACTTAACCTAACCCAAACCTAACCTAACATAACAGTAATTTTTAGGAAAAGGCATATTATGTGAGAAGTCAATGAAGCTAAACATCAATATTTTGGAAAAGGCGGATCATAGTTAAATGCTTTATAAAATATTACTAACCTAACTTAACCTTCCCAAACCTAACCTAACATAACAGTAATGTTTTGGAAAAGGCATATTATTTGAGAATTCAATGAAGGTAAACATCAATATTTTGGAAAAGGCGTACCATAGTTAAATGATTTATAAAATATTACTAATCTAACCTAACCAAACCTAACCTACCTAACACTAACTCAGAATAACGGGGGCATATTTTCCTTTCGAAGTTTTCAGCCATTCGACTTCCATATTTAATAAATTACACTGATCAACAGTCTCTTATATAATAATTTTAAAATATTGCTTTTTTAATGGAAAATACGAATTAATAAAACGGGTATGAAATTATTCGTGCCAAATTCCTGTGTTATCGCCTTTTGTGGCAAACGGGAATTGGGAGAAATACATTTGGGTGAATCAGGAATATATGATTTGGGTTAAATTCTTCTGATTGGGACAAATGAGATTGGGTGATATGGGGGGACACCATTCTGGATGTTGTTGTTTAATGGCGTCAAGTAGAGTTTCGCCCTAAATTTGTTTCCATCTCGCAAAGTAAACAACACCTCCTGACTCAATGCCGAGAAATGAAAACCGATTCACTCAACTCATTGTAAAATCATATTAGCGCAATCACTTCACACACGATAACCATCAAGGATATAAGGTGCCCAATTAAGTAGATGATAAAGATCACAAGTCCTTCATTCAAATGAAAGACGACTTCCTTTTCTTTAAATGGTTGCCATATGAAGCGGTTAAATTTTAATTTAGGTTTAATGGACTTCTCATGGAAAAACGATGCGGTTTCAAATATTCGATACAACCTAGGTGTAAAATTCACAGTGTGAGTTATGATATCAGTCAATTCTTTAAAATTTTTAAGGAGAAAACAGTTGGAAACCAACTAAATGGAGATGCACCGTAATTCCAGCAGGAAAACTTATCAAAAACATGCATCTCTTGAAGCTAGAGCTATCTCTACTCCGAAAATATATACAGGCCGTTTCTGATAAGTCACCTGTAAATTATTTATTGTGATTTTGGGGGGGGGGGTTGTATGAAACGGATAGGAATATGTCAAGAAACATGGGCCTACGACATTTAGTTACTGGGATATGGTATCCCAGACATTGATGTGAACCTTCTTCTATCTAAGCAGAATTGTACTAATAAACGAGTGGAAGCGTGCCGTTAAACGAGTGGAAGCGTCAAAGTCACTTCTGCTAGATAAAGGTTCAGTAACGTTCTTAGATTGAAAGATATTGAAATTTTTCTTCTAATCACTGTTCTAATCAAACTGGGTAGGCATGTCGCAGATCCCATTTTCTTTTACAATTTCCATTCGATTGAACTCACTCGAGTTGATTTTAAATACATTTTCAAATCTTCAAAAGTGAGCACGTTAAGTCCATCGTTCATTTCCGATATAATTATCCTCTAGCCTATTACAGCGCAAGCCGGTTTCAGAAGATTGCACACTTACCCAGCATTTAATATTTCAGCACAGTTACTTGAAACCCTGTGACTAATTGGGATGGCCATAAACGTTTCAAGCACAGTTGTTTTTCCAAAATACATCTTTTCAGTTTTAGTGAAGAATGGAAATGTCATTTCATCTGGATCGGAGTTGTAATCAATAGGGTCGCAAAACGTTTTGACAAATTTCGAGGATTTAGTGTGAACTTTTTCAACGTCAAAAAGGAACGTATAATTTCCTTTAAGATCGAATGCTCTATCGTGGACCTTTCTTCTGACATCTGATTCTTGGAAACTCTAAAAAAAATTAAAAACATTTTCCAAACTGGTGAATTACCATAATTTTCAACTTTGCAAACGGATCCCCTTTGACGAGGCTTTGTGCTGGTTGCAAGTAGGGATGCACCGATATATCGGTTACCGATATATCGGCCGATATATCGGCGTATCTTTTTGATATCGGTATCGGCCAATATCGGCTTCGTAAAAACCGATATTTTCGGGAAAAACTTTTAAGGTACTCAATGAATACTAATTGAAACACATCACACAAACTTGCAAGTTAACAACTGTCGTGCGGAATAAACAACAATACTTTAAGATATTCAGTAGTATAATGCCCTTCTCTGATAATGGGTATCAGGTCTTTCTTAGCTACGACATCTTCGAGGCTGTCGATGGTGTCCCATTCCGTAGGAAAGTCCGATTGCATACCGCTCAGAAAAGCCAGTGATACGAAGTAAACGGAGATCAGCCATAAGGCATAAATGAATCTGCTCAGACTTCTTCCCATTCGCAGAGAACTTTCTGAATAATGAATGAAATTATTAGTTAGCCAACGAGAAACTTTTGTAAACTACGTTAACTCTAATTCAACAATATCAACGGGGGATAATCACCCTGGAGAAAAATGTTGGGTAAAAGTTTCCAAAGCATGTTCGAAAATAAATATCTAAAGTTGTGAGAACGCTTTCTTCTTTTAGCTTGATGTGTTAACTTTCTACGTCTTTCATCATGTATCAAATGTATATACTTTTCAATCGCCAAAAGAACTGAGACTATCAGATACAGAAACGCAACAAAAATGCACACCTAATGTAAAACATAAGGCAAAACTGCAATAAGTGTTCCATAAAAGTCGTAAGGGAAAGCCGCGCAGTTGCACATCGTCATGTGACAAATGAACGGAGTATACATGAACCATTCAATTAAACCTTAAATAATCAATGGTTTGCATTCCATTCCTGTCTCGTTCAAGATGTAACTAACCAAATCTGAATATAAACTTACACCAGAATCGATTGAAAAAGTTTGCCATTTAACGTAGCATCAATTGGTTTTGGATTAGTGCTTAGAAGGGTTAATTTTTCGACGTAGAAAAAGCTTGTAAATCTCGTGTCACGTAGCTTCTCCTCTGTTACAGCGGTACCGTAAACAACCATATCGTAACCCTGCAAATTAAAACCATTCAAAACGTCTTAGGAGGAAATAGACTAATCATGGATATGTATTAATACTTCTACGGATACGTTAGTATTTATACATATCCATGGTCTAATCTCTTCAATCCTGTATCGCTTTTGGGGTAAGGGACCCAAAAGTTCAAAGGGCTCTGAAATGACTCTGCTCTATGATCTGATCTTTAACATCATCTGAGTTTTCTAACGGATCTACCTCTTCTCCTAGTTGATTTAACCATTTTCCCCACGATTCACCTGTTTCGGCTTCGTAATGCAATGCTACACTATCGGAAAACAAAAAAGAGAAACACGATATTATGAAAAGTTTTCGTTTAAAATTTTTGTTTTGTAAATTATTATTTCAAGCCTAGGGTCTGTAGTAGTAAAACAAGGGAGCTTTCGGAAAAGTTTCATCGCCAACACCGGTCACAGAATAAAGCATTGCCTTTGTAACTCCTTCATATTTAACTACTGGTTACAGGCATAAATCATCGGGTTTGTATTATGGAAAAGTCTCGAACAATAATTAAATATTATACTACATAGACACTTTGTGATATTTACCTTGTGTTACAGCGTTTAAATAAATGAAGAATTCTCTCAACCCACAGTCTATACTCCGGTATATAATCATAAATATTCTGCAAGTGATTTGAAATGTTATCTCGGAATTCATCATTAAATGGTTTTGTTTTAATCATTATCAGAAGTCCATTAAATTAGCCTAGGAAGTGAACAATTACAATGGCTGGTATAGCGTACGTCTCTGCTGGGATAAAAACTCCTTCTAATTCCATGGATAGGGGGTTAAATTTTTCCCCCTTTCCTAACACAGTTAGAAATCTCGAGCTCCTCTCTAGAAAGTCTTTCTTGGCGTGAGCGGGGCGTGACTTCTTCAGCCCATGAACGCTGGATCTCTAAAGGGTAGATTGTTTGCTTTATAAAAAATTAAAAAAAGGAACGGCCACGGTTGTTAAAGGGAGGGTGAAGTAGGTTATCAAGTGGTTTTTTAATCGATTCTTCTACTAATTATAAAAAGGCAGGGGGTTACGCGATTGGTCGGACGTCCTTATTTAAAATTATCTTTTAAATCTGAACCTAATTTGAATTTTAAAATCATTCGGAGCTAGTATTTCCTGAATGTTTGACTATGCAGACTGGTCTTGTAAATAGTAGGGGAATCGATAAAAAACCACTTTATTTTCCACTTCACCCTCCCTTTAAATAGTTTTTTTTTCTATAGGTTTATGAAGAGTCATAAAAAACTGAATGACCTTGACTGTTCCAAAATTCACACCCCCATCCCTTCTCCTATTTTTAGCGGGCTCTGTTTTACAGTGGAAGGGGGCGTTTTCGGCCAATAGTTTTTTCTCTCTCGATAGGGCAAATTTTGGCGTACGAGTCGCACCTATACCGGAGATCTGAGAAAAATTATCGCGAGGTGGCGAATGTGTCGCCCTTCTTAAGTATTGCTACACAAGAGAGGGGAGTCCCAAACCCCCAATTCGGTCACTTCCTAGGCTAATTTAATGGACTTCTGTCATTATTTATTATTACCGGATTAATCAGTATATTTGTTAATGTTGAATAATTATTAGGAGCCTTCATGATATGTAAAAATCCAAATTTTACAGTGATCTAGAATTTGAAATAATACAGTAAAACATTCCGTTTCTACCAACTAAATTGGACTTATTCACCTATTATTATTCATAAAAGCGGATAAGGCTTGACACGGGATCAGGCTTTTTGATATTTCGTACAGACCACGTTTCAGACCAATACGATAACTCAATAAAACTCAGATAATACAGTAAAACATTTCGATTCTACCAACTAAATTAATCGAGTTTGGTTAACGGCAAATAACTGAAAATACCTCAAAGTACAAGGAATATTAAGTACTTTATGTTGAAGGATTGTTTTTAGTAATCTGCCGTGCTTGTGTACGCCGACACTATGTTCGCCATCCCCCACGTTTCTTGGTAAGAATTTGAAGTATATTTACCATATTTATAAATAAAATTATTTTGACCCGCGAGCTTACCGTAATTGTCGTATAGTTTATGGGAGTTTCATTGGCGTACCTGTGATAATTGTGACATTTTAAATCAACGAGTAAAATTTCATACTTATAAATTCAAATTGTACCTGTATTTGAAATAGCGATCATTGCCAAGAAATTCAAATTCATTTTCTGTCATTTCTCAAGTTTCAACTGTTAAATCCGAGGGGGCCGTCGCTCCTTCAAATCTCGTACACCTGGTTTTTTAAATCATTCAAATCACATAAATCACTTCCCAAATCTAGAAAATCACTAAAATCGGTATGAAATCAATGAAATCCTTCAAATCGCTGCACAAATCAGTGAAATCGCTAGTAAATCATTCAAATCAGTGAAATCAATCGTAAATCAGTCAAATCACTATACAAAGCAGTCAAATCAAGAAATCATCAAATCAATCAAATTATTAGAATCACTATGAAATCAACACCAAATCACTCGAATCACTAGCAAATCATTCGAATCACTAGCAAATCATTCAAATCACTACCAAATCATTCAAATCGCATCAAATCATTGAAATCCTCGACAAATAATTCAAATCGAACCAAATCATTCAAATCACTACCAAATCATGCAAATCGAACCAAATCATTCAAATCACCACCAAATCATGCAAATCGAACCAAATCATTCAAATCACTACCAAATCATGCAAATCGCACCAAATCATTCAAATCCTCGTTAAGTCACCAGTCATTCAAATCGTACAAATCGTGAAAATCACTCCCAAATCATTCAAATCGGCTCCAAATCAGCAAATCAGTCAAATCATTCTTAAATCTTTGAAATCATCAAAATCGAGAAAGATTTCAAATCTCGTACGCTCTCATAAGTAATGATGGCCCCCTCGGTTAAATCAATTCCCAATATCAAATCTGTTATCCCAAATCTAGAACACGCTTACTTCTACATTCGAAAGTTTATAAAGAATTTAGCACAACTATAACTTGTATTAGAGTTAGATAATATAAGAAGGATGACACTGTATCCTTTTAATACTTTACTTATGCAACATGATTCTTCCCAGGCTTACCCTTTTGTTTGCTCTACTGCTTATCAAACTTCAGATGGGCATCGCACCGTGGGGTGAATTCTTGAGCTGTTTGGTTCTAAATCCTCAGCAATCAACCCGCAAACGTTTATTGTCTTGACGTGGGACAAAAAAACACAAGCGCGACGTGCCAAATAGTTTAGCACTTATGGAGTAATGATGAGGGAACTATTTATCGCGTATGTGATTCGGTTTTGTAACCTGGCTCCAAATGTTGGGAAGAATCAAGTTACAATTGCCACGTTTTGTAGTACTCTTCTTTAGAAGAGAAGTTTTATATACTTCTGCTTATATATAACATTTTGAGTACATTTGTTGCACGAAACTTAACAACAGGGCAAACTTGAAATAACAGCGTGCTTTATTCTACAGGGCCGGTAGGCCCTTGTAGATATGACTTGATACTCTTTTGTAACGTTAAAGCAAAATTCACATGCTTTTACCAATTTTCCTATGGAGATTAACATGGGGTTTTTCGTGATATTTAACCACCTCTAACTGAAAAACTAGAGCGAAGTTACTCTTCGGAATACTCTTAATTTAACAATTAAGTATTCAGGGTGTGCGATCGGCTAGTCTAATCAGAAACAATTAAGTCTAAATATGTTAATTTTAGTTAATTACAGAAGTACTTGTTTCGACCATCGTGATTGGACATAATAATAATGCTAGAGCTCTTCGAAAACTCAGAATAACCAAGTATCTATGGTGTAGTGGTTATCACGTCCGCTTTACACTCGGAAGGTCCCAGGTTCGAGCCCTGGTAGATAAATGACTTGACTATCGTTATTGGACACAATAATAAGCTACATCTCTTCAAAAACTCGGAACAACCAAGTATTCATTGTGTAGTGGTTATCACGTCCGCTTTACACGCGGAAGGTCCCGGGTTCGAGCCCTGGTAGATACATGTTTTGACCATCGTGATTGCACATAATAATAAGCTAGATCTCTTCGGAATCTTAGCATTACCAGGTATGTGTAGTGTAGTGGTTATCTCGTCCGCCTAACACGCGGAAGGTGCAACGTTCGGGCCCTGCTAGATACATGTTTTGACCATCGTAATTGGACATAATAATAAGCGGTAAAGAAAACATAATTACTCAAAATTTAATTACATTAAGACTGAAGCGACAGATATTATATAAAAACGTCTTGGTTTGGACCAAGGCCGAAAAAACAAACGATATGTGTGAGGTTTATCAATTGACTGAAGTTTCAGATATTGAAATTTTTTCTAGTTATTTTTATACACTCAATCCTTCATCAATATTTAATTCAATCAACTGATTTTACTGTTAATCGACCTAGTCCCTCTAAATTAATTTAAAAAATTACATATCTACGCTTTTTCAAGAACAATTACATTTTCCGAAAACATTTTATCATGAAATTAATTATTTTGAAGGGATTTCGTATCGATGCTCACTAACTTGTGAGCATCTTGACCGACATAGTTTTAATTGTTGCTGGCTTGACAAATTTTCAAGTTTGCACCAAAAGAAGTTTAAATCTGTTTTAAGTTGTTGATAAGACTGTCGTTTAGAGTGAATGTCGTCTACTTAAGACAAAGCAACAAAGTTTATCCTGTGTGGTAAAGGGCAAAGATCACATAAACAGAAATACTTCTCAGACTTGTTATATTCATTTCCCGCGGAAATAATATGGTTAAACACATCATTCATTACTAGTTATGCCAAGAAGGTCACATTTAAGTCCGACACCCCCTCCCTTCCTCTATTTTCCCAATATATGGCATTTTATAATCACCAGTGGTTTCAGTGTATGGGTCATCTGAGCCGTCGCAACACACTCAGCCAATATTACCATTGACTGAGTTATGACCAAGAAATTCTTAAGTACGGAAAAGAAAGTTCCAGTGCAACTTTACCATCAAAGAGGCGACAATAGAAATGTAGCATTTCGATATACGAAATTAAATGTATAAATTCGCGAAACACCCTTGTTTGGCATCCACGATCAAATATTTACATTTACCATTCGAGTTATGCCAAAGTTCGCTTGCTTTTTTAGACATCCAGTAGAACATTTCAAATATTCAATACTGTATCCTCAACATGATAAATTAATTTCATGATAAAATGTTTTCGGAAAATGTAATTGTTCTTGAAAAAGCGTAGATATGTAATTTTTTAAATTAATTTAGAGGGACTAGGTCGATTAACAGTAAAATCAGTTGATTGAATTAAATATTGATGAAGGATTGAGTGTATAAAAATAACTAGAAAAAATTTCAATATCTGAAACTTCAGTCAATTGATAAACCTCACACATATCGTTTGTTTTTTCGGCCTTGGTCCAAACCAAGACGTTTTTATATAATCGTTTATGTCATTGAATCGGAACTATGTATTACAAATTCGTTTGGTTCGAAACACTTCTTTGAAAATGGTAGGCTGAACACAAAATCACCCTTTATTGTGGAAGGTTGAACGTAGGAGCTGACCGTAAAATAGTTTTTCGGAAATATGAAACTCTTAAAGGGAGGGTGAAGTGGAAAATCAAGTGATTTTTCATGGATTCTTCTACGAATTACATGACCAGTCTGCATAGTGAAACATTCAGGAAATGCCTTCGAATCTGGATGCTCCTTCCTAATCCTAACCCTATAACAAGCAGACTATATTGGGGTCACCCTTTTGAAAAGGGTACATTTAAGATATGGAAACCCTTTAATCATTTTCTTTTTATAACTTATAACGCAAAAGGATTTGGCCACTGTTTATAGATCAGCCTCCCTAGTTTTGAGTTACGTAAATTGCATGTGAAGAAAAAGTAATTACGGTACATTGTGGATACGCATTATTATTCTCAAATTATATACTTAGCTTTAATAGTACTTTTTCTTTGGTTTCAAAACATTTACTTTCTTTCTTCATGCTCTAGTAAATATATTTAATAGAAGCAATTTATAGCCAAGCCGAAACTCTTTATTATACCAGAAGTAAGATAAGGGGACTAGAAGTATAGAGGTAACCAAATTCTTCACTTGGCGAAAGTGAATATTCTTGATAACACACCAACGGTTGGCCCTCTGGTAGCTGTTTCTGAAATTTCCCTCCAAAACTTGAGACGCTCGTGGTGGTAGACGGCAGAACTAGATTCAAGCACAAGCGTCCGTGTTCCACAGCTTTAGGTTGAGGGGAAAGGGGTAGGAATGTTTTTTGGAACTCGACCAATTTTTTTCTTTTTAGGGTAGGCGCGATAGAAGCGGCATAAATCCTCAAATTTGTTCACTAATGCCAGGATCTATTACCAATGCTAGAGCTCTTTACTTCTAGTCTCTTATCTTACTTCTGATTATACCAGGAAAGCATACAGCCTTGATACAGCTAATAAGAATCATTGCGTACACGTTTTCTCAACGTCTCTTCGCAGATTATGTATGACGAATTTTACCTCGCGAATATTCTATCTCGTTGCACCAGGCACCTTGCACACGCCTAGGAACTCGTCACACTCGTATTCCAAACCAACCAATTAAAAGCTTCAGAGTTATCAGGGGTGATGTACAGTACTGAATCCCAGTCCGTAAAATCGGTATAAAATCTAACATGGGAGGTATGGGGCACAATGATACTTATTAGATGGATTATACTTAGAATAGAGTGGCACTGAGAGGAAGGAGCTACGGGGATGCGACGTCAATATTGGTAGCCTAAAATCGCTAAAATGTATGGCCTGAGTTGACGACTTCCAATAAGGTCGCCAAAAACGAGGTAACAGATAGGAGAGTGTGACGTCACGGGAAAGTTTATAGTAGCAGACTATTTACTAGTGCCAGAAGAAAATAGGGGAAGTACGTATTCGTACCTTTAGCTAGTGCAAGTCGTCCTTCTCTCCCAGAAACAAGCTATCGCTTTAAATTGGCCAATCAGAGATAGGCAGAGAACCTATAGAAATTTTTAAAGGTGCGCCACCATACCGTGAGAAACCGAACTACAGAGTATAGACGACGATTTCCGTCCTTCTTTCGCCCGGGTAGATTGATATTGAAAGTTATCGTTCAATTAAGAGTTAAAAATGGATAGTTCTGTCCAGTGTAATTTAGTATATCGTGAAACTAGTGACAAGAAAAGCCAGACAAGTTTTAAAGGCAAAACTAAAGGTATTCAAGTAGATTTTTCGCCAAATTCGAGTGACTCGTTAAGCCTCGGCCATAGTAAACTGAAGAAGTCTAATATAAAGACACTACCAGAAGGATCAACAATAGCAGACGAACCTTCGAAGAAAATAGTTTCTTGTATTCATCCGCGGTTTCCCGCCAAAAATAGCGGATATTCAGTGGCGCGAAAAAACCGATAAAGTGACGTCTCGCGAAATAGCTAAGAATACGTACTTCCCCTATTTTCTTCTGCTAGTGCATATTGATATGGTATAATTTAAATGTTGTTGTTTAAAGGTCCGTCCACACTATGGCTGTTTTTCGCGTCGCAAGCTACGTAACGCTCGCGCGCGCGGTACGTCGCTTCGCTCGGATCGTTTACACTACAGAAATTCGCGCCAAAGCTAAGCTTGCAAGGCTTCAATTCAAACACCAACCTATCCCAAAAGTTTAACTTTCGACTTTGTTTACGCTGTAGCTCTGAAAAATTAGGTCCTCTTTTCAGCTTCGCATTACGGAGTTATATTTGAAACAGCTAAACTGGTTTACTCAAACAGCAGAGGTCATTACTGAATAGAGTTGAACTATTAACTAGACACGCACATATAGACTTAAAGTTAATAGGATTTTCAGGTTTGTTGATATCGCATTATTATATATATTGGTAAAACAATAACACTACTTAGACCAATTCAAACACCGATGTTTAACTTTGGACTTTGTCCACGCTATAGCGGTGAATATCACTTAAGACCTTAATGGACGAGGATTTGCGTGTTAAATTAATAGGGGATTGTAAAAAAGATTGGGAGGGGAAACAAATAGGGGGGAAGACGCTCCTTTAGGTCAACTTTAAGAACCAAGGCTGGATTAAAAATATCGTTCTCACCCTCAGTAAGTTCAGTTTTAAATTAAAACGTTTAATTATCTGCAGCGCCCAAATCCAAATCCATAAAATAAAGTTTTCAGTTAGGCCTTGTCCCTCCAAAAAAAAGATTATGGGCGGGGGAGGGGGTGTAGTAGGACGTTTTAAATATGTCCAGCCTTCTTTTTAAAGTTATCTGGCAGTACTGAAAACACTTTCACGTGACCTCTTTCTTTTTTACAATCCCCTATTCTCATTAAACCTCGTTGTAAAAATATAATAAACACGGCTTGAAAGTTTCTAGAGGAAATTTAGAAACCCGGAAGATAAGCCGGCCGAAAAATTAACTTACCTGAACAGGCCACTTAAAAGTTTGGGATACTGTTTGCGTAAATCATACGATAGGAAACAACTTGAATTTTTACTTTTACGAACATTGGCTATAGAAAACTAAATTTATCGACATGTTTGTTACTCTAGAACTATCGTTCTGAAAACAATGGTATAATGATTAACTTAAACAGCAATGGCTCAAAGTTTGTGAAGAACATTTTTATTCTTTAGCACTTAACATACTCATCCATCAGGGTTGGTGATTTTTTTGATTTAAATCGGATTTTATTGATTTTAATTGATTTATTTGATTTTTATTGAACTAATATATAGTAAA
Source organism: Phalangium opilio (assembly GCA_019434445.1). NCBI lineage: Eukaryota > Metazoa > Arthropoda > Arachnida > Opiliones > Phalangiidae > Phalangium > Phalangium opilio. The sequence continues at coordinate 1,400,636 of JAEQBA010003339.1, forward strand.
TTACCAACATGAAAACTTTTGAGTCAAAATTAACCAAAAGCAAAATAATCATGACATTTATTGCTATTGGATATTGTTACTTTTCAAAAGCTTGTACAAAAAGACTAGCTTGACCGCTATTTCATTTCCTAGCCTTTCCAGCAAGACAAACTGGAGTTCTGGGAAAAACTTACATTGAAATATACCAAAACCACGATTATTTTTAATTTTAGGTCTTTTCTAGTTAAGTTTCTTCTCGAGTTTCTTAAACTACTTCTTGGAATCTTAGAAAACATTTTTTAAAAATAAAAATATATTCTTGATTTTAATCAAATGATTTTTTTAAAAAAATCGCTTGATTTAAATCATGATTTAAATCAGTGATTTAAATCAAACTGATTTAAATCAAACAACCCTGCTCATCCTTCCCTTTTATATCAATACAAGTATTGGGAAAGCCGACTATGCCAGCATCAAAACCCGGGTACCCTTTACATCAGCGTGGGAAATAAGGCGGTGGCACAGGGCAAATGACCAGTTTAAAAATTGTACAGACATTATTTCAGCTATTTTAATTATCCACTTCTTTAGTTTAGCAGACTAAAATGGTCATGGACTAGTTTATTTATTCCAGACCAGGGGGGTCGCTGGCCCAATGTCCAGTTTTAAAAAAATCAGGGGTGTGTGGGTACTCGAAAATCTCGGGTACCCGTCTTCGGGTCCGGGTCGACCCGACCCGATACCCGAAACATATTTTTAGGACCCGAACGGGTACCCGAGTGCCAATTTTAAGCCTTTTCCAATACCCGCCGAGTCTGACAAAATCCCCACGGATCCAGTTCATGACGTTACCAAGAATGTTTCAATACTTCTGCCTTTCACTTCACAATTAAATAATTTAATTAGTAATAAGTTATTAATTAATATTGTTTAGTGAATTACACTATGGGGGATAATGGCTCAGCTTTGAAATCTAGCTTTTAATTGGACTGTATGGAAAAACTAAGACCCGAAAGCAAATTTTTGGGATTTTGAGGGACCCGAAGACCCGACGGGTAATTGAAAATTGGACCCGATACCTGCGGGTAAAATTTTCCATTACCCGAAGTTTACCCGACACCCAAAAATCTGGACCCGCACAGCCCTGAGAAAAATCCTTATTTCTCACCCTGCTTTACATACGTTCGTCACTGTGAGTCACGACGTGTATCTTCAAATTCCCGCGTGTTCGGGTACGGTAATCGCAAATATTGCATTTGAATTTTTACTTTAACAAATATTGGGTATGGAATTCTAAATTTATCGGAATGTTTGTTACTCTAGAACATATCGTTCTGGTGTACTGATCAACTGAGGCAGCAATGATTCAAAGTTTGTGAAGAACATTTTTATTCTTTAGCATTTTCAATACTAAAGACGAATTTAACCTCTCGAATATTCTATCTCGTTGTACCAGGCACCTTGCACGCGCCTAGAAACTCGTCAAACTCGTGCTCCAATCAACCAATGAAAAGCTTCAGTGTTATGAGGTGCGATGGCCCGTCCGCAAAATCCTCATAAAAATTAACTTGGGAGGTATGGGGCACAATGAGACCTCTTAGCTGGATTATACTTAGAATAGAGTGGCACTGAGAGTTAGGAGCTGCGGGGACGTGGCGTCAATATTGGTAGTCTAAAATCACTAAAATCATAAGTTAATTAAGCCTCTAAGTACTCATATCGCTTCCACTCCTATGGCAATAGTGTTTGTCTGGCTCCCTTTAATGAAGCCCTATACTCTCTCCGTATCATTTATCACCTCAACTTCAATACAAAATTGTACTGCCTAGCCTAGCGTTTCTTTTATCCCTCTTAGAATGTTCCAGGACTGAAACCGCCTCTATCTTACGAGAGAGAGAGAGAGGGATTTGGGGTTGCTTAAGTAAAATTCTTCCCCCCCCCCCAGTGCCTGTCTATACGAAACGTAAAAATCTCCTTTATTCCACTGGATGATTTTTTTTTCGTCTCGACCGCTTGGTGGCTGCACTGCGACAGAAATTTCAAAATTTTCTCTCTTCGGATCTTAGCGCTATACGAGTTCTGACGTCACAGTAGCCTGCCAAAGATGCCCAGTCGTTCCCCGAATTTGTGTACTTAGAGGCTTAATTAACTTATGCTAAAATGTATGGCCTGAGTTGACGACTTCCAATATGGTCGCCAAAGGGTGTGACGTCACGAGAAAGTTCGTTGTAGCAGACAATTTACTAGTGCATGTTGATATGGTATATTTTAAATGTTGTTGTTTAATATTGTTAAGTGGAGCTTCGCTGTAAATGGGTTTCCATCTCGCAAAGTGAACAACACCTCCTGACGCAATGCCAAGAACTGCAACCCGATTCACTCAATTCATTGTAAAATCACATTTGCGCAATCACTTCACACAGGATGAAAATTATGGATATCAAGTTCCCAATTAAGTAGATGACAAAGATTACAAGAGCTTCATTCAAATAAAAGACCACATCCTTTTCCTTCAATGGTTGCCATATGAAACGGTTGAAATATAATTTAGGTTTAATGGACTTCTCATGGAAAAACGATGCAGTTTCAAATATTCGATACAATCTAGATGGAAAATTCTCAGTGTGAGTTATGATTTCAATCAAGTGTTTAAAATTTAAGTAGAAAACAGTTAAAAACCAACTAAATGGAGATGCACCTAAATTCCAGCATGAAAACTTATCAAAAACATTCATCTCTTGAAGCTAAAGCTACTCTCTATTCCGAAAATATATACAGGCTGTTTCCGATAAGACTCCCATAAATTAAATATTTGTTTTTTTCTTTTGCATGAAAATGAGTAGAAAATTTTATAGAACATGGCAACTACAACATTTAGTAACGGGGATATGGGATAAAGTGAAGCTTATTCAAAGTCATTTCAGCTAGATTGAAAGATATTGAAATTGTACGTCTAATCATAATGAACTGTCTTACTGCACGTGACTATTTCCCCGTTTGAAGGGTTATGTTTTTGGGAGCCCATATCTCCGAACATATTTTCTTTTGCAATTTCCATTCAACTGAACTGGCTCGAGTTGATTTTATATACATTTTCAAAATTTTCAAAACTGGGCAAGTTATAGGTCTAACGTTCATTTCCGATATAATTAGTCTCTAACCTATTACAGCGCAAGCCTGTTTCGGAAGATTGCACTAACACACTTACCCAGAATTTAATATTTCAGCACAGTTGCTTGAAACTCTGTGACTAATTGGGATGGCCATAAAGGTTTCAAGCACAGCTGTTTTCCCAAAATACATCTTTTCAGTTTCAGTGAAGAATGGAAATGTCATTCCTTCTGTATTGTAGTTGTAATCAAAAGGGTCGCAAAACGTTTTGACAAATTTCGAAGATTTAGTGTGAACTTCTTCAACTTCAAAAAGGAACGTATAATTTCCTTTAAGATCGAATGCTTTATCGTGGACCTTTCTTCTGACATCTGATTCTTGGAAACTCTGAAAAAAAAATTACAAATATTATTCAAAGTGTTGAATTACGATTATTTTCAACTTTGCAAACCGAGCCCCTTTGACGAGGCTTTGTGCTGGTTGCAAGTGAACAACTGTCGTGCGGAATAAACAACAATACTTTAAGATATTCAGTAGAATAATGTCCTTCTCTGATAATGGGTATCAAGTCATTTTTAGCTACGACATCTTCGAGGCTGTCGATGGTGTCCCATAATGTAGGAGAGTCCGATTGCATTTCGCTCAGAAAAGCCAGTGATACGAAGTAAACGGAGATCAGCCATAAGGCATAAATGAATCTGCTCAGATTTCTTCCCATTCGCAGAGAACTTTCTGAATAATGAATGAAGTGATTATTTAGCCGACGAGAAACTTGTCTAAGTTAATTCAACAATATCAACTGAGGAAAATCACCTTGTAGAAAAATGTTGGGTAAAATTTTCCATAGCATGCTCAAAATTAAATATCTAAATTTGATGGAACGCTTTCTTCTTTTAGCTCGATGTGTTAACTTTCTACGTCTTTCATCATGTACCAAGTGTATATACTTTTCAATTGCCAAAAGTATTGAAACCATCAGATACAGGAACGCAACAAAAATGCACACCTAATGTAAAACATAAGGCAAAACTGCAATAAGTGTTCAATAAAGGGAAAGCCGCGCAGTTGCACATCGTCATGTGACAACTGAACGGAGTATACATGAACCAGTTAATTAACGTTAAATAATCATTTGTTTTCATTTCATTCTTGTCTCGTTCAAGATGTATATGAACCAAATCTAATTATGAATAAACTTACACCCGAATCGATTGAAAAAAGTTTGCCATTTAACGTAGCATCAAGTGGTTTTGGATTAGTGCTTAGAAGGGTTATTTTTTCGACGTAGAAAAAACTTGTAAATCTTGTGTCACGTAACTTCTCCTCAGTTACAGCGGTACCGTGAACCACCATATCGTAACCCTGCAAATTAAAACCATTTAAAACCTTGTAAGAGGAAATACACTAATGATGGATATGTATTAATAATACTTTTAAGGATACGTTAGTATTTATACATATCCATGGTCTAATCTCTTCAATCCTGTATCGCTTTTGGGGTAAGAGACCCAAAAGTTCAAAGGGCTCTGAAATGACCCTGCTCTATGATCTTTATCATCATCTGAGTTTTCTAACGGATCTACCTCTTCTCCTAGTTGATTTAACCATTTCCCCCACGATTCACCTGTTTCGGCTTCGTAATGCAATGCTACACTATCGGAAAACAAAAAAGAGAAACACGATATTATGAAAAGTTTTCGTTTAAAATTTTTGTTTCGTAAATTATTATTTCAAGCCTAGGGTCTGTAGTAGTAAAACAAGGGAGCTTTCGGAAAAGTTTCATCGCCAACACCGGTCACAGAATAAAGCATTGCCCTTGTAACTCCTTCATATTTAACTACTGGTTACAGGCATAAATCATCGGGTTTGTATTATGGAAAAGTCTCGAACAATAATTAAATATTATACTACATAGACACTTTGTGATATTTACCTTGTGTTACAGCGTTTAAATAAATGAAGAATTCTCTCAACCCACAGTCTATACTCCGGTGCAGCATCGTAAATATTCTGCAAGTGATTTGAAATGTTATCTCGGAATTCATCATTAAATAGTTTTGTTTTTAATCATAATTTATTATTACCGAATTAATCAGTATATTTGTTAATGTTGAATAATTATTAGGAGCCTTCATGATATGTAAAAATCCTAATTTTACAGTGATCTAGAATTTGAAATAATACAGTAATACATTCCGTTTCTAATCAACTAAATTGGACTTTATAATTCACCTATTATCCCTTACCAAAATGAAAGTCTTATTTTAGTATAAAGTAAGTCTAAAATAAGGATCAAGGATATTTGGGTACCAAACTTGTCTCAAAAATTGTTAAAAAATATAATGGTTTCATATTGGACTCCTTTGAGACTAAATTTAGTCTTACCTAAAAGGGCTCAGTTTTAGAGACTGTAAAACTATTGCTTCTAGACTTGATTGAGAACACAAATCTGCGACTTATTATAGGACTCCTATGAGACACATTTTAATCTCACTAAATAAGGCTTAGTTTTTGAGATTGGAAAGCGACTCTTCCTAGACTTGATTGAGAACACAAATCTGCGACTAATTATAGGACTCCTATGAGACACATTTTAATCTCACCAAATAAGGCTTAGTTTTTGAGATTGGAAAGCGATTCTTCCTAGACTTGATTGAGAACACAAATCTGCGACTTATTATAGGACTCCTATGAGACACATTTTAATCTCACCAAATAAGGCTTAGTTTTTGAGATTGGAAAGCGATTCTTCCTAGACTTGATTGAGAACACAAATCTGCGACTTATTATAGGACTCCTATGAGACACATTTTAATCTCACCAAATAAGGCTTAGTTTTTGAGATTGGAAAGTGATTCTTTCGAGACTTGATTGAGAACACAAATCTGCGACTTATTATAGGACCCCTAAGAGACACATTTTAATCTCACTAAATAAGGCTTAGTTTTTGAGATTGGAAAGCGATTCTTCCTAGACTTGATTGAGAACACAAATCTGCGACTTATTATAGGACTCCTATGAGACACATTTTAATCTCACTAAATAAGGCTTAGTTTTTGAGATTGGAAAGCGATTCTTTCTAGACTTGATTGAGAACACAAATCTGCGACTTATTATAGGACTCCTATGAGACACATTTTAATCTCACCAAATAAGGCTTAGTTTTTGAGATTGGAAAGCGATTCTTCCTAGACTTGATTGAGAACACAAATCTGCGACTTATTATAGGACTCCTATGAGACACATTTTAATCTCACCAAATAAGGCTTAGTTTTTGAGATTGGAAAGCGATTCTTTCGAGACTTGATTGAGAACACAAATCTGCGACTTATTATAGGACCCCTAAGAGACACATTTTAATCTCACTAAATAAGGCTTAGTTTTTGAGATTGGAAAGCGATTCTTCCTAGACTTGATTGAGAACACAAATCTGCGACTTATTATAGGACTCCTATGAGACACATTTTAATCTCACTAAATAAGGCTTAGTTTTTGAGATTGGAAAGCGATTCTTTCTAGACTTGATTGAGAACACAAATCTGCGACTTATTATAGGACTCCTATGAGACACATTTTAATCTCACCAAATAAGGCTTAGTTTTTGAGATTGGAAAGCGATTCTTCCTAGACTTGATTGAGAACACAAATCTGCGACTTATTATAGGACTCCTATGAGACACATTTTAATCTCACCAAATAAGGCTTAGTTTTTGAGATTGGAAAGCGATTCTTTCTAGACTTGATTGAAAACACAAATCTGCGATTATTATAAAGGTTTTTTTAATTTCACCCTATTTGTTTCCAATTTTAATTACACTAATTTTAGAATTAGAGCTCAGGTTTCGGCCTCTCAGATGGGAGATTCGTGCAGGCGCACCTAGTTACATTGGTTACGCGCATCACGTGACCACGCAAATCCAATTAAAAAAATAGCGGGTTTTTCATGCTAGCTTAGGCATTTGAAGCAACGCCGCCTATATTACGTGTTCACTGCACATGTAGAGATATTTTTTAGTTTTATCGGGAGTTAATTCGACCCTCCCACAGGCGACATTCACCCAAAGTAAACATCAGTTCCAATTTTTCTCGGTTTTAGTAGGCTGCCATTCGTCTACGACACAGGACTTACAACGTTTATACGAACTAAGCTGCTAGTAACGACGCGTACGTTTGATTGAATAATGTGCCGAATTCTCAGTGCCGCGGATAATTCTGACCTTCGTAACCTCGTATGGATTCCTTATCTAAGTAGGCCCAGAGAGAATTTATAATAGGGAGCGGAAACTGTGGAATATTATGTTGCTCAAAAATCACGTGATCAACAAAACTGGCCAGGTCTATTTCCGGTATAATTTTTTGTGGCCCCTCCCTCTAGGGTGGGTCTAGAATGTTGCGGGAGGGTCTAGTGGAGATGGACACTACCTTTTTAGGGAAAGGGAAACATCTGACTTAAAATAACTCCAATGGCGCCAGTCGCACTCGAAATTGCGAACCCTTATTGGGTAATTGTACAACCAACAGTGATTGAAGGCAAACTTTAAAATTAAAGGAGAGTCATGTGACCGGAAATTTACCTGGCCAGTTTTAGAGTCGCAGCCTACTTGTTTGAGCTACATTGTATTTAGCACTGTCAAGGGCAAGAGCTTCCACTCCCTATTATAAATTCTCTCTGGTAGGCCAAAGCATAAGATGAACCCTTATGCTTTGGCCTATTAGATAAGGAATCGCTCCTCAAATGCTAGGAAACGTAAAAAATGGACAATCGTCTTGAAGAGTGCCTACACCACGACGGTAGGCACATCGAACATTTACGCTGATGGGTTTACCAAACAGCCTTTTAATTTGTTAGTGTGATGCCTTAGTTCCTAAGCTTAATCGTAGGTCTTTAACGTTTCAAAGTGCGTATCATTAAACGATATTCACTATGATACTTGTTGCACGTTCTCATTTGCATACAATGACACATGTCACACCCTGTATACGAGCTCGAAAATGTACTGCAGTGAAGTAGTCCGTCAGGGGTTTGGGGGTTTTCCACAAAGGTAGGTGTTACTCTGATCTTTTCCACACTGTATTACAGGGCCCCATTAATATATTATTTTTATCTTTTCATTTAGTCTTTGTTTCTGGGTACACTGGAATAAATATTGACGAATCTATATATGTCAGAATAATAAACAACAAATGCGGTTGACAAAAAACTGCCTATGATGAGCTGAAAGCTCGAAAAATTAATACGTGAAATGTGTACTAGATTTAAATTTCAAATCGCTCTTTCAAGACAATTCAAAAATATCTTAACAGTTTTCTGGAAGCACTTTTAACTAAAAATTACAATATATATCATTTTGAAAAAAAAAGAAAGTTTTTAGAATCGTTATTTCCAATGTCTATCTCGTCTACCAGCATAGTTTTTTTCCTGGTTTTTTTTTTGCAATTTGCAATTAAACAACAGAAAATCGAGGGAATCTAGCTATAGTATACAAGTAAGAGACTCGAGGGAATCTAGCTATAGTATACAAGTAAGAGACTCGAGGGAATCTTACAATAGTATAAAAGTAAGAGACTCGAGGGAATCTTACAATAGTATACAAGTAAGAGACTCGAGGGAATCTTACAATAGTATACAAGTAAGAGACTCGAGGGAATCTTACAATAGTATACAAGTAAGAGACTCGAGGGAATCTTACAATAGTATACAAGTAAGAGACTCGAGGGAGTCTTACAATAGTGTACAAGTAAGAGACTCGAGGGAATCTTACAATAGTATACAAGTAAGAGACTCGAGGGAATCTTACAATAGTATACAAGTAAGAGACTCGAGGGAATCTTATAATAGTATACAAGTAAGAGACTCGAGGGAATCTTACAATAGTATACAAGTAAGAGACTCGAGGGAATCTTACAAGTAAGAGACTCGAGGGAATCTTACAATAGTATACAAGTAAGAGACTCGAGGGAATCTTACAATAGTATACAAGTAAGAGACTCCAGGGAATCTTACAATAGTATACAAGTAAGAGACTCGAGGGAATCTTACAATAGTATACAAGTAAGAGACTCCAGGGAATCTTACAATAGTATACAAGTAAGAGACTCGAGGGAATCTTACAATAGTATACAAGTAAGAGACTCCAGGGAGTCTTACTACAGTGTCCGAAGTAGAGACTAGAGGGAATCTTGCTATAGTGTCCAAATGAAAGACTCTATGAAATCTTACAATAGTGTCCAAAAAAAAGACTCTATGAAATCTTACAATAGTGTCCAAAAAAAAGACTCTATGAAATCTTACAATAGTGTCCAAAAAAAGACTTTATGAAATCTTACAATAGTGTCCAAAAAAAGACTGCAGGAAATCTTACATTAGCATTCAAATACGACACTCCTGGAAGTCTTACTACAGTATCCGAAATAGAGACTAGAGGAAATCTTACTATAGTGTCAAAAAAAGAAACTCGAAGGAATCTTACTATAGTATCCCAATAAGACACTCCTGGGAATCTTACTATAGTGTCCGAAAATGTGACTCGAAGGAGTATTACTCTAGTATCAAAATATGAACAGCCGATGGAAACTTACAATAGTATCCAAAATAGAGATTCGAGACAATCTTACTATAGTGTCCAAAAAAGAGACTTAATGGAATGTCCAATTAAGAGACTCGAGGGGTACTGCTACAAGTCTTGTAAATTTAGAAATCCAAACTCAAATAAGTCTCGTTTTTGGACTGCCGGTGTACCTAGTGGGGACTTATTACGGTACTTAAATAAGTCTTGAAATTCGAACCGCGATTTCGGCAAGGGATTATTCATAAAAGCGGATAAGGCTTGACACGGGATTAGGCTCTTTGATATTACGTACAGACCACGTTTCAGACCAATATGGTAACTCTTCCAGAATGATGTGGACGTACGAAGTATGCGTGGCTTATTCTGAATTGTTGGCTTCTTTCAGCGCAAAGCGACATGCCTTAAAGGGATACACCGGATTAGAATTGTTCCTTCTTTAATCGAAAGAGCTCCTAAAATAATGATTATATACAATATCAAAGAACATGCAAACAACTAAGTTTCCATAATGGCTTGTAATGGAAACTACGCGTGAGGCTTATCCGCGAAGCACCAAGGACTACCCCCTTTGAACAAAGCAGTCAGGTGTTACTTATCGTCAATTAGTGGTAGTCCGCAGTGCTTTGCGGAGAACTGTGGCAAAAAAAGCAAACTTTGAACAAGCTCTGAAATCACTAATTAAATCATTTCAATTTTGTGTTACATTTTGAATCAAATTTCCCTTTGTTTACGCCGAAATATCGTTTCCATCTTTGATATAGTCACGTAAAATCCACTTAATCCTAAATGTTCATGTAACATTTTGTGTTCTGAACTTTTGCAGCTGATCAAATGCAACATATTTTTCCTTTAAGCTTATTAATGTTTATGACGTCAGTATAAATTTCAACGCAAAGAGGTTCAACGTCAATATTGACATTTAAACACAAACGGAGTCAGCGTCAATATATATATGAAATTGAACCGTACTTATAAAGGTAAAGATAACATTTATTCAGTCCAGATAGCTAAGCCACGTTTTCAAACAAGTATATGTTTATAGTTTGCTTTTCTAATAAGAAAAATTATTGCAAAAATTTCCTTTAAATGCACAAACGTGAACCGATGACATAATTCCATGTGGGTGACGCAGATCTAAATTAATTCATGCCACGTTAATAATTGAAGTATTTAATTTAACTTTAAACGTACCTACCAACCGTCGTCTCACTTAGAAACCAGCCTGTTCCGACTAACCCTTAAAAATATCGACGCGACAATATCACGTGGCAATGAGAACAATGGCTAAAACGTGTTTGTTTCTTATTTACAGACGCTCGTATCCGGAATGGTTCGTTTTGTCATTAAGTCGGTATTGACAATACAGCCATAAGTATATAATTTATTCTATAAGTCACCGAAAAGTGATTAAGTGAAATGTTATAGATTCTATATGGATTGAGAGTCCCATATATAACAAATGATATAGAGATATTGGATATCCGCCAGTGCGTAGTTTTTGCTCTTGTCATTAAGGGTGCTGATATCGGGTACAAATATCGATATTTTAAAAAGTATCGAAATAGCAAATCGACACTTCTAGCATGTAGATAAAAGTAGCGTTGTTCTGATTCTTAACGTCAGAGATCTCATAAAAAGTATCAAATATATCTGACCGACATATATGCCCAGTGGACTTGTTAAGGTTTTAACACTGTGTAGTAGCCGGATGGGAATGACACCCGCTGATATCGATAGAAATCAACAAGTTTTGGTTGAAAGTACTCAATCGAAGATGAACGTCAAGTAAATAGCTAATTTATTTATTTAGCTATACTGGTGTATTGACGGAAAGCGAAATGGATTATGGTTAAGTTTACGGACCTGGAAAAGCCACTAGCATAGTGTAATATGTGGAAAAGTATTTTCTTCAGTCACGTCAAGAAGGAATTTACTATAAGAAGGCCTAAAATGGCGTCCGGTGCGCGCGTGATAGTCGACAATCCCCCCTCATGGGTGGGAGAGGCTGGAAACCAAGGCTGGACTTAATATTCTATCTTACTCATATGTTTTCCACCATCTATCTCTTTTACCTTTTCGTTAAGCCTTGGTTTGGTTTTTGGAACTCACGAAATCATAAGTATAGTACACTTGATTCGATTTAGAAACAATTATAGAACGAACGATTTTCACGTAGAGACACGTATTCAAAATCCATTAAGTTAGGTTCAAAACGTTTAACTAACTTGTTAATGGCATTTAGAAAGCATTCCCTAACCGTTTCAGCACCGCTGGCAGCCTCCATTTTCTGTTTTCTTTGCTCGAGGTTTTTTTTCTCTATTCGGAATACGTCAATCGCGTCTGTATGACCTATCCCCACGGGATCCAATACGAAAGCGCAGAGCAATGACAGACATGAAAGGGGTGGGGCTTACTTGTCCACTAACACCGGCGTATAAGAGTAGAAGCGTAAAATCTAGTGACATAGGCATTCTTATAGTAAATCAATTCTTGGTCACGTAGCGTGGAATGAATATACGCATAAAGAATGCTTGTAATTAAAGTTAGGAAATAATAAAGATGTTAGTTCTATCAGTTCCAAGTTCAATAAAAAATACAGACGAACCAGCTATAGCATACAGTGTCAATATGTTGCAATTGTACATATTGACAAAATAATTTACACTACGATTATACAATTTAAAGATCCCGTCTTAATTTCAACGTCTGGCTACTAGGTCGAAGCAAATCTCGGTAATAGCAACGGCTACTGATACTGATATCAGCATGAAAAACAAGTAGAAAGGAGCGATGACGCTACTGAGACCCAAGTCCGAAGAGCTTTTCAAAGGCCGCTTCCACGTGGCGTATTCCATGGGGTAATAGGCCTCAAAATCCAGATAGTTGAAAACCTTTGTTTCGAATATTGGTCCCATACTGCAATAAAGAGTCGTTAGTCTCTTTCACTTTACAAAAAAAAATCATACCAACCTCTGTTGTCCGTACTCGTGTACTATAGGACTGCTACTCATCCAAGATGTGTTGTAAAGGAGGTGTAAGTAGTCGTAGGCAATTTCGCGTTTCGAAAAGTAAAGTCCTCCTTGGTCCGCGAAGAGTTGTTTAGTCTCAGAATCAGCGGTCAAGACTTCTCCCAAGACCAAAGTCAGGTATCTGTCTGATATGATCAGCGCTTCTTCCCCAGAAATTATCGGAATGTATCCGTCAGAGGACAAATAATCCATTAGACTTTTGAAAATTTTCTCCTTATCGAGTGCGTCTAGCCATTCCTTAACAACTGGTTCCTTGGCAGCCTAAATACGAATCAATGACATCAAGTGAATAGAGAACATAATATGTAAAAGAATATTCACCAAAACTTGCAGATATTCGAATGTTCCAGTGCCTTCGATCATAACCGGTGGAATTCCCGATTTGATCAAGTCCGAGAGGGTGTCGATGCAATCGTAACTCTCGGTCGTGAACTCGGTTCGCAAGAAACAACCCAGGAAAAACAGAATGAAAGTCAATCCGATGAGCCACGATGAAGCCAGCAGACGACAAGTAATGTGGGGCAGAACGGTGGAAATCGCTAAAGAAAATATTTTCCAATTCTAAAAAAACGAAGATCCGGATATTTTGCTAGGTGTCTCCTCTCAAAGGTGGGATATATCCCCAACCACGATCATTATTATTTTCAAGCCAAACCCAGCGCTAACAAACGAAAAAACTTGCTTACGTTCAGCACACAAGAGCGACGCATTATCCCAGACATTTTCCAGCGTTTCTCGAACTAATTTCTTAACCATTTTTGTTTTGGACAAATATTTGTATTTGTCCGTTACTACCGAATGAATGACGAGTAAAACCGCTAGAAGTACCACGGTTACCACCATTAAAGTCACCACCTTATGAAAAAAAGAACGAATTAATCACTGAATAGTGGTGTGTAATTGACTGAAATTTACTTGCGTGTCCATATTGTTGAAGAAAGAGAACGCAGTTGACACGACCCTTTTAGGGGCGGCGGACACGATAATAGTTTTGGACGCTCCAAAGGGCGAAGACGGACTGAAATATTTCTGTCGGCCGTCGAAAAATGATAGCGGCATGGGAATCATGACACAATGAACTTTCTAAAATGGGGTCAAATTTATTTCATAAGACTTTTGTATTTTACTTAATTAATCGAAAATTCACTTACGTTTGCTACAGTAGGTTCATGGTACATTTTAACAACCTCAAAAAGAGCCAGCTTATCTCTTTCGAATATTGCCCTAGAAGTTAGCAATAAAATTTATTTACAGAAATGTGTATTTATAAATTAAAATGTCATTCCTGACATATTATCGAGGCAAATCATTGCTACTAGGCTCACTACAGGATAATTATTTGATATTGATATTTAAGTTTCATTGATTTAAAACAAGTTGGGAAAACCAAAATATTACCTCTCCGTGTCGAGAAGATTATATAACCTTAAGTATCCAATGAAAACGTCGACATTTTTGCCCTCATCCTTTCCCGGAATTTGCGCTTCCGCATTTCATCCTTACTCTCAACATTATCTTCCTCCATTTTACATACAAAAATCAAATACTCACAAAAAGAAGCGACAAAAACCTGCTGGCTCTTTACAACCACTTAATTTGACTTAATATCCGACTTCCAAACACAAATATTTACTGGTAGATAAATTGACAACCTACAAGCAAAGAAAAATTCTCAAGAATGGCTCCCGCAAATTTAAAAGGTCTATTTTCAACTAGGAGGGCGTATCTGATTAGATTTAAAATATATATTTTTGAAATTTTTGGTCTGGCTGTTATCTACACCTAGATGGTTTTCAGTCAAACAAACAAGGAGCATAAACACAATAGTGGAAGCTTCAGTCTTATTTTTAAACATGTAAAACAATTATCATCTCTGCAAATAGCTTACACATGTCTTTTTTACCAATGCCTAACCGTTAGGATTTTTCTAAAGCAACCTTAGCACCAAAAATATTTTTTGATACAAAATAAATGTTTTATTTTCTTATTAAGAATAAAACATTTTTATGCTTTTATCATGATTACTCTATACAACAGTAACCAAGCTGAGAACTACGCGTTTTACGTCACGTTATCCAAAAACCCGACTATTTTCTTTGGTGACCGCGTTGGCTCAGCGCTGAGCACCGTGAGTCAAAATTCAAAAACAAAATCCCCTTCTGTATGACACTGCTAACAGCGCTGAGCTCTACTGAACGCGGCCTAAATTTTCACCATGATGCTTTATTCAATTATATAATCTAAGCCTGATTATTAAAAAGTGTAGTTAACTTTCGGCCCACTCTGAACCGTTAATGTCTCTGCATTACAGAAACGAAAACCAAACCCAAGCGTTTACTTTTGGGTTCACTAGGCCTATTGACAAATAAAAGTTCATTTGACCGACATAGTAGCGTTCTTCTTGTTATCAATAACGAAAACGAAAGGATTATCCTATAAACAGATGTAGTATAGCTTAAGTAATATATAAACATCCATTTCAAATAATAATTATAAAAAATATTCTTGGGATATCAAAATGAAACAGGGCTTTAAAGCTACAAAACTACTAAAGGCATAGAAATTACGAATAATATTTCCATATATTAATTTTACATTATGAGAAAACCAAATATTAAGGTTTTGTAGAATTTCTTTCCACATCAACACAAGGCGAACTGCTAACGCAAAGCACTAGTGTAACAACGGACGGACACACACAGACAAACACATAGACTGCTGTTTTACCCTTTCCGTATTAATTTTGTTTTGAGAGACAAGACTACCTTAAATACTAAAATAAATATAATAAATATAATTATTATAATATATTTTCTTCGTTAGTTATTCACCTTATTCAGCGTTACATCGTTTTTAAAAAGAACAATTAAACATTCTTGAGAGACTTGACTAATATTGGCGTTTGAAATGAAGCATACGCCGGTTGCTTCGCCTTACTCAAATAGGTAGTATATAAGGGTGTCGAACTACAGTTAAAAGCAAGAACAACCGCAAATGCGAAAACCTTTGGTAGCGATCCTACCCTAGGGAGCGGCTAGACGTTTCTCGTAACCCTAGCTGATCGCCGCGAATGTCTTAAACCAAACGATGACGATGGAGTAGAAGCCAGGTGTACAGACTGGTGTCCATGTGGGATGGACAAAAACAAAGACCAGAAGATGGTGGTGTTAGAAGCCAGGTGTACAGACTGGTGTCCATGTGGGATGGACAAAAACAAAGACCAGAAGATGGTGGTGTTAGAAGCCAGGTGTACAGACTGGTGTCCATGTGGGGTGGACAATGACCAGAAGATGGTGATGATTAGAAGCCAGTGTGTACAGACTGGTGTCCATGTGGGATGGACAATGACCAGAAGATGGTGGTGTGGCAACTCAAGTAGAGTAGCCATTTCCGTGACTGTGAAAGCAGTTCAGAAATGGCGAACACGTTTGCTCCGATACGCAAACTGCGAACGCGGTCACGTGGGTGTAACAACAGACAGACACACAGACAGACAGACAGACAGACAGACAAACAGACACGGCCGTTACAGAACCTCTCCTGGACTACGTCACAAGGAGAGGTAAAAACTGGTATTGGCATCGGTTAATTTACGATATTGGCCAATTGATAATCACTAATATATGTTCTCATCCCTGTTGCAAGGCTCTTTTGGTTACTGATCTAACGGTACCCCGCTTTTACGAGAACCACTGTTACTGTTGTAACGGGTAAACTGCGGCTTCCTAAATGGCGGTTTCCCGAAATCAGAGAGAACCGCTATTATGGTATCCTCTCATACGGGAACCGCTTAAATGAGGGCTTCCCGTATATCCATATTCCTCAGCTTTTGCTGTTTAAATCGAGTTTGGTTGCGGCCAGTAACTGAAAATACTTCAAAGTACAACGAATATTAAGTACTTTATGTTGAAGGATTGCTTTAAGTAACGTGCCGTGTTCATGTACGCCAACACCATGTTCAATATTCCCCACGTTTCCTGGTAAGAATTTTAAGTATATTTAGCATCTTGCTTCAATAAAAGATTTCGATCTACGAACTCCCGAACTCACCGCAATTGTCGCATAGTTTATGGGAGTTTCATTGGCGTACCTGTGATAATTGGGACATTTTTAAAATCAATGAATAAAATTTCATATTTATGAATTCAAATTGTACCTGTATTTAAAATAGCGATTATTGCCAAAATATTCAAATTCATTTTCTGCCATTTTTAAAGTTCCAACTGATGAGTCAAGTCCCTTTTCTGACATTAAAAATGTAAATTCTGTTACTGAAAAAATAAAATAACCTTACTTCTAGGCAGTGCCGGAAATAAGATAAAATTCTTATAGGACATGTGTCCAGTGACCCCCCCCCTGTTTGACAGGAAAATTTATAGGACATTGTCCACTAGGGTGTGCAAAAACAGTGTCGCATCTTCATAGTCAAGCTCTCAAAACAACGGAAAATTTATTCGTCAAAATGTCCAGTGACCCCCTTAGTTTTTAAAAAAATGATGGGATATTTTAAAATTTTATTGGACAATGTCCAGTGTCCTCTTCTTATTTCCGGCCCTGCTTCTAGGCTTTATTCGAAAGTTTATAAAGAAATAAGCGCTACTATAACTTATATTATATATAACAATTCGATTATACGTGTCTCGTGGAACAGGACAAACGTGAAATAACAGAATATTTTTCTGGGTTATATTATTGAATCTGTGGATTACAAAATCGTGAAAATACTTTGACTTTCAAACTCGGTCGAATTCGGGAAAATTTTGAGTTTGTGAGTTTGTTTGGTTCGAGATCCTTCTTTGAAAATGGTAGGCTGAAGTGTTAACAAACACGAAATCGACCTTAAATGTGGAGCTGACCGTAAAGTAGTTTTCCCGAAATGAGCAACTTTAATGACTTTCGTTTGAAAAACATTGTAGCTCGTGAAGCGTTACGCTGGCTATATCGATATATTATACCAAAAGTACATATACTAGGAGTAAGGACGACACTGCGCCCCCGCCCTTTGAAAAGGTCTAGTTTCGATAAGCCGTATTTGCCTCTCTTCTTACGTCTAGTTTATTTACTTTTCTCTGGCTGCGAAACTTTTAACTATTAAATCATACAAAAATTATTAGAGCATATCAAGTTTTGCTTTGTGTTATTGGGGAAAGGTTATTGATTATTCTCGACCAGGTAAATAGCTTTCTGAACGCAATTACTTTCTAAAGGTCAGGTATTATTAAAGTGAGATTGCAGCATTATTAAAAGTGAGATTAAAGCATCATTTATAATGAATCTACATTTATTTAGTTATAATTATAATTTATCCAAGTCTTGCAATAAAGTACACATATTTATCGCGAAAAAAAAAAATTTAATCTTAACCATGTTTTATATTGAACAGTATGGTACAGACGTTCGTATTTTTAAATATTAGTTGTGATCTTATATATACAGCTTTGAAGTAGAAAAAAAGAGAGCTATGATTTTGGGTGAGTAGTACGTCACACCCTCCTAAGTTCGCCATATTGGTGGGTTTCAGCTTTCCTCCACCGGTATGGCCGAGTAATTTATGTCTGGAATTTTAGATCTTTATTGCTATTTGAATGCGACATTAACAATTTTTCATCTAAAAATTAGATAGATATGGAATGATGTTGCTTTTTTAATGAATGTTTAGTCCTATCTATAAACATAAAATAAACCCATAATCACAGATTGAGTTGTACCAAGAAGGAATTTACTATAAGAATGCCTAAAAAGGCGTCCGGTGCGCGCGTGATAGTCGACAATACCCCCTCATGGGTGGGGGAGGCTGGAAACCAAGGCTGGACTTAATATTCTATCTTACTCATATGTTTTCCACCATCTATCTCTTTTACCTTTTCGTTAAGCCTTGGTTTCGTTTTTGGAATTCACGAAATCACTTGATTCGACTTAGAAACAATTAAAGAACGAACGATTTTCACGTAGAGAGACATATTCAAAATCCATTAAGTTAGGTTCAAAACCTTTAACTAACTTGTTAATGGCAATTAAAAAGAATTCCCTAACCGTTTCAGCACCGCTGGCAGACTCCATTTTCTGTTCACTTTGCTCGAGGTTTTTTTTTCTCTATTCGGAATACGTCAATCGCGTCTGTATGACCTATCCCCACGGGATCCAATACGAAAGCGCAGAGCAATGACAGACATGAAAGGGGTGGGGCTTACTTGTCCACTAACACCGGCGTAAGAGTAGAAGCGTAAAATCTAGTGACTTAGGTATTCTTATAGTAAATCAATTCTTGGTTATACTTTAGTAACGTCAGACGAATTATTATTGAATTTATGGACGAGTGCGAAACGGGCAACGAAGGGTTGGGTTTCTTTTCTGCTATGAAAACCTTTTAAACCCTTTCTTTGTATAACTTATCATAATGCAAAAGGGTTGGGCCACTGTTTCTAGACCAGCCTCTCTAGTTTTGGAATACGTAAATTGCATATGAAGAAATGTAATTACAGTCCATTGTGGACACGCATTATTATTCTCAACTTATATACCTAGAGTTTTTCATAGTTTCGAAACGTTTAATTACTTTCTCTGCATGCTCTAGTAAATATATTTATTAGTAGCACTTCAGTCGAAACTATTTATTGTACCCGGAATGCATACAGCTATTAGGAATCATTGTGCAGCCGTTTTCTCAACATATCTACGCGAATTTCGTGGGAAGAGCGACTTGAATTATACTCGCGTTCATACCAACCAATGATAAAGGTCAGAGTTATGAGGCATGACGTATAGTACTTAAGCCTGACCCGAAAAACCGGTATAGAAATTAACTTGGGAGATATGGAGGCACAATAATTACTATTATCTGTATACATTCCTGATCATACTTAGAATCCACTAATTATCTAGAAAAAAATAAATGCCCTTTCCTTTGGGAAACATGAATGCATCTTGATGAGGGAAATTCAAAAGCAAAAGTAGTGAGAGACAGAGTGAATAATTCAACATGAATTTTAACCTAAATCACTCTCTACGCGATAGAAATCTATTTTACTATTAATAATCGGAAACACAATTTATATAGTTAACTTCCTTTAAACATGACGTATGTTCAGCTGTGTATTTATAGATTAAATTGACTGTCTGTAAAGAAGGCATAGTAAAACTATATGAAATACGTCACAGGCACCACGTGACGCAAAGATACAAAGACTCGACGTGGATAGGGAGTAGACACGTGGTCAATGTTTTTCACGAGATTACAGCGAAAATTCTCAAAGTTTTAGTTTTCGAAATATAACTAAGCTACATTGAATTTGATTTTCCACCAGCGTCTTATACTCATCACCATCTTCCAGTGTTTTGATGCTGTTGTAAGTTCGATATAATTCAATTCAATTTAATCTCATTAAAGTCATTTTCGCAGCCAACTCGAAAATGAATATAACCAAACTGAGAGTAATTCCACCGAGGTAAATGACAAAATCCACGTAAGCTTCGCGCAAGGTAAAGACACAGTCATCTTGTTCAGTTGGTTGCCATATATAGGGCATGAATTTCAATTTTTCATTAACGTGGTGGAATTGATAAGGCTCCATTTCGATCATACGGTACATTCTAAAAGGAGAGGATTAAATTTTTTTTTTTTTTTTTTTTTCTTTTTTTAGAGGTTTCAATGTAAATTGGGTCCCTTAAGGGTCCGCGACAAGGATGCGATTAATCAGGTTTCAGGATGTGAATAATCAGGGAAGGCAATGAGGTTTACTTGGGAGGTGACGGAAGGGGTGTGGGGGTCAAGTCACCTCCGGCGGACACGGGGCAGTCGGCACCTATAGGGTAGGAGCGCCGACATGTGTCTTATTCCCTCAAACTTTGCCGCCCAGCAGCTTGGCTTACAGGAGTGCGCCACACTCCCGGCATGGATTAAATGTTGCCATAAGAAGGCAGAAATATAAGAAAGTGAAGCAGTATATAAGGAGACTGCGCAGGAGACACGCGATTCACGAAATTATATTTATCGCCCTCTGGGGTGAAAAAGAGGTAACAACACTAGCGTTAGTACTCAGGCAAATAAGATGAGCGTTAGGCGAGCCAGTTATAGCCCCAGTTAGCCAATAACAGTGTGAGGTGTAATTCAAGGTCATTTTATTGAAAATCGCTGTCCTATACAG
The DNA here is from genome assembly GCA_019434445.1 of Phalangium opilio. NCBI lineage: Eukaryota > Metazoa > Arthropoda > Arachnida > Opiliones > Phalangiidae > Phalangium > Phalangium opilio. The sequence goes on from JAEQBA010003339.1 coordinate 1,421,468, forward strand.
TATTTGGTATGCTCCCATTTAAACCAAAGGCGTTTCTCCCAATTCCCACTTAACCCAAAAACTTTCTAACTTTCTAAATCTTTCGTTCGTTGTTACACTAGTGCACCGCGTTAGCAGTTCGCCTTGTGTTCATGTGTAAAGAAATCCTACAGAACCTTAATATTCCCTTTTTTTCCATAATATTAAGTGAATATGTGGAAATATTTTTCGTAATTTCGATGCCTTTAGTAGTTTTGTAGCTTTGAAGCTTGGTTTCATTTAGATATTCCAAGGATAGTTTTTTAATATTATTATTTGAAATGGCTGTTTATATATTACTTAAACTATACTACATCTGTATATAGAATAATTATTAGTGATTGCAAGAAGAAAGCTAAGGCCTAGACTCCGTCGGGTAAATCAAGTTTTATCCGTAATAGGCTTAGTGAACCAAAGAGTAAATAATTGAGACCTGAGGTGAAGTAATAAGGTTTAGATTTTATAATAGGAGAAAGCATCATAGTGGTAATTAGATCAGTGAAAGGGCTATTCGTAATTGGGTTTTTGGAGGCAATAAAATATAGTTTTAATTTTGAATAGTAAAATGTATACGATACTTATTTTAATTTTGGGAGAAATAAATATTTGGGTTAAAAATCATTGGGAGAAATAATTTTGGGTAAACTGGGATTGGGATAAGTAGCGTTTGGGAGAACTATTTTGGGGGAAATGGGACTAAATACAGTATTTATGAGAGATATTTCTGTGGACGCTCCCATAACATCTTGAAAAGTCGAGTGGGTCTTTTGTTAGTGGCTAACTCTTATTATTATGTACCACTTTGTACGCTCCCTTGTGGTCCAAAGGTAGTCGGCCCGAGTATTTGGGTGGTGTGAGCAAGTGACCTGACTTGACTAAATTGTGTGACAAGTCAATGATTTGTCAGCTGACTAAAGTTGGGTAATCTGAATCGGCCTTAACCCTGTTAAGCCCATTTTCTCTTTCAACAAAAATCTGTGAAGATTTCTTGGGGCGAGTGTCCAAGGTTTTTAAAAATTATTCATTACTAGTCACGGCGATTGTTGTTACAAGGGTAAAACTACAAAGCCCTTGAGCAAACGACAGTTAAATACCATGTAGGAAGTACAACGCCCGCGTATTATTACCCCATAACATTTCAGGGCTTATTTTAAAGTTGTAAATAAAGTTATTCACTAGGCCTACGCCGAGACTCTTTGGCGAAACAAAGACGTGTTTTTAATCTGGTTGGAAGTTTATCATAGACTTCTGATTACATATTTATTATCCATGCTAGTGATGGGCGATAATTCAAGTACAAACGCGGCCAGGAAAAAGGCACACAAAGCTTATTAGTTGGAAGTTAATACACACTGAAAACCATACGTTTCCCGAACTTAACATTAGTGCTACAGAGTGTTGGGAACTTTCTCCAGATGGGAATTAAGATGGGAGTTTATCATAGATTTTTGATCTACTTTATACTTACCCTGCATTTACAATATCCATACATTCCTGAGAAACTTTTGGGTTTATCGGCGCTGCCATAACCGTTTCAAAGACTGCTTCTTTACCGATGTAGTATAAGTCATTGGACTTATTGAAGAATGGAAACGAGTAATCAACTGGCCACATTGAGTCGCGTGGGTCAAGGAAAAATCTTACAAATTCCGTTTCTCTCGTCAATCCCATTTCGAACTCGTATAATAATTCGGCAATAACCATAGCCTCATTGCGTTCAGCACGTTCGTAAATAGTTTGACCAATTTCTCCATATTGATTCTGTTTAGCAATTTAATTCAAATAGATTAGGAGAAGTCCGAGAAGCACCTATAACTTCTAGATATCCCGAAAAGTGCATGTTTGCGAAGATGGTACCAGCTTAAGAGATTGTGGGATGGAGTTGTAACCCCCATACCTATAAGATTCCCTCTGTACCCCCACCTATGGTACCGTAGTTCTCCCAGCATCCTCAGCGTTTAGGTTGGGTCGTACAGTACGGAATCGTAAAGGACGCCCCCTCTGTCTTAAAAATAGAAGCTAGTTCTCATACAAATATAGCACTACGCGGCAGCACTTAAGAATCGCCTACCGAAAGGTAGGGGCGTGCGCAAGGTACACTTTGACAGTTTCAGTGCCGTCATCATTTCTACTCCCTCTTACCTCATTTCTCCCTGGTACCAGAGGCTAAAGCTATTTGTACATTATCTATTTCCTCAAAAGAAGGGAGATGACATGAAAAAAAGGGGTAGATAAGAGGGGACTATCCGAACTGTAATGGCTTGTTACACCTTTAGCTCACTTTTAAAAACTTATTGGTGTAATGATGTTCATGTTGTAAGACTGGAACAAGAGACGGTTTCGCGGCGACATCTTGAATTCTGTCGATAAGGTCCCATTCAGTTGGAACATCCGATTTCATTTTGCTCATGAAAGCGCAGGATCCGAAAAATACAGCCATCAACCATAATCCGAAAATAAACCTGGTCAATGTGCGCTTGGCTTGGAGAATCGACCCTGCAAAAGATAGTAAATAGCCGAGTAGATCATTAAGTATAATCATAAGTTTATCATGCCTCTAAGTAGAGAAATGGCTGCTCCTCCTATGGCAATAGTGTTTGTCTGGCTCCCTTTAATGAAACCCTATACTCTCTCCGTATCATTTATCACCTCAACTTCAATACAAAATTGTACTGCCTAGCCTAGCGTTTCTATTATCCCTTATAGAATGTTTCAGGACTGAAACCGCCTCTATCTCACGAGAGAGAGAGGGATTTGGGGTTGCTTAAGTAAAATTCGTTCCCCCAAATGCCTGCCTATACGAAACGTAAAAATCTCCGTTATTCCATGGGATGATTTTTTTTTCATATGACCCATTTAGTAATCGCCTCGACCGCTTGGTGGCTGCACCGCGACGAAAATTTCAAAATTTTATCTCTTCGGATCTTAGTGCTATACGAGTTCTGACGTCACAGTAGCCTGCGTAAGATATCCGGTTGTAGCCCATATTTGTGTACTTAAAGGCATGATAAACTTATGGTATAATTTATTTGCAATAGTGTATAACGTTTGAAACGTTCCTATATATACCTTGTAGAAAGATATTTGCATATTATAACCATAGGTTATAGAAAAAACTTTTTAAAAGCTTTAGTTTTGGTCCGCAATTAATTTTATTCTCCAAGGTGCGAAACGACGATCGAATGTTAAAGTCAACAGCCAAAAGACAAGAAATCACAACGTAAATAATCAGAAAAATCAAGCAGATCTGCAAATAGTAGAGCAATAGAGCTCGTGAGAAAAATGCAACAAATATTCTCACGTAATGAGTTTTTCCGAATCCTGGAAATCATTAACCAAGTTATCACTGAACCATTCAATTGGAGAAGCTCTCATAACCGCGGTTCCCTAAAAAGCGGTTTCTCGTAAACGCAGTTTACCCGTTACAGCAGTTCTCTAACCGGGATATGAAAACGATAGTCGTTCATGATGTAGGTTTGGTTATTTTATCCCCAATGCTATTAGGTCAGGTAAGGTTAGGTTTTACTTTGTTTTTTGAAACTCAATAATATTAGGTCAGGTGAGGTTTGCTTTGGTTATTTGAACCCCAATAATATTAGGTCAGGTAAAGTTAGGTTCAATTTAGATTGTTAGCGCCTAACCAGGTGTCGTGTCGCTTTACGGGAATCTATGACGTTTCATCTACGTTACTTCATTGCAAGCTCTCAGTAACCAGTGACAAATTTATGCGACATATAACTTATGAACTTATGGTATTTATATGGATCTTACTTGGGAGTCGATAGCAAAAAGTTTTCCATTGATGGTTTCTGGGTGGGCTTTGGGATTAATAGAGAGAATGATTAACTTCTCAACGTAAAAGAAGTTCGTATATTTCGTAGTTTTTAAATCATCCTCATTTATTCCATGGACATCTAAGGCCAAATCTAAACCCTGCCAATGAATAAAAGTATGATTAAAGTCTAGTCCTTTTTCATTCAAAGTCTAAATTAAGGGAAGCCTTCATATGAGCAGTTCCCTTATGAGCGGATTTCATGATAGCGGTCTTCATAACAAAAGTTCTCTAAATAGCGGTTCCCGAAATGGCAGTTTACCCATTACAGCAATTACCGATATAGCGGTTCTCGTAAACGCGGCGTACCGTTACAGCAGTTCTCTAAAGAGCGGAAAAACAGATATGCGGAAAACTATGGTTGTTTATTACGGTGTAAGCTGGCCCAGCTGGGTTATATGAACTCAAAAAGAACTAGGTCAGATATGGATAATCTGTTTAGGTTTAAGTTGATTATTTCAACTAAATAGTATTAGATTAGGTTTTTTTTCGTTTGGTTAGACTTAGGTTAATAATATTTTGGAATTGGTGTAACAATGTTACGCCTTTTCCAAAAATTACTGTTTACAATTATCTACTTCTGAAATAAAATAACCTTTCTCGAATTATAATATGCCTTTTCCAAAAAATTACTGTTTACAATTGTCTACTTCCGTAATAAAATAACATTTCTCGAATTATAATATGCCTTTTCCAAAATATTACTGTTTACAATTATCTGCTTCCGAAATAAAATAACCTATCTCGAATTATAATATGCCTTTTCCAAAAAATTACTGTTTACAATTATCTACTTCCGAAATAAAATAACCTATCTCGAATTATAATATGCCTTTTCCAAAAAATTACTGTTTACAATTATCTACTTCCGAAATAAAATAACCTTTCTTGAATTATAATATGCCTTTTCCAAAAAATTACTGTTTACAATTATCTACTTCCGAAATAAAATAACCTTTCCTGAATTATATTTCTATCCTGGTATGAGAATTGTAAACTGATATAGCCTGAAGAAAGTACAATATTTAAGTGTACTTCAAAAACAGGATCCGTTAGTAGGTCACATTACTGATTAAATGGTCACGGAAAAGGTAGTATTTGAAACCAACGAATATAACTGTATTGTTAAGACAAGCTCGAAATTCAAGACAAACACTGCTTTTTCCCAAATAGCAGCCGCTATTTCTAAAACAGCAGTTTGGAAAAATTCCGCTGTTTTTTTGGAATCGCGGTTGCTTTTTATGAGAACTGCTCTACAGGGAACTGCTCATATGAGGTACACCCTAAATTAATATAATACGAAGGCAGATATACGTCATTTTTAAGGAGGTCTCCTAAATTTGAATAATTGCCATACTCGATCCATTTATAAACATAAACACTGAAATTGTAAGAAAATAAAATTATTTATTTTGTAATAATAGGAGCAGATGACCAGAAGTTGTCGCATCGGTCATTTGCTCCCAAGCCTGTTGTACATTCTAAAATTATACTAACGTCTTGTTGCAAGACTCGAAAAGGTAGCGTAGCCTTTCAACCCATTCGCCATACTCAGAAATAGCTTCTTTATAATACTGACAAAAAAAAGCTAATTACATAAAACAAGTTTAAGCAGAAGGGGATAATTGAAGAAGGATGACACTCTATATCCTATTAATACTTTAGTTATGTAACATGATTCTTCCCAGGCTCACACCCCTTTTTGTTTGCTCTCCTGCTCATCAAACTTAATTCAGATGGGCATCGCACCGTCGGGTGAATTCTATAACAGTTTGGCCCTAAATCCTCAACAATCAACCCAAAAACCTTGATTGTCTGGACGTGGGACAAAAATCCACAAACGCGTGCGCCTTGTCAAAAAATTAAGCGCTAATAGAGTAATTATGAGGGTACTATAGGGTCTTTGCACGTGACGTCAAGTTACCTACCCCCTTTCCTCTCCTCTTGCCGGCTGCCCGCTCTGGCCACGTTAGGACGCCATGTTGACATGCCCTGAAAACGGGTTTTCGCCCCCTATTTCTTCTCCCTTTTTACTCTCGCGGAAACACCCTATTTATTGCGAATACGGTTTCGGTTTAGTAACCTTGCTCCAAATGTAAAATGATGTTGGGACCAGGGAAGAATCATATAACAATTACCCCGCTTTGTAGTACACTTTCCCCTTAGAGAAGCATTATATCCTTCTGTTTTAAGCAATAGCTTAATTGTCCACAATTCAACCACTAATACTTTATTAAATGCTGATAAAAAACCGCCCAACAACCTTACCTCATTTATAGCAATTTTTATGGTTGTATTGTCGTGATCACTCATTCTGGAATCTGACATTAAAACAATTTGTTTATTAAGTTCAGGGGAATCTTGTGACAAGTTAGTACTATGGAAAATAAAATATTTTTTGAATTTCTTAAATAATTATGCTATAAAAACGATATTTTGTGAAGGCGTTAAGTAAAATTACGGTAAAAGAATATGACTCAGGTTCTTACTTGAACGTATTTGCGCTAGACGATAAAGAACTGAGTTAGTATTTGAGCCAAGACGAACGCCTTTGTTTCCTGTTTAAGGAAAAGCGAGTTCTTTTAGTTCCAGTTGCCTTAATTGGTTGAAAATGTTTCAATGTTGTAGCATAAGGTATAGTTCCCATATGTAAGTAACAACAATTAAAACCTACTTTCACCATGAACTGTGGTGATAAAACGAAGTTACAAGGATTCGCAGCCGTAAAAAGCATTGGTGATATCATCGACGCTACACATCACTAACGTGAATTCATCTAAATGGAACCAAAAGGCTTACTTACAGAAATTTAAGTTACTTATGGTTGAAGGCATATTAGGCACAACGTCGCGCTTAATGGTTTAAACGATTAAGGTAAACGGTCTACTACTTCCAACTTTAACTACTTTTTTCCGGACATTTACTTAGTAAATTAACTATAGTTACTTTTCCTTAACTGCCAAACGTATAAATTACATTACCGATATAATTACCATATAATTTCGAGAAACTTTCTTAAGGTAAGTTAAAGGAAAAGATAAGGTAAATTAAAGGAAAATATTAGGTAAAATAACATTATCGAACCTACCTCTCTCAGCCTGTGAGAATTCAACCAATCCGGTGGGGGTAAGTGGTTCGACATAGCAGACGCCACTAAACCAATGGCGGATGGCACAGTAGTCTTCGTTTTTAAGACTAATTAAATGCTAATTATTTTGTAATAAGAGATTATTTTTTTAAATATTTTTCCATTTATATTTAGAAAAAGGCCGTTCTTTTAAGGTATGTTATGTTATGTTACCTGAACTTTTCCTTTAAGACTTTCTCTTTTATGGGGTAAGGAAGCGTGGATTTTATGTGCTTTTCCCTTGACTATGGAAAAAGTCCACAAACTCACATTAAATAACTTTCTGAACGCTATTATTAGTTAAGGTACAGCTATTAAAATCATATATAAGTATAATTGCAATATAGTAATATACAGTTATAATTCGCACAGCTTTTATTAAACGAGTTATAGTGCGTACAGAAATTTCTGCTACTCAGTGTGTTGGTTTAAACCCCCTTTGAAGTGTTTCTCTATACTCTTTGAAGTGTTTCTCTATACTCTTTGAAGTGTTTCTCTATACTCTTTGAAGTGTTTCTCTATACTCTTTGAAGTGTTTCTCTATACTCTTTGAAGTGTTTCTCTATACTCTTTGAAGTGTTTCTCTATACTCTTTGAAGTGTTTCTCTATACTCTTTGAAGTGTTTCTCTATACTCTTTGAAGTGTTTCTCTATACTCTTTGAAGTGTTTCTCTATACTCTTTGAAGTGTTTCTCTATACTCTTTGAAGTGTTTCTCTTTACTAATATCGACCATATCTCCATGGACAAACCAATACTGAAGGACCGATGGCAGCCCATAGAGCCCCATACTAAGCGACTAAAGAACCAATGTTAAGCTTACTTCCTCCTTTTCAGCCCCAAAATGGAGGGGGCTATGAAAAATACCGTGCCAAATCCCGGAAAAAGCTAGCGCCATCTAGACAAAATAAGTCGTAAAATGCTTCCCTCTTTATAGCGTTGATTCCCCCATAAGTCCCCCACTATCCGGTTTGCTACAATATCCCGCAAGAAGGCGAATTAACAAGTATTTTTCAACTTTCTCCCTCTGCCATCCGTCCTTCAGTATTGGTTCGTCATTATATCTCTATCTACTCATAATTTTGGGTTTGAAGAATATGTAAACGACAGTAGTGCTCCCCTTTCTTTGTCCCTTAGACCTTACGGTCAATTTTGCCATAAGGTGAAATATTATAGAAGTGTAACGCAGAATTGTAAACCAACTGTTACCCCGACCTCGTCTGCGTGGGATTAGTATGTTCGTTATGATGAGTAATTGAAGTAAGCTAAAGTAATACGTTAGGACCTATTTAAAATTTGGATGTATAGGGAGAGGGCAAACCCATTCTTGCCACGTCATAGGCTTATATCTCTTACCTCGATTCCATCCCCCTAACGGGGGAATTTCAGTATCGCGCCTACAAACGCTCCCTTAAGTAGAGGTATAAAATGACGTCGGATGTTTATATAATATTAGAAGGATTAAAAATCAAAATTCGATGAATTCAAACACTTTTAGAACATAAATTGTCCACGTCTATTATTACATAAACACATGGCAAACGCAAGTTCGAAAATGATGGCGGCAATACTGAGTGCAATACCAACGGTGTAGGCAACAAAGAGAATGCGAGCTTCCTTCAGGGTGAAAATATTGTCTCCTGAATCCGATGGTCTCCAAATAAGGCTCAAATATTTCAGTTTAGTTTCTCGCTGCTTTAGTGCAAATGCTTCGGTTTCCAAAATGCGATATAAGCTAAGGAAAAACGAAACACTTTAAAAATGTCTATAACGAAAGAATTCCTCAAAAAAAATGAATAAATAGATAATTGCTGCGACTGATCTTGCAGCGTCCCGGCGGCGGTTTTCATTGGACGAAATAAAAATTAAAAACAACTTGAATATAAGCGCGATGATTATTTCATAGTCACAGAAGATTAAAATAGTTCAAATACCCTTTGTTAAGAATTTCGGCGCAGTCATTAGTGACTCCAGAGCTAATTGGGACGGCCTGAAAGGTTTCATACAAAATTTTCTCTCCAATGTAGTATAGATCAGCAGAGATTTCAAAAAACGGAAGTAAATAACTTTGAGCGTAGCCAAATTCAAAGGGATCCGCAAATATTTTCACAAACTTTGACTCTTTCGAATAGCCGTATTCAAATCCGATAATGTCTATTGGTTTTACGAACGAGTCTGAGATCTCAGCTCGTTCGTAGATTCTTTTACCAAGTTCTTCACCAATGAATCCACTCTGTAAAACAAAATGAGTAAACAGGCTTATCTGTTTTCATTTGAATGTATAATAAACTTTTGAGGAGGAAATTTTGATGGGTTGTTCCTTCGACTTTTGGAAAAGTACTTTCCCCAATAGTAAAATGTACTGACACAATGGGAAGATTTTTTCCAAATGTACTTTTCCCCCTGGGGGTAGGAAAATTTCCGCCCCCCCCCCTCAACTAAAGGCTTTTGGCGCCATCTAGCGGCGAAATTTTCGTCCCATAGACGCTAATGTTAAAAATGAAATTTGAAACTGTACTATAAACAGGCCAAATGTACTTTCGGTACTGACGACTTTAAAATGTACCGGAAAAGTACAATTGTACCACTCAGAACATCCCGAGTGCTGCTTCCAATGCATGGATGTAAAATTTACGCATAGGCCTAGTACCCCTGAAATGCTTTATGTACCACCTGGTTATAGCAAAACGAACTACTATTTACACGTGACTTCTCAACGTAAAAATTTAATGCAAGTGTTTCGATTAAGCAAACGCCACTAAACCAATGACGGCGCAATGGTCCTCGTTTTTAAGACTAATTAAATGTTTATTATTTAGTAATAATAGATATGATTACTGACACATTAACAAGCTTGAGAAATTGTAACTTAAATGGAAATGCAACCCTCTCCCTAATATACTATAACTATTTTATCCCCTTAAAGGGTTAAACCTTTTCTTGTGCCTCTATTTACCAAGAAATCGAGAGTTTTTTTATCTCGTTGGATTTTCGTTTAAAATAGGTTCCCAGAACAATCACGGGGTCGCAAAAGCAGAATTCTGGTCTTACTTTAAAAAATTGAGCAGAGTAGTGCGATTCCTCACGAAAAATAGGAATTAAATCTGGTTTAGTAATTACATCCTCCAAGTCATCAATAGTGTCCCATTCCGTAGGTATGTCAGATTGCATATTACTCATTAAAGAGGTAGTTAGGAATAAAACACTCAAAAGCCATAAACCGTAAATAAAACGGGTAGTTAACCGATAAACTTCGAAAACTGATTCTGGAAGTAAAAATCGAGAGATAATTGGAAAAACCAGGAATAGATGTAATTTTAGCAGGAATGGAGAACAGAGTAATCTGGGCGCGCGTCAAAGTCCCGGACCCCCTTCCATGGAACGGGAGGGGGGTGTGAAAGAAGAGACGGGTCATAGTAACAGAGGTAAAAAGGAATAACTTATTTTACGCCGTCCCGTCAGCAACGTCATCATAACGTAGTTTAAGTGAGCCAATAAGATAATTTAAAATTTTCGTTACGTGTGGAAGGGAGGGGCTATGAGGTGGACTGAAGTTAATACTAACCGTTCTCCATTCCTACTTCTAAAATTATATCTATCCCTGTTTACATGACTGTTGAAGGAGTGAAGTGTATTTTTACCTTGCCAGAAGAAGTTTGGAAACAATTTCCACAACATGTACGAAATTGTTTCAATGACAAAGCGTACTTCAGATTTAGAAGAAGATACTTTTGCAACATAGCGAGATTTCAAAGGAATAAATTTATCGGCAGTCAAAAGCAACGCGAACAAAAAATAAGAACAGAGGAACCAAACGAACACCTAGGATTATAAAATAATTATAATCAAGATTATACGAATGATTTTAAAAATTTTGACTTACTTGATAATCGAATGCAAATATTTTTCCACTCAAGGGTTCGGGTACGATTTTAGGGTTTGCCGTAACAAGTCTTATCTTTTCCGTGTGGAAAATAGTTGTGAATTTTGTGTGTTTTAAATCTTCGTAATATAAACCTGTCAGCTTCAGTGCCATGTCAAAACCCTTCAATTGAATATGGTAAATGAATAATAATGTATAAGTATACCAGGCACCATTTCAATCGGAAAATGTAGCCAAAAACCCTAATTTATTCAAAAATTTCAAAATTACGATTACTTTTTCGTAAAGCCTTTCATCCCATGATGAAACACCATATTCGTCGTCCAAGTTATCGTCTTTAACCCATATTGCTCTTAATAATGGTTTATAAATGTGTAATTTAAATACATTTAATGAAAAACTAATGTTTGAATATCTACTCACGTTTTATTGCAATATTTGAAAAGTTCAGTAATTCTATCCCGAATTAATTGATACTCTGGTACGGCGAAATTTAAAATCTATAAATAAAAACATTGGAATTTCGAAAGCTTCACTGAGAGAGTGAGAGTAGGATCAAAAAGTTTCAATTAATATGCGATTTTTAATACAATTAAATGAGCTCGGGGTATTTTTCTCTTTGAAATGAAAGAATTTTCGTTAAAATCTGTTAGTAATATTTAATTTGCCGTTTTTTAGTGTTAATGAAACTTTTACTTAGCGAACAAAGCTTAAAATCTATTATGAATAATTAGATGAAAATTCAATTGAATGAATGCGTAACCGTCATTTTTAATGCATTTGGTAATACCATATTCACCGTGGCTATCTGTTTGTAATAGTATCATTCAAGTTTTGAGTTGATAACTTACTGCACTGAAAAGAACACTGGTGTACGAGCTGTTGCAGGAATTCTCCATGATGAAATTAATATTGTGTACGCTTATACTCATTCCCTAACCCAATACTGAAGTGTTATGGTTACCTGTAGTTTATCAAGCACGAGTTTGCTCTTAATGATTAAAACAATTAACCTAGAACACTAATAACAACTTCCGCTTCTCCAACTGAGAAACTTTTAACTACTTTCTTGGTTATATTTTCTTTGATTATGAAAATAGTAGATAAACTACGAGTACGGAACTAAGCCAATCACTGCAGAAGGAAAGCGACTTTAAGGCTAAGTTCACACCAACTGACTTTTGTCGGCACGACCACCGGCGTACGTATGGTTCTCCAAATTTCTTTCGAATGTTCACACTTCTGCCAACGCGGCACGGTAACGAAGTTTTCTCAGCATCCTTAATATTTTGGGAGGTTCGTACGTTACCAAAATGTGTTTTAAAAATACTAGCTATTCATACATTCCCTAACATACATACTACCAAATAAATTTTAATATTAAAATTAAAGAACAGTAGAAGGAGTTTTCAATTACTCTGTATTATAGAGTAGGTACAAATATTTGCCTTAAACTTTAATTGAAAATTCGCAGTCGGTTGACATTTTCGATAAACTAAATCAACAACAAACGCGCGCTGTGAAAGTTGACTAATTTAAAACTTAACCTTTTAAAACTTAATTAGTTTTAGCTTAAGTTTATAATATTGCTGTGGAGTTTGACTAGAGTATATATAACAATTATAACTTCCAATTTCAAAAAGATTAAGTGTTTATCAAGTGGATGTGAAAAATTCGGTTATATCAGAAGGGAATAAGAGAGAAGGGAGACATGAGAGCCTACTTTGGTAACGAGAGTCCGACCAACCTCAAGAAAACCGCGAAAACTTTGCGCAAGTACACAGCTTTTAACCAATTTACTACAAATATACTTCTTTAAGTTCTCCGCGGTATCAGGCGGCCTATTTGTCTTAGGGCCGAGGGCTGTCTATGTTTCGTTCTTGTGTAATTATAACCTCAAGTATGTATTTTATTGAAACTAATTTTTTTTTTAATATTAATTCAGAATAATTAGTTTTCATCTATTTAATACCTTCAAATTATCTTATTTTGGTATGTTTTCAATTCCCGTGTATCTAAACTAATTGCACAGCTGGATTTCGTTTATCAACTTGAAATTCGGCCATTTTTATCTCCTTCAATGTAAGTCAACCGAGACGTCACCTTCTTATGTGACGTCACAGCTAAACCAGAAGTTAGATAGCCAATCAGTGCAGGGTAGTTGATTTGAGGTTAGTAAGACTGTTGTTACGAGTGTAAAGCATTATGGAGATATAAAGTGTGTCCCTTCTCTCTTATTCCCTTCTGGTTATATTATAATTTTTCTGGCAGAATAATATGATTCAAAGCAGTTTGATTCAAAATGCAAGAGTGATAATATTCCAAGTAATCCCTATTTGATGTATTGTGAATCTCAGAATGATTTGTTCTCACTGTGCACTTGTCGTCTTGGGAGCTCCTCCCCTGCAGGCGTTAATTTAGAGTCAAACTTATGAAGTAAATATGTTCAACTTACGCTATTCTTGCTAATACACACGCTATTTATTCTACACGCAAACTGAAAAGGAACGTGCAAAGTTTCCTAATCCACGACAGAACATATATCGAGCTCAAAAGTTCAAATAAATGCTTTAATTATTAACGTGGCATGAATTTAGATGATCAACGTCTCGCATTTTCAATTATAACATCAGGTTCCAGGAAATATTTGTTTTAAAATTTCTTACTGGTAAAGCAAACTTTGAAGATTTTTGTTTTGAAAAGTAGCTTAACTATCTGGACTGGACATTTACATATAGTGGTGGTCAAGCGTGTACTTGACAAATTAGCAAAGATTATAGCGAATCAATCCACAGTGTTATATTTTTGATAGCCATAATAACAAAAAATATACTTTTGATAACATCATTTTTCCATGATGTAACCTTTAGCCTTTAATCACAGCTAAAATTGTATGAATATAAATATTGAAGTTGATCCTGTTTGCGTTGAAATGTCAATATTGGTGTTGAAATTGTTTGCTTTGAAATTCCAATATTGAAGCTGACCCTATTTGCGATGAAACATCGGTCAATGAAAAGTTTCATATGACCAGATGAAAAAGTTAAAAACACAAAAGGTTACAAGAACATTTGTCATTAAGTTAATTTTACGTGACTGTATCATAGACTAAAGGCTCTTTCAGACGATCCAACTTTTTGACTCGGCTCGATGGGTCAAAAAGTTGTATCAACTTGCCCAACTTTTGAAGGGAAAAGAGAAATATATCCTTCCTATTCACACGACTAAACTTTTACCGCCAAATGGAACTTTTTAAGCGCCACCTACCTTGGCACTTACGAAATAACCCGCGAAAAAGGCTTTTTTTGTAATTCATTTTGATTGGCTGGAGAAATGAACTTAAAAAGATGAGTCAGCAAAAATTGGATCACTGATCCAATTTTTCCTAGCCAACTTTTTTGGTGACTCAACTCATCCAGCGTCTATTCACACCATCCAACTAGTTGATTCAACTCGAGTTGACCCATCAAGCTGAGTCAAAAAGTTGGATCGTCTGAAAGAGCCTTAAGTTTCCAAGTAAACCAAAACGGAAAATGAGATAACGAAAGACTTGAAAAGGTACTGGACTTGCACGAGAAACTTCGAAGATTGAAGTGATTTAATTGGTGATTCAGAGTCTAATTTCTGTTTTGGGCGCAAATTATACTGTCCTTTCATTACAACTAGATCTTTCTGAGCCGATTTGATTAGTGAAATAGTTTTTGAAGGATCAGCCATGCACAGTGCATACGGGGAGATAAAGATTCACAGTCTGTATAACCGAGCCTTTAAAAAAGGGGTTGTTGGTAGATATTGTTTTCCGGTTTTTAAGTTTGACGCATGCGCACGGATACCGCGGCGAGCGACTGAGCCAGCGCCGGAGAGAGATGAGTTTAGCCACAAACCGAACCAATCCGACGTTACTACTCCTTCTCTGTCGGTAGTATCGTCTGCTTGGCATTGGGGCTAATATGGAACATCCGATATGTAGATCCAAAGACGTTAGATGGGGCTTTAACGTTACCAGTCCAATAAATTTGGTCCGTATTGTTTAAGCCATATCTAATGTCTTTGTTGTCCAAATACTGGATGTTCCTGTTTAAAAAACAAGGTGGTAAAACACAGGACTATTTTCTGGTCTTACTTTAATGAAAACCACCGTTCTACCTCCTGAGTGAAGAAAACCCCAATCCCGTATAAACTGTCCTAGACTGCGTTTATTTCATGAAAAATATCTATAGTCATTAACGATTGCAGATTCATACTGTACAGAGACCCACGTTGTTTCATTTACCACCATGAATGAGAATTTTTACAATAACTAATGGACAATAATCTGTAGTCTAAGATCTCTATAATTTTAAAGGTGCCAATGGGTGTCAAATGTATCCTGATGCGTCATAATATTACTGAAGGAAATAGGAGAGTATTGGATTTTTGGTTTCGAGTCGAGTCTCGAGTATTGAAATTTTCCCTTATCGAGTATCGAGCCGAGTCTCGAGTACTCGAATCGAGTATCGAGTAGTTGGAAAATTTGTTTCGAGTATTTATCGAGTAATTGGGAATTGATTTTCTAGTGTTTTCACACTTTCTGTTAATTTATTGCTCTCATAATAGACATTTGGTGTAATTTTGATCATCGACAACTACTTCCATCAATTCCAAGACGATATTAGTCTTCTTCCCTTTAAATTTAACTAACTTAATTTTAATTCCTCATTAATATCTTCTTCGGAATCTCATTCCTCACCGAAGTCACTTGTAGCCATTGTTATACTTCGCGCAAAGTTTACGAACTTGAAAATTCTGGTTTCCCATGAAAAAAGGGGAATTGGGAGAAATTACTAACGATTAAATTTACAAGGACCATTTGATATTTAGATATTGAATTATTAATGTAATTATTAAGATTCCGCCTTAACAGGATACTCTGGGTAAGAGTTTCTTGATTTTAATCGAAAGAGAGTTTAAAATAATGAATATATCAATTGAAACCATTTTTACCTCTCCGAGTGACGATGACGTCAAGGAGAGGTATTACACTGAACGTGTCTGAGTGTGTGTGTGTCTGTCACCGCGTTCGCAGTTGGCAAATCTGAGTAAACGTTTTCGCAGAAAGCAATTTTTGGCTTCTACTCCCATCGTTAGAAATACGCGGCGATTGACTAGGGTTACGAGAAACGTCTACCCTCCCAAAGGTTCACGCATCATTTATTGTGAATCAATCGCCTTTTATACCCCAAATTTCCAAAAATTGTTAAAGAGGCATACGCTTGAATTCAAACGTCAACAATAGGAATAAAGTTTCTTAAAACTATTTAACTAGAATTAAGTTAAATTAATATCGGTTATATTTAGTTAATTATTTAAGAAAAACGTCTTAATTGCGTCTGGACTCGGAGAGATTTAATTTGGTTTCCCAATTTGTTCTATCTAGAACATTAAAGAAGATACGAGCAATTAAGTTTTCGATATGGACACTAAGCGTTAGGCTTTCCAGTGAAATACTGGGGGTACCAATATTCGACGAGTAGTAACCCCCCTTGTAAAACATGGTTCCAATTGATGACATTCATTATTTTATACGCTCTTTCGATTAAAAAAGAAAGTGTTCTAGTACGGTGTATCCCTGCCCTATCTCAGTTTGGGCCCTATACGTGGCCTATTCGTAAAATACGAATAATAATAGCTAAATAATTCCATTTTAGTTGGTCGAAATGAGATGTTTTACCACCCCTCTATGCATTGTAAAGGGTCCCACCTGTAAATAAGTCGCGAGTTGACTTAGTGTGGACATCCAATCCTAGACCAAGCTTAGATTATTATTATTATTATTATTATTATTATTATATTATATCAAATTCTAGATCACTGTAAAATTTGGATTTTTTTCATATAGGTAATGAAGGCTACTGATAATTGTTCAACAGTTACGAAAATAGTGATTAATCCGGTAACAATGAATTATCTTTAAAAATACAAAACTATGTTTAAATCCGGCATAAAATTTCAAATCACTTGCAGAATATTTATGATAGTGCACCAGAGTATAGATTGTGGGTTGAGAGCATTCTTCAATTATTTAAACGTTGTAACACAAGGTAAATATCAAAATGTTAATTATATCAGAGTTACAAGGTGAAATGCTTTATACTGTTGACCGGCGTTGGCGATTAAAATTTTCTGAAACTGGTTTTTTTTTTTAGTACACATGGGGTTGAATTTTTGTCCCCTTCTAAAGTTAAGAGGTGATGATATTAAGCTTTGTCCACATTGAACTCGCGCTCGCGTGTTCGCGCCTTCGTCTATTCGCATCTTCGCAACAGATCACGAAAAACATTTGCACTTCTGTTCTGATACACGCAAAAATTTTGTTTTTACCATTTTGAGAGCCAATAAAGATTGAGCAATCATTGCGCCATCTGCCCTTCTCTATCGACGTTGTCCAAAGAGAAAACGAAACTAATCTCCCCAGCCTTCCTCTCGTCTGTGATTGGTGCTTTCTCGCGAAGGCGCGAAATTCTTGGCCTAGTCGCAAGAAATTTGTATCTTCGCGAGGTAGCGAAAACCCAATGTGGACAGTATCGCGATCTTGCAAACAAGCAAAGCGAAGATGCGAACTCGCAAAATGTGTCAGTCTGGACGGGGCCAATAGAGAGATTGACATTTTTGAAAAGTTATTGACGTCACCGTAACTATATAGCATAAAAATTCGAATTAAAAAATATTTACTAGTCTCTACCTGTATTTATTTTATACAAAAAAGATGTTTTCCCCCTTGATCTCTAATTGGCTATCACAAAACGTTTTAGCTAGTGGGAATTTCTTTTCATTTATTTTTCTTTTCGGCAGACAAGTATCGAAAATTCCGCTTAAGCGCGCTGTGGTCGCAGTGATAGAAAAATTCATCGCCTACGTCTAGTTGGGAGAGGCTTCTAATATCAACTTTGTTGGGGGTTATAAGCTTCTGCTATATTCCAATGTAAAATAAAATCTTTCACGAAAACAGTTTACATATTCTTGTTTACTTTTTGCTAGTGTTGAATTGCATTACAATCCCGATACAGGCGAATCGTGGGGAGAATGGTTAAATCTACTAGAAGAAGAGGTAGATTCGTTAATATTAAAGATAATAGGAGAGCTATTTCAGAGTCTTAATCCAAAGCAATACAGGATTAAAGAGATTAGACCATGAATATGTATAAATACTAATGTAAACGTAGTATTAGTTATACATATACACATGAGTTAATAATATGTTAGCTCCCTAACATATTATTAACTCATGATATACATGATTAGACTATTCCCTTTTAAAAATTTTTAAAAGCTTGTCATTTGCAGGGTTACGACATGGTGGTTCACGGTACCGCTGCAACTGAGGAGAAGCTACGTGAGACAAGATTTACAAGCTTTTTCTACGTCGAGAAAGTAACTCTTCTAAGCACTAATCCAAAACCAATTGATGTTTCGTTAAATTGCAAAATATTTTCAATCGATTTGGGTGTAAGTTTATATTTAGGTTTGTTGGTTTTAAATCGTTGTGTAGTGAAATCAATTATGCACGTTATGAATAACTAAATTAGTGATAATTAACTTTAGATTAGTAAAACAATAACGCGACTATCTAGTCAATCATTAATTAATAGGTTACATAATATTAAAACTGTGGTGTCTGTCGGGGTGAACTAAGTGAAATGACCGGGCGAACTAAAAGAACTGATACTGTAATCAAACAATGACGAACCGAGTTAGCTACTAGATGGCGTCATCTTGACTACTCCCCCTACCTTATCTGGACTACTCCCCTACCTTATCTGGACGACTTCCCCTGCCTTATCTGGACTACTTCCCCTACCTTATCTGGACTACTTCCCCTACCTTATCTGGACTACTTCCCCTACCTTATCTGGACGACTTCCCCTACCTTATCTGGACGACTTCCCCTACCTTATCTGGACTACTTCCCTTACCTTATCAGGACTACTTCCCCTACCTTATCAGGACTACTCCCCCTACCTTACCCTGACTATTTCCCCTACCTTATTTGGACTACTTCCCTGTCTTATCTTGACTACTCCCCTATCTTATCTTGACTACTCCTATATCTTATCTTGACTACTCCCCTATCTTATCTTGACTACTCCTATATCTTATCTTGACTACTCCCCCTATCTTATCGGTAATATCCTATTGGATAGAATCCCGTTGGATCGAATTCAGATTTCTAAAATTGTAGCCAAATTTAGAACAATTTATAGCCCAAAGAGCGATTTTCTACTGAATGGGAATATTTATATGGTAGAGCTTTCGACTGAATGGGATGGGTTTAGACATATAAACTCATAGCGTTTTCCTTGAGTTGCCGGGCTCCAGTAGCGCAATGGGTAAAGTGATTTGGATCATCGAAGAAGTTAAGCAGCATCGTGCGCCGTCAGTACTTGGGAGGGAGATCTCTTAATGGTAAGGTTAGATTACGTTAGGTATGGTTAGGTTAGGGTTAGACAATTTCCAAAAATGGAAGTTATTTTCTAAAATTTATTGAAGAATGTTATTGGTGAACACATATTATTTGCTGCAATATCAAGAAGTTTAATAAGAAAATCAATTTTATTTTTAGGTTAGGTGAGGTGAGGTTAGGTGAGGTTAGGTTAGGTTAGGTTAGGTTAGGTTTCGTTAGGTTTGGTTAGGTTAGGTTAGGTTTGGTTAGTAATATTTTATAAAACATTTAACAATGTTACGCCTTTTCCAAAATATTGATGTTTAGCTTCATTGACTTCTCAAATAATATGCCTTTTCCAAAACATCACTTCTACGTTAGGTTAGGTTTGGTTAAGTTAGGTTAGTAATAGTTTATAAATCATTTAACAATGTTACGCCTTTTCCAAAATAATGATGTTTAGCTTCATTGACTTCTCCAATAATATGCCTTTTCCAAAACATTACTGTTATGTTAGGTTACGTTTGGTTTAGTATTTGCTGCAATAACAAGGAGTTTAATAAGAAAATCAATAGAAAAATAGGATTGAAAGTAAAATTCATGATTGGAAAACCGCCCAAATTGCGGTATTCGGTCTAATGGGATTCGGTCGAACGAAACATTCGATCCAATGGGATTCGACCCAATGGTAGACAATCATTTTATCTTGACTACTCCCCCTATCTTATCTTGACTACTCCCCCTATCTTATCTTGACTACTCCCCTGTCTTATCTTGACTACTTCCCCTGTCTTATCTTGACTACTTCCCTGTCTTATCTTGACTACTCCCCTATCTTATCTTGACTACTCCTATATCTTATCTTGACTACTCCCCCTATCTTATCTTGACTACTCCCCCTATCTTATCTTGACTACTCCCCTGTCTTATCTTGACTACAGGGCAGTTAGTAATGCGAGTTTGAGAGAACTCTGATGCCGCTTGCTACGTGATAAGGGATAACCAAGTTTTTCCCTTTCTCCCGTTATGGAGTTAAGATGTGCCCCAAAGTACAATTTTCGTAACAATATAAAGTTTTCCATACGTTACATGGCAAAATCTTTTTCACTCGATTCGGGTGTAAGTTTACATTTAAATATGGATCATTAAATCTAGCGTTAATAAAGAGGTTGATGTTTACTCAGTTCAGTAGTCGCATGATGATGTGCAACTTTCCTCATACAACTTTCATTGAACACTTACAGCAATTTCTCCTTATGTTTTACATTAGGTATGCATTTTTCTTGTGTCTCTATATCTGATAATCTCAATACTTTTGGCAATAGAGAAGTATATACAATTGGTACATGATGAAAAACGTATAAAGTTATCATATCAAGCTAAAAGAAGAAAGCGTTCCAACAACTTTAGATATTTAATTTCGCACATGCTATGGAAACTTTTTCCCAACATTTTTCTGCAAGGTGATTTCCCCCCGTTGACAATGTTGAATTAGACTTACTGTAGTTTACAAAAGTTTTTCGTTGGCTAAACTAATTATTTCCTTTATTGTTCAGAAAGTTCTCTGCGAATAAGAAGAAATCTGAGCAGATTCATTTACGCCTTATGGCTGATCTCCGTTTTCTTCCTATCACTAGCTTTTCTGAGTGATATGCAATCGGACTTTCCTACGGAATGGGACACCATCGACAGCCTCGAAGATGTCGTAGCTAAGAAAAACCTGATACCAATTTTCAGAGAAGGGCATTATTCTACTGAATATCTTAAGGTATTGTTTGTTCCGCACAGTTGTTAACTTTCAACCAGCACAAAGCCTCGTCAAAGGGGCCTCGTTTGCAATAGTTCTCAATTGATACCTGGAAACAATCGCAATTCACCAGTTTGAATAATATTTGTAATTTTTTTGTTCAGAGTTCCCAAGAAAAAGATGCCAGGGGAAAGGTCTACGATAAAGCATTCAATCTTAACGGAAGTTATACGTTCCTTTTTGAAGTTGAAGAAGTTCACACTAAATCCTCCGAATTCGTCAGAATGTTTCTCGACCCTTTTGATTACAACTACGATCCGATAGGAATGACTTTTCCATTCTTCACTGAAACCGAAAAGATGTACTTTGGGAAAAGAGCTGTGCTTGAAGCCTTTATGGCCATCCCAATTAGTCACAGGGTTTCAAGTAACTGTGCTGAAATATTAAATGCTGGGTAAGTGTGTTAGTGCAATCTTCTGAAACCGGTTTGCGCTATAATTGGTTAGAAACTAATTATATTGAAAATTAATGTTACGCTTAAATTGTGCAGCAAGCGTAAAAGCAAATAAACATTACTGAAGTAAGAGCTGTATAATTAGAACCTAAGTTTTGTTGTTATATTTCGGTATTATCAGAAGCCCATAATAATAAAGTAAAAAGAAATGTCCCTAACTAAAAATCAACTAGGAAAAGAACGAGCGTATATATGCTTTGGGATTGGTGGTATCTTGCAATTTCTTAGGATTATGTACCGAGCCGCGAATCTTGAGTTTAGTCCGTAGATTTGAAGTTGTCTATTACAAACTTCTGGCATTATTATGAAATGGATACATAATTGCATTGCATTGTTTCTCCTAGAAAAGCCACACACCGTGAAGAAAGGAAAGCTTATACTTTTTGTTTATGTCGCTAAAACCTTCATTTTACATGGAACCATGGATTTTTACGAAAACGTTCTAAGAATTTAAATTTTCGGCCAGTTAAAGGCGCCGAAAGGACGCCGACTCGGAAATACCGTTGTACCTTATTCGATTTGAGTTTCAGTTATAAGAGTGCTCTAGATACGAAATGGTCAAAAGGGTAAACTGTGGTGAAAATTGGTTCGAAATATTCGGGTTAACATTTAAGAAATTCGCCTTATAATAAGAACAATTAAACCTTTCGGTTTAGCTTATTGTTTTGAATAAAAATTTATTTGTATATAACACCATAAGAATATAATATATAGCTCCCTAGGGAGCTATATATTATTTTCTTATCATAACACCCTTGATTACAGAGCCTCTAAAATTAGTAAAGTCCAAGTGAAATGACAATGACAAACACGACTGAGAACGTCCTGCGCTTCTCTATCAGGTCGGATTCATTATTTTTTGATCTTGAAGATGCTGAGCGCTTAAAGTTTACGGGCTATTGGGGCCCTATGTTTGGCTCCGTCTTACTTCGAATGAGAAATTTGTAAGTATCCCTGTAAATTTGGACGATTTGTAAGTCTCTTACGGTTCGCTCGATCTTCAGGGGCCTCAACCTAACACTGACGATAGGAGCGGACGCCTTTTCCGAACATTTCTCGGATATGGAAAACAACGTCAGTAAAAAAGGGGGCGAATATTCTTCGTCAAAAGACTATAACTGATTTGCTTTTTTTAGAAAACTGATTTCACAATCTCGTTTATTCCGCAACAACTCGAGAAGTCTCCTCTGGTGGAATGGGGTGGAGCGACATTTTTCGATGATGTCCATATTATGTCTGGGGGTCCAACCGGGGCAAGTTACGGACCTTTCCTTATTCTGAAGATATTTGAAACTAACGTAATGACGTAATGATACTATACCTCCGTGGATATTAACCCTTCATGTATTCCAGGTGTGGTTGAGCATTATGGGCTACGTCATCGGGGCATCGTTCATGATGGGTCTATCACGATACATCTACCGTTCGCTATCAGTACGGACCTCCGTGACCAATGAAATACTCAATTCCTCCTTAATCGTATTCGGTCTTCTCTTTAACCAGGGTAAGATCCAATTAGAACAGGCTGCGTTTAGGATTGATTACCTTTTATAAGCGCAGGAACGGAATGGACACCTTCGGTTGTATCCCATCGCGTTCTACTAAGTACTTGCATCTTCGCATCAACGACGATTATTTTTATGGCAACTTGCAACATGTTCTCTTTCCTCTCATCGGCTGACCATCCCAAGTACATTGATAACCTGGAGGACTTGCTCTCTCAACCCAAATTACGGATTTTTCAACACCATTGGTTGCTGTCCTCGAAGCTTTTTAAGGTAAGTTTGCCTCGTTGTAAATTAAAGTGACGAAATTATTGACCAAATTTACTAGGACTCTCCAAGAGCAATGGAGCGAGCCACGTACGAACAAGCCGTTAGAACTGAAGGAATTATTGAATCTTTTGATATGATTGAAACGATGTTGGACGAACTTCTAGATGGAGAAGCGGTTATGAACAATAGGATTTCTGTGTTTCTTAACTTCATTCCTATTATGTTTGACTTGTTAGAAGAAGATATAGCGAGTAAATCTTTCTTTCACCTTTCTGAGGAACCAATGATGACAGAGTGGTGGGGTCTCGTCTGCCGGAAACGTTTGTCTAAACCCGTCAAAGAGCAGTACTACCAAAGGTGATTGAGAAGAAAAAACGCTCAAAACATTCAGCAACCAGTTACGAATTGAAACCAATTTAATTTTCAGCACTTTGCGATACACCGAAGGAGGAACTTTCTATCGCGACTCCACCATTGCCAAGGATTATACGTATTACCTGTTGCAAGTCGGTCACGAAATAAACATAGCCCCCAAACAAGGCATGACGATGGATAACATGTTTGTACCACTGATAATTCTGGCGTCTGGCATTCTACTAGCACTAACGCAATGGCGGTGGCCCAAATGGCGCAAAAGCCGCAAGGTCAACCCTTAAAACCATTTCCTCTTTGAGAACAACACCATGACACAATATCAGCAATATCAATAATCACTTTTGTCACGGAACTAAAAGACTTAAAACAAACATAATGACTTAAATTATTGACGCGAAGCTACTTAAGTCCTGTCATTACTGACCTCGAAAATCTCAACTCTCCCCATTTGCAATATTTGCCGGCAGAAAGGCAGCTGAAAGTCAAAAGACTAGTTATAACCAGTGCACTGCGGCGTGTAACGAAATTAAATGGCGTAGCATGGGACTAAATCAACATTGTTGAATTATGACCTGTATTTTTGTTTGGTATTATTAGAAGCCCGTAAAAATCAAGTACAAATAAAATGTCACTAACACTAAAAGCTAACCCGCAAAATAACGAAAGGATGATTTGGGATTTGTGGTACGTCGCAATATCAAGTTTTACTTTCATACACGTTTCGTATACAATTAAATGAGTGTCAATTGATGATAAATTTAAAGTTAAAATATACTAGAGATACAAAGTGTTTCTTGCCTCCCTTTCTAATGTAAATACTGACCAACTCAAACTGAAGTGTCTAGAAACCATAGCTTCAAATTGAACTGTGAACTCCAAACTATACTTTCTATCACAACAAAGACGATATAACTGTCGTTATCATTGCTAATCCATCGGCAGTCGAGTCTCCACTTCATCATGTGTCGAAATCACTTGTGACCAGGGTTGTTTAATTTAAATCAGTTTGATTTAAATCATGATTTAAATGAAGCGATTTTTTTAAAAAAATCATTTGATTAAAATCAAGAATATATTTTTATTTTTAAAAACTGTTTTTTAAGATTCAAAGAAGTAGTTTAAGAAACTCGAGAAGAAACTTAACTAGAAAAGACCTAAAATTAAAAATTATCATGGTTTTGGTATATTTCAATTTAAGTTTTTCCCAGAAATCCAGTTTGTCTTGCTGGAAAGGCTAGGAAATGAAATAGCGGTCAAGCTAGTCTTTTTATACAAGCATTTGAATAGTAACAATATCAAATAGCTGCCTAAATGTCATGATTATTTTGGTTTTGGTTAATTTTGACTCAAAAGTTTTCATGTTGGTAATTTACTATCTATTAGTTCAATAAAAATCCAAAAAATCAAATAAATCAATTAAAATCAAAAAAATCCGATTTAAATAAAAAAAATCAACAACCCTGCTTGTGACTTCAACATTAATGATAAGGAAGGTTATAATAGACTTCTGGTATTAATGAAAATGGATACACAATTAAGGAAAACAAAACAATCATTAACCGTGAAGAAAAAAACCCTTTTGCGATTTACAACAAAGGATATGTGGATTTTATACGAAAACATTGAATTAAAAAATAGACTTGCTATAGTTAAAGGCGCCGAAAGGACCCTGAAATACTGATATCAAAGCTGATATTAATGTAGCTTACACGGTTCAATTTGGGTTTGAGTTGTGAGCCTGGCTCTATAGGAAAGGATCAAAAGCATAAATCTTAAAAATGATGAAAATTGGTATCACGCATTTTGTAACTTGACGAATATTTTCAAACACAAATAAAAATGACAATGATAAACTTGACTGAAAAGATCCTGCGCTTTTCTCTCAGAATGGAGCCATTTTTTCCTGAGCTTGACAATCGGGAGCGGTAAGAGTTTAGCGGACAATGGGGCTCCATGTCCATGTTCTGTCTTACTTCGAATGAGGAACTTGTAAGTATCTCTGCAAATTTGGACGAGATGACGTAAGTCTCTTATGGTTCCTCCCTTACAAAATATTTAAGCTGTAATTCATCTGCATACCCGCTTTTTTATCGCTACCATGCTGTAATAGGTATACATTAAGGCTACATTTTCTGCAGCTCGATCGAAAAACGTGAAAATTTCACAGCAATTAAAGAACTGTAAACTGTCTGCCGTTTCTACATTTCCTGTTTGTTAACTGTTAATTGTCTATACTGGCAGAAATATGCAGCTAGATTCTGCATTCGCTATGCAAAAGTAGAACTACCAGCTGCTAGTTTAAAACTGTAATTTGACCGTTTTTATAGACATTTTACAGGTCTGCAAAAGTGATAGAAAAGAAGAAATCCAGCTGCTAATTTAAAACTGCAATTTTACCACATTTATAGACATGTTACAGATCTGCAAAAGTGATCGAAAAGTAGAAATGCAGCTGCCAATTTAGAACTGTAATTTGACCATTTTTATTGACATCTTACAGGTCTGCAAAAGTGATAGAAAAGTAGAAATCCTGCTGCTAATTTAAAGCTGCAATTTGACCACATTTATAGACATGTTACAGGTCTGCAAAAGTGATGGAACATTAGAAATCCAGCTGCCAATTTAAAACTGCAATTTGACCATTTTTATAGACATGTTACAGGTCTGCAAAAGTGATGGAAAAGTAGAAATCCAGCTGCAAATTTAAATTTTCACAAACAGAAAATGTAGACAATTCAGCATTATTATTTATTATTTATTATTTATTATTATTATTATTATTTATTTATTATTTATTATTTATTATTTATTATTTATTATTTATTATTTATTATTTATTATTTATTATTTATTATTTTTTATTTATTATTTATTATTTATTATTTATTATTTTTTATTTATTATTTATTATTTATTATTTATTAATGCATTTTTATGTTAACTTGGCGGTGGATTTAAGCCATTATTTCATTGCGTAATTCCCAGCAGTCGGTAATCAAGCTTAATTACCAGCAGTCGGTAATCTAGCTTAATTACCAGCAGTCGGTAATCTAGCTTAATTACCAGCAGTCGGTAATCTAGCTTAATTACCAGCAGTCGGTAATCTAGCTTAATTACCAGCAGTCGGTAATCTAGCTTAATTACCAGTTACTTCAGTCTTAATATTAATTAAAATAGTTTAGAAACCTTAGGAGAGAAAAGGTTTTAGGGCGTTACACTTTCATTAGTTAAAGCTTTTGAACTGACCAATAATAACATAACTTCAATCCTGACTGCTTGACTCGACAATAAACGTCCAGTCAAACTCAAATTGCTTTCTCGTCATTTTCACAAGCAAATCACAGAGCAAACGGTAGTTATACCATAAAAAGATTAAGTAAGCCTGTGCACTAAAAGATTCCATAGATCTGAGCACCAACAGATGTCTTAGACTTGTGCACCAACACATGTCATAGGATTGCACACCAACACAAGCCATATGGTTATCGGTAATCTAGCTTAATTACCTGCCATCGGTAATCAAGCTCAATTACCTGCCATCGGTAATCTTGCTCAATCACCTGCCAACGGTAATCTAGCTCAATCACCTGCCAACGGTAATCTAGCTCAATCACCTGCCATCGGTAATCTAGCTCAATCACCTGCCATCGGAAATCTAGCTTAATTGCCTGTCATCGGTAATCTAGTTTAATTGCCTTTCATCGGTAATCTAGCTTAATTACCTGCCATTGGTAATCTAGCTTAATTACCTTTCATCGGTAATCTAGCTTAATTATCTTTCATCGGTAATCTAGCTTAATTACCTTTCATCGGTAATCTAGCTTAATTACCTGCCATTGGTAATCTAGCTTAATTACCTTTCATCGGTAATCTAGCTTAATTACCTTTCATCGGTAATCTAGCTTAATTACCTGTCATCGGTAATCTAGCTTAATTACCTGCCATCGGTAATCTAGCTTAATTACCTGCCATCGGTAATCTAGCTCAATTACCTGCCATCGGTAATCTAGCTCAATCACCTGCCAACGGTAATCTAGCTTAATTACCTGTAATCGTTTATGTAGCTTATTTACCTGTTATCGGTAATCTAGTTTAATCACCTTTAATTGTTACTTTATTTACGTATTGAGGACGACATCAGTTTCAAAATTATCAGCAAAATTGATTAATTATCACACAAGTTATTTGTTAATTATAATTCCTTCCTTAAAAGTGTTTTATATTTCAATATCATTCAGTTTTTGCAACGAAAGAGAGTAAAATCAGATAAAAGTCCGCGGTAAAACAGCGTAAGTGCAAGAGTGGCTTTATCCACGGTAAAACACCGTAAGTCCAACAGTATGACATGTAGGATGCAACAACGTAAGTCAAAGCATGACTAGAAAACATGAAATTTAGCACTTAAACTTAATTTTTCTCAAAAACCTTAAATTTTTTCCTAGAAAAAGGTTTATATTTTCGTATAAAACCGGTCCCAAACGTAACAAACGAATATTTCATTTCAAAACGGTGGCGACAAAATGGGTAAAATGGAGAAAAACTCCCATGTTATTTCTGTGGGAAAATTTGAACGTTTTCATCAGAAGGGCTTATTAATATTATCAGAAGTCCATTAAATTAGCCTAGGAAGTAACCAAAATCCGGGCTTGGGACTCCCCTCTCTTGTGTAGCAATACCAGGGGTAAATAACGAAAGGAGTTAGAGTCGCTAGCTTCCGTTGTGTAGAATACAGTGGGACTTTCAAACGTAGACACAGAAAAGAGAAAACGCCTCGGTTGCGCCGCCTATAATTCAAAATAAGTATGATATTTTGCAACCAATAGCGTGGCAGCAAAGATTCGAAAGGCATGCTGGGATATCGATTTTCTCCTGTCTGCTAGTATTCGTCTGCTAGTGTTCGTCTGCTTACGACTGAGTGACAATTAGGGTTAGAGTAAAGTTTATTCATTAAGGTGCACTTGAATTAGAAACATGCAACTTTAAAGTTGGTAAATTCCTTATTCGATAATGAAATGAATTAAATGTCGTTTTTGCATCCTTCAATACAGTTTTAGTTGTTTTAATTTCTTTAGTCACAGATACAGTCGATGATCCTGATCCCACAGTTCCCACTAACCCTTGGCTCACTGGGCCGACTCTGTAACCGCGCACTTACGGCAAAACAAGTTTGATCACATTTTGAGGATTTCCCCGGCTTCACAAATTGGAAATTGTTGACTTATCTTTCTTCTTTAAATCGCTGTTTAGTTATATTGGGTTGATTCATGAGACGACTTCACAACATCGACACAACATTTTACTTTACCCAGAATACCTTGCGGCGCGAGATTTTAAGGCAAAACTTTTAAGGTTCTGCTCTTATTTACAATACAGTTCCAAAGATGGCACTACGTTAGTTACAAATTCTATGACGTTTCAAGGTCCCACTGTATTCTACACTACGGAAGGTAGCGTCTCTAACTCCTTTCGTTATTTACCCCTGGCAATACTGAAGAAGGGCGACACATTCGCCACCTCGCGATAATTTTTCTCAGATCTCCGGTTTTGGTGCGACTCGTACGCCAAAATTTGCCCTATTGAGAGAGAAAAAACTGTTGTCTGAAAATGAACACTGTATCGCTAAAGGGATCGGAAACGCCCCCTTCCACTGTAAAACCGAGCCCTCTTTAGCATAGAATCGGGAGAAGGGATGGAGGCGTCAAGGCCATTTAATGTTTTCTATTGAAAAAAAAACTTTTTAACGACCGTGGCCGTTCCTTTTTTATTTTTTTATAAAGCAAACAATCTACCCTTTAGAGATTCAGCGTTCATGCGCTGAAGAAGTCACGCCCCGCTCACGTCAAGAAAGACTTCCTAGAGAAGAGCTCGAGATTTCTAACAGTGTTAGGAAAGGGGGAAAAATCTAACCCCCTATCCATGGAGTTAGAAGGAGTTTTTACCCCAGCAGAGACGTACGCTATACCAGGTATTGTAATTGTTTACTTATTAGGCTAATTTAATGGACTTCTGATTTTATGGAAAGAAAACCACCCTTAGCAACTTTATTTTTTATAAAATAAACTAATGGGTGGATCTTTTTGAAATTTTAACCACATATTGAGGGTTCGAATTGTAGTTCTGTCAATATAAAAGAAACTACATCCAAACAAAAAACCCTCCTTATACATTAAGAGCAGTATGAAGTCTTATCTAAGAGAGCTACCGCTCTCCTAGAATAAGGTCGGTATTTACTTGCTTTTGCTTCTTAAAAATTCCCCTCGATTTCTTTGAATTTTAAAATAGGGGAGCGGGATTGATGGCGTGAAATCCTTCTGTCGACGGGTGACAGGAATTTTAAAGGGAGTATAAAACCTCCAATTTAAATTAAGGCAATACCATAATCCCCTCTCTCGCTTTAAATATATCGAGCAAACTTAAATTACAGTTTACAATGCTTAACCTTACTAGTACAGTTAAATGCAATGCTTAACCTTACTAGTACAGTTAAATGCAATGCTTAAGCTTACTATTATAATCCCCACCCTTTTAATATACACGAACGAAAAATATCACCTCACCACAATTCTCTCCCATTCACTCTCCCTTCAATGACGATCGAAAAATTTTATACAGCCTAAGGAAGTTCTCTTTCACGACTCCACCACCACCGCCACCGCCAACAACAGGTCAGGTCAAACTATGACCCACATCGTAGATGTTCATCATACGATGTGGCTAAAAATGGCCTGAATGTTTTATTCATACCCAATATTTTTGATGAAACTAAGCCGAAACTAATTACCGAAAAATTGTAATTTTGGCTCTTGTTATTGGTTGAATATGGTTTTTCGATTAGGGTAATGCGAGAGGTTGAAAGTGCTTACAATAATATAGGAATGATAATGCATAAAGAAAGGTGCAGTATTATCATACTAATGAAATTATTCATGATGTTGTAATTATAATGGCCGATAATGGCTATCACGCAAACCCACGCTTTGTACGACTAGATAAACAAAATTGAGAAGCAATCTACTGTTAATCAAGAGAATATTTAACTTATGCCGGTCAACAAATCGAGTTATTATTAAAGGCCATCCAATGATGATCCAGCGCTTGGCAGCAGAGGAGAGAAGAAAAATTCAAAACTGTCGAGCTTAACTGTTTAAAAAGCAGTGTTCACAAGACTCCCAGAGTTGCGCGATCTTCTTTCTTTGAATAAGATGATTTTCTAACTTTACGATATTCTACTCCAAATAGACGAGATGTCTGGCCCTGATGAACTGGTAACTTCAAATCGTTGAATAGCCTGTTCACGACTTTCCTCGGAATTTTTCTCTTCCAATTTCACACACACTTACGGTGTTTTTGCTTTTGCGGTCCTTAGGCTTGCACAGCAGCTTAAAAATATGATTAAT
The DNA here is from genome assembly GCA_019434445.1 of Phalangium opilio. Taxonomy (NCBI): domain Eukaryota; kingdom Metazoa; phylum Arthropoda; class Arachnida; order Opiliones; family Phalangiidae; genus Phalangium; species Phalangium opilio. Next base: position 1,452,554 of record JAEQBA010003339.1, read on the forward strand.
GCTTTGCATCACTCGCAAAACAATGGATGAAAATACTTCACAATGAAGGGTCACGTTAGGTTAGGATGGAATTAAATAATTGACTTGCATGCTAGCTCAAGTTAAAGGGTTGACTTTGGTCCATATAGAGAGATATTCCTGGACGAAACTTAACGTTTTCCCGGACAAAATTTTGCGCGATCTTAAAACTGAGTGGTTGTACCTCGTATCAGCAGTTCCCAGAAGGGCAGTTCTCGAAATAGCAACCGCGATTTCCAAAAACCAGCGACTTTGTTCAAAACTGCTTTTTTAGAAATAGCGGCTGCTATTTTGGGAAATAGCAGTGTTTATCTTGTACCTCAAAGTATCTAAAAGGTTTGACTCGTTAAAAACGAGATTTGACAATATAACGGTAAAATAATAGAATAGAATAGAATAGAAGTTTAATGTGCATAAAAAGAATCACGGGGGATTCACGGGATTATACACAGGGAAGGGGTATATACATATTTTAGAAACTATTTACAGCAAGGTAAGGAACAAATTAAAAAAATGTCAGGTAACAATAATAAATGGAATATTTACAAAATTTACAGAATGACTGAATGAGGAACTATTACCAGTAAATTGAGAAAACACAAATATTAACAATTCAAAGTGAAATACACAAAAATTAATAGAAAAACCATGAAATTTTAAGAAAGAGAATCTAATTACAGCAAGTTGAGATAACATTTAAAGATTAAACACATTTAAAGATTAAACAATTCAAATTTAAGTTCACAAAATTTAATAGAAAAAAGATCAAAATGTTCAGTAAATTTGTTACACGTGCTTTGCATTCGAATTAATGGGTTTAAACTAATTTTCGGTAAATAAAAGGTGGAGCGGTTTCGCGATGTCCGATAGACCCGAAATTTTAATTTTTCTAAAAGGGCTGGTAAGTAAACAAAGTTGTGGAGGAGTTTATATACAAATTTGATTTCATAAAGATCTAAGAGACAGCGCAAAGTTGGAAGGGCTAGAATATCTAGTAAAAATAAATAGTCATAGCGAGCTTTGGGTATGAAATACGTGTGGCAATATTCAACAAATTTTCTCTGAATACGTTCAATCTTATCAAAGAGGTAGGCACTAACGCCACCCCAAGCAACCCATCCAAATACGGCACGAGATCGTACAAGGCTAAGGTACAATAGTCGGAAATGTACAAGTGAGCCAAGTTTCCGGGTAAGTTTTAGGGCTACACCTAGAGTGCGCCTACATCTATTGACACATCCGTGAACATGATCAGAGAAAAGGAGATTTGAATCAAAGATAACACCAAGATCTTTGGTCTTATCTTTGATAGGTATAACAGAATTATCAATAATGTAACTAGTGAGAATGGCTTTACTTATGCGTCGAGTGTAGGTAACATGAACTGATTTTAAAGGATTTATCGGTATATTATTAAGTTTACACCATTGGGCCACAGCGTCGAGATCCCTTTGCAAAAGCAATCTATCAAGGTCTGAATCGACTACTTTAAAAATTTTGTTATCATCTGCAAACTGAAGCAGGTGGGAATGAATAACTTTGAGTTGAAGATCATATAAATATATATTAAAAAGTAGAGGCCCCAGGGACGAACCCTGTGGGACTCCACAATTGACTGGATATGTTACCGAAGACAATGAACCATTGCACTTGATTACGTTTGTGCGACTGTGCAAATAATGACAAATCCAATCCAGAAGAACACCGTTAATGCCAAGAATAAATAACTTATCTCGTAAGAATCTATGAGGAACTCTGTCAAACGCTTTGGCAAGGTCTAAGTAAATCACGTCGACTTGACCGCGAGTCTCAACCACAGGGGCGACGAGGTTCATGAAAGCAGCGTGATTTGTGTCCACGCATTTGCTAGGGACAAAACCATGCTGGCAATCATTGGGGAACATGGTAAACCAACGCTGGACGTGTGTATGCATCACCTTATCAAAAACCTTAGCGAGGGCACACAATAATGAGATCGGGCGGTAATTCTTGGAGTCACAAGCGGCACCAGATTTAAATACGGGTACCACAACAGCCTGCTTCCAAAGGGAAGGGAAAATGCCAGTTGAAAGTGATAAATTAAAAACATGTTCCAACAGAGGTAGGAGGATATCCCCGCAACCCTTGATGACAAAAGGGGGAACACCATCGACCCCTGTTGAGAACTTAGCCGGAAGTTTAATGATAGCCTGGTGTATGTCGGCGAGTGATATGGTCTGATTAGAGTAAGGGTGTGTAACTAAGTGAGAGGTATCAAATGTGTAAGTGTCGGCAGGGTTCGTATTATCGACAGCAATTGCTGAAAAATGGGTCCTGAAAAGTTCCGCAAGCGTGTGAGGATCAGAGACCAATTCCTTACCCCGTTTTAAAGCAAGGGAATTGGTCCTATCCCGAAGGTTTCCCTTGACAAATCTCCAAAATTTCTTTGGATGCGAATGAGCATCCTGGCACGTCGACTTGAGCATAACGGCACGATCACGAGCGAGAAGTCGTCGAGCAGTAGCACGAAGTCTACGAAATTCAATACCATCAGTGGTCGCACCAGTACGCTTCATTTTCCGAAAGAAGTAACGTTTTCTGCCAAGAGTCATTCTAAGATCCGAAGAATACCAATGGGGATATTGCGATTTGCCGTGCTTAGGTTTTTTAGGGATTGCCAGATTCATGGTGTCAACGAGACGATTGGTAATAGTATCGACACAGTAATCAACATTTGTGGAAGTAAGAACGTCTGTCCAATCATAATCGCGAAGGGTGGTATAAAGGAGGTGGTAGTCCCCTTTAGCGTAAGCAAAGGCAGAGCCCCGAGGTGGAGACTCAGGGCCAAGGTCAACGGTAAGTGTAACAGAGAAAGGCGGGTGAAACTTATCAATCTCAACAAATGGGTCATCGAGAGGTTCAACTAGTAATCCATTAATATTAGTCAGGCACAGATCTAAGAGATTAACTGTGCTAGAAGGAATGTTAACTTGGGTCAAATTAAGAGTAAAGCATAAATCAATAATTGGTGCAGCTTTAGATCGAATGAGGGAAGAGCAGCCCTGACTGCTACAAAGCGTCCAATCGACGCCCGGTAAATTAAAGTCGCCAAAAAAGATAACATTAGTCTCGGAAGAGTCAATGTCCGTTAATAATCGGTTAGTGTACTGTTTATACTCTAGGTCGGATAGGCTGGGGGGAAAATATGTAGTACCAAGAAGTAACGAACGACGGGAAGCCAGTTGAATGTCGACAAAGACGCTTTCGGAAGTGGACTCAAGATCATGCCTCCGATGGCAAACAATAGACCTCTTTACAGCAATCAGGGAACCTCCACCCCTAACATTACGATAGTGAGGGTCAAGACGATCAGCGCGGTAAACAGTGTAATGGGACGGAAAATAATCACAAGAAAAATGTAAACTGTTCAACCACGATTCCGTTATACAGATAATGTCCAAGTCCAGGGTAGCAATGTTATGTAAAAATGTCGCAGATTTAGTACGAAGTCCGCGAACATTTTGGTAAGCGATAGTTATTTCAGACATAGAGTTTAATCAGTAGGGTGTTCAGAAGTAGTACCAAGTTCAGAGCTATGTTTGTGAGTATCCCGGGGAACACCATTGAAATCAGTTAGTATACAATGTACTGGCCAGATAGAGGGATCCGAGAGTTTTTCAAACTCAGTGGCATCAGTACAAGTCACGTAAAACGAAGAATGGTCAGCGTCAGGGTTCTTGGGCTTAAGGCGAATGCAATGTGCTGTCAATATACCAACTTCGTCGGCCAGTGTCTCTACCAACTCGCGAGAGAGTAAATCTTTGTCAAGTCGACTGACAAATAATGCTTTAGGGGCGCGGCCACGGCCCCCCAACGGTCGAGCAACAGCTTTCAGCTTGGTTGTTGTAGCAGATCCAGTCTGCACTGGCTTGGCGGGTTTTCTGGCTGGTGCAGGAGGTGCCAAACGGTCATTGTGGGGCAGATGGGCGGCCGAGACAACCGTGGTATTGCCTGGAAAACGACCAGGGGGGACAGCAAATGGGAGGAATGAAGATTGAGGATGGGAGGCAGCGTTGGCAAATGACAGCGGAGCACTCCTCTCCGATTTTTCACGCTCCAAGGTCGCGACTTTGGTTTCAAGTGCATCAATACGAGCCAAAAGAGTCGCATTAAAACTTTCAGCGGCATCCAGTTTAGCAAGGATACGATCCAAGACAGAGTTGGGGTCCCGAGTAAGGCTATCGGCCATCAAGAAATGATTCAATGCATCATGAATCGCATTTAACGGAACAGGCGTGGAGGGATCACACTCCGCGCCAACTAAGTGACTATCGGCACTAATACCGGTGTTGCCGACGGAACCGCGAGAGGCACGATTGGTTGCTTTACAAGCGGCGCAAGTCAAACTTTTCTCCTTGAGACATTTCTGATGAGCACGTTTGCCACAACCAGCAGAGCAGACAACAACCGATTGTTTTCCGAAAAAAACAGCCGAGCAAACAATGCAAGTATCCTTAGAACCAGCCATAATGGCTAAGCAACAAGGAGGTCAAAAATCTAAATTTAGTTAGTCAGGTCTCAAATACAGTTATAGGAATAAACCCAGTCATGAGTCCGGCGGAACAATCGACACGAGCAATAAGGCAAACCGCTGCCAGTAGAACCAAACTAAAGACTTTGAAAACGCGAAAAATAGTGTAAATAACAGAAAATTAACTTTAAATACCGTGAACGGAAGACTTTAGAAGGTGATCGGTGCAAAAAACCGGAAACGGAACGGTGAAAGAACCGAAAAGCGAAAGCAAAAACCGGAGCGCGAGCTAAGCGGCTAACTGAGACTCAACGCGTCGTCTGCATAATATATATTATTATATGATATATAATATATATCATAAAATATATGTAACCCCTAGGATTTTAAAATAATGGAAGAAAATTAGGCAAGAATAAACAAAGATATAGCATTAAGTTTAGCGCAAATTCTTGTGTAGATTTGAATAAGACACAAGTTCTTGTGGTAAATATCAAAAGTGCTTCGATCTAACCTCTCACTAATATGAACCATCCGTGAAGAATCAAAAACACGGAATCGAGTTTAAACCTAACCAAACCAACCGTAATACTATTGGGGTTCAAATATTTATCCTAACCTAACCTGGCCTTGGTTTTCAAATAATTAACTTTACGCTGACCTGACCTAACAGAACTAACGTGTTAAATCGTATTACATCCACAACTTTGTTTATAAATAATTGGTTAACCACTAATTTGTGGATAATGGATAGGAAATGAAGAGCTCTATTTACGCTGACCTGACCCAATACTATTGAGTTCAAATAATCAACTTTAACCTAAATTCATATCTGACCTAGTTCTATTGGAATTCATATAGGGCCTAACCCAGCCTACACATTACACCATAAAAAACAAGTATCGTTTTTCGCATCCCGGCTTTTCTGCTCTTTAGAGAACTGCTGTAACGGTACGCCGCGTTTACAAGAACCGCTGTATCGGGAACTGCTGTAACGGCTATGCTGCCATTTCGGGAAACCGATATTTTGGGAACCGTTGTTATGAGGACCGCTTAACAATTTGCGAGCTAGTTTTAAATCTATACAGGGTGTTTGTGAAAAGTCCATCAATAATGAAAGGGCGTATTTATTGGGCCATTTTGAGTCGAAAATGTTCTATGACATTTTGCCGTCCGAGCCACGGTTTTCGAGTTATGATTTGAATATTTTAGGGATGACCCCTTCATTAAATTAGCGCTGTCCTTTAATTTCTTAATTAAATTTAAGGGGTCATCCGTAAATTACTCCAATCATAACTTGAAAACAGTGGCCCGGACGGAAAAATGTCATAGAACATTTTCGACTCAAAATAGCCCAATAAATACGCCCTTTCATTATTGATGGACCTTTCACAAACACCCTGTGTACCACTTCAAAGTCTAGTCTTTATGACTCCAGAAATAATCGAATGATTAATATTATTCCTATGCTCTAAATCAAATCACAGGTTAGTTATTTGAATCACTTATCACAATAAGAATATGGCAAATTAGTTATATGAATAATTTATCACATTAAAAATATCACAAGCTAATTATTTGAATCATTGGTCACATTAAGAATATCACAAGTTAACTTCCGAAACCGGCTAGCTATCAGGTCATTATTAACAGAAATTATTAATTATATCTATATAAGTCATATATATATCCATTTGTGTTAATAAGGAAGAGTCCTAACTTTAAAAAATATCTAAACTTCCTGGAATACCAATTGTTTATCCTCATATATTGAGAAATCTTGCCCAGGTTTAATTTTTTTCAACTATCACTTTACGGCGTTTACTTTTAAGCGATTTTCATTTGGGAACGACCTTTCTGGGACTATCTTTCTAAACGCTTTATTTCCACCAGAGCGCTTAGGTTTATCAACCTCAATTAACTACACCAGGAATATTTTGTACACCTTGATGAAATATTGTTTCCAGATTTTTGGCTGTCTTCAATGAAACTATAGTTTCTTCTAAACGTTTTATAAAACATTTTCTTGTTAAAGGGAGGGTGAAGTGAAAAATTAAGAGATTTTTATAGGGATGCACCGATATGGGTACAGCCGATATATCGGCCGATATTATCGGCCCATAAAAAATAATATTTCTTCATGAATATCGTTTCCAAGAGTACAATCAACATTTTTAGGACCATTTACGTATTTACTTTGTTTTATTAGAGACATGTGTCACATCTCTTTCGTTTAATGTGGAATAGCAACGGTTTATATTGTAATAATCGGTCGTGAACAGTTTTGGTTTGTGCTTGAAGATGCGCGAACGAAAGGCACTAACAATTTTCTCTTTCTAATGAATAAAATGACTTTTTTTATTTGGTTTCTTCAGGCTCCCAATTAATATCTGACAAAGCGTAAAGATGGCTCTTGGGTCCAAGGTTGTTCGACTCTTCTCACAACACACAGTAAGATTAAAAAAAACAATTGCCCTCATTTCAGTAATCATACAATGTTTCACAACGGATTTCCTTTTTTTAACTAAACTTTCGGATATCGTCAAAACTTATATCCAGGATCTTACGTTTCACAATTGTATATATATATATATATATAATTACAATAAAGAGTCTCGGTTTCCCACTGTTTTGTGTGGTTGCCATCTTATTAACGTATGAGACGTTGCCAGATTTTGAAACCGGAATTATAGTACCGAGACTCAAAAAATATGGTTTTTTGTTAAAATTCTGGTACGCACCATTTTGGGCGGAAATTTGAAATTTTGGGCGTGAAATGTGAATTTTTGGGCTGGAAATGTTGTATTGTAGTCGGGAAATTTTAATTTATGTCTTTTCAAGCAAAGTTTACGGCTAATACGATTTTATATCTTTTAAATACATATATATATAAAATCAGAAGTTTATGACTTCTTATCCTGGGAAGTATTGGACTCTAACCATATCAGGAACCATCTCTGTTAGCCAACTTCTTATTAGGTCCGATCACCGCGCCACCTACGGCGATTCTCTCATTTTGAGCTGGCAGGCTGATTTGCGCGCCAGGAGCGGGCAAGTAACGAAACTTTAAGGTGTGTCCTGTGGTTTGAGGTAACGAATCAGAAACGGTGACAAGAACAGCTGTTTTAATAGAGTTTGCTAGAAATTCCGGTCAATCTAGGCCCACGGATTGTAATGGATTTTCATAGAATTCTAGACAGGCGGCTTTTCAACGATTGGTGCTGAAGAAGTTTTGAACGCGCCCCACAGTTTGAGTGCCACAGCCTCTCGGCGTGGGATTTTTTCCAGTAGATTAGATCGTTTTCCTAGTTGGGAGGAAACTTTCGACCCTCTTTTACGATTACCATAGGAATTTTGACTAGCAGGGATGGATACTATATAAAGCCTTAGTGTCCAAAACTTCCCAGGATAAGAAGTCATTAACTTCTGGTTTGAGTGAGGCAGTGAGCTGTGCTTAAGAGCTCGTTCAGCTTTCTTCATCGCAAAAACCGAAAAGATGAAAATAAGATAGCCATGATGATTTTTGGGAAGTCCCGAAAGATGTTTTGAAATTATTGTCAAATATGGTACACTTTGGTGAAATTATGGCACAAAAGCGTACCAGATAGTACGCTAACGAAATTATGGTACAGCGATTAATTTAAGTTATTGTTAAGTACCATAATTATGGTAAGTCTGGCAACGCTGAGACGATGAAATTCGAGCTCTCGCCCAATCACAGGCAGTTTTAGCTACGTCCAATTACGGGCCACTAAACTAAGAGGACATTCCAGCTCTGTTATCGGGCGTCTCTCTAGGCAAACGGTTTTTACTAGTGTCACCTACTCGCCTCTAGCGGACCTTTTTAGAAAGCGGAAGCACGTCATTTCGGTAACAAGTCGAGTGAGGCTGTATTTTTGAAGAAAAGCGTCCATTTTTAAATATCCCGTAGCTCGAGAAAAGCAGACTATCTGGTACGGCTGCGCGTTGCTGGTGTGGTGGTTTAGAAGGTTAGCTTACTTTTTAAATGTATTTGTTTATAATTGTGATTAATATTGAAAATTATAAAGTTAAATTAAAACCTTGAACCCTAACACTAGTTAACTGTTGGGTAAAAATGTAAACATCTTGGCACGCCAACCCTCGCTATAAACTATAGCAGAAGACAGAGTCAAAGTTTACAGATTAAATGTATTTCAGGGTAGATGGCGTTGCAGTACGTGTAACAAGTTCCGGTTCAACCCCCTTTTCCCCTCCTAACTCACATAGGAGCCCGTTTTTTTGAAGAGACGAGCCGATTGTATACTCAAAGCTAGAGGTGAATATCCTCCTAGTTTAGTGGCGCGTGGTCCAAAATAGTTCATTACCATTTTTTTTCGTTATAGTTTTTTTATGCTGAATTATAGGAAGTACTGTTTTAGCTTATCTCATTGGATACCTCTGCTAGGCTTCCTTCAAAGTATTCAAAGTGTAGCTTAGAGTGAGTGACTTCATAGCTACGTTTGCTTTAACAAAAACAAAATTAGGGTGGAAGTACTAGATACTTCTCTAAGCAGTAGATGTTATCCAAGGATATTGTGCAAGTGATGTATAGGTGCTAGAGAAATTAAATAAATAGTCGGACTGTCGGAAGAACTCGACTTGAAATCGTTTCTAAAAAACTTTAATGGCTCTTGTCAGACAATGGATTGCAAACGCGTGTCTTGGTCTGGTGACAAGTGACTTGACTTTCTTTAAGTATATATGTTGCTTGTTATGGTAGTAAAGTTAAAGGGGCTGTTCGGACAGTGGGACAAACGACGATCTTCTTCATAGAGCTTAACATAGCGTTTGGGTAAAAAAGGAGAGGGGTCGGACAGCCCCTTTAAGTACTGAGAGCTGTTAACATTTTAGATGTAACATGGGCAATTGTGTTCAAATCTGTTCAATTCGGTGAGATGTAAAACAACCCTATATAAAATGAGAGATGTTAAGCTCTCTTCTTTCACACTTTAGGTTAATATATTAACACCTCCATATTCCTCAAGCTAGAAAGAGGTTGGGGGAGGGTCAGCCATGGTGGGCCTTTTATTGACTTAAAATTATTTTTTATAACGAATAAATTGGATTTCCTGCCTTTTTCCTGTTTGTTTTTGTGTTAATCATTTTATACGAATCTTTAGTTCCATAATTTCTTCTTCTTCCTCAGCTTTTCCCTTTAACTTATCGAACGATAGATTGGAGTTTTAAAAGAAAGCAAACTATTGAAGACGTTGATGGCATTGTAGCGGAGATAGTAATGGCTCTAAAAAGGAATCTCAAGTACGTATGCATTAATTTGTTCGTGGTGTAAACATTCTCCGGTGACGAAATATCTTTCCTAGGTGCTAAGATATTTACAGGCACTAGTAGAGAAATTAAAGGGATACTCTCAATGTTTTCCGAGTAGTACAAGATGAGAGCAGTTTTGGGTAAAAAATGTGTCTAAAATTATGTGTGCCAAAAAAATCGAAATAAAACGTGTAAAATTAAGAAAAGTACGTTAGATATTTTGAAATTCAAGCAAGCCGCGAAATACTTACTGCCCGACTTATTTTCCGCGTAGCGACGTTGCTAATGGAACTTTGATTATTGGTTGTTTGGAAATAGGAGAATGTAGCGAGCTCTAGACAACTGTATAGTAGCTTTTCACCTTCACTGGCCCACTGGGAAGTGGCGCGTATTTGAGTCGACCTTTGTAAACATAATTTTGATTTTTCATGTTAATTATCCTTTATTCTCTTAACTCTTGGTTACGTCGTAGAGTAAGGATGATAGCGATTTGTCAAAATTGTTTCAGGTAATGTCCAAAACCCCACATTTTTATGCAATTTTGGCAAAGGCTTAGGTTCCATATATAATAATGGTATGGCTTTATTTTACACTAATCGCCCTCATCAAAGCTTCAACTTATTTTTTGTAATTAAACCTAGTAAAGCTACCACTTTGAACACCAAAATTACTTATAATTATAACTTTCAAAGCATCTATATCGAAATGAGAAATATTACATTGGCGAAAATGCAAAATATTATGAAAACTACTTTCAGGTGTAAATCTACTATATCTCCAAGTGAGAGGAGGGTAACGGGGGTAATGTAGGTCTTTCGCTCATGTTTTTGCCAAACGACTATAGAGGGGGCAGAGATCGGAGCGCCCCCAAAAAATAATACTTTTAAAAATTAATAAAAAATAATTAAGCTATTAAAATTATCAATATATACAGGGTGTTTTTGATAAGCCTGTCATGTCATAAATTAAAGGGTGTGTTCTTTGGGTCAAACTGAGTGAAAAGTGTCGAAGAACATGAGGTCTACAACGCTTAGTTTCGGAGGTACGGGCCCCCAAACATTGACCCCCAAAACCTGAAAAATATCACAATATGAGGTAAGACATATCAACTTGCTCATCTTGTTTAGACAATTCCATTACCCTCCCATCTTAGAATTCTAATGAGCCAATTTCTAGCAGAAGCATATAATTAAAGGTAGAAGTGTGCAAGGACTGGTCAATAAAAGTTGGTTCAAAGTGACAAACAAAGAAGAGTTTCCATTAAATGTATCATTTATTCGTACGTGTACAAAGTTAGCAGCAGTTTTAGAGGTATTGTTCAAAATGCCCACCATTAGCATTAATGCAAACATGTGCCCGTCTAACGAACGATTCTTGGACATGTGAAAGATGACTGGTGTGTTCCGGATTGTTTCACACCCTTCAAGTATTCGTTGTCACAAGTCGTCCACATCACGGACTTCACTCTTGTACACCAAGTCCAAGGTAGAAATCACACGGATTCAAATCGGGAGATCTCGCCGGCCACGCAACTGATCCTCCTCGTCAAATCCACCTCAAAGGAAATGTAGCGTCGAGATGTTCTCAAACCATACGGCTGAAGTGTGGTGGTGCCCCGTCGTGCATGAACCACATGTCACGTAGTTTCGGTAAAGTCTCTCTTTAAAACTCGAGATATGCCTCGCCATTTAGTCTGGATGGTAGAAAATGAGGCCCAAATAAATGTGAGCCGACAATTCCGCACCACACATTTAATCTAAATTGAACTTGGTGACTCCTAACAGTTGTTGCATGTGGGTTTATCTGACGCCATTCATGGTCGTTGTGATAGTTCAAAAAACCATCACGGGAGAAAGATGCCTCATTGGTAACTAAAAGAGCGCGTGGAAATAGATGATCTTCAACTCTAGCCACAAACCACCGGCAAAAGTCTGGGCGTCTAGGATAATCTGCAGGGTTAAGAGCTTGCACCTTCTGAATGTGATACGAGTGAAAATTATGCCCTTTTAGAGTTCTCCATACGAAGACGTGATTGACGCGTAACTGTCGTCCAACTTGTCTGGTACTAGTTGATGGGTCATCCTCGAACATGGTAAGAACGTCTTGTTCGATGTCCTCGATGCCTTCTTGAAGATCTCGTTCCCGATCATTTCGTGGTTGTAGTTGACCCGTGTCTCTCAAGCGCCGGTCAACAGCCTCGAATGTTCGTCTATCCGGTACGCGACGTTGCGGAAATTGTTCCTGATATTGCCTCCGTGCCTTTATAGAATTACCCCGCGCCAGTCCATACATAAGATGCATATCCGCATATTCTGCATTATTGTACGCCATTTTGTCACTACCTGAGGTTTAAGCGGCTCTGTGACTTTGTGAATAACAGCATCGTACTTTATACCAACCGACCGCAATTTTTACGATCTGTGTAAAACCTTTTTGTGTCTGATTGCTTTACGTTCACGTAAAAATCTTATCTGGCCTATGCTACATTTTCTTGGAGGTGGTTTGCGCTAGGAGGAGTATTCAGAAAGTGCAAGCTCTTAACCATGCAGATTATCCTAGACGCCTAGACCTTTGCCGGTGGTTTGTGGCTAGAGTTGAAGATCATCTATTCTCACGCGCTCTTTTAGTTACCAATGAGGCATCTTTCTCCCGTGATGGTATTTTGAAATATCACAACGACCATGAATGGCGTCAGATAAACCCACATGCAACAACTGTTAGGAGTCACCAAGTTCAATTTAGTTTAAATGTGTGGTGCGGAATTGTCGACTCACATTTATTAATGCCTCATTTTCTACCACCCAGACTATATGACGAGGCATATCTCGAGTTTTTAAGAGAGACTTTACCACAACTACTTGAGGACATACCTTTAGCATGGCTACGTGACATGTGGTTCATGCACGACGGGCACCACCACACTTCAGCCGTATGGTTCGAGAACATCTCGACGCTACATTTCCTTTGAGGTGGATTGGACGAGGAGGATCAGTTGCGTGGCCGGAGAGATCTCCCGATTTGAATCCGTGTGATTTCTACCTTTGGGGTCTTCTCAAGGACTTGGTGTACAAGAGTGAAGTCCGTGATGTGGACGACTTGCGACAAAGAATACTTCAAGGGTGTGAAACAATCCGAAAGACACCAGGTATCTTTCAACATGTCCAAGAATCGTTCATTAGACGGGCACATGTTTGCATTAATGCTAATGGTGGGCATTTTGAACAATACCTCTAAAACTTTTGCTAACTTTGAACACGTAAGAATATAATTTACATTAACTGGAAATTCTCCTTTGTTTGTCACTTTGAACCAACTTTTATTGACCAGTCCTAGCACACTTCTACCTTTAATAATAGGCTTCTGCTAGAAAATGGCTCATTAGAATTCTAAGATGGGAGGATATTGGATTTGTCTAAAGAAGATGAGCATGCTGATATGTCTTATTCCATACTTGTGACATTTTTCACGTTTTGGGGGGGGGGTCAATGTTTGGGGGCCCGTACCTCCGAAACTAAGCGTTGTAGACCCCATGTTCTTTGACACTTTTCACTCAGTTTGACCCAAAGAACACACCTTTTAATTTATGATATGCTTATCAGAAACACCCTGTATATATTTTTGAAAACGTAATTTTAGGTTCTATCTGATTTGAAAAATTAATTTTTTATTAGAAGTCAAAAGATTGATTCTATCCCTTTAAAAAAGTAGTCAGTGTCACAATAACCTCGTTTGAAGATACTTAATTAAACAGTCATATGTCATGTTATTTTCAATACATGCGTTGACTTGGCCCATTTCGTTTCATTTGTAAAATGTTGGATTTTTCTACTATCTCTTTAAATTATGTGCATTTTATCCCTACGTAACACCAAGAAAAAGTAAAAGAGAGTATAACAGGCCTACTTGGGGTAAAATTTAATTTTGCCTTGCTTCCAAGTTCGTTTGAGTCTGGTCCTGTTTTTTACCCCTAGAACAGTAAGTATCCAGTCGTTAGGCTCAAATTATTCCAGGAAAGGGATTCTCGCTCTCCGCGTAGTCTGCTTCTGACTGACTTTTGTCTCGTTAATTGGATAATGTTTGGAATTGCCGGGAGTGTGGCGCACTCCTGTAAGCCAAGCTACTGGGCGGCAAAGTTTGGGGGAATACGACACATGTCGGCGATACTCCCCTATAGGTGCCGACTGGTCCGTGTCCGCCGGAGGTGACTTGACCCCCACACCCCTTCCGTCACCTCCCAAGTAAACCTCAATTCCTTCCCTGATTAGTCACATCCTGAAACCTGACTAATCGCATCCTTGTCGCGGACCCTCCTGGGACCCAATTTACATTGAAACCTCTTAAAAAAAATGTTTGGAATTAAGTTAATCCTTTTATTCAAATCAAAATTTAACTATGCCTCCTATAAATATTAAAAGCATTGTGTCTAAGCCAATATCCAAAAATCAGGTAACGTGTAACGTATTTTTGAAGGCTTAACTAAATGAATAATGGAAAATTATACTCAAACGAAACAATTTGGGCAACAATCAGTGAAGAATAATTTAAATGCATTTGAGGGTCACAATTTTATGAAATGTAAGCTCGATTTCTAACGTTTATCGATCAAATCTAATTACTTTCGGAAGTACTTTTATCTAACCCTTCAAACGAGGCGCAGCACTCGGAAGAATTATTATACTCTCTTCTATTTTCTCTTGATAACACCAGAGCAGTAAGTAAATAATTGTAGGTGAAGGTGTTCATTGTATGGTTTTATCTCGAAATACTATCAACACTTTTATATCATCAATGTTCGATCTTCGAAATACCCTAACTTATCTTTTTTCTTTTTTATATTTAGCCTTACATTTGAAGAAGTTTTTAAGGTAAGTCTGGATTGAAAATAGCTTACAAACGAATTAAAAAATATATGCATTTTTGTAAGTATTAACACTTAACTATCACCAGGAATAACAATGATATTTTTATCCCGCTATTTTTCCACTCGATAACTAGTTTTTGCACTATCACGTTGAATATTAATATTCATAACTACTTTTCAAGATGTCGCCATAATGACGTCATAGCTTGCTGAACGCTTTTTCTAAGTCATCGGTGTTTTAAAAATGACGGTAGCGCAAAAGCGTTCAAGGTACCAAGGCTTAACAAAACTTGTATGAAAACCTATTTATAGAGATAAATAAGAACAACTTAATAGTTAAAATTAGAAAGACTAACATATCTATTAAAATTCTCACGTGATCAGCTAGTTTCACGGCAATTAAATAGGTAGTCCCTCCAGAATCTGCAAGAGCTATTTGTAATAATTTATCCATGTTTTTTCGCAAAGCTGAGAACTACGCGTTTTACGTCACGCGATCCAAAAAACCGACTATTTTCTTTGGTGACCGCGCTGGCTCAGCGCTGAGCAGCGTGACGTCAAAGTCCTAAAACAAAATCCGTTCAGTAGGACACAGCTAAAAGCGCTGACTCAGGGCTGAGTCCGCTGAGCTCTGCTGAACGCGGCCAATAACTCTTTGTAGAAAACTTACTAATAGCATGCCAACGAGGTTGCGGAGGTGGTACTTTTTATATAGGCTTAATTGTCGTTACACTGCCAGGAAGAAGAAATGTGGGATTTGAAATCGTATCCTAATGTGATCAGTTACAACCGAATGAAACAATACGACGCGACAGCGGAATTGTATTATTCTAAAGTCTTAATGTTTTCGAAAGTTGGTCACACTCAACGTGGGAGTTTCCTCACCAACATCAGCACTATTCCGCTTTGGGTAAGACTTCTACAAAGAAATTATAAATTGCTTAGAGTATAGATGTAATGTAAATTGTATTTGAAATTTCAGTTCATGGGTTTGCTAATCCTGACCATCATGGTTCTTTCGTCATTGACGAAGTGGTTCGAAAGATCGAGAAAATTTGGAACATTTTCTTGGATGTATCTTGCCCCTATGTTTCAACAAAGTGAGTTTGTGACTAATCAACTGTCCTCCGAAAACGTGAATGAGGGATTTGAAATTTTTGATGGTCCGTGTCCAAGTGGAGAGAGGGGTATTATTATGCGAGACGTCACATTTTCTTCTTACTGACACTAATTTCAAAGAAATTCTTATATGCAATGTTTTACAAGGATTATAATCGTATTATTTAAATTCCATCATCTTGGAAATTAATAGTTAAGAAAATTGAACAATCACCTATTCCTATAAGGGTTAACTGTAGCCAAGAAGGAATTTACTATAAGAAGGCCTAAAAAGGCGTCCGGTGTGCGCGTGATAGTCGACAATCCCCCCTCATGGGTGGGGGAGGCTAGAAACCAAGGCGGGGCTTAATATTTTATTTTACTCTATTTCCACCAGCTATCTCTTTTACCTTTTCGTTAAGCCTTGGTTTGGTTTTTTGAACTCACGAAATCATAAACTAGTACACTTGATTCGATTTAGAAATAATTATAGAACGAACGATTTTTACGTAGAGACACGTATTCAAAATCTACTAAGTTGGGTTCAAAACCTATAACTAACTTGTTAATGGCAATTAAAAACCATTCCCTAACCGTTTCAGCACCGCTGGCAGCCTCTATTTTCTGTTTACTTTGCTCGAGGTTTTTTTCTCTATTCGGAATACGTCAATCGCGTCAGTATGACCTATTCCCACGGGATCCAATAGGAAAGCGCAGAGCAATGAAGGACATGAAAGGGGTGGGGCTTACTAGTCCACTAACACCGGCGTAAGAGTAGAAGCGTAAAATCTAGTGACTTGGGCATTCTTATAGGGTCTTTGCGCCTGACGTCAAGTTACCTACCCCCTTTCCTCTCCCCTTGCCGGCTGCCCGCTCTGGCCACGTTAGAACGCCATGTTGACATGCCCTGAAAACCGGTTTTCGCCCCCTATTTCTTCTCCCTTTTTACTCTCGCGGAAACACCCTATAGTAAATTTATTCTTGCTGTAGCCACTTAAAAAAATTCTTTATTATCTACCATTTAGTTCCATGAACTAATCTGTCCCCATTCATCCTATAATTCGTCTTCGCATTAAATTGTTTGAGAGACGGTCGGTGGCTTCGCTAGACCTTTTTTCTTGGGGGGGGGGGTTCTATAGCCCCCCAAAATATCAAACTTAGCCCCCCTCAAAATAATCCGTAAACCCTACCAAAAAATTGCACGTATCCACCTAAAATTTCGTAGCAATATACATGTATAAATATAATTTTGGTAGATTCGTTAAGTTTCATCTTTGTATAGATGAATTTCAGTATCAAAACGCACAATTTTTAAGTAAAAAAAACCAATAAATCAAAAGCAGAAAATAGAGACCATTAAATAGTAAAATGTTCCCGTTGTTTCGAAGGGAGTCTCAGTAGTGGCAACTGAAAGCAAACCAGAACTAAAACTAAACTTAAGACGAGTGAAATTCCTTCATCCACAATTGTCTCATAGTCAATAAAAGTTTGTATATCTTTAAAATACGAATGATTTCACGTAGACAGAAATTTTTGTTATATCTATGAAGGTCTATTCATATCCCTATGAACCATTTATGCAAAATATAGTAATAGATTTCTTATAATAACTTTCAAATAGTTTACCCAGAGTATCCCCCCCTCAAACTTACACCTTAGCGAAGCTACTGGTCAGCGAAAACCTGAGACACCATAGACATTCGTAGACTTGAAATATATCTCCTTAATGTTGATAATTCCCTTATGACCTGATTAATCGTAAAAATTATCCAATTTGAGTCGAATTCCTCCACAAAATAATACTAAAATACAAATAACTAATACCATGAATCTATATAACTATGAATATACAGCTGCGTTACGCTGTCTAACCTCTTGATAAGGTTTGGGCGGTGCTTAGCGAAAGCAGACATCAGTCACGTGTCCGCTAGTGTTAGAAGCGGGAGAAGGGAGGGGGAGTCTGGGCGTGTGTAAATTCGAAACGTCACTTCCTCTTGTCTTGTGATTGGCTATTAGAGCTACGCAAAACGCGTCAAAGCTAGGAGGGTAATACCCAAACCTAATCGACATGAAAGAAGGGATTATGATAGAGCTGTATATTCATATATAGATTCAAGCTAATACTCCACAAAAAGATAATGGAACCAGAATATTTAAGATTATCATAGAAATTTACATTTTGACAAAATGCATAGTTTTTGCGAAAAGTGGATTTTTAAAAACTGTAAGTTAATTTACCGCAGTATTAGCAAGTATAGCCAAAAACAGTGGATCCTTGCTATAATTGTTTGCTTGCATAGTCGTTCTAAAGCCTTTTAAAGGACAAGTCTCTATTATGGTCCGACTGACGAGACTTGTGTTTTACAAGGCTGGCCAAAAAAGCTTCGTCATCGGGTTTCAGCTCATCTTCTGAACATCTGGTTTGCCACGTTGATCATTTTGAACAGCGTAGTCACATCATACATCACTGCGGAAGTCCTCATCGGACAGAAAGTGGTCTTGAATCATCTGAAGGACATTTTGAATGTGAAAAACCTCAAATTCGCTACCCATTCAGGTTCCGATGCTATGCAAGACTTCTTCAGAGTGAGTAAAAGTACATTAAGTGAGAATATCTTGTTCAAATGAAGGAAAACCAATTTTGCTATAAAGCTAACTCGAAACCAATGGTTTAGAAGTTCCAATAAATATTCTTCCTTAAGAAAATGTATGCCCAAATATTGATCAAATGAAGTTTATCCAAAATTGGACCGATCAAACATTGGCAGAACTTTGATTACAGAAAATCCAATCAAAATTTGTTCAAAGTCTGAAACATTTCAGAGCAACGTTATCTCGGCCGTTACAAATTTTATTTCATCTTTATCAAGTCCTGATTTCCATTTGATGAATTTTACTAATTGTTTTACATTATTTTCATCAAATTTTGATCCCGATTCTGACATGGCTTTGATAAAATTTTGATGCCGTTTCTGACTTAGCTTTGATCAAACTTTGATCCTATTTCTGACATAGCTTTGATCGAACTGTGATCCCGTTCTGACACAGCTTTGATCAAACTTTGAGATCCCGTATCTGTTATAGCTTTCATCAAACTTTAATTCCGGTTCTGTCGCAACTTTCAACTAATTAGAATTCCGGTATAATCAAATGGAATAACTCATTAGTAATTCCTTTGGTCTTATTTGAAACCTGGTTTTAAGAAATTTTAATCCCGGTTCTATCATAGGTTTGATTAAATTCTAATTACGGTTCCATCATAAATTTGATAAAATTGTAATTCCGGTTCCATCATAAATTTGATAAAATTCTAATTCCGGTTCCATCATAAATTTGATAAAATTCTAATCATAGCTTCACCAAATTTTAATCGAAATCCTCATGTTTCTGTCAAATTTTGATTTTGGTTGTGTAATGGTTTGATTACATTTCAAACACGAAATCTATTAAATTACTGTTTACACAGTGTTTGGATGAAATTTGATCAACTTTTAGTCACTGTTTACACAGTGTTTGGATGAAATTTGATCAACTTTTAGTCACTGTTTACACAGTGTTTGGATGAAATTTGATCAACTTCTTGTCACTGTTTACACAGTGTTTGGATGAAATTTGACCAAATTTTAATCACTGCTTACACTGTGTTTTTATCAAATAATCAGTTTATACCGTGTTTTTATCACATTTTAATCAGTTTATACCTTGCTTTGATAAAATTTTAATCCGTTAACACCGTGTTTTGATAAAATTTTAATCACTGTTTACACCGTCTTTCGATTATATGCTAATCAATTTATACCGTCTTTTGATCAAAAAAAACACCGAGGTTCCTAAATCATTTTCTGTAACACCGTTTCATAAAGGCTCAAAATATTAAAATTGTAGAACATTTGAGCTGAAATCGCCTGTACGATAGGGTTTCATCTCTTTTTGGGTGTGAAGGGGCAATTATAAACAACTAGCTGTTACCCGCGGCGTTGCTCGCGTATAATAAGAACTTCCATCAAAATGAAATAAAGAATGGGTAGAATTTACTGATGACTAATATTTTTGTAGTACCCTAGGAGCGAAGGCACTGGCGTTGCCCGTCAGCCCGTCGGGACATTCTTTTTATTTTTTTTTTCACGCGGACATTATTCTATAAAGAAGGGTTTTGAAGTTTTTGGCCGCCATTCAAAAAGATGGCAACAAATCGAACCCGAAAGACCATTCAGCCCGTGTGTAGGTAAAAGGAAACCAGCGTACTAAATATTTGTGAAATCTGTTGAAACGCGCGGACTTTGTTGCATAGAGAAGATTTTTTACATTTTTAGGCGCCATTTTCTAAGATGGCAGCGGATTGGAAAAATCTTTCTTAGTACGCGCCTACTACTTATGAGTAACGTTCCTGCAAATTTTCAGCCTTCTAGGGCAAGCGGTTTGGGCTGGGCGTTGATTATCAGTCAGTCTGTCAGTCAGTCAGTCAGGACTTCGATTTATATAGATAATAGATTACTAAATGGGGCTGAATTATTTTGATATAAATCAAACTGAATTTGAAAATGTTCTTTTTAATTCTGCAAAATGAAGGAAAATAATATAATTTCGTTATAATTTATAATTTTAAAATTACCACGTTGCAATTCATCATCCAAAAGTTATCAATTAGTAGTTCATCATTAAAAATTATCAATCTTTTAAAATTCGGTACCTCTGAGAAATAAATTAGTATTTAGTCATTGTCAAATTTTGTTTGAGGTATTGTGATATTATCAAATACGGATAAAGTTTAATTTGGTAGGGAGAGATGTTATCAAATAGGGATCAAATTTAATTTGATAGGGAGAGATATAATCAGACATTGATCAAATTGTGTTTGTTAGGGCGAGATATAAAAAATATAGATCAAAAATTTATTTGATAAAAGAAAATGGATCAAAATTAGATCCAACAAGCCTTACCAAAATTTTATTTGATCAATTATTATATCTTTTGGTATTTTTTTGTCAAATTCCCAATATTTGATCAGGGTATTTTCGTAAGGGCTAGGGCTGATTAAAGAAATGGTTAATGATTGTATGATTGTTGTAATAAAGTTATTTCCGAATATTTTACTGCAGGATATACCGGGAGAACTAGGAAAGAGAATCCGGAAACGACAACACACCGGTAAAGAACGAAACAGCATCCTCTTGCCGCGCGTGGCCAAAGGAGAGCTCGTTTACATCGAATGGCACGAAGAACTGAGGGATCTTGACAACTATTGCAAACGGAGAATGAGAAAGAAAACTTGGGACGGTACTCCCATCTTTTACCAATCGCCGTTCATTCTGAAAATTGACCCCATTGTCCTGCTTATGAAAAAGAACCACACTATCGACAAGGAAACCGTTGAGGCCATGAACAGAATGTAAGGAAAAAAGAACGGTTATTATCATTATTTTTACCATTGGCAATAAATATGAACGGTTCTTTATTATAAAATAACCGCAAAAAATCTACTTTATTCGGTATTCCGAGTGCCTTAAATTTTATGGCCCAAGTTCGAATTAAATCTATGTGTGAATGAGGGTTTCTTTGTTTGTCTTTTATGCGTACCAATACCATTCAACCGGTAGCGATGAAACTTCGTTGAATTGTTGAGAGCAGTTCCGCGAAAGTTTTAGAAGTTAATTGGTTGTGCTAAACTAAGTGGAGTCATCGAACTATTAGCCATAGAAAGTTTCTAAAAAGAACATTATGGAGTTATTTTGTTAGTGTCAGAATAGTTGCGAAAATTTCCACTTTTTTATGACAGCAGAGCCTGATAGCAACCGCTAGTCATTTTTATAAAATCGAGCACAGGAGGGTTTACTTTGTCAAACTTATTTCAAAGGGCTAATCAAGTCAAACCGTTAACATAACTTTAATTAGTTTCTATAATCTGTTAAAATTTCTTAAATTAGTTTATGTAATATGTTCACTTTTTGAATTTAGTTTTATAATATGTTAACCTATCTTAATTTAGTTTTTACAACCTGTTATAATTTCTTTATTTAGTAATATCCGGATCGCGTTCACACTTCACAGAAGGCAATTTTGGCTTCTACTCCATATCATCGTTAGTATTAAGATAAACGCGGCGATCGGCTAAGGTTACGAGAAACGTCTAGCCTCCCAATGGCAGGGCAATAGCACCTTTTCTTATAATTTGCTGTAAATAAATCGCGTTATGTACCCTAAACTTACCAAAAAAAATTAGGAAAAAGAGTACGCAAGAAATCAGACGTTAACAATAGCTATGTTTAAAACGGCTTTAGGAATAACGTTCCTAAAAACGACTTAAATAGAATTAAGGTAAAGTACTGATGATTATAATAATTAATATCAATTAAATTTATTAAATTATTTAAGAAAAACCTCTCGATTGGCTCTCAACCCGGAGCGGTTTATTTTGGTTTCCTAACTTGTTAATTAGCATTTTAAAAATTGGCCAAAGAACCAATTTTTTAACCTGATGCAACATGATGCAATTGGCCTATTTATAGAAACTCTCTTGATTTCATTTCAGCTTGCGAAGGGCTGCTTCTGCCTGTTTGTGTGACTCGGCTATCTACAAGGCCTTCTGGAAGATCCACACGAGATGCGTCACGACCGAAAACCTGTTCGATCCTAAGGATTACGACCGCAGTGAAAACGAAGCGCGTCTCTTGATAACCATTTACGTCACAACGTTGATTCCATCAATTGTCGTTCTTATTTTTGATTTAGTTAGAAAAATGTGCTGTGCGAAATCTCATTTGAAATCGCGCAATTCTGTTCAACCTCAGGTTAAAGGTTTCTGGTCTCTTTAGGCAATAGAAAACCGAAGAGTAATTATTATAAACTTGTGCGCATATGTTTATGTGTATTGCTTATAGTAAGCTGCTATGTCCCAATGTAATTCCGTATACACACAACAAGATTTAGAGAAACTGTTCCGTTTAGATCTGGTTAAGAAAATTAAGGCTGCGTTTTCGGTGCAGCGTTTCAACTTAGTATATAGATAACAGCATAAGTGCTTTGGTTCCCGCCATGTACGATATAGTGACTAGCACACAGACTATGTCATGTATTTGGAAACAAGTTGGGAAACCAAAATAAGCCTCTCCGAGTCGAGACCCACTTATTCTTCAATAATTAAATAAATATAATTGATATTAAATATTTTAATCGTCATTAATTTACCTTAACTCAAGTCCTTTAGAGAAACGTTATTCCTAAAATCATTTAAAACATAGTTATTTTTGACTTTTGAATTCTAGCGTATGCCTCTTTAACAATTATTGGAACTTTAGGGTATAAAAGTTGTCCGATTTCCGATTTAGTTGTTTTTTGAATTTAAAAGTGGGTGTTTGATCGCCTTTTATTAGAAATGTTGTAAAAGCCCCAGTGAGTTTCCAAGCGTGCCTTGCGATGTTCAGAAGGCCATGGTTCACACTAAATTATTTCACTCGTTAGTTAGGTTCCATTCTTGACATTGTATTTTAATAATAATTAACTAACTACCGATTTATTTTTAGTGCAATGAATGATAACTAATGAAGAGATGATATAAAATACAAACACACATGTAGGTATTAATTAATTATGGTATTGTTATTGTACATAGTGAATTTAACAGTGGTTTCACCAGTCATTCTTAAATGCAAAAAGTCTGATTGATGAAAATACCAAGCATTTTACAATAATGTAATTGTTAATAACGGAATTTAACATAACTTTGTTTTAAGGTTGTTTAACATGGCTTGGTTTTAAGGGAGTTTAACATGACTTTGTAATAAGAGAGTTTAACGTAACTTTGTACTAAGAGAGTTTAACGTAACTTGTACTAAGAGAGTTTAACGTAACTTTGTACTAAGGGAGTTTAACGTAACTTAGTACTAAGAGAATTTAACGTAACATAGTACTAAGAGAATTTAACGTAACTTTGTACTAAGGGAGTTTAACGTAACTTTGTACTAATGGAGTTTAACATAACTTTGTACTAAGGAAGTTTAGCGTAACTTTGTACCAAGGGAGTTTAACATAACTTTCTTTTAAGGCAGTTTAACAAAAACTTGTTAAAACACGTTAATATTCTATGAGAGCGGTAGCTCTCTTAGATAAGACTTCATACTGCTCTTAATGTGTAAGGGTGGTTTTTTGATTGGATGTAACTTTTTTTGTATTATATTAAATGTTTTGAAAAAATCCACAGAACTACAATTCGGGCCCTTAATGTGTGGTTAAAATTTCTAAAAGATCTATCCATTAGTTTTTCTTATAAAAAATTAAGTTGCTAAGGGTGGTTTTCATTTCCATAAAATTATTCACACCTTTTGATGAAAAACGGGAATTTTTCGAAAAAATCATTCCCGTTAATCCGATGATAGAAAAACTATACGTTTGTTAGTTTTGGGAATGGTGTTATTGAAAGGGACAACATTTCTCATTCCGCTAAGCGATTTTCATGGAAAATAATGAAGTTTAAGTATTAATTTTGATAACATTTAGAACATAACTCGATTTGCGATTTTATATCATGGATACACTAATTTACTAGAAAATATCAGCGCGACCAAAATTGGCGTATTTTAACGTTTAGTTGCCTCATAATAATTTGAGAGTTTCCATAGAGATGCAAGAGGAACAGTTGAGAGTCATTTTTGTCACGGTTTTAAGGCATTCGCCCCTTCGCATGTGTGATGGGGTGAAAGACTGGTGGCGCCCCCCTATCGACGAGCGAAGGAGTTATTAATAAGGATGAGCTTAGAGTAGTGGCACTCTATGTTAACTCCCTATAGGGCATAATAAGTCAAACCCTCGGAGATGTCATTACTCCATTTTATACGAGCTAAGAGCGGAAAAACGTATTTTATAAATTTTACACCTGTAAAATCTTTTAAAAAACACTTGGAACTTGTATTTCTACTTATTTTCTAGGAAATACCACCGTTTTTTGAAGGTAAGAGTCTTTTTTATACATTTATTAGTAATAAAAACATTTAAGGCGACCTAAGCCTTGGTCTTGTAAAAGACGGCAGATTACTAGATTAGTGATTTTGAAAACGACGCTCCAGACTAGATACGTCACTCGATAGTGACGATTTGTTATATTTTTCAATTAACTAATCCTTCTTTATATATTTACCCATAAAACTTCGTCACAAACAAAAATATATCGTTTACGAATATTCTTTGAAAACGGAATGATTAGCCGCCGACAATAAGTCCAAAAAGGCAAAAATACTGGGGGAGAGTGTCTAGCACGAGGGTCTGGTTGCATTGCACCTCCAAAAATGGCCGAAAATTGAGTGACCTCTGTAGAGGAGGCGTTTCTCCAAAACGGACCAAGACTCTTGAAAATAATAGTTGTAGAAGAGGAAATTTCCAGCTACGATTTTCCAAAAAAAAACCCCGCAAACCTTAAACAATACTATCGTATTCTTTGACTAACATAAGCTGTGTAGCTTGACCGCAAACATTGGAAGTGAGGTGCGAAAGAACCTCAAAATTTCGCAAAGTAAGCTTATCACTCGTGTGTGTATTGTGCCAGTCAGGTGGAATATCGCTCCATTCCAAACCTAGCGATCCAATCTTTAAGAAACGAAAAGAGAGAAAAAAATTCATATGCAAGGAACTTTCATGAGACTTGAATAGATTTGAAACGGAATTTCAATAGACTTTGCGACATTTTTGTTTCGAGATGTTAAAGATAAAGATAAAAGTTGATTTATTTAGTAATTAAATTGGGGTGGTCATTTGTCTAGGGGTATTTACAAATTAGTTTAAAATATCGCATTGGTTAATAATAAAGAATTTGAATATATTGAAGCATAATAAGAATTGGGCTGGTTTCTGGTCCGCGTGAGATCTCATAAATAAATTAATTGTCTACGATACCGTTTTTCTTTGTTCGCCGCATATTCGTTCGCGCACTTTTTAGTTCGTTGGGCCACGAGCCGCGAGGTTGGTTCCGTTGGACGGGAAAAGGTTAATCGTCCGGCATCGTGGGAGTGGGCTCATATGGCGGCATCCCTTCGGTTCAGTTCAGGTGCCCGTCATCGACGAGAGTCCAAGAGCATCCCAGCAGAGTAACGGCGAGAGAGAGCAAGAGCAAGAGGGCTAGTCTCTTGGCCGGGTCTCCTTTTATACCTTTTTGGGTCAGAACTACGGGGTTCCATGTGTCCTACCAGGACACGGCCTGGTTTTAGCGAGGGGTCAAATCAGTTCGGGAACGGTCTCATCCCGTTTTCGCGAGAGGCGAGTTCGCCTCGTGCGCGATGGTAAAAACCCGAAGAGATGGCGTAAATATTGGAGGACTATGCCCTTTCGACCAGAACCATCCAGAAACCAGTACTGGGGAAGTTCAAGCGATATTGTTACGATATTGTTATTTTTAGTATTGCTAGTATTTCAAATTAAAGGGGCAGTAACATAAAAACTGTTACAACTTCAAGACATTTTTAACGGATTTCCTTGGACTTCAAGAGATTTTTCAAGAACTTCATAAGATTCCAAGAGATTTTTCAAGGACTTCATATGACTTCAAGAGATTTCCAACGGACTTCATCAACTTCGAAAGATTTCAAGGGGACTTCGTATGACTTCAAGAGGACTTCGTATGACTTCAAGAGATTTCCAAGAGACTTCCGAGAGACTTCGCATGACTTCAAGCGATTTCCAAGGACTTCGCATGACTTCAAGGGATTCTCTAGGGACTTCCTAAGACTTCCGAGATTTCAACCAAATTTTGCGATTTATAGAGACTTCAAAAATAATTTATGGACTTCAATCGTGATTTAAAAAATTTTGTACACCTGATTTCACAAGTGGTTTCCCCCTCGCACTTTACGTATCATCTATACGGGTCTCCCATTAGAACTTCTTTGTCTGAGCCTGACTTGGGGGTTCAAATGGATCCACACCTCAAATTTTCTATCCACACTAACAAAATCGTAAAGCGCATACACTCCCTCTCAGGCTTAATAAGGCGTACCTTCAACCATAGGGCCCCTAAACTAATAACGACCATATATAAAGCCTTAGCACTACCACTTTTAGACTATGGTTCCCCATATGGACCCCTTCCTCATCTCTCGATATAAACGCTCTACAAAAGGCCCAAATCAAGTTTACAAAATTAACCAAAAACTTTGAAACACTACCAGCCCCAGAACGCCTAAACAAACTAAAATTAGACTCCGTCAGCACGCGTCACCGTATCAATACCCTGTGTCTCTTACATGACTTCTTCAACAATAAATTTGCACTAGATATCGACACTTTCTTCAGTCCAACCCTTTCACAATCGACTAGAGGTCACTCCCGTAAGCTCCAAAAACCAAGGGCAAATACAACCATTAGACAACATCACTTTACTAATACAGTCATTACTGATTGGAATGCCCTACCAGAATCAATCGTGACACTCACTAATAAAGCTAAATTTCGCACAGAATTATCCCTCCACTTTGGAATGTCGAAGTCGCAATCCCAACCTTATTAAAATTCACAAAACATTTCTACCCCTCTCCCACCATTAATAATCTATATGAAACGCTCGACCCCAACTTTAATAAATAATTCCCCCACTTTTTATTCTTTAATGTAAACCCATCTATACTACATTTGCCATGTATACGCCGATCTCATTACATTATTACATCTTACAATTTGTTACTCTTTTACTAAATTTGATACTATTGTTCCTAAATTAGATACTATTGTTCCTAAATTAGATACTATTGTTCCTAAATTTGATACTATTGTTCCTAAATTTGATACTTGTTCCTAAATTTGATAGTATTGTTCCTAAATTTGATAGTATTGTTCCTAAATTTGATACTATTGTTCCTAAATTTGATACTATTGTTCCTAAATTTGATACTATTGTTCCTAAATTTGATACTATTATTCTTAAATTTGATACTATTGTTCCTTAAAAAAAAATACTACCCAAGCCTATAAGCCTTACATGTATTCAACAACCTAATAAATAAATAAATTTTGGAAATTTTAGTATACCTTTTTAATTTATATTTTAGATGTTAGTTTCGACCAAGGCTTAAGTTGTCTTACTTAGGCAGAATATTGAGTGAGTCTATGCAATGGGTCATTGTAAAAGCTTGAAGGATAGATGGATCAGTGTTGGAAATAAGGATTTTTTTAAAACTGGACCTGTGGCCTAGTTATTTTAATTAAATAACTGGCCACGGTGCCAATCTTTGTAAACGTACAAGGGCAGTGAACGCAATGTCATGGATAATTGCAATCGTAAAGTGGACTGTAAAAGATACGGCTTTGATAGTTTAAAAATCGTGGCAGGAGGTTGGTTTTGAAGTTGATTATAAAGCTCGGGTTCTAAAACAAATTGTGAGCCGTATCTTATAAGAATTAGTAGAAGTGTAGAACCATTTTTAACCTCGTCCTAGAAGTGAAAAATTGCGCATTTCAGGAAAAAAATTGTTTTATAATAGATTAATACAAATAAAGACTGAAGGAACAGATATTATTTAAAAAAGGACTTGGTTTGCCCAAGCCTAAAAAACAAAACGATAAGAGTTTTTTCCAGTTGACTGAAGCGCAGATATTTTATTTTTCTAAATAATTTTAAAGACAATCCGTATTTTACTACTCTTTAGAATCTCCAGATTTTACTGGTGGATTTATTTCCTATAAATTAATTGAAATAAAAAATTACTTATCTCAGATTTTTCAACAACAATTCCATTTTCGTAAAATTTTATCATGAAAAATCTGAGATAAGTAATTTTTTATTTCAATTAATTTATAGGAAATAAACCCATTACCAGTAAAATCAGGAGATTCTAAAGACTAACTATCATAGATAGCGAAACTATCAACTCTTTTGACTATATTTTAGACTGACATTACTCTTGAGATAGATATTTTTCCTCTCAAACTATCATATTTGGCGAAACTATCAATTCTTCTAGCTATATTTTAGACTGGCATTAAGTTGTTGCGATTTTTTTCCCTCTCAACAAATCATAGATGGTGAAACTAACAAATCTTCCTTCAATATGTTATATTGGCTCTCCTTGTTAGATAGATTTCTTGCCTATCAAATCAAATTGAAATCTTTAGAAACGATTGAATTAATTAATCGATTATTTAATTTCCGGACTTTAAATTTGATTGTTTTCGATCAAACTGATTTGGTCTCTACCTAATTTTACTCTGTTGAATCGATTCCTGATTTTTCCTGATTTTGTAGAATTTCTAATATTTTCATATAATTTGCATAATCTCATTTCTCAAGTTTGACTTTTAACTGTCTATAGTTCAAAATCTACTATCCAAACTTTTTCAAATTATTCGCCCTTGATTTAATCTAAACCATCTACTAAAAACGGTTAACTAATAATAATTAAAGGCAAAAATTGCAATTAAAAACTGTGGGTAATAAAAATCAGAAAATCTACACTTTAATTTATCTACTTCTACGTTTGGATGCTTTCGTGGAATCGTCCTTCCTCCTCGAGTAGTCGTTCACAGGCTCACAGCACGGAGCTTCTATATACAAGAAGCTCCGTGTTCACAGTTTGAACTTGTAGAACCATCGTTTATTTTATTTTTATTAATTTATTTGAGAGGGTTATAACGACTACCAACTACCAAGTACAAAACCTACGCTTGCTAACGTTCAAATATATTAAAAACTTCGATATCATTCAAGAAACGACTTATCTTTATAATTTTTTTAAAATGAAATCAGAAAACAGATGTCGCCAAGTAAAATAACTCAAAATATCAATATATTTCTCAAGGAATAAATTTAATGCCTATCATTTTTTTATGATTTCTAAAAGATGGGGTTAGTAGCCAGATCACGTTGAAAATCGATATATTTCTCTAGAATATTTCAAGGTATCAATGAATCATATCAACTTTGAGTGCACTTTCTAAGCTATCAAACTCAATCGATCATTATAATTCAAATTTTTCTTGAAAATAACTATCAAAATTAATACTTTTATTGGGGCAGGTTTAGTTTTCTATCGTATCAAGTGGTAAAACTATCAAATGATATGAGTGAGGAGTTGAGGTCTGACTTGAGGAAGTTGAGGACTAGTTTAATAAAAAATCCTTATTTCCAAGACTGGTTTGAAGGGTTTGGTTTCGTCTGCTCCGCGTTCTGTTGTAAAAACGCATTTTCAGAGAAAAAGTACGTTGGAGCTGCCCCTTGGAAACGTTTTAAAACGTTATCTTAGAACTTACAATTTAAGGTAATTTCGATTATTTGAATATTAATTTTTAAATAGGTACCTCATTCGCGATGACTTATGGAAATTCCTCTTTGGCAGACTATCTAATTAATTGGACCCCTCCTTTTCGCAATCTTATGGTAAACTGGATAGATTACTCAAATTAGAAAACCTCATATAAATATTGAGCGTTTTCGTAAGATGTTTATGTTATTTCAGCTTTAGTGATATTCTCGTTTTGTATCTGCAGTCCAACACGTGAACTGATGTAAAATTTGGAACCGGATGCAGATTTCAATATAAAAGACATTGTGATGTGTTCATGTGAAAAACTGTATGCCCATAAAATCACGCATCTTACCTTTCAAATATTTACATTCAACTCTTAAGCATTGTTATTGAATCACTTTTTGGTTCATTGAAAGATGAAGTTTAAGTGTGAACAGTGTGGTTTCCAGACAGGAAAAAACTCAGTCTATAAGAATCATAAATTAATTCACAGTGACGAGCGTCCGTTCAAGTGCGATCTATGCGATTACCGTACCCGACAACGCTGGAATTTAAAGATACACGTCGCGACTCACAGTGATGAGCGTCCGTTCAAATGCGATCTATGCGATTACCGTACCCGACAACGCGGGAATTTAAACAAACACGTCGCGACTCACAGTGATGAGCGTCCGTTCAAATGCGATCTATGCGAATATCGTGGCCGAAGGCGGGATGATTTAAAGAAACATGTCGCGACTCACAGTGAAGATCGTCCTTTCAAATGCGATCTATGTGAATATCGTGCCCGAAGGCGGGAGGATTTAAAGCAACATCTCTCGACTCACAGTGAAGAGCGTCCATTCATGTGTCATATTTGCGATTACCGTGCCCGATATCGCCGAAATTTAAAAATACACGTCGCGACTCACAGTGATGAGCGTCCTTTCAAATGCGATCTATGCGAATATCGTGCCCGACACCGCGTGAGTTTAAAGACACACGTCGTGACTCACAGTGATGAGCGTCCGTTTAAGTGTAATTTTTGTGATTTCGCAGCCAAATCAAAGAAAATACTAAGAGATCACATTTCTAGACTTCATCCATCAAAATCTGGAATTGAACGAAAAATTCTGAGAAATGTTTCGTCAAAACGGAAAAACCAATACGATCAGTCGACCCGCAAGCGGAAATGTGCTTCTACGAAAGACAATGCTGGAATACTCAATCAGGCAGACAGGGGATCGAAATTTTCAAAATCTAACGAAGTTCAGTCTGAAAGTAGATTAACTGATGTTGCAAACTTTGTGTTACCATTAAAACTGAAACCAGACATCGAACCAGGACGTTTGCAGTTAGAACGAAGTGGGCCACATACAAACCACGATTCTCTGAATGAAATTGCTCAGCCAAAAAAATTGGAAATTCATTCTGAATCAGATCCCGATGAACCCAGAGACGCGAGGGAGTCTAATTCTACTCCTTCAGAATCTGTCGGTTACAACGTCAAACAAGGGATTTCATTATTGAGCGAATTTGATGCCTTATGTCCAACCATCACCTCTGAAAAAATTAAGAAAGAACCCGAACCTTTATCGAACGATAATTTTCGTTCTGAGTTTGACTTAAATTGTGTCAAATTGGAAAACGAAGCCGCAACGCCTTTTCCTTCAAACGAAGTGATATACGGCCCAGACGCATCGAGGCTGGATTCAGATGTAAAATGGGAAGAACCTATTAACCACCTGAAGAATGAGTTTGGTTTTGATAGCAATGTCGCTGTTGACCAAGGCACTCGGTTCACCATCAGACAGTGTTCGATTATTTTGACAAAACTGGAACATTCCGGGAATTATCAAGGATGCTATTACATCAGGATGAAAGATCCACCTTATCTTTACGAGGTTGTTAAAGTCAATTTGAATCCCGTCATTTAATTTCATTTTGATCTACTTAGACTTGGCTAAAGAGTCATGTATCATTTTTCGCATAGTCGTCAAAATTACTGTGCTATCATTTTGTTTTAAATTATTGTTTCGTGTTTCTTGCTTTGTTTTCCAATAAAGTTACTCTAATTGATGAATTGCGTTCGAAACCTTTTAATGACACTTGAAATCAATTTTGCAAGTAAAGGCTCCGAAACAACGCCTTCCTTTTCTTGACCAATAGACCGATAAAAAAAATTCGCATGTAAGTTGTTTTTCCCTCAGTAGTACTGGATTTTGGAATTGAAGTCTTTTCGTTTCGGTTCATATTATTCTCGATTATACTTGAAATCCTGAACTAGGAAGATTTTTTCATTACTCTTAGTTGTCGAATGCTTAGAGTTCTTGTTATTATCAACAACGAAGTTAAGGCTTAGTACCTTATTTATTGTTATTTTAGTTGTTAATTATTTTAAATATAATATTATACTTCGAGAAACGTGGTGACCTGTCTGCTTTATCCAGAAAAATACTTTAAACCTTATTTCCCTGCCTGATCGGAAAACGTTGTTTTTGACGGCCAATATAAAACCAGGGATGTTTGATATATCGTCGACACTCTATAGGGATGATCGGCCTCTTCGTATAGATAGTTTTCACACATGGAGGATTCATACCATTTACACCAAGAGGCCGGGCTAACTGGCGGACAAAAACTCGTCTGCTTTTGTCCTCCAGATAGCCCGGCTTCCTGGTGAAAATGGTATGAATCCTCCATGTGTGAAAACTATCTATACCCGTAATGTTAAAAAAAGGGGCAAGCTTTTGAGGCCGACGACAGCGCCATCTGGATTGCGGGAGAATCGTAACTATGTTATAATTCGTCTGCTAGTAGTACTGCCCCCCTGCGAGGCGTATAAAAGTATAAAACGACGATGAAGAGAGTTATGTTAGTAATTAAAACATGAACGAAAACATGAAGCTTATTTATTTGTATGAAATTTAAAGTTATTTCAGTGAGTAGTAGTTAATTAATATTAAACTTAGTCTAAATAGGTGAATGTTTTCATTTTAGGGTTGAATTTTAAGAAGTATTCTGTTTAGTCGTTTTTCTACCTTTTGGTATTCATAATACAAATTTTGCTCTTCTAAAGCACTGTGAATTGAAAGTTGAATGAAAAATTTATTGCTTAAAGTTATTAATTTCCGAATAGTTTTCAGTTTAAAAGAGTGAAAACGCAATTTTGAGGTAACTCGTTGAAATTGCGCCAAAAAAGTTTCAAACAATCTTTCATATTTTGCGCCTTTTTTATTTCAACCAATCAGTAAATCATTTTCTTCTCGCGTTCCGATTTCGCGCGACTTGACGTCATGAATATAGTTACGCTGCTCCCTGACACCAGGCGTCCGATTTTTTCGACGGCTCGGTTTTTTACCCCACCTTTTGTCAAGAGAGGCCGATCCCTATAGAGTGTCGACGATATATCAAACATCCCTGATAAAACGCTCTAGTCTCTACTAAGTTGACCGCATATTCCGACCAATCATGAAGGACCACACTTTTGAGCCTCTCGACTCTCTCGAGACGATGTGTTGGCAGTAAAAACAACTAGTAGGCGAATATTTTTATCGGTCTATTTGTTTTTCACTTTCCTAGGGTTACAAGTCAAGGTGTTGTTTTTACCTCTCCGAGTGACGTATGTCACGGAGAGGTTCTAATTTCGACGATTCTGTGTGTGTCTGTCTGTTGTTATTGACTTAAACCCCAGGGGACAGCGTTCGCAGTTTGAAAATCGGAGCAAACGTGTTCTCAATTTCCGGAAATTTCGAAAATTGTATTACACTTACAGGCTATTACTCCATTGCCTATCTAACACCTACAGCCTCTGGTCTTTGCCCATACCACATGGACACCAGTCTGTACACACTGGCTTCTAATCACCACCCTCTTGTGGTCTTTGTCCATCCCACATTTACACCAGTCTGCACACCTGGCTTCTACTCCATCATCATCCTTAAGGTTAAGACATACGCGGCGATCGGCCAGGGTTACGAGAAACGTCTGGCCTCCCTAAGGTGGGGCTTCTGTAATATCCACATTTAGATTAATGTGACATAAAAAACGTATTTTTTTGATATACTTTGGAATGGTTTGAATACACGACTATTGAGATCGCGTGATGTTGACTGTCTAATATTTTCCTGGGGCCTGGCCCTTGTAGTAGTTTGTTTTCTTTTACATATCTTTTCCTAGATGGCGGTATAGTACTTATGTTATTATTTTTGGCGGGTGTTTTTAATTTACTGGTTCAAATGCTACAATCCTCCCCTTGGGATATTTATTTATTATTAGATTTTAATACTTAACCAAACTAAGTTAACGCGAAAACAAAAAATTCACAATGGACACAATTAGTCTTAATGGTTAAATGTTCAGGAACTGTAGAAAAGTCACATTTCATCTATCAAGTAACGAGGGGGACGTCGATGTTCTCGCTGGGGATATCGACGTTCTCGGATAGGTGTATCGGGATTCGAGTCTTGTGGAATCTCTCGAGTGGGGTTGATAGGCTCTGTGCTATCTGTGATAGGAACATCCCTTGGACATGCCTCTTGGCTGGGCAAGGTCGTGGTCGGTTGTGGCAGAGGCACGGGAGTGTCCTTGTTAGGTTGACTCCAACGCTGATCGGATACTCCTTTATACGACTTGTAGAAGCTTTGGTTACGCGTTATCGTGCGATGGTTATTAGTAGCTGTGATCATTGAACCTTTTATTTTCGTGACCACCAGAATCTCTGGATCATACGTCGGATAAAGTTTTCCTTTCTTTCGGGTCTGGACTAATACTTGATCGCCTATTGAGAAAGGTGTTGCATGTATAATGAAGCGTTTATCAGCGTGGAGTTTCATCTTCGCCTTAGCTGCGGCGTCGTTTTCTTGAATATTGTTGGGTGGTATTTCGCTCTGTTTTGGAGATTGAGGTAACTTGCATTGTAAATCACGACCAAACATTACCGTCGGTGGTGCAAGCTTTGTTGACGAGTGTGGTGTTGCGCGGTAGTTTAGTAGAAACGTATTCAAGGCGTCTTGCCATTTGGATCGTTCGATTGAAGACGTTTGGAGCGATTTCTTCAAGGTTCGGTTCAGCCTTTCTACAAGACCATTAGCTTGTGGCCAGAGAGGAGTTACGCGACGATGCGTAAAACCCATTTCCTTCGCGAAATCCGAAAACTGATATCCGTTAAAGGGGGGTCCGTTATCGGAGCGAACCGTGGTCCGAATACCGAATGTACAGAAGAGACGTTGTAAGATGGGAATAACGTATCCTCCTGCTGTGGAGCGGACCAGTTCCACTAGGGGAAAACGTGAATAGTCATCCACCAAGACGAGAAGGTATTCGCCTGTAGGAAGTGGACCGGCAAAGTCGATTGATAGAGACTTCCACGGCGCTTCTGGTAAGGGAGAAGGATTGAGGGGTCCGCGATTGATTGGTAGTGTGGTGGTTTGGCAAGCGAGACAGTCTTGGACCACCTTGTCCACCATTAGATCCATCCCAGGGAACCACACCTTGGCTCGTAACAGTTGTTTGGTCTTCGTAATACCTTGGTGGCCCTCATGTGCAAGGGTTACAGCAGCTTCCCGCAAAGACGTCGGTAGGACGATGCGAGAGTCACGCATGAGGGCCTCATCGACCATGTACAACTTATCTTTGATTGGTTCCATAGCTAGAAGTTCCTGAGCTACACTATCATTCCGATCGGATGTGCGAGACTTACGCCACGAGTCATAGGTCAAAAGCGTCTTGATTTTCTGAATGGCTGCATCCTCCCGTGAGGCTTGAACAACCTGAGCGTACGTCATGGCGTGAGGTATGGCTTTGGTTACGATGTGGAGGGCATACACATCGGCCAAGTCTCCATTCTGGTATGATACCGCTTGGACGTCAGGTGAGCGCGAGAGAAAATCTGCAGGGTTGGTTTCGCCGGCTTCGTATCGGGTGATGTAGTCATACCGTTGTAAGCGTAGCGCCAACGTTCGATTCGAGCCGGTGAATGCGGATTGGT